>CM033324.1:21274440-21923190 GCA_019359835.1 Pharus latifolius | reverse complement strand
CTTGTTTAAGACCTTGTAACTTGATGAACAAGTCCCGAGTGTAGTAAGATGGTACAAACCTCATTTTCATGACATTCTTCATCTCATCCCATGTAGCAATTCGAGGTCGATTTTCTTGTCTCCTTAACTCATGATATTGATGCCACCAAATCATTGCATAACCTTCAAATTCGGATGAAGCAGAGGCTACCTTTTCTTGTTCACTATCATTACACATGAGAAGAAGTTTATCCATCTTTAGCTCCCAATCAAGATAGACTTCCGGATCCGATGAATCATTAAACTTAGGAATGGTGAGTTTGATCTTTGCAAGTCTTCTGCCATTGTGGTTGTGATGACGATCTCCACCACGATGTCGATTATGATCATGGTACCCTGGTCGATAATCGGCATCCGCGTGTGGTGGCTGCCAATTGTTGCATCTAGGCCATTATGCCTGATTTTAATGATTAATGAAAACAAGCGTTTTAGACTAATTGTGTTTTTGAGATATTTGATATAGAGCTTTGTTGGGAAGACATGCAATATGATCAAGATGAACTCAACGTGAAAAACATAAAGCACAAATCGCAAGGTACAAAAACGAGACACAAATCACAAGATTAAAGATGCAAAGGACCTAAGGTAATATGAGTTTTTATTTTTACCGATCTCGGTGTTTGGAGTTTGATCGGTTTAGAAATTTGTTTCTTAGTTTCAACTGTACTATAAAGAAGGGTTGCAAGTCCTCTCTACATTTCCAGCATAAATCGAGAAACTCTTAGGTCATTGCATTCATTCTTTGACAACAGAAGTGTCTTTGCATTTTCTAGAAAGATTTAGACAGATCTGGGTTTTGCTTCTGTTGACAAAATATAGCCCTTTAAATTAACTTTCAAACGAGCTATCAAACACTTAAATCGGATCTCTGGATCAAAAGTTATAACTGTTTTTAATCCATATTTACTGTCAGCATGCTATGCTGACTGTCAGTATGAATTGTCCAGAGAGCGTGTTTTTTTTGAGCTGAAATTTTTTGACCTATGCTGACTGTCAGCATGTGTTGTTGACTGTCAGTATGAGTTTCGACCGCGAGCTGATTGTTTGAGTTTTTTTTAAACTGGTCGTTTTTGTGGTCGATGCTGACTGTCAGCTTGAGGTGTCAGTTTCCATATATGACCACAAACGGCTAGCTAATTTTTATCCGTGATTTTTGTCGAGCCGTTGAGGTAGATGCTGACTGTCAGCATGAGTTGTTGACTGTCAGTATGTGTTGTTTTGTTTCCTTTTTCGACCTCAAACGGCTAGCTTAGTTTTCTCCGAGATTTACTTCTTTCTGGTCGTGACCCATGCTGACTGTCAGTATGCACTGTCACTTTTACAGCTCGTGCACAACAGCTCTTTTGATCTTTTGGGCTATAAATAGAGGCTTTGAGCAGATGTTTTATACACCAAGCAGCCTCATATTCATATACACACTTGAGCATTTATTTTAGAGTTAAAAATCTTGATCTTTTGATCAAGTCATGAGTTTTGTGATCCACCGAGTTTTTCAGTTCGCATCATTTTGCATATCTAGAGTTTCTCGGTGATTGTTGGAGGTCTAGGAGAGACCTTGCAACTTATTACTCTTGGTGAACGCCCTCACCTAGACGGTTTGGTGGTGTGGCCGTTGATCTCTCCTGTTTGAAGATTGTCGGAGAGACTCGGCGTCGGTGTAAAAGGCATCGGTGCTCACCTTTCCGGAGTGGACAAGGAGCAACCACTAGTGAGAAATATCCTTCTTGGATATTGAAGCAAGACTCATTCATTTGAGTGCTTCAACGAGGAGTAGGGGAGACCGGGCGAGTCTCCGAGACCTCTGAAAAAATCCTTGTGTTTGTTCTCATCTCTCTTATTTTTAATTGTGCTATATTGATTTTGTTCTTAGTCTTTGCAAAAGTTGTTTTTAATTGAAAAGTTTTAAAACCTCCTATTCAGCCCCCTCTAGTCGGCATCCTTGATCCTACACGTGGTATCAGAGCTTGGTTTCTCAATTAAATAGGCTTCACCACCTAGAGAGAGGATGACGCCAAATGAGGGTTTTCATCTCGATCATACCAGCCATGCGCCTATCTTTAATGGGACTAACTATCCCTATTGGAAAGTGCGCATGTCAGTATTTCTAGAGGCCATGGGGCTTGATGTTTGGGATATTGTTAAGCTTGGGTTTACTCCTCCGGATGATCGGACAAGTCATTCCGATGACGACAGGAGAAAACTACACTTAAACGCCCGTGCTAAAAATGCTCTCTTTGCCGATTTGTCTTTAAATGAGTTCAACCGTGTAAGTAAATCTTACCACCACTCACAAGGTTTGGACCACCCTCGAAAAAATATATGAGGGCACTACTAAAGTCAAAGAGGCAAATTTGCTCATGATAAGGCAACGGTACGAGACATTCACCATGTTGTCAACCGAGTCTGTGGATTCCATGCTTACTCGGTTGAACAATATTGTGAATGAACCAAAGGGGCTAGGACTTGTTTTTACTGACATCGATATTGTGAGAAAAATGCTTAGGGCTCTTTCAGAAAGTTTCGACACTCTAGTGACGGTACTCACCAACTCCGACCTGTCGACCACCACACTTACTGATCTCTATGGGAACTGACGAGAATTGTTACCCGAGCTAGTTCAGAATAAATGCATGTCTGGTTCAAGACAGATTCGAACCAGGCAACTGTCCGTTAATATGATCTCAAGCTGTCTTGAGAGGCGCGGACACATGGTCGCAGGTTCTACGCGATCAGGTCACAGATAGTGTGCGGTCAGAAGCCTGTATGCGAATACGCAGATAGAAGGTTGCAGATAGTGCGCGGTCAGATGATTGCAAGCAATGCACGGTCAGAGCACTCTCAACCAGGAAATGCGAGGTTACTTAGACCTTACAACAAGTATATCCCGAAGATTCCTCCACGTGCAGGGACAACCGTCAAGAGGTTAATACGTGCAGTTATTCCTTAATTACACGTGTTAAGCCTACGTGGAGGTTAAGGGCAGTTACCAAAACTACACCCGAGCAACTGTTCGAAGCCGTTATGCCTTGGCACCCTTTCGACCAGTATAAAAGGGTAAGCCAATGCATCAGATGGAGAGATCGAGAGATCGAAAGGTCAACATAAGACATTAGATCAGATCAGTTAGTTTTCATAAGCCTTCTTGGCATTGTCTTGTAGAAATACACAGGAAAGATCTTCGCCTATGAAGATCCTTTCCATAGTCTTGTAACTCTTTTTTCTACACATAGTAAATCTCAACAAGACGTAGGGCTGTTACTCCCACCATCGAGGGCCCGAACCTGTTTAAATCTCTCTATGCTTCAGTTAACTTTGGTTCATTATCCCTTCCCAGAGGGACACCCTGAAAGGTCTTACAACTCACAAATTCTGCATAAGTTCGACTAGGACCCCGAGTCCGAATCGTCGACAGCTGGCGCCCACCGTGGGGCCTTTCTCAAGGCTTCCTAATTTTCATCCGGAGGTTCGCTGAATCTTGGATTTTGTTGCACTTTTTATCCGAAAGAAGTTTTAGTTGAAAGTTTAAAAGATAATTCTTTGATCTTCAAAGGCTTTCGTTTTGAAAATCTTTATCTTGTTGATTTTCACTCTAAAGATGCATCCCTTTCAACATATATTGTCTCTCAAATCTCAAAAGGTTGGTTATGGCATAGAAAACTTGCACATGTTGGAATGCATCAACTTAAAAAGCTTTTAAAACGTGATTTGGTTGTTGGCTTAAAAGATGTGAATTTTGAAAAGGATAAACCTTGTAGCCTTGTCAAGCTAGCAAGCAAGTAGCTACTTCACATCTGATTAAGCGCGTTCTTTCAACTTGTAAACCTTTGGAACTGCTACATATGGATTTATTTGGACCTTCTGAGTTCCAAAGTATTGGGGGCAACAACTATGGTTTTGTTATTGTTGATGATTTTACTCTCTACACTTGGGTTTTCTTTATTTCTCAAAAATCTGAAACCCCTGATGTTTTCAAAAGTTTTGCAAAACGTGTTTCCACTTAATTTGAACTTTCCATCAAGAAATTCCGTAGTGATCATGGTGGAGAATTCGTTAATTCAACTCTAGTTTATTTTTGTAACTCGCCAGGCATTAAACACAAATTTTCTACTTCTTACACTCGACAGCAAAATGGAGTTGTAGAAAGGAAAATCGAACACTAATAGAAATGGCAAGAACAATGCTAAGTGGGTATGACACTTCTACTTGCTTTTGGGCCGAAGCCGTGTATACTGCTTGCTATTCGATTAATTGGCTTTATTTGCATCCTCTTCTGAATTTAACTCCCTATGAGCTTCTTATTGGGCATAAGCCAAATGTTTATTATTTTCGAGTTTTTGGTTGTAAATGTTACATTCTTAGAAAAAGAAACTTTGGTGGTAAATTTCAAAGAAGAGTAGATGAAGGCTTTCTAGTCGGATACTCCACCACTAGCAAGGCTTATCGAGTTTTTAATAAAAATTCTGGTTGTATTGAAGAATCATGCGACATAGAATTTGATGAAACTAATGGCTCGCAAAAGGAGCAAGTCTCTTGTGAAGTTTCAGGTGAAGATCTTCAATAAGCTGTAAAGAACATTACCATTGGAGACATCAAACTAAGAGAAGATGATCAAGAAGATGATGAAAATATAGATGATGATCAACATCTATCATCACCTCATATTGATCCACCAGAGCTAAATCAAGGAGAAGCAGCACAAGAAGAAGCACCAAGGCAACATCAAACGATCACCAAGGATCACCCTTTAGATCAAATATTGGGTGATGTCAGTAAGGGTGTTCAAAGTCGCTCTCGTATTGCGTCTTTTTGTGAACATCATTGTTTTGTATCATCTCTAGAACCTAAACTTGTAGATGAAGCTCTCAGTGATTCTAATTGGGTAAATGCTATGTATGACGAACTTAATAATTTTTCTAGAAATAAAGTTGAACTTTAGTAGAAAGACCCAAGGATCATAATGTAATTGGAACAAAATAGGTTTTCAGAAATAAGCAAGATGAAAATGGTGTAGTCGTTAGAAACAAAGCTCGTCTTGTTGCACAAGGTTTTTCTCAAATTGAAGATTTAGACTTTGGTGAAACCTTTGCACCGGTAGCAAGACTTGAAGCTATTCGTAGACTTCTTTCTTATGCATCAAGCTTTAATATTAAGTTATTTCAAATGGATGTAAAAAGTGCCTTTTTAAATGGTGATATATCCGAGCTAGTTTTTGTTGAACAACCTCCCGGTTTCGAAGATTCAAAATTTCCAAACTATGTATTTAAACTATCTAAAGCTCTCTATGGTCTCAAGCAAGCTCCTCGAGTTTGGTAGAAAGACTTAGAGACTTTCTTTTATCAAAATGTTTTAAAATTGGGAAGGTAGACACAACTCTCTTTACAAAAATGATTGAAAAAGATATATTCATATGCCAAATATATGTTGATGACATTATTTTTGGATCTACTAATGAACATTTTTGTCATGAGTTTGGAGAAATGATGTCTAGGGAATTTGAGATGTCAATGATCGGCGAGCTAAGCTTCTTCCTTAGACTACAAATCAAGCAACTCAAGAACGGTACATTCATGAGTCAAACGAAGTATGTGAAGGACTTGCTCAAGCGCTTTGGGATGGAAGATGCTAAAGCAGTCAAAACTCCCATGGCCACTAATGGACATCTGGATATGGACAACAACGGTAAAGCGGTCGATTCTAAACTCTATAGGTCTATGATTGGTGCTTGCTATATCTTACTGCATCTAGGACTGATATCATGTTTAGTGTTTGCTTATGTGCTAGATTTCAGTCAGATCCTAAGAAATGTCATTTGATTGCTATTAAAAGAATCCTTAGGTACTTGAAATGCTATCCCAACTTAGGTCTTTGGTATCCGAAAGATGCAAACTTTGATTAATTGGATATTCGGATTCAGATTATGCGGGTTGCAAGATTGATAGAAAGAGCACATCTGGTAGTTGTCAACTTCTGGGGAGATCATTAGTATCATGGTCATCTAAGAAACAAAACTCCATAGCTCTCTCCACTGCTGAAGCAGAATATGTTTCGGCAAGTAGTTGTTGTGCTCAAATTTTGTGGATGAAGCAAACATTTCTGGATTATGGAATTAAATTTGATAAAGTGCCACTCTTGTGTGATAATGAAAGTGCCATTAAAATTGCTAACAATCTTGTTTAACACTCTAGAACTAAGCATATTGAAATACCGCACCATGTTATAAGAGATCATGTGGCAAAAGGAGATATAGATGTGAGTTACATCAGAACTGAGTTGTAGCTAGCAGATATTTTCACCAAACCCTTAGATGAAACTAGATTTTGCTTTCTGAGAGGTGAATTGAACATTATTGATATTTTAAATGCTAGTTGATATGTTAATTGCATTAAAATATATTTTATGGTCAAAATCCTCTATTTGGTCGAATTGGTTGCCCATACTGACAGTCAGCATCACAAACTAACTGTCAGTCCCTTGCTCAGGAGCCTGGTCGTAGCCTCTGGCCAAAGTCGTTGACCATACTGACAGTCAGTCTCATACACTGACTGTCAGTTATGTGTTTCAACTTTGGTCATAGCCTCTAGTCAAATTTGTGACCCACATTGACTGTCAGTTTGACACACTGACTGTCAATTTCAAATCCCAAGTTTCTGTGCTGATTGTCAGTGCTCCACACTGATTGTTAGTTTCAAAACCCTGGTTTTTGAACTGACTGTCAGTGTGTAACCCTTAAGCCCAAAACCCTCGTTTCTATTCCCCATCTCCTCACCTCCTCCTCTCGCCGCTGCTACCTCTTTGCGCCTCCTCGCCCTTCCACTGTGCCTCGCCGCGCCACTGCATCTCGCAGGTGCCGTGTCACACTTAGCCTCCGCCTCGCCGTGCCTCGGTCTCACCGCGCCGACTTGCCGTGTCGTGTCGCCGCGCCTCGCCGCCACCGGCCCGTACCTCATCATGTCCCACCTTGTTGTAGGACCTCACCGTCCCTCTCTTAGCCGCTGCCGAGCCGTGGCTGTGTCCGTGCCGTGCCTTTGCAGTGCTGCTGCCTCTGCCTCTTCTCACCAGTTGTTCTTGTTGCATCTAGGCCGTTGTGCCTAACCTAATTTTGATGATTAATGAAAACAAAGTGTTTTAAACTAACTGTGCTTCTGAGATATTTTGATACAGAGTTATGTTGGGAAGAAATGCAAGATGATCAAAATAAACCCGACGTAAAATGGATTAAGCACAAGTCGCAAAACACAAAGATGAGAAGAAAATTGAGAGATGCAAATGATCTAAGGTAATATTGTTTTTATTTTTACCGATCTCAGCGTAAGGAGATTGATCGGTTTAGGAAAATTTGCTTTTAGATTTAACCGTACTATAAAGAGGGGTTGCAAAGTCCTCTCTACATTTCTAGCATAAACCGAGAAACTTAGGTCAGTGCATTGCATTCATTTCGGATGGATTTGATTTGAATTTGGTTTGAAAGTTTTGGATTTTCAGTTGTGTTTTTGACAGCAGAAGAGTTTTTGCTTTTTCTAGAAATATCTAGACAGATATGGCTTTTGCTTCTATTGACAAAAAGATTGCCCTTTAAATATCTTTCAAATGAGCTATTAAACACTAAATTTGGATTTCTGGATTTAAAGTTATGATTGTTTTTATTCATATTGACTGTCAGTTTGTTAGTTTGAATGTCAATCTAGTTAAACTGACAGTTGTCTAGAAAGGTTGTTTTTTTAGCCAAATTTTTTTTAACTAAACTAACTGTCAGTTTGCATTTCAACCTCAGCTGAGTTTATTTGAGTTTCTATTTGATCTGGTCGCTTTTGTGGTCGAACTGACTGTCAGTTTAGATAGCTGACTGTCAGTTTGTATTATCAGTTTCCATATACGACCACAAATGGCTAGCAAAGTTTTATCCGTGATTTTTGTCAGCCGTTGAGTTTGGAACTGACTGTCAGTTCCTCATACTGACTGTCAGTTTGCACTAATTTGTTTCCATTTTCGACCTCAAACGGCTAGCTGTGTTTTCTCCGAATTTTACTTCTTTCTGGTTATGACCCAAACTGACTGTCAGTCTATATAACTGACTGTCAGTTTGAGCTGCTGATTTTCAGCTCGAGCTCCAACGTCTCTTGTGAGACTTGAGGCTATAAATAGAGGCTTTGAGCTCATTTTTCCGACAACAAGCAGCCTAGCATTCTTATACACTCTTGAACTTTAGTCTTCTATACAAAATCTTGATCTTTTGATTAAGTCGAGTGTTTTTGAGATCCACCGAGCATTTCAGTTCATAGCATTTGCATACTCATAGTTTGTCGGTGCGTGTTTGGAGGTCTAGAGAAGACCTTGCTGCTTATTACTCTTGGTGAGTGCCCTCACCTAGACGGTTTGGAGGCGTGGCCGTTGATCTCTCTAGTTCAGAGATTGTCGGAGAGACTCGGCGTATTTGTATAAGGCATCGGTGCTCGCCTTTCTGTTGTGGACAAGGAGCAACCATTAGTGAGAAATATCCTTCGTGGATATTGAAGCAAGACTCATTCACTTGAGTGCTTCAATGAGGATTAGTGGAGACTAGGCAAGTCTCCGAGACCTCGGTAAAAATCGCTGTGTTTGTCTTCTCCTTCTTTTTCTAATATATTTGTTATTTGTTATTTGTTCTTGAATTCTTTATTTTTTAGAATTTGTTTTAAATTGAATTTTTTAAAAGCCTCCTATTCACCCCCCTCTAGTCTGCATCCTTGATCTTACACGTGGTATCAGAGTGAGGTCTCTCGATTTATTAGGCTTTACCGCCTAGAGAGAGGATGACGTCTAATGAGGGCTTTTCTCTCGGTCATACCAGTCGTGCGCCTATCTTTGATGGGACTAACTATCCCTACTGGAAAGTGCGTATGTCGGTATTCCTAGATGCCATGGGGCTTGATGTATGGGACATTGTTAAACCTGGTTTTACTCCTCCGGATGATCCAGCAAGTCACTCTAATGACGACAGGAGAAAACTACATTTAAATGCCCGTGCAAAAAATGCACTCTTTGCCGATTTGTCTCTAAATGAGTTCAACCGTGTGAGCAATCTCACGACCGCTCACAAGGTTTGGACTACCCTCGAAGAAATATACGAGGGCACCACTAAAGTCAAAGAGGTAAAGTTGCTTATGGTAAGACAACGATATGAGACATTCACAATGTCGTCAATCGAGTTCGTGGATTTCATGTTCACTCGGTTGAACAATGTTGTAAATGAACTCAAGGGGCTCGGTGTTGTTTTTACTGACCTTGATATTGTAAAAAAGATGCTCAGGGCACTTCCAGAAAACTTCGACACTCTTGTCACGGTACTTACCAACTCCGACTTGTCGACCACAACACCGACGGATCTCTATGGGAACCTCATCACTCACGAAATGCATCGAAAAGAGAAGAAGGAAGCAGCCGAACCCTCGGAGACAAAGAAGAAGGCATTGGCTTTCAAAGCCGGTTCCAAGAATGATTCAAGCGATGGCTCTTCCGACGAAGATCTAGCTCTAATGGTAAAAAATACTCAAAAATTTCTTCGCAAGTTGCACAAGAAGGGTGTCAACATCGACACTCGACCAAAGGGGCCGAAACAAACAAACTTCAAGGACATCATATGCTACGGATGTCACAAAAAGGGACATATAGCATCAAAATGTCCTAACAAGAACAAGACTTTGAATAACAAGAAGAAATTCTTCAAGAAGAGAAATGATGCAACAAAAGAAGCCTGCTTCGGAGAATGGATGTCCGGAGGTGAGAGCTCCGACTCTGACTCCGACAATGAAGAAAGTTGCTCCAAGAAGCTGGCCGGACTAGCTCTCGGCAACATTTCTACTAGTTCATCCCTTTGTCTTATGGCTAAGGGTGATGAAAAGGTACACTCTAACGATCCTTCATATGATGAATTAGTTGAAATGATTAATGAATTAAATGAAGTTTATGGAGCTACTAAAAGGAAGTATAGAGTACTTAAAGAGGAACATTCTTCTTTACGCACTCAATACTCAGAACTGAAAGATTCTTATGAAAGCATGCTAATGAAAGATATTACTCATGCTCCATCTAAAGTCGATGTATCCATTTCATGTGATTTAGATACTCCTTCTAGTAGTCAAAATTTACCATGTCCTTCAATCTTAAATGAGAATAATGAACTTAGGGCACAAGTTGAAAAACTTGGCAAAGTGTTAGAAAATTGCTACAAAGGTAAAGTATCACTTGATCTCATTCTTAGCAAACATAAGTGTTCATTAGAAAAGAAGGTCGTGGATACTTTCCGAAGAAAGGGAAGAAACCAAATACAAAAACTATTTTAGTAAAAGCATGCAACACATTCTGTTTTAAATGTCATGAAACTAGTCATTCGCATGAAGCATGTCCTCTAATGACTCCAAACTACTTTGATACTTGTGATATTTACTTGATTCGCCTTATTTTTCTGTACATTTTCCCCATGTTTTTGCACATATTAGTCATATACCTCGACTTGTATACCTGGATTATTCCAGATTTGCTGCCAAATCGACCGGATTACTTGTTTTGCAATTTTTTATCGCAGGTCGGCGCCAGCAGATGGATTTCTGGCTAGCGGTCGTGCCTCATTGACTTATTCTGAGCTTCGGTCGATTCTGGATGGAAGTCCGCGTTCCCGCGGTCGCGTAGGAACTGACCGCACCGAAATCGGAGTCACCGGGGGCCCGGAATCCCAAACCCTAGCCACCAGATCTATTCTGCAATATCTGAAAAATACAGGGACCTAATTGCAAAAATGCCAAATTGGGGGTTTTAACCCTAGCCGCCGGCCACCAGCAGAGTTGAGCCCGGTTTTTATTTTTTTTCTTCCCTTCTTCTTCTTCCCCAAACCACTCTTCCACACCTCCCTCCACCTCGCCGCCGGCGGCCGGGCCATACGCCGGCGGTGCTCCATTCCCTCGCCATCTTCCACCTCGCGGAGCCGCCTCTCCGAGCCTCCTTCTTAGCGCCACATCGCGCCGCCTCCTTCTACAGGGCCGCCGCCGAGCTCGCCGGTCCCCTTCGTGCGCCGGCACCACCGCCTCCTTCCTCACACCACACCCAAGCCGCACTCTCCTGCGCTGGTCTCGCTGTCGATCTGCTCCACCACGCCGCCCATCCAGATCCACGCTCCTCTCGACGTCGCCGCCACGCCGCCATCTCCTTTCTACACCGCCAGATCCGAGCTGCTGCGCCACCGAGCTTGCCGTCCCCTGATCTGCACCTCCGGCGCCACCTGCTCTCCTCCTCTGTTTCTGTCTTCATCAGCCGGGGCCTCATACGGTGACGCCGCCGCGCCAGATCTGCTGAGCCGCCTCCGGTCATCCTCCACGACGCCGCCATCTTCACCAACTCCGGCGTTTTCTTCATTCTCAGTCTCCTCTGCTTAAGACAGCTTCATCGCCTCTGCCTCAGCCATCAGCAACTTCTTCGACGATCTCCTCCAATCGGCCGCATTCGTCAGCACCATGGTGTTTACTGGTTCAATCCTTCTCACCTTCTTTGTCCTTAAATTTTGATGAACTGAATTGGATTCAATGTATGAGATGAATGCTTGTATGCAGTTGTTGAATTGAATTCTCAATTTCCAATTCCTGAGTTGAATCAGAATGAATATGTGTTGTGATTGCCTGGATAGTTTGCTCTGAGATGTATTATACAGAGTTGTACTGAAATGATAATCTCTTAAGTTGTGAAGCCAATTTGACCATTTAATCTTTGTTGAACTAAAATTAAAAGTAGTCAATTGACAATTGATTTCTGTTGTTGACTGAACTTTCTTGTGTATCCTGTGAATTGTGATTGAGATTCTGGAGTTTAAATTTCAGTAGCTGTGCAATTCTTGAGCCCTATTTCTCTGATGGGTCTTTGACTTGTTAGTGGAATTGTGTTTTGCAATTTTGAGACTCTGGTCTAATTGAAGTCTTGAAGACCAATCCCTGTCAAATGATGTACTCTCCTTATTGCTCAATCTCAGTATTTGAATCCTATCAAATCAAGTTCTTTGTTGAACTTGTTGTCATTTCCTCTTTGGTTTAATCTTTGACTCGAGTTTTCCTGCATGCTTGATTTCTATTTTGCTAGGATTGGGATTGGTTGTTCATCAAGCTGTTCATTGAATTGTTATCATCTTTCCTTGAAATGAACTTTTGCTTTATTGGCTCATCTTGCTTTGTGTTTAATTAAGCTCTGTGCATGTTGCTATATTTTGAGTATTTTGAATTGCTTGCTCCGCATCAAGACCCTGGAGAATCCCACTCAGTATTATCTCTTTAAGCTTGAATTGTCTTGTTTGTTTATTTTCCTGCGGAGTGTGGATGATCCAGGTAATGCAGATGAGACTCCAGGATTCAATTGTGTGAGTGAATTGGACCCAGTTCTGTTGCTGTGTGAATTGGTGTCCTGGGAGCTCTGTTTTCTTATTTCAGTGTCCACTCTCTTTGTTGTGCTCTGTGCTGTTTTGTGGCCGTATGGTCTTTGGTTGTGGCTGAGAGGTCTGTGGTTGATAAATGCTCGCTCGACACGTGATTCGTCGATACTTGCTATAGATTGTGATCGATGATGGTTGTTAGCGCTGCCTCACGTGCTACTACTACACGATTTCTTTCTATCGCTTGTATTACGAAACACTAGTCTAGAATAAACATTGGTCGATTGTTGAGGAGACCATCTCTTTTCTTCTGGCATCTTACCTCTCTTTTCTTTCGTCCGATTTATTTTCTTTTGCCATTGATTTAATTTAGTTATTCATGCTTTGTTTCTCTAGTCCCTGAGGAAAGAACGACTAGAATACTCGCCTACTACATCGTCCTCGTTCTATTGCGAGACGGTCTAGGCCGGTATCAACTTGCTACATGCTTCAACGGTCGAAGAAAGGTTATGCTATAGCAAAGTTTGTTGGCGCACCCATGCTAAATAAAAAGAAGAAATCAATTTGGGTGCCCAAAGCTTTGATCGAAGGACCCAAAATGGTTTGGGTACCTAAAAGGACTTGATTCTTTTGTTTATGCAGGTGAACTACAAGACCTGTGGGAAACATTGGGTGCTGGACAGCAGATGCTCTGAGCATATGACCGGTAACAAGAAATTGTTCACCTCAATAGAAGACAACTCAAGCGAAAATCAAAAGATCACCTTTGGTGACAATCGTCAAGAAAATGTGGTAGGCTTGGGTAAAATTGCTATATCCAATGATCTCTCTGTTTCAAATGTTTTATTGGTTGAATCTTTGAATTTCAATTTGCTTTCCGTTGCACAAATTTGAGATTTTGGATTTCGTTGCACCTTTTATCCTAAAGAAGTCTTAGTTGAAAGTTTGAAAGATAATTCTTTGATCTTTAAAGGCTTTCGTTTTGGAAATCTTTATCTTATTGATTTTCATTCAAAAGATGCATCTCTTTCAATATGCCTTGTCTCTCAAACCTCAAAGGGTTGGTTATGGCAAAGGAGACTCGCACATGTTGGAATGCATCAATTGAAAAAGCTTTTAAAACGTGATTTGGTTATTGGCTTAAAGAATGTGAATTTTGAAAAGGATAAACCCTGTAGCGCTTGTCAAGCTAGCAAGCAAGTAGCTACTTCACATCAAATTAAGCGTGTTCTTTCAACTTGCAAACCTTTGAAACTCTTGCATATGGATTTATTTAGACCTTATGAGTTCCAAAGTATCGGGGGTATCAATTATGGCTTTGTTATTGTTGATGATTTTACTCGCTACACTTGGGTTTTCTTTATTTCTCAAAAATCTGAAACCCCCGATGTTTTCAAAAGTTTTGCAAAATGTGTTTCCACTGAATTCGAACTTTCCATCAAGAAAATCCGTAGTGATCATGGTGGAGAGTTTGTTAATTCGACTTTGGTTGATTTTTGTGATTCGCTTGGAATTAAACACGAATTTTCAACTTCTTACACTCCACAGCAAAATGGAGTCATAGAAAGGAAAAATCAAACGCTAATAGAAATGGCAAGAACAATGCTAAGTGAGTATGATACTCCTACTTGCTTTTTGGGCTGAAGCCGTGCATACCGCTTGCTATTCTATTAATCGGCTCTATTTGCATCCACTTCTAAACTTAACTCCTTATGAACTTCTTCTTGGGCGTAAGCCAAATATTTCTTATTTCCGAGTTTTTGGATGCAAATGCTACATTCTTAAGAAAAGAAACTTTGGTGGTAAATTTCAAAGAAGAGTAGATGAAGGCTTTCTAGTCGGATGCTCCACTACTAGCAAAGCTTATCGCGTTTTTAATAAAAATACTGGTTGTATTGAAGAATCTTGTGATGTAGAATTTGATGAAACTAATGGATCGCAAAAGGAGCAAGTCTCTCATGAAGTTTCAGGTGAGGATCTTCAAGAAGCCGTGAAGAACATCGCCATTGGAGACATCAAGCCAAGAGAAGATGATCAAGAAGATGATGAGAACATTGAGAATGACGATCAAAATATATCATCTCATGTTAATCCTCCAGAACCAAGTCAAGAAGAAGCACCAAGGCAACATCAAACCCTCACCAAGGATCACCCTCTAGATCAAATCTTGGGTGATGTCAGTAAGGGTGTTCAAACTCGCTCTCGTATTGCTGCATTTTGTGAACATCATTCCTTTGTATTTTCTTTAGAACCTAAACATGTTAATGAAGGTTTAAATGATCCTGATTGGTAAATGCCATGCATGATGAACTTAACAATTTTTCTAGGAATAAAGTTTGGACTTTAGTTGAAAGACCCAAGGATCATAATGTAATTGGAACAAATGGGTTTTTAGAAATAAGCAAGATGAAAATGGTGTAGTGAGAAACAAAGCTCGTCTTGTTGCACAAGGTTTTACTCAAGTCGAAGGTTTAGACTTTGGTGAAACTTTTGCACCTGTGGCAAGACTTGAAGCTATTCGTATACTTCTTGCCTATGCATCTTGTTTTAATATTAAGTTATTTCAAATAGATGTAAAAAGTGCTTTTCTAAATGGTGTAATTTCTGAACTAGTTTTTGTGGAACAACCTCCTGGTTTTGAAGATTCTAAATTTCTAAACCATGTGTTTAAATTGTCTAAACCTCTCTATGGTCTCAAGCAAGCTCCTCGAGCTTGGTATGAACGACTTAGAGACTTTCTTTTATCAAAAGGTTTTAAAATTGGGAAAGTTGATACAACTTTGTTTACAAAGAAAATTGAAAAATATTTGTTCATTTGTCAAATATATGTTGATGATATTATCTTTGGATCTACTAATGAACATTTCTGTCATGAGTTTGGAGAAATGATGTCTAAGGAATTCGAGATGTCAATGATCGGTGAGCTAAGCTTCTTCCTTGGACTTCAAATCAAGCAACTCAAGAACGTGAAGGACTTGCTCAAGCGCTTTGGGATGGAAAATGCTAAGGCAATCAAAACCCCCATAGCAACAAATGGACATCTCGACATGGACAACAACAGCAAATCGGTCGATTCTAAACTCTATAGGTCTATGATTGGTAGCTTATTTTATCTTACCGCATCTAGGCCTGATATCATGTTTAGTGTGTGCTTATGTGCTAGATTTCAATCAGATCCTAAGGAATGTCATTTAATTGCTCTTAAAAGAATTCTTAGGTATTTGAAATGCTATCCCAACCTAGGTCTTTGGTATCCGAAAGATGCAAATTTTGAATTAATTGGATATTCAGATTCTGATTATGCTAGGTGCAAGATTGATCGAAAAAGTACATCTGGTAGCTGTCAACTTTTAGGGAGATCTTTAGTATCATGGTCATCTAGGAAACAAAATTCTGTAGCTCTCTCCACCGCTGAAGCTGAATATGTGTCTGCAGGAAATTGTTGTGCTCAATTATTATGGATGAAGCAGACATTTTTGGATTATGGAATTAAATTTGATAAAGTGCCACTCTTGTGTGATAATGAAAGTGCCATTAAAATTACAAATAATCCTGTTCAGCATTCTAGAACTAAGCATATTGAAATACGGCATCATTTTATTAGAGATCATGTGGCAAAAAGAGATATTGATGTGAGCTATGTTAAAACAGGCATGCAACTAGCAGATATTTTCACCAAACCTCTAGATGAAACTAGATTTTGCTTTTTCAGAGGTGAACTGAACATAATTGATATATCTAATGCTAGTTGATGTGTTAATGGTATTAAAATATAATTTTATTCCCTCTCTGGTCAAATTCTCCTTCTGGTCGAAATTTTCCAAACTGACAGTCAGTATGACAAACTGACTATTAGTTCCTTTGTTCAGGAGCCTGGTCGTAGCCTTTGGTTGAAGTCGTTGACCATGCTGACAGTCAGTTCCACAAACTGACTGTCAGTTATGTTCATCACTTGTGGTCGTAGCTCCCAATCAAAGTCGGTGACCCACACTGACTGTCAGTTTCATAAACTGACTGTTAGTTTCAAAACTCAGTTCTGTGAACTGACTGTCAGTTTTGTACACTGACTGTCAGTTCTATGTTTCTGGTCTTGGAACTGACTGTCAGTTTATTAAACTGACTGTCAGTTGGGGCCCCCAAACCATAAAAACCCTCGTCTCTGTTTTGTCCCTTCACCTCCTCCTTCGCCGCCGTTTGCCTCCTCTCGCTGCCACTGCCGTTCCTAGCCTCACCAGGTGCCTTCTGGCCGTGCCGCGCCGCCGCCGCCGCTACCTCGCCGCCGCCGCTACCCCGCCGCCGTCGCCATGACCTCTTCAGCCGTTCTAGCCGCCGCACCCTACTGCTTTGCAGAGCGCCGCCGTGCCGTGGCTCGCTGTCGTTGAGCCGCACCTGTGACTCCCCTTCATCATCGTTCACCCATCTCTCTGCGGACGATCCGTTTTCGTTCGTCATTATCGTCGGCCTCTCTGCTCGGCTTCGTTCGTTCAGGTCTCTGTTTCGTCCTCTGTTTCTTTTCTGTTTCATTTTCGTCATGTCGAATCAGCCTTCGTCTTCTCGTCACGTTGCCCAACAAAAGAACGCGGCAAACTGCCGTCGTTCATCGGGTCAGACATCTGAGACCCGCTCCTCACCGCCACCCGAGCGTGTCCCCGTGGATTACTCCCGGTGGCATGTGAGTTGCCTTCGCTCCCTTCACTCCACCAACCCGTATCTCTCGCCGCATCCCACTGGTCACGACGCGTGCGACGTCCTTCCTTTTTACACAAACCTCCACCTTGATCTTTTCACCAGTGTTTACAGCCCCGTCCCCATATTCGCCCACCGTTCTCTGTCTTGGCAAACGATCGCCTCTCACACAGGCATCATCTCCCTAGCAGATTCTTTTGCCTCTATAGGGATCCGTGACCTGGTCGCCGATTCCTCCCTCCATTGGGCCGATGAGCCCATTCGTCAATTTTACTCCATCGTCTTCATCTCTCCCCAGCGCGACTCGCTGACCTTCATGACAGGCCTCCAGGTCCATACTGTCATGAAGGAGCAGTTTGGGGCCGCTCTCGGTCTGGTTCGCCCTGCTTCTGGGCGCCAGCTCCATACACTCCCCGACCTCACGCATCGGGAGGTGGCCATGCTTTACTCCGGTCCCTTCCAGCTCCGTCACATCACTGGCCTGCGCCGCGATGTCGACCTGGCCCTTAGGATTCTTCGTCTTACTTTGGTCCCTATGACCGGAGACAGGGCCAGAGTCACTTACCTTGGCCTTCACGTCCTGATTTCTATCTTTCAGGAGGAGCCATTTTACGTTGCTGATCTGATCATCAGTGAGATTCAGCACATCCTTCTTTCCCTGCGTCGCCAGCTGTTGTATGCTCCATACATCATGGCGATGCTTCTGCACATCCGGGCCGTTGACTCGGAGCTCCCTCGGCCCCATCATCCTCTTCAGTTCTACCCTCCAGGTCAGGCCGACCGTCGTCTTGGTGCTCGGCCTACAGCTGCTGTTGACCCTGATTCTCCTGCATCTCATGATGATGCTGCGGGGGAGTCAGAGGACGAGACTCCAGTTCAGGCGTCCGATCCAGCACCGACTGCAGACCCAGGTATCGGATCTTCCTCGGCATCTCAGCTCCAGCAGGTCATCCAGACCCAGCAGCAGATCCTGCGCACACAGCAGGAGCACCATCAGCTGCTGCTTTGACTGGTTGCTCAGCAGGAGGAGATACTGCGCCGGCTGCCTTCGTCTACCTCTCCAGCTCCTTGCAATAGTGCCTGCCCAGCTACTTCTTCGCCGAGCTTTGCTTCAGGTCCAGCTGCTCCAGCTCCCGCGGCACCAGCTCTGGTCGCTACTCCTCCGGGGTCCCCAACCGTTGACCCGACTGGATCTCCCGTAGGCTCCAGAGATACAGCGGTTCTCGGCCTCTCGGATGATTATGAGCATTAGGCTCTATTCTATCTTGACTCCCTTTTTGTTCTTGATGCCAAAGGGGGAGAAATATTATGTCTTTATGTTATGGATGATTTTGATATATACTTGGTTTTGTATGACATTGATGTTTTGTTATGTGGATATTGGATATCTTCTTATATGACATTTTGGATGATTTTGGTCTTTATTATATGATGTTGATTGATATCCTTGTGGGTCTGTAATTAGGTGGATATGATGGTGATGGTGGTTTATACATTATGTGTGATGCTCTGATATATGTTGGTGTATGTATTGGTTTATGCTCTGATATATGTATTGTTGTTTTTATGAGTATGATATGATATACATGTGTGTATGATGTATGCTCTGGACTCATATGAGTGATTATACTTGACATATGTTATTTGAGATGCCATACACTCAGGGGGAGTTAGGGGGAGTTAGTTATTCACGTGTTCTATCATTTTTTTATCAAACACTTGTTGTAATCAATCATTAAAAAGGGGGAGATTGTTGCATCTAGGCCGTTGTGCCTAACCTAATTTTGATGATTAATGAAAACAAAGTGTTTTAAACTAACTGTGCTTCTAAGATATTTTGATACAGAGTTATGTTGAGAAGAAATGTAAGATGATCAAGATAAACCCGATGTAAAATGGATCAAGCACAAGTCGCAAAACACAAAGATGAGAAGAAAATCGAGAGATGCAAAGGACCTAAGGTAATATTGTTTTTATTTTTACCGATCTTGGCGTAAGGAGATTGATCGGTTTAGGAAAATTTGCTTTTAGATTTAACCGTACTATAAAGAGGGGTTGCAAAATCCTCTCTACATTTCCAGTATAAACCGAGAAACTTAGGTCAGTGTATTGCATTCATTTCGGATGGATTTGATTTGAATTTGGTTTGAAAGTTTTGGATTTTCAGTTGCGTTTTTGAAAGTAGAAGAGTTTTTGCTTTTTCTAGAAATATCTAGATAGATATGGCTTTTTCTTCTGTTGACAAAAAGATTGCCCTTTAAATTATCTTTCAAACTAGCTATTAAACACTAAATTTGGATTTCTAGATTTAAAGTTATGACTGTTTTTATTCATGCTGACTCTCAGTTTGTCAGTTTGAATGTCAGTCTAGTTAAACTGACAGTTGTCCAGAGAGGTTGTTTTTTGAGCCAAAACTTTTTTAACTAAACTGACTATCAGTTTGCATTTTGACCTCAACTGAGTTTATTTGAGTTTCTATTTGATCTGGTCGCTTTTGTAGTCGAACTGACTGTCAGTTTGTATTATCAGTTTCCATATACGACCACAAACGGCTAGCAAAGTTTTATCCGTGATTTTTGTCAACCGTTGAGTTTGGAACTGATTGTCAGTTTCTTATACTGACTGTCAGTTTGCACTGATTTGTTTCCATTTTCGACCTCAAACGGCTAGCTGTGTTTTCTCCGGATTTTACTTCTTTCTGGTCGTGACCCAAACTGACTGTCAGTTTGAGCTGCTGATATTCAGCTTGAGCTCCAACGTCTCTTTTGAGACTTGAGGCTATAAATAGAGGCTTTGAGCTCATTTTTTGGACAACAAGCAGCCCAGCATTCTTATACACTCTTGAGCTTTAGTCTTCTATACAAAATCTTGATCTTTTGATCAAGTCGAGTGTTTTTGAGATCCACCGAGCATTTCAGTTCATAGCATTTGCATACTCATAGTTTGTCGGTGCGTGTTTGGAGGTCTAGAGAAGACCTTGCTGCTTATTACTCTTGGTGAGCGCCCTCACCTAGACGGTTTGGAGGAGTGGCCGTTGATCTCTCCAGTTCGGAGATTGTCGGAGAGACTTGGCGTATTTGTATAAGGCATCGGTGCTCGCCTTTCCGGAGTGGACAAGGAGCAACCATTAGTGAGAAATATCCTTCGTGAATATTGAAGCAAGACGCATTCACTTGAGTGCTTCAATGAGGATTAGTGGAGACTGGGCGAGTCTCCGAGACCTCGGTAAAAATTGTTGTGTTTGTCTTCTCCTTCTCTTTCTAATATATTTGTTATTTGTTCTTGAATTCTTTATTTTTTAGAATTTGTTTTAAATTGAAGTTTTTAAAAGCCTACTATTCACCCCCCCTCTAGTCGGCATCCTTGATCCTACAGTTCTCACCGGCTGTTCTCGTCGTCGTCGTCGCTTCGACGTTCGTCGTTTCTCCTCAAAGGTCCCTCTCTCTCCCTGTTTTTGTGTCATGTCTGAGAAGCCATCATCTTCTCGACGAGTTGCCCGTCGAAAGAATGCTGCAAACAACAGTTGTTCAACGGGTCAATCGTCTGAGTCTCGTTCTTCGCCTCCACCCGAGCGTGTCCCCGTGGATTACTCCCGGTGGCACCCGAGTTGCCTTCGCTCACTCTGCTCCACGAACCATTATATGCTGCCGCGACCCACTGGTCGTGATTCCTGCGAGGTTCTCACCTTTTTCACGAAACTGCAGCTTGATCTCTGGACCAGTGTCTACAGCCGTGTCCCCATCTTTGCCCATCGCTCTCTTTCTTGGTAGACGATTGCCTCTTGCACAGGCATCGTCTCCCTGGCGGATTCCTTCGCTTCCGTAGGGATCAGAGATCCCGTCTCTGATTCTTCTCTCCACTGGGCCAATGAGCCTATCCGCCAGTTCTATGCCACAGTCTTCATCTCTCCTCAGCGTGACTTGCTGACCTTCATGACAAGCCTCCAGGTCCACACTGTCATGAAGGAGCAGTTCGAGGCCACTCTTGGACTGGTTCGTCCTGCCTCTGGACGCCAGCTCCACACCCTTCCTGATCTTGAGCATCGGGAGATGGCCATGCTTTATTCCAGCCCCTTCCAGCTCCATCACATCGCTGGTCTGTGCCGCGATGTTGACCTGGCTCTGAGGATCCTTCGTCTCACCTTGGTCCCTATGACCGGAGACAAGGTCAGAGTCACTTACCTTGCCCTCCATGTTTTGATCTCTATCTTCAGGGAGGAGCCTTTCGACGTTGCTGATCTCCTCATCAGTGAGATTGAGCACATCATTCTTGCCCTGCATTGCCAGTTGGTGTATGCTCCATACATCATGGCGATGCTTCTTCACATTCGGGCCGTCGACTCTGAGCTCCCTTGACCCCACCATCTGCTTGTCTTCTACCCTCTAGGCCAGGCAGACAGGCGTCTTGGTGCTCACCCTGTAGCTGTAGCAGGACCCGCCTCTCCCACATCTGATGATGATGCTGCAGATGAGTCAGGCGATGAGGCTATAGGACAGGCACCAAATCCTACACCTAGTGGAGATAGGAGCACCGGATCCCCCTCCCTCTCTCAGCTCCAATAGGTGATCCAGTCCCAGCAGCAGATCCTCAGCACCCAGGCGGAGCATCACCAGATCCTGCTTCATCTTCTTGACCAGCAGGAGCAGATTTTGGGTCGCCTGCCAGTTGCAGCCACTCCAGTCCCTCGCAAGAGGGCCCGCCCAGAGCCTTCTTCACCAGGATCAACTTCAAGGCCTGTTGCGCCAGCCTCCACTGATCCAGCTTCCCCAGCCGTCGACCCGACTGGAGCTCCAGCAGGCTTCGGAGATACAGCAGTCCTCGGCTTCTCTTCTAATGATGAGCCTTAGGTCTTTTGTGTCAGCTCCCACCTTTTTGTGCTTGATACCAAAGGGGGAGAATTATTTTGTATGACTTTATGTTTTGTTATGGACGGATGGATATTTTTGTATGACATTTATGCTTATGATATGGATACATTTATGAATGGATGTTTTTTTTTGGTCTTTGTTATATGATTATGGATATGATGGTTTATATATGTGTGATGATTTGGCCTTTGCTGTATGATCTGGGCTTATCTTCGTGATAATACATATCATATATTATTTGAGATATCGTGCATACACTCAGGGGGAGTTATTCATTTTTATCGAACACTTGTTGTCATCAATCATCAAAAAGGGGGAGATTGTTGCATCTAGGCCATTATGCCTAATTTTGATGATTAATGAAAACAAGCATTTCAGACTAATTATGTTTTTGAGATATTTGAAGAGCTTTGTTGGGAAGACATGCAATATGATCAAGATGAACCCAACGTGAAAAAGATAAAGCACAAGTCACAAGGTACAAAAAAGAGACACAAATCGCAAGATTAAAGATGCAAAGGACTTGAGGTAATATGAGTTTTTATTTTTACCGATCTCAGTATTTGGAGTTTGATCGGTTTAGAAATTTGTTTCTTAGTTTCAACTGTACTACAAAGAGGGGTTGCAAGTCCTCTCTACATTTCCAGTATAAACCGAGAAACTCTTAGGTCACTGCATTCATTCTTTTCGGTTGGATTTGTTTTGAAAAGATTTGGTTTTTTAGATGAGTTTTTGATAGTAGAAGTGTCTTTGCATTTTCTAGAAAGATCTAGGTAGATATGGATTTTGCTTCTGTTGACAAAAATATAGCCCTTTAAATTATCTTTCAAATGAGATATCAAACACTCAAATCGGACCTCTGGATCAAAAGTTATAACTATTTTTATCCATACTAACTGTTAGTATGAATTGTCAGTTTTGTTTACTGACATTTGTCCAGAAAGTGTATTTTTTTTTGAGCTGAAATTTTTTGACCTATGCTGACTGTCAACATGTGTTGCTGACTGTCAGTATGAGTTTCGACCTCGAGCTAATTGTTTTGAGTTTTTGTTTTAATTGGTTGTTTTTGTGGTCGATGCTGACTGTCAGCATGAGGTGTCAGTTTCCATATACGACCACAAACGGCTAGCTAATTTTTATCCGTGATTTTTGTCGAGCCATTGAGATAAATGTTGACTGTCAGTATGAGTTGCTGATTGTCAGTATGTGCTGTTTTGTTTCCTTTTTCGACCTCAAATGGCTAGCTGAGTTTTCTCTGAGATTTACTTCTTTCTGGTCGTGACCCATGCTGACTGTCAGCATGGCATGCTGACTGTCAGCATGCACTGTCACTTTTACAGCTCGTACACAACAGCTCGTTTGATCTTTTGGGCTATAAATAGAGGCTTTGAGCAGATGTTTTATACACCAAGCAGCCTCATATTCATATACACACTTGAGCATTTGTTTTAGAGTTAAAAATCTTGATCTTTTGATCAAGTCATGAGTTTTGTGATCCACCGAGTTTTTCAATTCGCATCATTTTGCATATCTAGAGTTTCTCGGTTATTGTTGGAGGTCTAGGAGAGACCTTGCAACTTATTACTCTTGGTGAACGCCCTCACCTAGACGGTTTGGTGGTGTGGCCGTTGATCTCTCCTGTTCGAAGATTGTCGGAGAGACTCGGCGTGAGTGTAAAAGGCATTGGTGCTCACCTTTCCGGAGTGGACAAGGAGCAACCACTAGTGAGAAATATCCTTCGTGGATATTGAAGCAAGACTCATTCATTTGAGTACTTCAACGAGGAGTAGAGGAGACCGGGCGAGTCTCCGAGACCTCGGGAAAAATCCTTGTGTTTGTTCTCCTCTCTATTATTTTTAATTGTGCTATATTGATTTTGTTCTTAATCTTTACAAAAGTTGTTTTTAATTGAAAAGTTTTAAAACCTCCTATTCACCCCCCTCTAGTCGGCATCCTTGTTAACAATTCGATGGTATGAAAATCCTAAGTTGCTGATCACAAGCGAGATGGTATACCAAAGGGTAAATCAACAATTGTACTACTTAGAGAAATTTTTTTTATATCAGATGATATTTGACTCAAAGGATGGTTGATGATGATCAAGATATATATCTTTTTTTTTTTGACCCTTCAAACACTAAACGAAAAGCTCAGACTTGAGGCACCAAGATTGACTCAACCAGCAACAAGAACTAAACCATCGATTAAATACTCGATAAAGCAAACTAAATTAACAGATTGAAATATGAAGCTTGGTGATATATTTTTGTTGGCAATTTTCTGCACTCTAGGACTGAAAACCCTAAACTACTAATCAACAGAAATAAAGAAAAGATTCTATCGTGGAAACTGAAGCTTGGATACCAATTGATATGAACATGCCGATGAAGGACGCGTTCACAAAGGGTGGCTCGATCTTCATGATGTAGAACCTGGATAACTAGTATCTGAAGATACCTAGATAACTAGCATGACCTGACGAAACGAGATAGCCAACCTGATATGCACGTCTCACATTAAGATGCGTGCATGTAGTTTGGTCCCGATCTTTCGTCGTAGGAGAAATCCGTGGATAAATGCGAGTTGTGACCTTGAAGAAGGGGCGACTAACCACGATCCAACACGCGACTAGCAACTTCACAATCGCTAAACCACTCCTCAATTGGTTATCAACTGAGCAAAGCTAGATTAACCTGTTCACGAAGAACAACTCAGGCAAATCAATAAGAAAAGCAAGAGAAACAGCAGAAGGATACCAACACTCAATAATCTGAATTATGAGTTGAACATTGAGACTCCGAATTGTACAAGTCGGCAAAGGCACGAGAATACAATCTGTATATCAACGAAGTCTACCTAAAACTAAGACCATGTCTTCTCTTTTATAGAGGATGGTGTCTACAAAAGTAGAAGGTTTAAAACCAGAATTCTAATCTTAATCTAATTTGAAACAGAATCGAATCCTAACAAACTATAAAAAGAAATCCAGAACTAACTTTTGCGGATTCGGACGAGTCTCTTTCCTCTCATGCACTTGCCATTCTTTCGGGTCTCCTAGTTGCATACGATGTCGGATTTTAATGATTCTTGATGCGTTGGAAAGCTCGTTTGAATATCTTTCCAATAGGTACTCACACGACTAACTGAGAGATCTATGCTGAAATTGACACTTGGTCAAAGTAGTTGAACAATCATGCTTGGTCGGTAGACTGTATGGTCCTCAGGCTGCGACCATGTGCTTCCAACCATGGGTTGCGACCTTGTGCTTTCGACCATGGGCTGCGACCTTGGGCGGTTTTGCGACCTTGAGCCTTTCTAATCGAGCGCAGAGTTCTTCTGATCGATGAGGTCAAAGTGATCGTTGGTCGAAGTTGCCAAAAAAGTGTTCATTCTTACTTGACTAAGAATTGGACCAACAACTTCGTTCAGAACTCCCTCACATGTAACAACAAGCAAAGAACAATCATTAGGTAATATCATTTGTTTTGTAATTAAATAATTAATTTGCCCAAGAAATGAATTCACCTATTGTCCAAGGCGACGCGCATGCGCTCGTGTTAAAGCATGTGAGTGTGTGGTTGTGATGTCCTCATCATACTCCCCTTCTTGAAAAAAAGTCATCCTCGACTCTTGCCCATCGTTCTCACCTAAGTATGGAGATAAATCAGCAACATTAAATGTATTGCTCACTCCATAGTCCTCAGGTAGCTCCAACTTGTAAGCATTGTCATTGATCTTGGCAAGAATTTTGAATGGACCATCACCTCGTGGCATCAGTTTGGACTTGTGCCGTTCTGGAAAACGATCGTGGCGCAAATGTAAGCAAACTAAATCTCCTACTTCGAACACAACTTCCTTTGTCCTTTATCTGCATGTTTCTTATATTGAAGTTGCATCTTCTCAATATTTGCTTTGGTCGTCTCATGTATCTTCTAAATCATCTCAACACGCTGTTCGGCATCAAGATTACCTCTTTCTGAAAGCGGCAGAGGTAACAAATCAATTGGCGCAGTAGGTTTAAATCTATAGACGACCTCGAACGGACAAAACTTGGTAGTAGAATGCACGACACAGTTGTAAGAGAATTCGACGTGTGGCAAACACTCCTCCCAAAGCTTCAAATTTTGCTTGAGAACTGCCCGTAGCCATGTGTTTGGTTGACGACCTCGGTTTGGCCATCAGTTTGGGGATGATAGGTCATTGAAAACAACAGCTTTGTTCCAAACTCTCCCCAAAGCGTTCTTCAAAAGTGACTCAAAAATTTGATATCACGATTAGAAACAATTGTCTTTGGCACTCCTTGGAGGCGAATGGCCTCACTGAAAAACAAATCAGCAATGTGGGTAGCATCATCACTCTTATGACAAGGTATAAAATGAGCCATTTTAGAAAACCTATCAACGACAACAAAGATATTATCCCTCCCCTTCTTAGTCCTTGGTAATCCTAGCACAAAATCCATAGAAATATCCTCCCAAGGTACCTTTAGAATAGGAAGAGGCATATATAATCCATGTGGGTAAAAGCGAGACTTAGCTGTTTGACAAGTAGTGCATCGTCGAACGTAACGCTCGACGTCTCGCCGCATCTTTGGCCAGTAAAAGTGAGTGGCCAAAACGTCTTCTGTTTTGTGTATCCCAAAATGTCCCATTAAACCACCGCCATGAGCCTCCTGCAGCAACAAAAGACGAACGAAACTCGCGAGAACACAAAGCTTGTTAGCTCTAAACAAATAACCATCATTCAGTACATATCGAGTCCAACACCTTCCTTCTTTGCAATTAATGTAAATGTCTTTGTGACGAGGATTGACACCTGGACCACTTCTATTGGACTTCTGGTTAAAGGCAGGTTCGAGTCAAGAGTGTATCTGGCGATACGAGCTCAAGTTGTTCTGAGGGACGTCACTATGTGATCGCCAGCTTTACGCGGTCAGACCGTAAGCCTTGCGCGATCAGAAGTTCGTAGGCTATACGCGAACTACACATTCGGGATATTGCGCGGTCAGCCAATATCCCGCGGTCAGAACATCTGCCGATCAGGATACTTGGGATCTATCTATTCGGTTGCCCATACAACAGGATATTCTAAGTATCCCGAAGATTCCTACACGTGGAGAATCGACCGTCAGAAGGTTAACACATACAGTTATCCATGAATAACACATGTTTAACCTGCGTGGAGGTTAAGAGCAGTTCCAAAAAACCGCATCCAACCGTCCGTGCAACCGATTGATGCAGTTTCCTCCACATGGCACCCTTTCAAGCAGTACAAAAGGATGGCATGGAGCATCAATCAGGAGGGGGATCATCTGAAACATCAACCGAGAGATCGGAAGATCAAGAAATCCAAAATCATTTAAGTTAGCCAAGTCTACGGCCCACCTCATATAGCATTTTAGTAAGCCTTCTTTGGCTTATCCTTGTACACTTTTACAGGGAAAATTCTCGCCTGTGAGGACTTTTCCCTCCATTTGTAAACCTTTTACCACACTTAGTGAAATCTCAACAGGACGTAGGGCTATTACTCCCACTATCGAGGGCCCGAACCTGTCTAAACTCTCTGTGCTCCTGTTCACCATTATTCAGCATACCTTCCCGGAGGGTCATCTTGAAAGGTCTCACAATTACAAATTCTGCATAAGTTCGGCTGAGGACTCCGAGTCCGAATCGTCGACAGCTGGCGCCCACCGTGGGGCCTTTCTCAAGGCGTCCTAATTGAAATTCGGAGGTTCGCCGAAACATGGCTGGAGCATATGATTCCGAGAATGATTTCGATCTCGAGGATTATGCCCATATACCAATGCCTTCTCCAAGCGATCCTGTTCCGATGGAAGAGGTCGAAGGCCAGAATCTTCCACAGGTTGAATCATCTCCCCAAGTCATGTTAATCGACCAGGAGGTAACTGGCACAAGGTCAGAACCCGCAGAGGTTCTTAATGTGCTAGGTGATGAATCCGGCCCGTCATACGATCCCGCTGAGGGAAAATATGATGGTGACCCTGAAGTTAGCCCAGGAAGGTTCGACCCTGATAACCTCCACCGTCTCTTTGATTTTGAGTCCGACTCGGAACTAACCGAGATGTTCTCCCCATCGGCGACCTCTCTCCCTAGGCAGTTTGCTGCGTTGTCGGAAGAAACTCCCGATCAACAGGCTGCCAGGGAAGAACAAGATCGCAAACCGAAGGAGGAGCAAGATCTCGAGCAACAGAACAACGAACTACGCAGAACTGCCCTAGAGGCTCTTCAAGATGCGCAGGCTCATTACGATGCTGCCCCGAGTTCTTCTCGACGGTCGCGTGGTCGTAGACGTGACCAGACTCCTTCCTTACCACCGGAGCATTTCCCAGTGGACGAAGAAACAATAACACCTGGTGCCCCTAGGAGAAGTACCCATGGTCGACTGCGATCTATCGCGGAAGTCATGCGCAATTTTCCTCCTACGGTCACGGATGCGCAGAGACCGGCCTTTTTCAGGATCCTGGCGGAAAGACTGGATGAGGTCGCATCCGAGGCGACCCCAATAGCCTCTTCCCGCTCAGTGACACATTCCCGTGAACGAGATGGTCCTCATTTTGGCTCTGGCCGGCGGAGTTACCCGCCGCCTGTACCGTCCCGACAGGACAAATACCGGCGAATGCAGGACTCTCGTAGTAGGGATCGAGTTCCCGTTCACTCTCGTTTGGGACCACGAGTAACCTCGCCATTACGTGAGTTTGCTTGAAACCCAACCGAAAGTCGCAGGACGGTTCACGGTCCTTACGTTGGTTGCAAAGCTTTCTCGCTTGGCCTACGAGCAGTCGTTTGGCCCGATAAGTTTCGACCAGGGGCCATTGAGAGGTTTGATGGAACTCAGAACCCATCCGAGTTCCTTCAGATCTATATTACTGCCATCCAAGCAGCAGGAGGCGATGACAAGGTCATGGCCAACTAGCTGCCAACAGTCCTCGCAGGACCGGCTAGAACCTGGTTGTTTAATCAGCCTGA
Organism: Pharus latifolius; assembly: GCA_019359835.1. NCBI lineage: Eukaryota > Viridiplantae > Streptophyta > Magnoliopsida > Poales > Poaceae > Pharus > Pharus latifolius. Next base: position 21,894,226 of record CM033324.1, on the reverse strand, counting down.
GGGTTCCATCTACAATTGGGAAATGCTATGCGATGCCATCCTCAGCAATTTCCAAAACTGTTATCAAAAGCCGGGTAAGGAGGACGACCTGCATAGACTACGGCAAACTTCGACCGAAACGCTTCGGCAGTTTGTCAAGAGGTTTGTCGGGGTAAGAAATACCATCCCGAACATATCTGATGGCTCCGTAATCAGGGCATTTAAGCATGCTGTTCGATACCGGAGATTCACTGAAGACTTGCTTATCCACCCTCCTCGATTAGTGGCCGATCTGTTCGATATGGCTGATCGATACTCCGATGCAGCCGAGGCAGTCGAATGGAACCGAATGGTTGATAAGGGGGACCTACCGCCCCAACCAGGCTTCAAGGACGCCAAGAAAGAAGATTCAAGCAAAAAGCCGGAGTCTTCACCGGGTGGGAAGTCAAAAAAGTCGAAGAGGAGCCGCTCTGGACAGTACCGTGAGGTCGCAGTCGCGGAGAAACCACCTTCGACCAAAGGTAATAAGTCTTCTTTTAAAAGTAAAACTGCTTCTGGTGGCTGGGATTCCGACCAGCCAGAAAAATCAACTAATCCGCAGGAGGGCAAGAGGTGGTGTCCACTCCACAACTCCGCAGGCCACGACCTCAAAAACTGCAGGAGTTGGTTGAAACAGCTGGATGATTTCTACCAAGGAGCTGGGCCAATGCCAACCTTACCACCTAAAGAGCAGGCGTGCGGGATTAGAGACGTCGACGGAGACGAAGAAATGGCTTACCAGGTACCTCAAAATCATGTTAATGTCATTTTCGGAGGTTCCTCCTCTTTCGTTTCCAAAAGGCAGTTTAAAACCTTTTGCCGAGAGGTTAACCAAACGGAGACATCCCTTGGCGAACCTCAATATCCCCGTTGGTCGGATATGCCTTTGACGTTCGATCGCGCTGACTGTCCTGTGGGGCTAACTCGGCCATTGAGGCTACCTCTGGTTATTACCCCAATCATCAGTAACGCGAGAGTCGAAAGGGTCCTGATTGATGGGGGAAGTTCCCTTGATCTTTTATTGGTCAAGACACTCGACGAGATGCAAATTCCTCGTTCGAAGATCAAACCCATAATCCATCCGTTTTATGGGATAATCCCAGGCCCCTCCATGATGCCATTGGGACAAGTGGTCCTCCCGGTCACTCTGGGAGAACCAGATAACTTCCGAACAGAATTGGTTACTTTCGATGTAATCGATTGTGATTCAGCTTATAATGCAATCTTTGGCAAGCCGACTCTTGCTAAGTTCATGATGGCAACGCACTATGCTTATCAGTGCGGGAAATTGCCTGGCCCCAAAGGTGTCATTTCGGTCCGAGGTAGTCGCAACGTGGCGCTCACGTGCGACCGGCTATCTTTGGAGATGGTCGATCAACTTCCCCTCCGGGACGCTCAGGTCACCACCGTTGCCACCGATGCGATCAGGGTTGCTCCTCGACCAGATGAGAAACTCAAACAAGTTCCTTTGTACCCAGATGACCCATCCAAGACAATTCGGGTTGGGTCAGCCCTGGATGACAAATAGGAACTCGACCTCGTTGCTTTCCTCCGGGCCAACGCAGACGTGTTTGCGTGGAAACCGTCCGACCTGCCCGGTGTCCCAAGGGAAGTAATTGAGCACAGGTTAGCAATTCGACCTGGACAACGACCAATAAAGCAAAAGCTCAGGCATTTTGCCACCGACCGACAGGAAGCCATCCGAGAAGAGTTAGACAAACTCTTACAAGCCGGGTTTATCCGCGAAGTGAATCACCCGGACTGGCTCGCCAATCCGGTCATGGTCCGCAAGTCAAATGGCAAGTGGCGCATGTGCGTCGACTACACTAGCCTCAACAGTGCCTGTCCGAAGGATGACTTTCCCCTTCCCCGCATCGACCAGCTGGTTGACTCCACTGCGGGTTGCGAACTGATGAGTTTTCTGGATGCCTACTCAGGATATCATCAAATTAGCATGGCAGAAGACGATGAAGAGAAAACTGCCTTCATCACCCCGTTCGGTACATACTGCTGCGTCAGAATGCCGTTCGGTCTCAAGAACGCAAGTTCCACGTACCAGCGCTTGATGCAAAAGACCTTTCTTTCCCAGATAGGGCGTAATCTCGAAGCATATGTAGACGACTTGGTTGTAAAGAGCACCAAAAGATTGTCTCATTTGGACGATCTTGCTGAAACCTTCTGTAACTTGAATCGCTTTGGAATAAAATTGAACCCGGAGAAATGTTCTTTTGGGGTTTCTTCAGGGAAGCTTCTTGGTTTCCTTGTGTGTTCCAGGGGCATTGAGGTTAATCCTGAGAAAATAAGAGCTATTGAACAAATGAGGTCGCCCTCGACCATGAAGGATGTTCAACGCCTGGCTGGTCGCATGGCGGCTTTAAGTCGCTTTATATCGCGATTAGGCGAAAGGGGACTACCTTTCTTTAAAGCCTTGCGGAAACATCATAACTTCACGTGGTCCGACGAGGCCGAAAAAGCGTTTCAGGAGGTAAAAACATATCTGTCTAGTCCGCCAGTATTGGTGTCTCCTGAAAAGGAAGAACCATTACTTCTGTATTTGGCGGCCACCCCGCACGCGGTCAGCGCAGTTCTGATCGCGGAAAGGGAAGGAGTACACAGACCCGTCTACTATGTGAGCGAAGTACTTCATGGTCCTAAGGAGTGCTACCCGGAGGTCCAGAAGATACTTTACGCGCTACTGATGGCTTCCCGTAAGCTACGACATTACTTTCAAGCACACAAGATCACAGTACCCTCCTCTTTTCCTTTAGGGGATATTGTCCGAAATCCAGAAAAATCTGGTCGAATCGCCAAATGGGCGGTCGAATTCGGTGCCTTCGAGATCCATTTCACCCCTCGCACGGCGGTTAAGTCTCAGGTTTTGGCCGACTTTGTGGTCGAATGGACCAACCCTGAGCCACCCGTGCAGTTGGCAAAGGAACTGGAGTGCCCCGATTATTGGACAATGTACTTTGACGGTTCCCGTAGTTTTCAACACTCGGGGGCTGGAATAGTCTTAGTTACGCCCCAGGGCGAACAGCTTAAGTATGTCATTCAACTACACTTTGTTGCAACCAACAACGCAGCAGAGTATGAAGGTCTTCTTGCAGGGCTCCGGGCAGCAAAATTCCTCGGAGTCCGTCGATTAGTGGTGAGGGGGGACTCACAGCTAGTCGTAAACCAGGTAAACAAGGAGTACAGCACCTCCGATGAGACAATGGCTCATTACCTGGGGGAAGTGAGGAGATTGGAAAAACACTTCAGTCACTTCGAAGTCCAATACATCCCGCGAAAGGACAATATTCTCGCAGACCAATTATCCAAAATTGGATCCTCACGCTCATCCGCTCCGGCAGGAGTGTTCATTGAACACTTGGACCATCCTTCGATCATGACTTCGGTCGAGGATGATCCGGCAATAGCCTTCGTTGCCAACCTCAGTCAGGAACAAGATTGGACTCATCCATTGAGGGTCTATCTTGAACATGGGACCCTACCCGAGGACGAAACCAAAAGTGATCGGTTAATTCGAAAGGCGCGTCTGTACAAACTCATAGATGGGGTTGTGTACAGAAAGGGTACTCAAGGAGTATTCATGCGCTGTATATCTCAGGAGGAAGGAAAATCCCTCTTGAAAGAAATACATGACGGTGTATGCGGTGCACACGCGTCATACCGAACACTGGTCGGAAAAGTTTTTCGACAGGGATTCTACTGGCCTTCGGCACTCGACGATGCCAAGCTTATGGTCAAGATGTGTCCACAGTGTCAATTTCATGCAAGACAGGTTCATCAACCTGCTTATGCATTGCAAACTATTCCTCTCGCATGGCCCTTCGCGATCTGGGGAATGGACATCATCGGTCCTATGGCACAAGCGGTCAATGGGTACAAGTTTCTGTTCGTAGCCATTGACACGTTCACAAAGTGGATTGAGGCCGAACCAGTACGAAATATTACTGCGTCAGCCGCACAAAAGTTCTTTCACAAGAACATTGTGGCACGATTTGGTGTTCCCAACCGTCTCATCACAGACAACGGTTCTCAGTTCGCTAGCGGTCTCTTCCTAGATTACTGCGATCAGATTGGGACCAAGGTGTGCTTTGCTTCTGTGGCACATCCACAAAGCAATGGTGCCGTAGAACGGGCCAATGGGAAAGTATTGCAAGGCATCAAAAAACGTGTTTTTGATCGCCTCAAGACCCGCTCGGGGGCTTGGGCAGACGAGCTTTATACTGTTCTATGGGCACTACGGACTACCTCTAGTCGAGCCACCGGTGAGACACCCTTCCATTTGGTCTATGGGGCCGAGGCTGTGTTGCCTATGGAAGTTAGTATTGGATCTGTTCACACGAATCAATTCGAACAGGTCAACCAATCCGAACAGCGATCGCAAGATCTCATCCTCCTGGAAGAACGGCGTGATCGCGCCCTGATCAAGTCCGCGGTATACTTGCAGGCTCTACGCAAGTATCACAGTAAAAAGGTGCGACCACGTGATCTCAACGTTGGCGACTTGGTTTTACGAAAAATTCAAGACCAGTCTAACCGCAATAAATTCTCCCCAAAGTGGGAAGGACCATACACTGTCGTCTCAGTGCCGCGGACAGGATCGGCGCGGTTAGCTATGGAGGATGGTCGGATTTTGTCCAATACTTGGAACATCGATCAACTTCGCAAGTTTTACGTGTAAGTATTCCAATCACTTTTTTCCTGTTCAATTAGCATCTTTTGCCAAAACAAAAAATGTTTTGCTTTCATACAATGAGTTTTTCTCTTTAAGCCCGTATCATATGCATTCGACCTGGGGGCTGATCGCCGACGGTCAGATCATCACAACAATCTAATCGGATTCGCTGGTCGATCTCATGATCACTTACAGATATGTCATTCCTAAATAAGCCGTTTCTCAACGCATACGGGATTATCTGGTAAGTCATTGGTCATCCGAGTGGCTACCAGTTCGCAATAAGATTAGATGTTATATTGATCCTGGTCGTTGGTTTAATATGTATATCCCTGGTCGTAACGCTTATATTTTCTCCTCTGCTTATAACACCAAGGCTTTAGTGTTCATAAGCAGAGGCGGGGGCTGGGGGGGAATATGCTCATAATATGGAATTCATATTACGAAAACACGAAATGTATATTTTCTTGTCAAAAATAATTTTTTACATACATTTGCATTATACACAAGTTTCTAAGTACAAAAATAAGGATCATTCGATCCCCAGCTCAGTCAGGAGTCTATCTACTAGGGGCTTGACTTCCTCTATGACTGCATCGAGCAGCTCTTCACTCTCGACCTCAACCGGACCCACCAATGCATTCAGATCTGCATCTGGGCCATGGTGAAGTCGAACCCGGCTGAGTACGGCTGCTGCGGCTGATCGAACCCTGGTTCTGATCGCCTCTTCGCGTCGCCGTACATCTCCAGGGAGATACTCAAGCAGTGATTCTGCCTGGGCAGTGAGCAGCGATGTCCAGTCACTTACGCTGAGGTTGTCTTTCTTTGGTTCCACCACATCGGTTTTCAGAAGATCAGCCACGGCCTTCAGTTTTTCGAAGACCAGGAGGCTCAGCTCTTTGATCGCCCGATTGGTGTGGCGAATCGAGGATTCAAGAATCCCCTTGTCTCGACTGAGCTGCGTAATTCGACCTGCTTGCGCTGTACAGAGAGAGGAGATTATTTGCATATTATGGATTCAAGTCTTCCTAATCAGGAATCGGCTTACCAGCATTCTCTGATCGAAGTTTGTTGAGTTCAGTTTCTTGTTTCTTAAACATTGAGACTGAACCGGCCACCTCTTTCTTCAAAAATGTAACCTCTCTGCAGCAAAATCAAGGCAGTCACAACCAAGATTCACCCATGCTAACCAAAGGGTAATGGTACTCACCTGCGCAAGCTGTCGCGTTCTTTTTGAATGGCTTCTGTACTGGCCATCACAACATGCGAATGGCTTATTAGCCAGGATAATCCCTGTGGTGCCAAAGAAGAAGATCAAAGGTGTCCTAAGTACAATTCAGGCACGAAAGCAGAGTTTTATTATACCTTCATAAACTTTTGTAAAACAGCATCATTCAGTTCGGCGGGAATCCTCGCTAGAGCCTCCGACGCGCTCACTACAGGGACAGTTGGTGGGAGTGCCGGCCGGACGCCACCCCCAGTAGTCATCGGTGGTGACTGGGTCCCTACATTTATTCTTTCCCCTGCGGTCTGGACGACTTCCTGGACCACAGGGGTGGAGCGTTCTTCGTTGGAAGCTCCTGCACCAGCTGCGACTTCAACCTCCCCGGAGGCAATTGAAGAGCTGGGCGCCGTCTTTCTTTGCCTGACATGAAGGACAATTTGAGTAGTTTTTATTTAAGATTATTGCCAAATTTAAGGTTCTTACCTTATTTGAAATCTCATTCGCTCCTGGGATTTCTGGGAAGGTTCCCCTTGGGAAGAAGAACCATCATCGGTTCTTGACTTCCTTATGGCAAATAAGGTAGCACCCCCCTGGAAATGCCATGTTATAAGCATATTCTTAGGGAACAGGTAAAAACACATAGAAAGGTCTTTACCTGGGCCACCGGACTAACTGGTGGAGCTACATCCGAAGGCCTTGGAGACTCCAGAGTTGCTGGGACCGTCACAGCCGGCCTTTGTTCATCTACCTCCTCCTCTGTCCGCGGAGGAGGAGGATTTTCCTCCCTGGAACCCCCAGTGGTCCCAGGGGGAAGCTCTCCTCCCTGTATGTACATTAACTTGTCAAATGTGCAGAAAGTCATAGAAGGAACGGTCGAAAAGATTCCTTACCTTGGTCGTCCCTTCGACCAGGGAAGCAGAGATAATTGACCCTGAAACCTCGGGGGCTTCAGGAATTGGAAGGTCACCTGCGACCACAAGATCTTCGGTGGTCGCAGGGTCAGCCACGGCCACCTCTTCGGTAGCTGTGGTCCCTACGGGACAGCTTGGGGCGTCCCCAGCAGGGGACTCCCCGGTCCTCTTCCTTTTGATGACTAGAGGCACATCATCGTCCTCTTCCTCCTCGCTCCCCTCTCCCTGTACGACGAAGAAGTGATTCCATGTCGCGCCTGAAAAAGTAGAAGGAATGCGATATCTTATCGCAGTCTTTCTTGCGGGACGAGGAATGCTTCGTGAAGACCCCTCCCCAGGGTTCAGCTTGGTCTTCTTGGGGGCAGGACTCTTTGTCCTGGGTCTCTGAGAGACCTTCTTCACATTCTTCGCCGTCGGCTTCCGCAGAGAGCCGACATTTTCGCTTGGGAACGTCGCATCAGCAAACTTCCCTAGGAGCTGGTTCACAGTCCATTACAATGGATTAGCACTGGACACACACAAGACCTGCAGAACCAAAGCCGGACAAGGAAATTACCTTTCGGCGCTCCTGTCTGAGGTCATCACCGGCATGAATCAAGCTCTGCGGGCGAGGTGATCCCTTAGGGCCCTCTACATCAGCATTGTAGGCCCTAAGGAGGGAATTAGTTCGCCTCTCAATTTCGGCTGAGGGCAGAACTGTTCCCAAATTCAAGTCAGAAAATATAAATTTCAGAAATGACAAAGCACAGTGCTAAAAGGTCGAATACCTTCATTGTAGTCCAGGGTTCTATCCGCCATGGACTTGATTTCCCAAGCAGGATGAGCCCTTTCGCGCAGGGGGCTCACTCGGTTCTTCACGAAGTCTCGAATGACATCCCTCGCTGTCAACCCTTGACCCACCAAGTGAAGAATCACCTCGGCGTGCTTCAGGTGCTCCACGCCCAGCGTCGGGGGAGCATCCAACTCGCTTGACTTCTCTGGCCGCGAGTTCTCAAACCATAAACTACTCTCGGACGGCGGAGAGCAGTAAAACCACCTCTGGTGCCACCCATGCACCGAATCCCGAAGAGGTGGGGAGGGATATTCCTTCTTGTCCCTCAGCCGGAAGTAGATGCATCCGGCGGCATTGGTGCTCTTCGACCATGCCGAGAAGTAGAACCGTCGGAAGAGGTCCACGCTAGGATATACTCCGACGAAGGCCTCGCAAAGATGCTGAAACACCACCAGGATCAGCATCGCATTTGGGTGGAGGTTGATCAGTTCCCACCCATAATGTTCGAGGATGTCCTTTAGGAACCGACTCTCAGGGAATCGGAATCCGCAGCGCAGATACTCCTCGAAGATTACCAACTCGCCCTCTCGGACGATTGGAGTTTCTTGGTCCTTCTCCGCAGGCCGCCAATTGATCAGTAGCCGCGATGGAAGGATCTCCTCTTTCTCCAACGCCACCAGAGTCTCCTCAGAATGGTGGTTGGATCTGCTCCAAGATGCCATTTTTTGAGGTAGATTGGTCAAAAAAGTCGATGATTTTGTGAAAGATGAAGGCAATAAAGAAGATGAGGGTTTTGTGCGGCGGGAACTCTAAGGGTTTTTCGCGGCTGAATAGCTTCCTCAAGAAGCTACCTACTGCTTTTATAGACTCGAGGAGTCACGCCTCTGTGAGTAACGTTCCACTCAAGCGTCCTCTTAAATATTTTATTCATTTCCCATAATGGATATTCTATGATAAACCCTTTAAAGCGTTTCGGGTATTGGATCTGAAATAAAAAGACTTCTTTATTTCGGAAGCTGAAAGGGCTAAAACTCGAGAAGTCTGCTAAGGCTTTTTGAGGGTTATTTACCTTTCTTTTTACTTAAACATTTTTGTGAAAAATATCATGTAACTCAAATTTTGACGTACGGATATATTCTAACTGGGTTATGGTTTGGTTAAAGCCATGTTATTTAAATTCGTTTCTGGTTGAAGTAATGGTCTAACCGAACGTTCGACTCTAGTCGCAATTCAGTTCTAACCGCGGCCTTAAGTCTGATCACGGCATCAGGGCAGGTCATGGTGATCTTTTAAAGCGCGATTCTAATCGCAGAACTGAAATTTCCTGTGTATGAATTGTCGCGGACTAAGCTTTTGGCCATAATTTCACACAGAAGATATGAAGAATGTTCATATGAATAAAAGAAACTTTATTTATTACATTCTTTACATACAAAAGGGATACGGTTGATAAAAGCATCGACCTGTTCCGAAAGAAGTTTACAAAGTTCCCCAAGGGACATGTTGTTGACAGTAGGATTTACACTAGCAACCCCCAGAGAACTAGCAACTACCCTAAGTCTATCTATATCGTCCCTAACAACAGACGCATTATTGTCCCTAATCAAGTCAGAGAGTTCTCGCTGTTGCTGAGCGAAGTCCCTCTCTCGACGGAAATGGTGCGCCTCTTCTCGGGATCGATCAAGACATTCTGCTAAACGCAGAATCTTCGAGGCCATCTCCTCGGTCTTCTTCTCCAGGGCATTCTTCTCTTCCAGAAGAGTCTGTTCGGAAGGAAGAGATGGAGCAGCAGAAGGCTGATCGCTGGAGCCTCCTACCTCCTGCATTTTGCAAAAGTTAGTCATACTAACTAAAATTATCAGCAAAAAGGGAGAAGAATTGTTACCTGTCCCGGTGCATGACCCGTTGATACACCCATCTTGGGAGGAAGATCATCATATGGTGGAAGAGCAACCTTCCCATCAGAAGATTGCTTCGCCAACCCAATATGGCAATCATCTGATCGAGGGATAGTCACCGCTTGCCGACCAGGATGTTGATCACCCAAAAGGATGGGAGAATTGGATGTGATGGGATCTTTCTCTAAGGATAAAGGCCTAACTTGCCGAGAGGCATGAACGGGGAGGGTCAAAGGAACTGAAGGAAGAAAGAAACTCGCTACGTTCTTCACCTTTGTTCCACTGGAAGATCCTTCGTCAACCTTGGGTTTCTTCCTTAAGGGAGACAGGACTTCATTCGTTTGAGACCCTTGTTCGACAACTTCCTCTTCATCACTCTCAATCTCGATGATATCGTGATCTGCCATTGGGAGGAGTATGTGAAAAGGAAGAAGGCAGGATAACAAGAGAAGGACTTAGGCGTGGAGGGAAATTGTGAAGCTTTACAAATCCAAGAACCTGGTATTTATAACCGCCTGGGTGACGGTTTGCATTCCAGGCGCCTCGGGTTTCGTCAAAGCATTTACAATTTTACCTCGAGATAAAAACAATTCTACGGCGCTATCATTGCCCGTCACGTAATGTCAGAACCCGTCTTGAAAAACCAACCATTTTCACTTAGTGCGCCACTAAGTGGAGAAGTTAAAGGGCCGGGTTAAAAATCCAATGCATGGTCTTAAAATTCGAAATAAACACGTCACTTCGTTTCTTTCGAATTTGGGGGCTAGCTGATGAGGATTGACACCCGGACCACTTCTATTGGACTTCTGGTTAAAGGCAGGTTCGAGTCAAGAGTGTATCTAGCGATACGAGCTCAAGTTGTTCTGAGGGACGTCACTATGTGATCGCCAGCTTTACGCGGTCAGACCGTAAGCCTTGCGCGATCAGAAGTTCGTAGGCTATACGCGAACTACACATTCGGGATATTGCGCGGTCAGCCAATATCCCGCGGTCAGAACATCTGCCGATCAGGATACTTGGGATCTATCTATTCGGTTGCCCATACAACAGGATATTCTAAGTATCCCGAGGATTCCTACACGTGGAGAATCGACCGTCAGAAGGTTAACACATACAGTTATCCATGAATAACACATGTTTAACCTGCGTGGAGGTTAAGAGCAGTTCCAAAAAACCGCATCCAACCGTCCGTGCAACCGATTGATGCAGTTTCCTCCACATGGCACCCTTTCAAGCAGTACAAAAGGATGGCATGGAGCATCAATCAGGAGGGGGATCATCCGAAACATCAACCGAGAGATCGGAAGATCAAGAAATCCAAAATCATTTAAGTTAGCCAAGTCTACGGCCCACCTCATATAGCATTTTAGTAAGCCTTCTTTGGCTTATCCTTGTACACTTTTACAGGGAAAATCCTCGCCTGTGAGGACTTTTCCCTCCATTTGTAAACCTTTTACCACACTTAGTGAAATCTCAACAGGACGTAGGGCTATTACTCCCACTATCGAGGGCCCGAACCTGTCTAAACTCTCTGTGCTCCTGTTCACCATTATTCAGCATACCTTCCCGGAGGGTCATCTTGAAAGGTCTCACAATTACAAATTCTGCATAAGTTCGGCTGAGGACTCCGAGTCCGAATCGTCGACACTTTGAAATCCAAATCAGTTGAATATAATTCTTTCAAACTCTCTAACCCAAGAATTTTGCAATCAAGTTGGGACAACAAGATGTAATGTCTAGACAATGCATCAGTAACCAAATTATCTTTACCTTTCTTATATTTGACAACATACGGAAAGGATTCAATAAATTTAATCCACTTAGCATGTCTACGATTCAAGTTACTTTGACTACGAATGTGCTTCAATGATTCATGATCCGAATTTATGACAAATTCTTTTGGCCAGAGGTAATGTTGCCATGTTTCTAACACTCTAACCAATGCATACAATTCCTTATCGTAAGTTAAATAGTTTAAGGCTGGACCACTAGGCCTTTCACTGAAATAAGCAATGGGTTTGCTATCTTGCATGAGAACACCTTCAATGCCAATACCACCAGCATCACATTCTATTTCAAAAGTTTTATTAAAATCAAGAAGTTGTAGAAGTGGTGCATTGGTTAACTTATCTTTCAGTGTGTTGAAAGCGTCCTCTTGCGCTTGTTCCCACTTGAATGGCATGTTCTTCTTGGTCAGTATATTGAGTGGGGTGGCCATCGTACTAAAATCCTGGACGAACCGGCGTAGAACCCAGCAAGTCCGTGGAAACTCCGCACTTATATGACTATTGTAGGTGTAGGCCATGCTCGAATTGCTTGCACCTTTTGTTCATCCACCTCAATGCCCTGCGCTGTCACAACAAATCCAAGAAACACGACTCGATCCATGTAGAAGGTGCACTTCTCAAGGTTAGCAAACAAACGTGCCTCTCTTAAGACAGCAAAAACTTGTCGCAAATGCCCCAAATGATCATCTAAAGTCTTGCTGTAGATTAAGATGTCATCAAAGTAGACCACCCCAAAGTGTCCGATAAAAGCTTGCAACACTTCGTTCATTAAACACATAAACGTACTAGGTGCATTAGTAAGACCAAATGGCATGACCAACCATTCATACAATCCAAATTTAGTATTAAAAACAGTTTTCCATTCATCACCTAGTTTCATTCTAATTTGGTGGTAACCACTACGCAAATCGACTTTAGAAAAGATGGTCGAACCACTCAATTCGTCAAGCATATCATCTAACCGAGGAATCAGATGATGATAACGAACAGTTATATTGTTAATAGCTCGACAATCTATACACATCCTCCATGATCCATCCTTTTTGGGCACAAGTAAAACTGGAATAACACAAGGACTTAAGCTTTCGCGTACATACCCTTTATTGAGAAGCTCTTGTACCGGACGTTGAATTTCTTTGGTCTCTTCTGGATTGGTGCGATTTAGAGGTCGATTAGGCAAGGGTGTCCCTAGAATGAGGTCGATTTGATGCTCTATCCCTCGCAATGGTGGTAGCCTCGCAGGTATCTCGGTTGAAAACACGTCCTCAAATTCCTGCAATAAAGAAACAACTGAAATGAGCAAAGTAGAGGGTAAAGCATTAGTAGAAAAGAGAGCGTCTTTGCACACAAGCACAAAGCACTCTTGGGGATGGGTTTCGAGTTTTCTATTCAAGCGTCGACTATTTGGAGATGGCACTTTACCATAGCTAGCTAACCTTATTACTGATCGTGAATTTAGAAACAAAGTGGGCAAATCATCATGAGTAAATGGATATAATTTAGATTAGTAATGCTTGCATTTACCCTTTTCCACTATCAGCCATGTTTCTAATCTGCCTTTTGTGAAGAAAAAAGAATAGAAGAGCCTAGTGATTAATGATATTTTGTACATTACAAACTAATTCTTGAAACAAATTCCTCCAGCTAAAATAAAAACCATACCATCCAAACAACACTCAAACAATTCATACAGGAAAATAAACCTGCTCAATATTAAGTGGAGGTTCACTAGTAGAAGCTGAGATGGCTTGTTTCTGTGCAAACATAAACAAATAGAACTAACAATTGACAACAAGATCATAAACATTTTGAAGGTACTGGAACCATGTTGAGGAAAAATCAACTGTCAAAATGACATCAAATTCATTGCTCAAATTTGCTGTCAGTATGTGCTTAAGATGGGATGAAATGTTTTCCTCTCATGATTACTGAATTGATCTTGTGTCAATAAGAACTTTAGTGGGCGTATGCTATGTATGGTTTCTGAACTTACAACATATATTTTGTTTTTGTTCTTTACAATAATTCTTTGATTTTAATATTCATGAGCCTTTGTGAATTTTTATGTCTTGCAGGCAAACCATCTGTCTTTTGATCGAGACATTGAAAATTCTGATTATTTTATTGCTGCACTATTTTTTCTCATGTCACAACCAACTCAATTTTTTCATTCGTATAAGCAACAAGTTGTACTTGTTATCCAATAATTGACCAACCATCTTTTATTATAATTGTCATATATTCTAGAAGTTACTTAAAGCAAAAGTTATTGATTTGTATTTATCTCAAGGCTATTGTAATTGATATCTTTTGTTATGCAGGTGGTTAATAGTAAGGTGTTAAAAACATATGAAGTGATGAAGATATTTTACGTCATAGAAGTAGTTTGAAAGTGGAATATTTTACTTTCGATAGTTATAGTTGGAACCAAATATATAGAGTTAGGAATATTATATATGGGCATATATTTGGTGTAAGAATTCTTTAAGTGATATTTTTCTCGCAATTGTTTCAAAGGTACTATATCTATTTTGGTTGGTTTTGTCAATTGAATAATTTGTGACTATTACGAATCTTGTTAATGGCTATATAAAGCAAAGAATTCAATATAATATATAATTGTCATTTTATTTGATAATTTTGTTGCAAAGTGTGCATATTATAGTTTTAGTTGTTATATTGTTGCCTAATTACTGAAAAAATATATTTAAAATTGATTATTAACATAATGCCCAGTGGTACATTTACTATAAATAATTCACATTCAAATTTGAATATCTAAATTCTCAATGATAGATCAGCTGGTAATAATTTATTTCAAACAGTTGTACAACTTGGAATAATATATTACAAGCAGATATACTGGTGGGAAAAGTTCAAATTTTTCAAGTGACCTACAACTAGGATATTCTTTGTCATTGGACCTACAGCTGGGAAAAAAATTAGAGCTGAGAAAACTTTTCGCAACACTTTTTTCCCCAGCTGTAGCGAACCTATTCCCAGCAGCTAAAGTGCTATCAATGCTAACTTTTACCAGCTGCTCTACTACTAGCATTGAAGTGCTATCTTATAGTGTGGTCTTCATTATGCACTGACAAACTTAGATTCATACAAACGAAAAACTCGAAAAATTTTATCAGCAACATGTGAATAACTTTCAAACTAATCAATGTTTAAAACTACACCTAATTGCTCCAAAGAAGATTGCAAACTAATTAATTTTAATCTCGGATCTAAAATAAAAGAAAAATAATAAAGATGTGATATGCTAGTGAAATATTTAAAAAAAATTTGTTCCATTTTTTGTATGACAACAAAAAATGGGGCTTTGTTCTATATGATTCAAATAATTTTGCAATATCAAAAAGATGATGCAAAACTAAACAAGATGTAGGATAGTAAATACCAGACAATATTTTAGTAGAATCATAAAATAACACCAAAATTTGTAAAATCTCTCAGCGATACACCAAATATAATAAGAAAGAAACTCACTATTCATTCAAACATTAATAAATAAAGTTAAAATATCTTTGTATGGTAGTACTTGCTTTAACATGAGGGAAGTGGAATTCCACCTTACCTTCATGTCAGTGCAAAATTTTTGAGGCCTCATATTATTGGCTTTACAGTAATTTTTAAATTCAGCTACATATACATTTCAGGAAGTAATGTAAACCATGGCTGAGCGAATAGTATCTAAAGGTGCGGCCATTTCTTTCATACATGCTTGAACGATAAGGTTGATGATGTGGCAAATGCACCTTTAGTGGAGAACATATCCTCGAACATATGACTCAAGTGCTGGAGTCAATATGTCCATGGCCTTCGTATTAGCTGAAGCATTGTCATGAGTAATAGAAACAATACAATTTTCTAAATTATATTCACTAACTACACTTAATATACGATCGGCGATAGCTTCTCCAGTATGTACAACATCTATTAATTTAAAACCTATAAATTTTTTATTTAAATTATAATTATCATCTAAATAATGTGCAACTATGCTAAGATAATCTATTTTTTGATGGTTGGCGAAGCAAATATTAGATGTAAGTGCAAAAGAAAATGTTACTTTTGAAAAACTTTCTTTTATTATTGCTACATGTTTTTCATAATATGCTAAAATATCACTTCTAGTGGTGGTTCTATTTACGTTTTTAAACTGAGGACAAAATCCTCTTTGAATCATATTTTCAAAAGTTGCACTTTGACCTATCCTAATTGGCAAATCTTTAGAAACAATAAATTTAACGAGTTCTTCCCTACCTACAATAGGATCATAGTTTCATGTACTTACAATGCTATCAGAGGTGAAACTTAACTGTGTTTGTTGACCGTGAGGACGTAGTTGTTTTTTTGCGTAGTTCTTTCTATGATAGAGTAAATGTCTAGTCCTAGATGCACATGCAGCTGATAAGATTTTTTTGCAATATTTACAAGTAGCAATTTGTACATTTTTTCCACTCAGGTCCATAGTCTCGGATGGATCAAAATACAGCCAACATTATGAATTTTTTGATCTTTTGCTCCCTATTGAGTTTGATGCCATTGATGGTGTAGAGGCAGAGTCCACCATTGGAGGAGATGACATCGGATTAAGTTCGACAGTGCCCTCAACGGCACAAAAATTATCAATATTAATTTCCTCGAGACTGAAATTCTTGAAATCAACAGTGTTGAAATCCAAATAGTAGCAAAAATAATTTCTTAAAAGAGAAAAAATAAGTTCTAGAGTGCAAAAATACCTTTTAAGGGAAAGCACAATTTGTAGAGACCAAAAATTATTTTCTTGAGAGAAAATATGATTTTTAGAGAGCAAATTTGATTTTTTTAAAATACAAAATAGTTTTTTAAAAAATAAATTACTCTTTTCAACAATAAATTTTTTTTTTTAAAAAATAAAAAACAGTGGAGTAATTGAGTTAAATTGTAAGAATGAGAGTATGTAATAAAGAGAGTGAGTAATTTGAGTGAAATGTGAGAGATTGGAATGAGTTATGAATTTTTGTGTGTGTTTGGGGGGTATTTATAGCAAAAACATCTGACCGTTTCCGGCGGCGTTTGAAATCCAACTGTTGATCTTGCACGCGTGTCAGAAATCCGGCTGTTCAATCCAAATTGGATCGTTGCTCACATGCGTGAAATCTGACTGTTGATTGTGTCCGCATGTGAGAAATCAAGTCCTCCATTCAAATTACAAAAATTTCGCCCGTTCCTCGCATCCCTGGCCTGCGCCCTCCTGCCGCCTCGCTTCTCGCGCCCATGCCTGCGCCTGCCTTGCGTCCCGCACGCCGCGTGCTATGTAGCATTTGGCCGGCCCATGTGCTAATGGGCCGCTTCGTGCCATGCTGTGCCAGGCCGGCCTGCGATGTAATGGGCCGTGCTAGACCGGGCACGGCCCGTGATAGAATTCCATGTTGTGCCGCTCGTGGACTGATTTTGCGGCCCAGCACAGCCCATTAACGTTCATGCCGGGCTGTGCCGTGTGTCGGGCCAAAATAGTGTGCTTCGGGCCGGGCTGGCAATGGCCTGGCCCAACTTACACCTCTAGTGCCTATTGCGCACGTGCGCTAGCATGTGTGTGCGTCATGCTAGTCACGCTCTAGTGCATGCCAAGCACGGCCTTGGCCACGCTCCCAGATGTGCCTCCAATGCCGCCGGTTTCGGCCACCGCCTAAGCACCAATACTCCAAGTCTCCAGGCACTATCCTCCTCCTCCTACTACTACTACTATTGCCTCTATTGCAAGTGTGCATGTATGTATGTATTTGTGTGTGTATGCATGTATCTGTGCACATGTGTGTGTTGGAGCTGGGCGACAAGCATGGAGACCCTCATCTTTACTACTTCTATTGCTGTTGCTGGAGAAGGCTACCAGGAACATGTGTATGTGTGTGTGTGTGTGTGTGTGTGTCTATTTTTCTGTGCAAGGAAGAAGTTGAATGCATGTGTATGTGCAATATGTGTATGTTTTGGATGTGCATGCATGTTGGTGAAGTCGGTTTAGGGTTGTGCTGTAGAAATTTTGGAGCCACGTGTGGCAAAGGTGCCTCAAACCTATCAAGAACTATTCATAATTTCTCAATTTCCAGGGGCATGTGTACAAGCATGTTAGAACAGCAGGTTTTAGGACCTTTTTCTGAATTTGTTGGTTCCTGGGGGCTTCTGTGTAAATATGCTTTAGAGGATGGGTATTAGGGCTATATGGAGGTGGGAATTTAGGGTTTTTCTTAGGGCTTTATGTAAAGGTGTTAGGCAATTAGGTTTAGGGATATGTGAGATAGGAAATTAGGGAGTCTGAAGGATTCAATAAATTATATTGTCTAAACTTGTAATTGTTATTAAAATAGTATTTAAAATCACTCGTTCCCAAATGACCGTCGCACGATTAATCATTAACAATATAATAAGAAACTATTATCAACAACGTGACTTGATTAGCATTGTGATGACTCTAATTCGAATATCTCGACCAGTCCTGTGGTCAATTAACTAGTCGCAAAAACTTGGGCATTTATAGATCCCTCCACACATTTTTGCAATAGATTCTTTGTAGTACTATGCAAATATTATTTTACTTTTGGGAGTTTCCTGTGAATCCACATGACCTTACTTCCCTCCACCACTACTTATAGTGATATGAGTGGCAAGTGTAAAGCATATTTTTTATTAAATAATCAAATTTAAAGAAGAATTCCAAAAATATACTCTAAACCATTTTATATCTATGGAATAGACCCAGCCTAGGCAGATAGTCTAAAGCAATGAAATATTTTTCTAAATAACTCAAAATAAAAAAAATAATTACGAAAATGACCCATAGTTTGCCGAAATTGTGAAACTAACCCGCCAAGTCATTTAATCACGCTTTCAGACCACGACAGAAGACCTAGTAGCATATTTCACACCTCTATTGTGCGACAGAAAGTTTTCGCGCCTTCAATGTGCAACAGAAGGCCAAACACCTATTTTTTGTCACATCTCCAAAGTGTAAAAGATGATTTTCATTTTTCAAAAAAAAATTTTGTCACATTTTCAAAATGGAAAAGATTTATGTCGCATTTCCAAAATGTAAAATATGGTTTTCATTTTTTCAAAAAAAAAATTTCTGTCGCGTTTTCAAAATGGAAAAGATTTCTGTCGCATTTCCAAAAAGGAAAAGAGGAGAAATCTCTTTTCTGTCGCGTTTTCAAAATGGAAAAGATGAGACATATTTTTCTCGAAGAAATTTTTTTCTCGCACGGGTTCAGGTTTCTATCGCGTATCACAGCTGCAATAATTGGCTTATTGTACCAAATCAGGTTTTTTTTATAAATTTGCTAAACTATGGGTCATTTTCGCAATTATTATTTTATTTTGGGTTATTTTAAAAAAATTCCTCAAGCAATGGGTCGAAGTGTTAGATATTACATGGTAGTATCATGGCCCGTGGTGTTATTAGATTCCACACTGTCATGTAGGAAAGATGGACTACCCACATCAGCAGTCTAGTAATGCCACAGCCCATATCAGTACTAAGGTAAAGTCTAATGTCACTAACTATGGTGTTACATTTCCACACTTAGTGATTTCAACTAGATTTTGGTGGTAAGTAATGGTAGCCAGTCGAACCGTTTTACTTGTGGCATTAGACCTCAGTGGGTAGCACCAACAGTCTGATGAATTTATTACAAAATTTCATCGAACAAATGCCCCTCGCCAAGTTGAGTTTGTGTGTGAAGCAACTCAAACTTGACTTGGTGACCCAAAATTAAATATGGCTCAAATTTTAGTTGTATAAGTTTAGGACTTGATCCAAAAGAGATATTCCCATGTTTTATATCGAATTAGAAACTGACTTGGGCTTTACAAGATAATCATATCTGACTTGAATTTGCACACATAGGGGCTATAAATAGCCAAACCTTGCACATAATTTTGACATCAAAGCACAGGAAACAAGAACAATACCTGAAAGTAATTACTTACAGATATTGATCATAGGAGCCTAACAAAAGGCTTTTTAGTATGTTTGTCAAATTTGGAGAAGGGGGAGCGAAGATCAAATATGTCCAAAAAGGTAAGCACATAATTTTTTTTTAATTTTGAATTTTGAATTTGCCAAATGCACTTTTTGGGCAAGACTTCACATGGGACAAGCAGGGATAAAGTGACATCTATCCACAAATTGACAGACAATTCAACTCAGTCAGATTGGGAGGATGAACTGTTCCGGCAAGAAGAATATGACTTCTATTGTGAAAAACCCGTTGATGTTGAAGATGAGTTTGTGATGGAAGAAGTAGAAGACCGTATCACCAAAGTAGCGAAGACAATAAAACTTGCTTGAAGCGAACAACTCGCCATTAATCTTGCTCCTACACTTCATTCCTTTCGGGTTCCTACGCCACCAAAGGAACTCACAAGTAGAGTCTACCACAGTACCGGCTTACAAAGTGGCCCTGGAACTCATGTTGAGCTAGAGGCGCAGTCATTATCTGTGTTTTGATCAAAGATGCACCAATGGTTCCTCTTCATACCTTAGCTCAAGTGTTCATCCGTGCACCCGAGAAGAGATGGGCTGCTAATCAAAAACTTCAACTTATCATGGAATTTCCTAGTTGCACAATGTTGCTAATGTGGACTCGCATGATGTTAGAGAGTGAAGAAGACAAAGCCATGTTGCTGCAGGCCAACATTTACAGTGGAGTGCTTGCTTCATTGTACTCGGTGCCAATCAATGAGATGGGATACCCTCTTTATGTTGTATATGATGGCCTACCAATTTCTGGGAGGACATATGAAGAGTACATTCCTCCTCCGTCTTCGGTTCAAGGTACGGTAAAAGTTCTTCATGCTGTGTATGCTGAATTGTGCTCGAAGAGGAAGACAGGTTACAGAACAATGTCCATTTCTGAGTGGATAGACACATTCTTGGGAGGAAAGGTATGTAGAATCAAGGATGCCGACTAGAGGGGGGGTGAATAGGAGGCTTTTTAATTTCTTTCTCAACTAAGCAACTTTAAAAGATGTTTAGGATAACCTAGGGTTGCAAAGGGTTTAACAACAATCTAATCAACTAGTTGCATTCAACCATATGGAATAAGCAATTCAACATGAAACAATAATTTAACACTAATTGCAAAAACTCAATATGAATTATACAATACACCAAGCAACTAATGAGTAAAACAATTGTGTCAAGATAAATATGAAATGAATAAGAGATACGCAATTGACACAATATTTTTACCGAGGTCTTGGAGACCCGCCAGGTCTCCCCTACTCCTCGTTGAAGCGCTCACTCGTGAGCCTCGCTTCTATATCCACGAAGGATATCTCACTAGGGTTGCTCCTTCTCCACACCAGATAGGTGAGCACCACCCCTTTCACAAGTTCTTGCCGGCCTCTCCGACAAACTTCAACGGAGAGATCGCGACTCTGCTCCGACACCGCCTAGGCGAAGGTGATCGCCAAGAGTAACAAGTCGGATGCGCTTTCGCTTTAACGAATCTCGTGCTAGAAGCTCAAAGATGCAAATGAATGCTCAACACTCTAGCACTAGCATGCAAATGGAGATGAAGTGCACTAAACACTCACAACCTCTCCCAAATACTCTCTCTCAAATCCACTAAGGATGTTGGGCTCAAATCTAGCTTCTAGAGGTAATATCTCATATGCAATGAATTTGGTAGCTTTTCAACAGAGATATCAACTTCTTGAGCAACCCCAAATGAGGGCAAACACAAGATATATATAGCCCTCAAAGAAAACTAGCCTTTTGCCACGAACAGGCGAAATTTTGTATAGGTCGAACATTGTCCGGCCAGTACAACAAATTTCGACCGTTGCAAAACATCAGTTACTGTTGGGGGATTTTTTTGTAAAAGCTGGACAATGTCCGGCCATGACGGACAAAAGACCCTGGACATATATATCTATCTCTGTTAATTCTTGGCTCAAACAAATTGTACAGACCGGACAATGTCCGGCCACACCGGACAAAGTCTGGCTCATCTGGACAAAAGCCCCCAAACGGATGCAAACGTCTCTAGTTCACATTTTGCAACACGCTCAAAAAAATTGTACAGGCCGGAAATTGTCTGGCCATTTCGAACACTGTTCGGCCAATGCATGTCGACAAAAAACAAGCATAACTTTTGATCCAGAGATCCGATTGAGGTGATTTTTGGCTTGTTGGAAAGATAACTCAAAAGGACTACAATTTTGTCAACAGGAGGAAGACCTAGAAAGGCCTAGATAAATTCTAGAAAATTCAAAAACCTTCCTGCTGCCAAAAAGTCCAACACAAATGTCATTTCTAAATGCAATTTGTCTATTTTCTCGCGGATATGTTTGTTGACACTTAGCAACGACTACGACCACACAGGTCGAACATCCGGTCGAAAACAGGTGGGCGAGTGGATTTTGTCGAGCGTACGCAAGCGAGCCGAAGACTGGTACGACCAGCTCAAACTCCTACGACCACGACCAAACTCCAAACAAGGATATAGCCAATCCGACGAACACGACCACGATCATCTCTAGAATATAAGCCAATTGAATTAGCTGGCAACATGACTAAGTGCAGTTTTCAAAACATTTTCTTTAATGTGACACAAACTACACTTAGACTCTCTAGCAAAGCAAGAGGCGATAAAACACTAGTGCAAGATGATATGAATGCATCTGAGCTTCTGCACTAGATTGATTCAAGCTACTAGTTTCCGACCACTCTTAATAGTACGGTCAAACTAGCAAAAGGAATCCCATCAACCTGGTCTATCTCCAAAACACCGAGACCGGTAAAATCCTAAGAAAACAATCCTTAATCTTGGATTTTACCTTCGATGAAGTTCGACCTCGTGAAGCTCGACCTCTCGACGCTTATCCTCGCAAAGCTTGACCTTGCTAAGCTTGACCTCGCCCGAGATGACTCATGTCGGCATCATCCTCTTCACGCTCTTGCTTGCTTTCATCTCACGACTATTCTGAGACTACCACACATACATTCAACGCACAACATTAGTCTCATATATAGGTCGTCATTAATCACCACCAGAGAAATTACTCCACACAAGAGTTAGCTCAACAGTTTCTCTTTCCGGTGAAATGACAAAACTATATTCAACAATCAATAAATGAGTATGAGATGAAATACAATCATATAGATTCATATATGATAAATACATACACACACGATCTATACTACTCATGTCATAATGGCAATCAGCACAGATGACTAATATGATGAGCTCCCCCTCAACATATGGATGATATTAGATCCACAACAAGGAGTCATCAAACTTTTGGATTCAACACATGACATTTTGATTTACACTTAGCACAAGATTGATGCAACCACCGAGCTCCCCCTCTACATATGCATCAATATTAAACCCACAACTAAGGAAACATCCATTTCAGGGTTTATCAATAATCAATTCAATTTACTTGTGCTAAATCAGGATTTATTTAAGTTGTCATTTAATCATCAAATCTGACATTCTCCAGATTAACTTTAATCATCAGGGATTTATCCAAATCGTCATTAATCATCAAAACCTAGATACTTAGATCGACCTAGATCCAACAAGGTACACCTCCGACCTAGCAAGTATCGGGGTATTACAAATACCTCAGCAGGTTTTGCGGAAGTTCATAGCAAGCGAACAACGATGCGAGTTGACCGTGCGACCAGTCACCTCCCACTGGGGAAACACAGAGATTGAAACAAGGATTTATACAGGGTCAGGCCCTAGTGGGGACCCTAGTCCTGTCAACACCCTCCGAACGTGAGTCTGCTGGGGAGGTTCTCTCATGGGGAGAGGTCTCCAAGGGGTGCCTATTGCTTAGTTTGTATTGAACAAGAATGAGTCGATCTCCCTTACAAGAGGGTGTACAGGGGTATATATAAGCCCCAAAAGATGCAAATTACTAGACTACCCTATCGGCTGTCGTTGGATCGAAGGGCACTGACGTCAATTCTCCAGCTGAAGGGCCCGGATGCTTGACAAGTGTCCTCGCTAGTTCTGAGGGAAACTTCCCACCGGGGCCCCGGTCACCCGGATCGTGGCCACCAGGTGGCGGCGCCCGGGACACGGGGACGCCTGTCCCCGGGGCTCCTCTCCCCAGGACCGTGGTCAACGGGTGGCGGCGACCAGGACGAGGGGGATGCCTGTGCACGGGGCTCCGCTCTCTGGGACCGAGGTCACCGGGTGGTGGCACCCGGGACGCAGGGACACCTATTCCCAGGGCCCCGCTCACCGGGACCGAGGTCACCGGGTGGCGGCGCCCGGGACGCGGGGAAGCCTGTGCCCGCGGCTTCGCTCTCTGGGACCGAGGTCAACAAGTGGCGGCGACCGGGACGAGGGGACGAAGGTCCCCCGGAGCTCCGCTCACCGGAACGGCGGTCACCGGGTGGCGGCGCCCGGGACGAGGGGACGAAGGCCCCCAGAGCTCCGCTCACCGGAACCGCGATCACCAGGTGGCGGTGCCCTGGACGAGGGTGACGCCTGTGCCCAGGGCTCCGCTCTCTGGGATCGAGGTCACCGGGTGGCGGCGCCCGGGACGAGGGGACGAAGGTCCCCGGAGCTCCGCTCACCGGGACTAGGGTCACCGGGCAGTGGTGCCAGGGATGAGGGGGACGCCCACTAGTACAGAAATGCAGTCTACTAACCCCTATCTTCTATCGGTTATTAGCGAAACAGCACAAAACCGATAGAAAATGTGCCTCGCGGTCAAAAAAGCCCGACGGATGTATTTTCCCTATCGGTTTCTAAGAAACTTACCGATAGAATAAATAGTATGATTTACTCTAGCGGTGATGAACATATTTGCCGTTAGAAGGGATGCATAAGTACTGACGGAAGAATGTTGTGCGCCGATAGGACTGGTCGACTTCAACAACTAGACTTATTCTATCGCTACTGTATGAATATACCGACAGAATATATTAAAAGTTCCTATCGGCAATATGTAGTTCGCCGATAGAATAGTTGACCTTCTACAAATATTTTTATTCTATCGGTAATGGATTCTTTTACCGTTTGAATATATAGAAAATTGCTTAGAACTGTTCGTCTTCTAATAGTTTTATTCTATCGGTAATGCATGTTTATACCGGTAGAATATTGCACAAAATATCTTAGAACTGTTGGCCTTCTACACTAGTAATATTCTATCGGTAGTGTACGTACAGACCGATAGAGTATGTACAAAAATTCCTATCGGTAATATTTATTGTGCCGATAGAACCATTCGGCTTCTACAGATGTTTTTATTACTAACGGTATTCTGTTTTCTTACCGATAGAAAATATATAATTGTATAAATACACGGGTATGTCTCTTTCATTCTCACAGTTCATCTGGGCTCGTAGTCCTAACCCGTAAGCTCCATGGACGGCCGGCGCACCTCTACAGGGGACCGCTGCACCTCTGCACCTCCATCGACGCCCTCTAGACGTCGGCATCCCAAGGAAGGTACGTAAAATTTCTGCAATATTGTTAGATTATTCTAATCCGATTATGGCAATAATTCTGCTTTTTTTGTATCCTTCATTTTGATGTGTCTTCTTTTCAATATGATTATGATCTGTTCAGGTCCTTGGATGATGCTCGTGAGGGGCAACGTATTTCACGGTTCTTCATCGCAGTACGCTGCCTACGTTGGCTTGTTGGCGAAAGAAATGGTGAAGATCACCGTCGAGAGCTGGAAGGACGTGAAGGGCGAGATCTTGGTTGGCTCGGTCGAGAAGATGCTTAAGCCCGGCGTGTTTCTCAAATCAGGACCTATAGAAAGCATCTTACATGTTTTTGCATGCACCAGCTTGTGGCCAGATGCTTACCTGCTTGGAGAAGAAGAATTGTTGTTATTTGCACAGCCATTCTACACCATCACTACACAGAACAACATCTTGGAAGGTAGGTTCTTTTTGTTAATGGAGTTGAGTTGAGTTGAGTTGAGTTGATCGAGTTTGAGTCCGAAGAAATCACCATTACGTACAAATGTATGTCGACGGCAGTTCCAGCTCCTCGGGCGTCTTCGAACTGAACTCCTATGGTTAAGTCCAATGTGGTTCAGACATTTGCTGTTTTGGATGAATGGATTTGTAATGTATCAGGTCTAACTTGTAGTCGGTAGTTGCATTGTGGCAACCTGCAAAGGTTCCCTTTTATGTAAAATGCATGTATGGGCCACTGGGTCCTCGTCGTGATCTGTTGTTAATTTCAGACGTGGCTTTTGTAATATACATCGAATGTGTGAATTGTTGTATTTGTATATTGTTGTATATTTATGTATCATGTATTGCTAATTGGGACATGAACTTGAATGTGCAGGGAGCATTTGTGTATTTAATTGTATTGGTAGGTAGGTGTGTATTTGTACTGCTGTTTCAGACATGCACTTCAATTTGTGAACTGGCATGTGTATGTTTGTACCTGAATTTGTATTGGTGAACTGGCATGCGTATGTTTGTACCTGAATTTGTGAACTGGCATCTGTAATTTCTTTGGCAAGATGAAGTCCCAACTACCTACGAAAAGTATTTTTGTGTCTCCTAGTTAATCCACAAATTAGCATTTCTTGAAATATATTGCTTTATCTTCTAGTTAAGATCCGTTTGATGTAAGATCTGTTTGATGTTACATTGATATGATTCCTTGAATGTGAGAAATGGCATGTGCATGTTTGTCCCAGTTTGGTAACAGTACCTCCTCTAACGGTAAGTACACATATTTACCGATAGGAAAACATATATATTTGTTCAGTCATGCATATTCTAACGGTAAATACACATATTTACCGATAGGAAGCACATATATTTGTTCAGTCACGCATATTCTAACGGAAATGCACATATTTACCGATAGAAAAATACATATATTTGTTCAGTCATGCATATTCTAATGGTAAATACACATATTTACCGATAGGAAACACATATATTTGTTTAGTCATGCATATTCTAACGGTAAATGCACATATTTACCGATAGAAAAATACATATATTTGTTCAGTCATGCATATTCTAACGGTAAATACACATATTTACCGATAGGAAGCACATATATTTGTTTAGTCATGCATATTCTAACGGTAAATGCACATATTTACCGATAGAAAAATACATATATTTGCTCAGTAATGTATATTCTCTAACGGTATGTGTGTGTTTTTACCGATAGAATATGTGAGCGGCAAATTACCTAAGTTAGTCTGACGGTTATTTCATGTATTTACCGTTAGAAAAATGTCCATTATAAGGAAAACCCCAGTCGATCATTGCTGAGCTGCTCTTTAATTTGTTCTGTTGCACTCTGTGTCCCTCTGTTTGTGACGAAAGTTCCAGCTACACTGCTAGGGTGATCAGCGCAGGCTGGAGGGAAGTTGATTGCGCCCCTCTTTTTAAGGTATGCTTAATCGTCGACACCTATCTCTCTCTCCCTCTAGATCTCCCTTCCTCTCTACTTGCAAGCTAGCTGTATTGTGTAGTTCCAAGTTTGTAGCTCTAAGCTTGGGAGCTTGGTAGCTGGAAATGCGTCATGTTTTAGGAGCTAACTAGCTTGTATTGTGTAGTTAGCTAGGTTAATTAGTGTTAATTTCGTCAGGCTAGGGTTCAACACATGTATCTGTTGTAAGAGGCTGTACATGTACATATACATAACTTAATCGGGCAGGTTTCATGCATGGCTTACTCGTTAAATTTTGTTAATTGTAGATGGACAGGAAATATTTGATGTATGGAATAAAACGTACTACTCTTGAATATTTGGATGGTGTGAATGAGTTTATTAAATTTGCTGAGCAACAAAAGGAGAGGAAGGGAGAGAAAAATATGCTCTGTCCTTGTACAGATTGTATGAACTTGAAGAGGTTTAGCAACTCTGATCAAATTAAGAGTCATTTGATTCGTCGTGGTTTTAACGCGCGATACACCCGTTGGATATGGCATGGCGAAGATCTTGAGGAAACAAGCACCACTACTACCAATCAGCACGACTCGGATGTGGATTGCAATAATATCGATGATCATCCCAATTTTGGTAATGTTAATTCCGATGTGCACGTAGATGATGATGATGAAAATCTAGATGAGATGTTACGTGATGTAGAGGAAGATTACAACGAAAATGACTTCTGTGAATTTGAGAAACTGATTGCTGACTCTGAGAAGCCTCTGTTCCCTGGATGTGCAACATTTACAAAACTGTCTTCTGTGCTGAGATTATATAACTTGAAGGCAGGAAACGGTTGGAGTGATAAGAGTTTCACGGCACTATTAGATCTTCTAGCGGACATGCTTCCAGAGGGAAATGAGTTGCCAAGATCTACTTACCAAGCCAAAAAACTGTTGTGTCCGTTGGGAATGGAAATCGAAAGAATACACGCATGCCCAAATGATTGTGTGTTGTACCGTAACGAGTACTCCAGTTTGCATGTTTGTCCAAGATGCGGCGCATCGAGGTATACGCGTAGGGACCGGATTGACAGTGAACGTCACGAGGTAAGGAAAGGGCCCCCGGCAAAAACTGTGTGGTACTTGCCTGTGATACCTAGATTGAAGCGGCTGTTTGCAAATCCAAAAGTCGCGAAGCACTTGCGTTGGCATGCTGAAGCCCGGAAACAAGACGGAAAACTGAGACACCCAGCTGATTCTATTCAATGGAGAAAC
Source organism: Pharus latifolius (assembly GCA_019359835.1). Classification (NCBI taxonomy): domain Eukaryota; kingdom Viridiplantae; phylum Streptophyta; class Magnoliopsida; order Poales; family Poaceae; genus Pharus; species Pharus latifolius. The sequence continues at coordinate 21,866,268 of CM033324.1, read as the reverse complement.
ATCAACAGAACATTTGCTGAGTTCGGCGGCGAACTTAGGAATGTAAGGTTCGGGCTGAGTACAGATGGTATGAACCCACATGGTAATATGAGCAGCCGGCACAGCACTTGGCCGGTTCTTTTATGCATCTACAATCTTCCTCCTTGGTTATGCATGAAGCGCAAGTACATCATGATGGCGTTACTAATCTCAGGACCCAGACAACCCGGAAATGATATTGACGTATTTCTAGCACCTTTAATCGAGGACTTACAGAAATTGTGGAGCGAGGGTGTGCAGGTGTGGGATGCATACAAGAAAGAGAATTTCATCTTGCGGGCCCTGATATTTTGCACCATAAATGATTTTCCTGCCTACGGCAATTTGTCGGGGTATAGTATGAAAGGAGCCAAGGCTTGCCCTATTTGCCTAGATGAAACTGAGAGCATCTGGCTGCGAAACTGCCGGAAAACAGTGTACATGGGTCACCGCAGGTTTCTTCCGGTGCATCACACGTACCGTAAGAAGAGGAAATCATTTAACGGGAAGCCTGAGAAGGGATCAGCTCCAGTGTTTCTGACCGGTAAGGAGATTTACTCACGCGTGAACGACATCAAAGTTGAGTTCGGTAAGCATTCTAAACCTCGAGAAAAAAATGTTTGGAAGAAGAGATCGATTCTCTGGGATCTACCGTACTGGGAGTACTTACAAGTTCGACATTGCATTGACGTCATGCATGTAGAGAAAAATGTCTGTGACAGTTTGATTGGTTTGTTGTTGAACATTCCGGGAAAGACAAAGGATGGTGTGAAAGCTCGTCGTGACATGGTGGAAATGGGGATAAGGACTGAGCTTGCACCTTTAGAGAATGGAAAGCGTACATACCTCCCCCCGGCCTGCTACACGTTGTCCAAGAGCGAAAAAACAGAACTCTGTCGGTGCCTGCACGGTGTTAAAGTTCCATGTGGGTACTCCGTGAACTTGAAAAAACTTGTGTCTATGAAGGACCTAAGACTGGTTGGCATGAAGTCCCACGACTGTCATGTCTTGATGTCACAGATGCTTCCCATTGCTATCAGAGGCATTCTCCCAGTTAAAGTCAGAGAGACAATCACAAACCTATGTTATTTCTTCAACGCAATATCTTGCAAGGTAAGTACGTGCACTCGTATTATAAGTTCACTACCTCCATTTGTGGAGCTTAATTAGAAGATTTTTCTGATATGAATATTTGGCGCAACTGTGTCCTCGTAGGTAATTGATCCCGATGGACTGGACGCTTTGCAACGCGACGTGGTTACAACTCTTTGTCAGCTCGAGATGTATTTCCCTCCATCCTTTTTTGATGTTATGGTCCATCTGATTGTTCACCTTATCAGAGAAATTAAGTTTTGTGGACCTGTGTGCCTGCGCTACATGTATCCATTTGAGAGATTTATGGGTGTATTGAAGGGATACGTAAGGACTCGTCGTCGACCCGAGGGGAGTATCATGGAAGGTTATGCCGCCGAGGAGGTGATTGAATTTTGCACAGATTATATGGCCGGGGTTGACCCAATTGGTGTTCCTAGGTCCCGACACGAGGGTAGGCTTGAGGGAATTGGAACGATTGGATTCAAAGCTATCGTCCCCGCTCGTGATGTGTACGCAAAATCACATTTTTGGGTCTTACAACACATGACGGAGGTCGAGCCATACATACACGAGCACAAGGTAATGTTACGGTCACAGAATCCTTCGAAGTCAGACGTTTGGGTAAGCAGAGAACATAACAGGAAATTTGCTGAGTGGATCCAAGAAAGAGTCACGCGAGCTGCCGAGGGCTCCGTAAGTGAAACTGTGACATGGTTGGCTAGAGGCCCAAGATTCACTGTAGGGACTTGGCAGGAGTACGACATCAATGGGTATTCATTTTACACAAGAGCTCAAGACGCCAAGAGTAGCATGCAATGTAGCGGAGTGACACTGTTTGCTATTTCCGAGGATGCCAGGTCAGTAAGGGCGCTGAACTCATATTACGGTGTTATTGACGAAATATGGGAGCTCGATTACGGATTACTTAAGATTCCCCTGTTTCGATGCCAATGGGTGGAAATCCCTCGAGGTGTTCAAGTTGACAGTTACGGGTTTACTCTCGTCGATCTTGGTAGAGTCGGACACCAAGACGATCCATTCATACTTGCAAAGCAAGCCACACAGGTATTCTACATCGTTGACCCGGCCAATCCAAACTTGCATGTTGTCCTCCACAGCAAGAGATGTATTGTTGGGGTCGAAGATGTTGTCGACGAAGAGGAGTATAACCAATTCGATGAAATACCTCCATTTTTAGAGGACATTCAATCTATCCGTACTGAAGATATCGACGAAACAACGTATCTGCGAGATGACCACGAAGAAGGATTATGGGTTGAGAACCATTGATGATTAATTTCTATTTCAGGGATAAATGCCAAGCAAACAGCCCACAAGTTCTGCAGCAAGGTGAGGAACTTATCATTAATACATCAGGCAGTACATTTTTCTTTAGAATTTAATGATAAGCTAGTTCACAGCATTAATACATCTCAATTTTACTCCACAGCATGAGTTCTAACATGTACAGTACCTTTATCCTGTAAATATTTAATTCTTCCCTTCAAATAGCACTTGCAAAAATCTCATCGCAGCCTCTTCAAATTAAGTTCAGCAAAAATCCCTGACGGTATTTTGTTATTTATACCGATAGAGAAGGACATCTTCTCTCAGGCACTTCAAAACGTTTTCTATCGGTATTGTTCTATTTTACCGTTAGAATAAATTCATTTGTCTCACGGTATTTGTTGTCTGACGGTTTTTTTCCTGTTTTTACCGATAGAAGAATACTCTGCCGCTTCGAATTCTCAACCGTGTCGCCATGCGTCGCCTTGGAAACTCTATAAGTACCTCGCCATGCGTCGCGGTATTTTGTTGTTTTTCTAATTCTCGAACGGTTGGACTCCTCATCTTCTCTTTCACAATGGCAACCTCCATGGGATCGTCATCCACGGCCTCCCCGGTAAGAACTCTAAATCTCCTCGGTTTACCCCTGTATTGTTAATCCATGTTCAGTTCATTCTTGACCTGTTGATTTGCACAGGGAATGGTAGCCGTGGAAGACACTGCCAAAGTGAAGGCTGACCTGAGGGCCCTCCAGGAGGAGCACAAGCTCCTTACAGACAAGCACACTCAGCTACGGCTTGACCTTGACGATCTCTTCCAGCGCATTAAGCGCATGAAGACAGATGGTGACAATGCTAGGGCGAGGACGAGGCGTCTTCGCGAGGAGAAGAAAGTCGCGGATATGACCATCGCTGGCTGCGGTTTGACTATGAAGGATACCATAGCGAAGCTGAGGGAGGTCGCAGGCCTTCTTGACGCGGTAGTAGTTGATCCTAGGGACAACTTGTCGCTAGAGGAGTCCTGCGTCCTGGCTGCAAGTCTAACTGACTCTATTCTACATGCAGCCAGGGCTAAGAGCACCCCTTGACCTAGCATTTTGGGTTTTATTTATTTTTGTAAGTGATAAAACAACAATGAATGAACAATTTCTTTTTATGTCAATTTTCCAATTTTCCTGCTATCTTCCCTCTTTCTTTAACATTCTGCAGCTTTCAACCACGGTCTGTTTGATGTTAAATTGTGTACCTTTTCATTACTCTGACGGTATTTTGTTGTTTTTACCGGTAGAAAAAGGGCACACAAATCTCAAGCACTTAATCAAAAAAATTTTCTGGGGAAAATTGGGCTCACGGGATTTTTTTGTTTATACCGATAGAAAAGGGCACCTTTTCATTACTCTCACGGTATTTTGTTGTTTTTACCGATAGAAAAATGGCACCCAATCTCAAGCACTTTAAAAAAATTTTCTGTGGAAAATTGGTCTCACGGGATTTTATTGTTTATACCGATAGAAAAATGCAATCACTAATTCGAATATTTTTCCGGGAAATTTACTTTTTCTATCGGTATTATTTTGTTGTTTCGATAGAAAATTACATAAGTCTATCGGTATCATTTTGTTATACCGATAGAAAAGTTCCTCCGCTACTTTATTACTCGTACACGGCCCTTTAGTTTCCCTCCACTCGAATAGTTCCACCTTAGAGCACTGCGTCTCTTCGAGAGCGAAGAAAACCCCAACCTCCGCCGTGAGCACTCACTTCCTCTCTCCCACACGACGATCGCCGGCTGGACACTGGTTCGTCACTGCCACCGGTTCTTATTTTCGTCCTTCGCCCGCCGCTGCTGCGTTCTACACTGCCTCTGCATCACCAGAACTGATCGCCGCCGTAAATACCCTAATTCGTCGTTCTATTTCCAGCATCTTCTTTATTTGATCCTAGTGTTTTGCACGTACTAATTCTTGGAGTTTTGCAATTACACTAGGGTTCCCTATTGTGTTGGCTTATGTACATTCCGCAGGCAATGTTGATTTTAATTAGGGTTTACATAATATGTTCCAGTGCTGTAATGAACCTGTTTTGAGATTTTAACTTCTCTATACTGCTGTATGTGTGATCAATTGTATCCAACTGCCATGTAATGCAGATTATATGTTGGAGGTGTTCTTACACATATTCTATCGGCAGCTCATGTGTTTACCGATAGAAAATTTTCTGCACAAGTAGTAAAACTTAATTTGGATCTGGAAGGACATGAGCCATGTAATGTACTAGTTTGGTTGGGAATTTTTACTCACTTCGTATGAATATATGGCAATGTGGATGGGTCTTCGATGTATATGTTTCAAATGCCTATATACATAACTTTTCCCAACCTAATAGCTGTGAAGTCCTGATGACTCACATACAGGCTAGGCTAAAGATTATGCACAGTAGCACTTAGATGCTTGTGTGCATATTTACGTGTGAAATAATAATGCTGGCCCATGAATATTAGTGTAGAAAATCATCGAGAATGTTATGTGATGACAGTGAATGGTGGCTTGTCAACAAAATTCCATATGTAGAGAACATTGTTATGTTCTATCGGTATCTCACGTGTTTGCCGATAGAAAAATTGTCTTGTGTGGAGGTAATTGTTATGGTCTATCGGCAGCTCATGTGTTTACCGATAGAAAATATTTCTGAAGAGTTCAGTAAGTAATTTATGCATGTCTTTCTTTTTGTATTATTTTCCCTTTTGCCGCCCTAGTTAGTCTCCAGTCCTGGGCTGAGTTATGGAAGTCCAAGGCGAATTAATTGCCATATATATGGTTTGTTGAAGGTTTTGTAGGGGAAGACATGTCGTCGTCTTCATCGGATGGTACTAGTGGTTCGACTAGGGCCAACCCCATCGTAACTACTGAAGATGGGGCTGTTACATCCCAGCGCAAGAGGGTGGGGCGAGGCGCGACGACGTTGGGGCGTTTGGCCAAACGCACTGATCTTTCTTGTGAGTTCAACCAATTTGGGAGGCCGATTGGAAAGAATGCTGGGAGGTACGCGGCCTACGTTGGGCTGTTGGCGAAAGAAAGGGTGAAGATCACCGTCCAGAGCTGGAAGGACGTGACGGCGGACGAGAGGGATAGGTTGTGGGTGGAAGTGAAGGTTAAATGAACTGAAATCGCTGAACTCTTTCGTAATCACGTTCTCTTGGCTTATACTAAAGTTTAACTAACTCGTGATTAATTGTATGCATTTTTCGAAAACAGGCTAAGTGGAACATCCCCGACGATACACCTAGGACTGCCTGCTTGAAGGACATGAACGGAACATGGAAAACCTTTAAGAGCTGGCTCGTCAGTAACTTCCTAGCTGCGGGGAAATCTCCTTGCGAGAAGTACCCCTTCATATCGGAGGAGGTATGGGAGGAATTCACCAAGCAGAAGGGGACTGAGGAGTTCAAGGCCCTTAGCGAGAAGAATAGGGCGATCCAGAAGAGGAACGACCACCCGCATCGGCTCGGATCCCGGGGCTATGCTGGGAAGGAGGAACAGTGGAAGAAGGAAGACGAACAAAATCCTGTCATCGACACCCCTGAGTTGCCGCTCTCCGAGATCAGGGATGAGAGGTGCAAGCGATGGTGGAGGGGGAGGGGGTCCGTGTCGTCCACGGGGTCTGTGCAGTTCGCAACCCCTGGGGACGCCGACGTTGTGAGGCGAATGGTAAGTTGGCTAACCTCGTAAACTGTGTGCGCACAAGTGTATATAAGGCAATTTGTCTCACAAGGTACCTTCAAATGTAACAGATCTCTTTTGAGAAGGAGGCAGCGGAGGGATTGTTTACCCCGCAGAGGGAGAACGACATCCTCACCCGAGCTCTAGGAAATAAGGAGCATCCCGGGCGGACACGGGCCGTGGGAGCCATTGTGTCGTGGAAGGCCGGTTTCGTAGATCCGGCTCCACCGAGGAAGAAGGCCCGCACCTGGAAGGAAAAGGAAGCTGACCTCTCCGATAAGATACGGGCTGAGGTACGGGAGGAGATACGGGCGGAGATGCGGGCTGAGATACGGGCTGAGGTACAGTCTGAGGTGCAGACCGAGGTCGCACAAATGAGGGAAGAGTTTGCACGGTTGAGAGAAACATTGCTGGCCAAGACTGCAGATGCGGATCCCCAAGACGATGGTACCCCGCGGGGTCGGATAAGCAGTTGCGCTTCGAAGGTACTCGCGGATCCAGTGGATCTACTTGAGGTACTGCAAGCCTTCATCTGTGCACTTAAGTTGATGCCACTCCCATTCTGTTAGAGTTGTTTCGCTAACCTATTTTAATTGTTACAAATTTGCAGGGGCCGGAGGGCTGCATCCTACAGAATCACGTAGGCGCCGGGCAGGAAGTGGTTGCACACGGCTTCGTATATCCGTCTGGGCCGGATGTCCGGGTCCACTGTGTACCTCTACGGTTGGGTTTCGCAAAGGTACAGGTGGACATGGCCATGCCGGGCTACAACGATTCTCCGTTGCCAGTCCCAACAGAGGAACTGCAGACACTTGCTGAGGCAGTGGGCTCCTACGTACAGTGGCCCAAGAAGTGTCTTGTAATACAACCGGTAAATCCTACACATTTTAGATTACATCCTACTCAGTACACTCAACTTGCATAATCTAACATACGTGCTCATTAATTGAAATGGCCTGCCGCGGGGCTACCAGGGGACTGCGCCCCCAGCTCGGGGCATGAGGGCCGATCTCGTGCGAACCTGGACACATCAAAGACGGCCTCGACCCCACCCAGCGCATCCACGCCTCCACCTCGGAAGAAAGCCGCCATCACCTCGCCCTTGCCTTCGAAGGTACGCGCTCAGTCCCCGGCAAAAGGCAAGGGCGGCAAAGGCAAGGGCAAAGGGCGACAGGGACTGCCGCAGACGTTCACGAACGCGCTCCCACTCCTGTCGGAGGCATCTTTGCGGAAATTGGATCGATCAACCAGAGACCTCCACGACTGGTACCTACATCGAGCTCGGCGCAGCCTGAACTTCTTAGTTCCCTACAGGCCTGGGCAGTTCCACCGTGAGCCCGGGACTATATCCGTGGCACACGAGGATCTGTTCGACCTCTACAACTGGCGGGAGCTCGATATGTCCATCATACGGACTGGAGTCCTGTGAGTTTGCTGATGCTATGTATTGCTTTTTTCTAACTCATTTGCTAACTCTGCATTAATGTTGCAGTTCATTTGAATACTGAGTAACTTTCTGTGAAATTAATATTAATCTCGTCCTTCGCATGCAGGTGCATGTACAGGCTAGCATCGGAGGCTGCGTGTGACAAGGTGGGTTTCCTCGACCCAGAGAAAATAAGCCTCACGATGCTAGAGCAGGACGCCGCGCACGCTGAGCAGTACATATCCAGCGCGCTGATGGCGCAGCAGGACAGGGACTTCATTCTGGTGCCGTACCACCAAAGGTTAGTGCATTTCGTACTAATTTAACTCAATCTTGTATGTTACACCTGAGATGTACTTTGAGCTAGCGGTCCTCTTTTACGTACAATGCAGGGGCCACTGGATCCTCATCGTGATCTGTCCGCCGAGGAACGAGGTGTACTACCTCGATTCGATGCGTGACAGATTATCGATGGAATATGTGCTCAAGGGGAATATGGAGGCGTAAGTAACTTATATGTTTGATTTATATTTTGACCTCACTAGCTAATGATAATACATTAACTGGCAATACTAACTGAAATGCAGGGCTTTTGATAAATATGTGTCCACTGGAGGGAGGCATGCCGCACCGCAGGGCTCCGTACTAGCTTGGAAATAATATGAGGTACTCACGAGACTTTTTGTTTATGCTTAATTAGTTTATGGAAACAATATATAGCTAACATGTATTCGCATATGCAATTATCTCAGTGCCATCAGCAGCCGCAATCGTGGGAATGCGGGTTTTATGTGCTGCGCTACATGTACGACCTAGTGCAGACAAACTTTTCCCGATTCCCCCAGGTAAGCATCGATAGCTAACTCAAATTTCAAAAATGGGTGTCACGTTCTAAATTAGGATCGAAGTTAGTTACTCAGTATGCACACATGCTTGCAGATCGCCATGTCAAAAGACCAATATGAAAATGCAAAGATTATATATCTTCGACAAATCTGGGCACAATATGTCATGGAGGAAGTAGCGCCCAACCATCCAGCATGACAATTTTCTCCTTTTTGTGTACTCTGCATAGACTGTTCATATACATGTGAATAAATATATATATGTGAATAAATGTCCACATTGGATTGCAATCTGTATTTGTCCATACATATGTGAATAAATGTGAATAACTGCCTAATGTGTCAATTTGTTCTGTGAATTTACCTTGCATCTGTACTGTATTGTGTATCCAATCTATACTGTATTGCATCTGTACTGTATATGTGAATGTACTGTATTGTGAATGCAAATAAAGTACTGTATATGTGAATGCTCTATCGGTAAATTCATCAACAACCGAGAGACTACTGTCCTTTTTTCTATCGGTACAATCAAAATTAACCGTTAGAAGAGTTTGACCTTTCCTGCCGGTGAACTCATACATATCCGATAGAGTACTAAGCTTTTTTCTGTCGGTAATCTTGTAGTTAACCGTTAGAATAGTGGTACTTTCCAATCGCTATTGACGAGTTTTCTATCGGTAAACTTGTAATATGCCGATAGAATAGTATGAGTTTTCCTATCGGTAAACTTATAATTAGCCGTTAGAATAGTGGTACTTTTCCAGCCGCTGACGACGAGTTTTCTATCGGTACACTCCTCATATGCCGATAGAGTACTAAGCTTTTTTCTGTCGGTAATATTGTAGTTAACCGTTAGAATAGTGGTACTTTTCAATCCGCTAGCGACGAGTTTTCTATCGGTACACTCCTAATATGCCAATAGAGTACTAAGCTTTTTTCTGTCGGTAATCTTGTAGTTAACCGTTAGAATAGTGGTACTTTTCCAACTGCTGGACGTAAGAATACGACGGGTTTTCTATCGGTAGATTCATAATATGCCGATAGAATAGTGAACTTCTTCTGTCGGTTATTTACCGATAGAAAATGTCCAGTCTTGTTCTATCGTGTCTATCTCTATCGGTACAAAAACCGATAGTAGAAGGGTTTTTCTAACCGATAGAAGACTGCATTTCTGTACTAGTGGCCTGTGCCCGGGGTTCCGCTCTCTGGGATCAAGGTCACCGGGTGGCGACGCCCGGGACGAGGGGACGAAGGTCCCCGGAGCTCTGCTCACTGGAACAGCGGTCACCGGGTGGTGGCGCCCGGCACGAGGGGAAAACCTGTGCCCCGGGCTCTGCTCTCCGGGATCGAGGTCACCGGGTGGTGGCGCCCGGGACGAGGGGGACGCCTGTGCTCGAGGTGCCGCTCTCCGGGACTGAGGTCACCGGGTGGCGGCGCCCGGGGGCGGGGACGCCTCCTCCCGGGACGTTTAAGTCAGAGATTTCCCCCAACAGCAGCCCCCCATACCCTCCGGGGACACATCTGCATCCCCGGAGATGATGACTTAGATCGCCGGGAAAATCTCCCTCCGAAGGGAACCTCCGGAGCATGGGGGCACTTTGGTTCCCGCTCCTCGCATTAAATGACGACGCTGCTGGTCATTATGACTCCGCAATTCTCGATTCATTCGTGCCGCCGGCCATCATGGCATCACGTACTTCGATCTTTGGCGCTTCGTTTCCCACGCACCTCTTCGATTCGCGCGAGACGTTTGAAATCAACGGCCCGGATCGACCCCGAAAGGGGCACGTGGAACCCATCGAGGGCCAGACCAGTCCCTATAAGTATGGCCGCGGGGGGCCTGGAGGGCTTACACCCAAACTCTAGCCCCCACATTCCTCACCGACGCATGAAACCTCTTCCGGAGACCTTACTCCCAGTAGCACTTGCCCGGTGATCCTCACCCAAACAGATGGCCCCTAAGGGACGTGCAAAAGCCGTCGAGATGCCCCCGGAGCAAGTCACCGCGGACTTCCTCGGGGCGACCGAGTTCACTTCAGGGGATCTCGCGTCCCTTGTAGACCGGAAGGTCTTCGCGGACGGGGACGTCCGAATCCTCGAGAGGAACGAGATGACCCCTCGCCCCCTGGCCGTGGAGGTGGTCATTTTCGAAGCCTTTGTGGAGGCCGGCCTCCGGCTCCCGGTGCACCCGTTTCTCAGGGAGTTCCTTCGGGAGTACGGGGTGACGTTAAACCACTTAACGCCCAACACCCTCGTGCGAATGGGCCTCTTCATTTGGCTGTGCGAGACAGCCACCAGACGGGAGCCGACGCTCTAGTTGCTCCGGTACTTCTCTAAGCCCTCGGCGAGGGGCTCACAGGTGATCAAGGGAGGGCCGAAGTCCGCCTTTGGCTCCATCATGGTGCAGCTGCTACCGGCCCAGGGAGACGAATACCCGGTGGTGGCCCCCGGGACCACTGGGGGGACTGGCTCCGGAGATGGTTCTATCTCCGGGTTCGAGATTCCAGGGTGACCTATTCCCCGAAACCCCCCCTCCTACTGTCGGTTGTCTGCCCCCAAAGCGTCGGTCTGGACCGCCGACGAGTTGGGGCTCCTCGGCAGATGGTGGGCGTCCGGCCCGGGAGGTTGATGAGGGACCTCTCGGAGGAGCTGGCGCTCCTTCGGATCACCCCGTTCAGGCACAGGCGAAGGGGGATCGGGATGTGCCCGGTGCACCAGTCTCCGCAGATGCCGGTGGCCCGATGTAAGTGCCTAGGGATTTATGTCCTAGTCTTTGTTATTTTGGCTAACACTTTTTGTTTTTTGCAGTTCGGGCGTACTCGTCCTCCCGGGAGAAGGCGGAGAACCTCCTCGGGAGGTACTACGGCGACGAGCACGAACGCATAGTGCGAGTCATCGAGGCGCCCCCCCCCCCATAACATGGTGGCGGAGGTCTTCAGGCTGACGTTGCTAAGAGGGAGCCTCTCCCCACCCCCGGCTCGCATAAGTGGGGGAAATAGGCCGCCGGGGGCCTGGAGCCAAAACACGCTAAGGCGCGCAAAGCCCCGAGCCCGGTCACGACACCAGGCTCTATGCCCATGAAGACTCCGGCCCCATCGGCGGGGGCAGACACTCCTCCCTCGGCTTGACGGGCCACTCCTGGACAGGGGCGCGCAAGGGCCGCCCTGGCGGCCGGGGAGACTTCGCCCCCCCCCCCCCCCCCGAGAGAGAACTCTCAACCGGCCTGGGGATGACTAGGGAGTTCATGCGCCTCCTTGAAGCTCCCGCCGAGTCGGGCGAGAAGGGGAGGGCAACCGGTGACGGAGGGGAGTCCGACTCGGTGGAATACGCCCCGTCGCCCTCTCCGGTGGCCACGCCCCCGGCGATTCTGGACCCGGCGAGCCTGGACCGCCCAGAGGTGCGATTCCCGGTGGTGTCCCCACCACACTTCAAGTGGCCGGTGGATGAGGGGGTGAGTCCCTCGGCCGGGCCGCTCCCAGTGGTCTCGGCGGTCTCGCAGCCCGGGAAGGGGAAGGGAATTTTCATCCCCCCCCAAGGGCCACATCCCCCCGGAGGAGCTGACGTTCGACTCTTCGGACGATGAGTCCCCAGTGGTGGGGGGTTTGACGGGTGGCGAGCAGGTCTACATCACCCCGGGGACGGATGGAGGGGGCCCGCCGGCAGGGACGGGTCCGGTGCCATCGGGAGGGAGACACCCCTGCTATCCTCGAGCGAGTCTTGGAGATTTACCCCGGGCCTCTAAACCCCAAAGGTTCGGGCCTACGTCCGGTTGGGGACTATCAGCGAGCGTTGCTCAGAGCTGATTTCCCTCCAACTTCAGGTGAGTTCATCCCTGTAGCATCCGGGGACTTCCCCCCCGAGAGTTCGCCAAGTGTATTGTGCACGTCTAACTCTTGGGTTCGCAGGGGGCGGCCATCTCCCAGGGGGTTGAAGAGCATTTTGAGGAGGTGTTGAAGGAAGCCGAGGACAAGGCCGCCGCCTTCTGCGCCAGGAGGGATGAGGCCCTCGGGGAGATGGCCAAGGTCTGGGCTCAGCTCCACACCTTGGAGGATACGAACTCCTACCTCCGGAGGGAGGCGAAGACGAGGGAGAGCAACTACCAAGAGCTCGAAAGCTCTAGCTCCTGGGCGGTCACCGAGGCAGGGCGCTCCGTCCGCTCGGCCCTCGAAGGGCTCGGGATCAGCCTTGGGCTGGGGGGAGGCTCTGACTCAGCGCCGGCATCATCCACAGAGGCTATGCGCTTTCTCAATGCACAAGTTTCCATGATCCCGGAGGCTGCCGACGCCCGAGCTCGTGGCCTGGCAGTCCCGGTGGTCACCGCAGTCGTGGCCCTCATGGAGCATCGGGGGACCGGTGCCCGAGCCATTGGGGGTCAGCTCCCCCGGAGCTTCCCCGGCTTCTTTGAGCCGCAGCAGCGGGAGTTGGAGGAGCTGGCGGGGGCCTTCTATGACCGGATCATCTGGGCCCGGGCCCCGGCACCAACGCCCTCGACGGCGGATGCCCCGGCGGCGAGGGTGGCCCCCCTGGGGGGGGACGACATTGGGCAAGTATGAGTCTCCCCCCCCTCCGGGCCTTTAGATAGGTCCCTTCCTTTTTTGTTAAGCTTTTGTTCCCGGTAGCTTCTCAGAGGAAGCCCCAGAGACTTGTAATTATTACCTTCAATGAAATAGAATGGAAAAGTTTTTTGCTGAGTCTCATTTTGCTAAAAGCAGGTGTCCCGGGGGCTTGCTCCCGAGAGAGAGTTTTTGAGCCCCGGGGGGCGTGGCCCGGGGAATGCCCAGATGGCCCGAGGGCTTATTCCCGAGGGGTTTTGCGGACCAGAGGACATACCTTTGTTATAGTCGAGGGTACTGTCTGTCATGGATTCCACCTCCCAGGCTGGATGTTCCCTCTTCCGCAAGGGGCTCATCCTATTCTTTACAAAGTCGAGAATAATGTCTCGCGCAGTTAATCCTTGCTGGACAAAGTAAAGAATTGCTTGGGCATGCTTCTTCAATTCTTGATCTAAAGCAGGAATGGTGTCCATCTCGCTGTCCTTCTCCGGTCGGTTGTTCTCGAACCAGAGACTGCTCTCCGATGGAGGGGTGCAGTAGAACCATTTGTGGTGCCTTCCGTGCACTGAGTCCCACAAAGGAAGAAAGGGATAATCTTTCTTCTCCCTTATGCGGAAGTAAATGCAGCTTGCGGCACTGCCACTCTTGGACCATGCCGAGAAGTAAAATCGTCGGAAGAGATCCACACTAGGCAGCACTTCGACGAAAGCCTCGCACAGGTGCTGGAAAATCGCCAAGATCAAAATGGCATTGAGGTGCAGATTCACCAACTCCAACCCACAGTGCACCAGGACTTCTTGCAGAAACTTGCTCTCGGGAAATCGAAACCCGCAACGCAAGAAATCTTCGAAAATCACCAGCTCGTTCTCTTGAACGACTGGGGTTTCTTCGTTCTTCTCGCTGGCCGCCAGTTGATTAGCAGACGCAGGGGAAGGATCTCCTCTCTCTCGAGCACCATCAGGCTCTCCTCGCTGTGATGGATTGATCGACTCTAGGACGCCATTGACGAAGAGATCAGTGGAAAGGCGACGGCTTTTTGGAGGCGATGAGAGCAAGGAAAGAAAGGAGGGTTTTGTGCGGCGAAATTGGCTAAGGAAAAAGAGGGTTTTGGTTCTGAAGCTTCTCAGGCAAGCCACTCCTTCCTTTTATATGCCCGAGGCCACTGCTCGCCAGGTTTATTATTTTAATAAGTTTCTCATAACGGGTGTCTCTTCAGTTGGAACCTGCTATAATAATCATTTTCCCTGTTTAAATCTGAAACAAAATGTATCTATTGAAAATTAATAGAGATCATTTTATTTCACATTCACGGGCTATGGTATAAGTAATTAAATGAGAAATTATTTGAGGAAATTAATAATTTAGGATTCTATAGTAATTTCGTATCTTCGGCACTGTCACAATCTTAAAAATTCTTTTATGATCGCAGTACCATGTATGATCGCAATGCTATTTTGTGATCTCGGTATTGTTTGTGACCTTAGTGCTAAGTATGGTCTCAAGGTTGTTCTGTGACCGTAGTATTCTTTATGGCCTCAACACTATCTTGAGACTTAAGTCTGGAATTGGTTTTGGACAGGAAGATATTTTACCTATGTATGTTTTGATCGCAGAATTACTTTCCTGCTATCATTTTTTCACAGAGAGAACACCAATTGGTGATTATAAGTTATATATAATCATTTCAAGGAGTCAAGCATGTAAGGAAAAGAAATTTTTTATTTTTTAGAATCTTTACATACAAAAGGGATACAGACGACCAGAGCATTGACCTGATCCGAAAGTAATTTACAAAGTTCTCCTAGGAACATAGTGGCATCAGTGGGATCAACACTGGCTACCCCAAGAGAACTAGCGATGGCTCTAAGCCTATCGACGTCATTCCTTATTAAGGGAGTACAACTATTCCTTATTGTGTCCGAGAGGTCTTGCTGCTCTCAGGCACGATTCCTTTCTAGCTGAAGCTTGCGCGCCTCTTCGCGAGCTCCATCATAACATTCTGCTAGATGCAGAATGGCCGAGGACATCTCCTCAGAACGCTTCTCCAGCACCTCTTTTTCTTCTCTGAGGGTTCTGACAAAGTCAGATTTCTCCCTCAAAAGAGCCTAAATCTCAGCAAGCTGATCACTGGGGGCTCCAGGGGCCTTCACCTCCTGTATATACATGGGTTAGTCTCAAAAACATATGACCAACAGAGAGGATGAAGACGATTACCTGAGGAGCAGAGGAGAAAGCCAAGCTTTGAAGGAGATTTGGTCGCAGAGGTGTGAGACTTTCCTTGAAAAGCTGATAATCCAAAGGAGGAGGATTTGGTCGCAGGGGTGCGAGACTTTCCGCGGAAGAAGGGAAATTGGAAGGATTGTTGTGGATCTCCAAAGGTGGAGATGAAGATGCAACTGGATGAGTTGCAGGGGCAGTGTGGCAGCCCGGATATCAGCTCCCCTTAGCATTTTTGTTGCAGCTCCACTGGAGGATCCTTCGTCATTTCTGGATCTCTTCTTAAGAGGGATCAGTTCCTCAAGCACCTGTAAGTTCCAATATGCATTGTTTTGGAAAGGATCTAGGAAAGATTTATGTCAGAGGTCTTCTGAAGAGAATTACCTTCTGAAGATCCTGATCAATTTTGACCCCTGTCTCTATTTCTTCCTCATCACTCTCAACAATCTTCTTGGAATCTCGGTTCGCCATTAAGATGAGAATAGATGAGGGAAAATGAAAGTTAGGGGTGAAAACACGTTCTAAAAGACTTAGCCAAAGGAAAAGTAGTGAGTTTCAGAATTAAAAAGGCTTCGCTATTTATAGAGCCCGAAGATGATGGTTCGCATTCGAGGATGCATCGAGTTCTTAAAACGCACTTATAGCTTTTCTGTCTTGGTTAAGCGAGTCAATAAATTCATGATTACCTGTCAAGAAAAACCCAAAGGTTTTCTCGAGAGATAAACCGCCGCACGGCGGAACGGTGCCAACTGAAGAAGTTGAAGCGTCAGGTTACATAATTCGATGCAAACTAAATTTGAAGTAAATAAGTCTTTTCATTTCTTCAAATTTGGGAGCTAGCTGACGAGGATTATCACTCGAGCTAGTTTACTTAACATGTATCAGGTTCAAGTCAGGTTCGAATCTGGTATGTATCTGTGTGTCTTAGCAGCCGCTATGATTGCAGACGGACAGCTTCCTGTACATTAAGGTGCTGCGGACACAAAACCAGTTTATGGTCGCAGTACTTGTGTGATCATAAGGTCACAAGCAATGCGCGGTCAGAAGGTCGCTGACTATGTGCAAACAAGATAACCTGGGGGTGTTTAAAGCCTTTACTGAACACGTCCTCAGATCAAGATAACTTCTCCCACATGTGAAGACAACCGCCATGGAGTTAACATGTGCGGTTATCTATGATTGCACGTGCTCAACTGGTGGAGAGGATGGGTGCGGTTATACGAACTGCATTATGGCAACCGTCCAGAACTACTTTGCATTGGCATCGTTTCCTTTAGTATTAAAGGATGGTTGATGCACGATGTAAAGGGGAGGGAGGAGTGTGAATTCTCAAGAGAATAACCAATAGCCTTTGAAGACTTAGAAATAATTAGTTAGATAGAAGTATAAGAGTAGACTATCGCCTGTGATAATCCCCTCTCACTATAAACTCTTTTCTCATACATAGTGAAATCACAATAGAACGTAGGGCTTTTACTCCCACCATCGAGGGCCGAACCTATATAAATCTTCGTGTCTTTGTTTCATTGCTTATCATATCTTACCTGAGGGCACGTTGAAATGTCTCACATACAACTCACAATCTGCGTAAGATCGATAAGGGACCCTGAATCCAAATCGTCGACAGGCCTTTTTGCCCACTTTCCAACCAATTTTTTTGTATTTGCAAACCAAATTAGGTCAATTAGAAATTGATATGTGTTATATTTTGTTTAGGTGAAGTATTTTATTGAATCAAACAAGTTCTCAAGCAGGAATATGATTTAGAATTCCTAATTCATCTAGTGTCTTATCTCATTGGAAGGATCTACAAACTGTTTTGCCATGCGGTTGGACCACAAATGACTTTATTGAACCAAACCATGCCTTCGGCTCAAAACAATTCGTTCGAGGCATGGTGGTAAAGAGTAAGGAAAGACATACAGAAGAACAAAAGGAAAGCCTTTGATGATCTGATCATCCTGGTAATATGCAAGATGTGGACAGAAAGAAACAACTATATCTTCAGACAAGAACAGCAGAGTGGTGCTCAACTGGTGGCTTCCATCAAAAGAAGACTTCCACGCCAGGAGTTATGCAGGGGTCATTGGCTCAATAGACGAGTAGACAACAGGCTTTATTAACGGTTTTGAATTGAACTTGTTGTACTCTGAATTTTGAACTAAGAGAGATGGTGCGACCTAGTATGTCTATATGTATATTCTTGAAACATGCTTCCTGTAACTAATCATTTTTACTACTTCTTAATGGAATGGTTGCAGTCTCCTGCCACCACTTCGGACAAAAAAATAATTTGTTAGAAGTACTCTATGTTGGAGATGAGTCTAACAAATATTGGGCCGGCTCAACCAAAGACACATGTCGTTCTCAGAGGAGAACTTCACAGCAACATTGGAGGTTGCTGTTGTCAACCCAATTGACAAATCAGGAAGTCACAGTTGAACATATTATATCTCTGAATTTTCTGCTTTAGTCAAGGGCTGCTTTGGCCAACAGGTAGCTTCTTGAGGTCTTACTAGTCATAGCTACTGCATCCTTTTTCTCCTCGAGGAAGAGAGCCAACAGGACCATCCCATCATTTTAGATGAGAACTAAATGCTTTAATTATGCAGTAGTTCATCAGGAGTAAGCATTGGATTTGGATACCTGAAGAACATCTCAAACCAAGTAAGTCTTTCTCTATCATGCAGTTTTCGCAGTTCTTCAGTTTTACATCGTAATAAGGTTCTTGCTTTTTGCAAACAGAGATAATTGCTTTATTCAAGAAATCCTCTTTAATTTGAGAAATCAGAAATTTAGAGGTGAAAAGAAATAGGAGTCTCCACGTTTTGTATAAACTCACAAGTTTTCATATTGGGATAAAAACCTGAGCATATGATATTATTTTGATTAAAATACTTCAAAATTAGTATAAAAAAGATGATAAAAGTTCAAGAATAAAAAAATGTATTGCTAAAATGCAAAATTTGCATTTAATCCTAACATTTAACTAACGGAATGACAACTTGATTAACGTAGACAAGTTTAGGGACTAAATTGACTAAGAAAGATAAGTTTAGAGATATGCTAAGCTAAATTTAAGTTTACAGATTCAAGTGATATAATTACACAAAAATTTAAAGACGCAAAACACAAATTCCATTAAAAAAACTTAGACACTTGAAAAATGTCACGAGACAATCCGATTTGCGCACCTGTCTCAATGGTATTGTCCATAGCCCAATTGAATGGCTTTAGATGTGCCGAATGGCGAAACCACTAAGGATTTCAAATCTGCTTGTGCTATATTGACTAATTCTCATGGATGATTTTTACTCATATTTTCTCCATTTTATAATGTACACCTACTCTTATCAAATAAAAAGATCTTACATGATAGGAGAATATTTTTTAATCAAACAAAGATAGTATTATCAAACATAACATCTATATATTAATTGGAGAGAGTAAGCACTTGCTTGAAACGTATGAATTTCACAGAAATTTTAGAGCAAATTTCATCTCAAGTGAGAACTAGATATTTTTTCCTTCAAAATTTCTACAAAATTTTCCCATTCCAAATGTGGCCTAATAAAACACAAAGGAGAAATGGACAAACCCAAAGTTTTGTTTTAAAAATTTAGTAAAACCCCAGGGTTTTTGGAAAAGCCACCCAGGGTGATGGCTACAGTTTTATTTCCTTAGTTCACTCTAGTATTTGACATGCTTGACAACATGTACATGTTTAAATTTAGTGAAAACACTATTTCTCGATCAAAAAGACAGAACATTGTCATTCATCAGATATTGTACACCATATAGATAAGAACTAATAGGAATATGACTCACATAACAATCTTTGCCTTCCACACGATATCGTGCTTCCCACAGATCTACAACACTTCATCTAACTTACTCACCATGGTACTCAAGAACCTGAAAATGAATCAAAAAAAAATATTACAACTGTTGCAAAACAAATGCAATGTACTGCATGTGGGTGGCAGTCCATTTATGTGGATGAAAATCTAGGACTACCAGTTAGATGAAAAGAAGGCTTAGAGTATAAGTGAAGGGTTACACAATATCAAATTTTAGGCAATTTTGAATTATGATCTAACAATACATGGTTGTAACAGTCAGAAAAAACCAATTATTTGTGTCAATATGCCTAAGTATCAAGTGGGTACCATTCTGAAAATATCTGCATGGTGATGGTATACGACAACAAGCAATCATGATAAACCATTGGAGGATTGTAAAAATACTGTTCATGTGAACAAAAGCCTTCTTGTTCCTTTAAAGTGAAAAAGACAAGCTTTCTAAACTAGCCAACCAACCTATATATAAACATGTTTATTTTTTTGTTGGGGGGGGTGGGGGAGGTGTTACCATTTCCCCTTCTTGAATGTCCCTACGAGCAAAAAGCCCCCATCCATGAATTCCTGATCTTCCAAAGCATACTCTATTGTGCTCCATTTTCTGGAAGTATCAAGAAAATCATTAATCTACAATACTAATAATTCAGAAGGTACAGTAGAGCATTTAGAAGGATAAACACTAACCTGCAGATAACATAGGCGCTCCTTAAAAGTAGAAAAAGATTCAGGATCCCTCTCTTCCTGCAAAGCAAATGTACAAAGGTTCCCCCATGAGAAAAGTGTCCTCCAAGATGGGATAAGTATCAAACAAGCACACAATAGATCAGAAAATTACCCTATGTGGGTTCAGACTGTCAATTTCATCCCAAGAATGCTGACAATATCCCCTAAAACGGTGTGTAGCTGCTCCCTCCTGAGTTATCTGTGTGTAAAGAAAGCACAACTAAGCTCTTTATTTCCAAGCAGGAGTGATGTCAATGGCTCAATAAAGCATATATCAAAAAAACTAATACAAGCAACAGAATACCAGTAGAAATGTGTCCATAGAAGTCAACATTGAATAAAACTTAATACAACTGTGGAACACTCAAGTTTAAAGAGGAAAGGTTATTGGTATGTAGTGCATTATTGAGAGATGCATATCAACCAACATTAACAACCAGGATTACCAGATTACAAGGGGAACTCATTATTGGCAAAGGGCAGATTTCTGGCTGCAATTCTGGTAACATACTCCAGATTCATGGGGACTGCAACCACCAGAGCTCTGCCGCGTCGAGCACCGGCCCTTGCCTCCCTCTGCCTCTCTGCCGCACCGGGGCCTCGCTAACCCCTCTGCTGCGCCGGGCCACCGGCCATGACTCCTCGCCAAGCCTGGACCGTGGTGATGCCTAAGCCTACAGAGGACAGTAGAAACTGCGGCACCAACTTCGGTCCTTAGTCTCTCCCTGTACCTCATTCGCAGACTCTGGAATGTTGGCGACTAATGAATCAGCTTGAGCCGCGACCAAATTGCAAGACTCTTTGAGAGACAAGTTGACCCTCTCGGGTTTAACAACTTCTGCCTCAAGATTGTCTGCAACCATCTTCAGTTTCCTAAAGGTATCCCCCTCAGTGAGACTGCAGCCTTCGATCAAAGCATCCAAGGCGTCCTTCTCCCTACAGACAAGCTTCTCGGTGTCTCAAGCAAGCCTTGCAATCTCTCGAGCCCTCTCGCTAGCCGCCTTATAGCGGTCAACGACTCGAAGAAGAGAGTCTATATCAAGACCTCGCTGAATGTACTTCTCGAGGCGCTTGTTCTCCTCCTAGAGGAAGCTGCACAATGCAATCTTCTCCTTCAGGGAAGCCAAGGCCTCAGCTAGCTATTTGTTGGCTGTCTGCCCAACTTCGTCTCCCTATGCAACCATGAGATCATTCCAAGTCATGAACATAACAAAAAGAGAAATCCAAAGAGCTAAGGATCCTTAATTGGGAGGCAGATGCTGGCTGGGCCACAGCAGGGTCCATAACTTCCACATCCTCCTCTGAGGACAGTGATAGAGATGCTACAGGAGGAAAAGAAGTTGTCCAATATGTCCTATATGACAAATTCACAATTAGATAAAAACATTCCTAACTAAATGACCCAATTCAGTTAGAGAAAAAACAAGTGTTTACCTCAAACAATGAGGAGCAGTTTGTGTGGCCCTAGATGAGACCTGAGCCACAACCATCCTCTTCGAGGAAATTCCACTGGATGATCCAACATCATCGCTTGATCACTTCCTTGAAGCTGTTGGATCCTCTAGTAGCTACAAAAAGCCAAGAGTTCTGAAAAGTTGCATTCAAGAAGAAGAAATCTACACTGACCTACTGAGAGAGAATTACCTCTTGAGATGGCGGTGTAACATTGTCCACGTTAATCCCCTGTGAACCTAGTGCCTCAACATTTTCTTCGCCGACTAAGCCTTCTTCCTCATCAAATCACTCTTGGTTCGGGGATGCTATTGAAAAAGAGAAGGTTAAGAAGACGAAAAGCTTGAGACTTAGAAGATTTGTGGAAGAGTTGGGAGTTCCACGGCAGGGTGATGGCTATTTATAGTCAAAGGAGACGTTTCGATATCCCAACCTAGGGTGCAGCGCGAAGGCCTTGAGATCTTCCCTAGTACTTGCCTGGTAACCACTTCCCTAAATTTTCTCCTCGAGTTATGTTGAAATTCGAAACAATGTAGTGCAATGCGGGAATTCGAAGCGATAGACACTATTTAGAATTCAAAGCGACACAACCATTGTAATGGGTCTTTGTCATTTCAAATTCAGGGGCTAGCTGACGAAGATTGTTAGCCAGGTTTAGACTCCCATGGTCGCGTATACATTCCCATGATTGTGCACAACGTTCCATGATTGCACATACCTTCCTATGGTAATAGAAGTCCTAGGAAAGAGATACCGGGTAATCAAAAGGTATTCTGGACATAACCCATTAATTATATTTAATTCTTGCAATCATAGCTATGAGACTCTATAGATCTTGAAACATTTATTGAAAAGTCCATAGCCTTGTGTTGTATCCGCAAGCGCTATGGTCGTAGAGACATTTACCTACAACCACACCATCTCACAGAGGCAAAGCCTGATATCAATACATGGTCGGAGAGGTACGCGATCGCTCCTCACTATAACCATGCCTTGATACTTATGATTATTCCCATATATAATCATAAGTCCCTGACAAGATAACCACCGGAGAAGATTAAGGCGGTGAGGCAGTTTCCACGACAACTGTTCAGAGCTACCTAACTGCCACATAGCCACGACCTATGGCCACTATCACATAAGCACGACTTGCAATAACCATCAAGAAGCGGTCAAGGGCAATCGTGGGGCGTGTCCTTAGAAGGACAACCGATGATCTATTCGGCAAGTATAAAGAGACCTTCAAGGGAAGGATCAAAGGGACGAGTTCAATGACAGAGAAGATTAGACATAACTTAATAGGAATATACATTGCATTCTCTTTATAACACTCTTTCTGTAATCCTCTTACCACATAGATAAATACACAGGAGTAGGGTTATTACTCAGCTACGAAGGGCCAACTTCCCTTGTCTTAGATTCGTAGATACTTTGAATACCGTGGTACTTGTCTGATTGGCTCTCTTCATTACTCATCTCAATTTTGCATAAGTTTGATAGGAAAACCCCCGGGTTCCAATCGTCGACACCAGCGCCGCAAGAGGAAGGTTGGCGGTTTGCTGTGGAAGTCACTACGAGGAGGCGGAGGCGGATCATCTTCGCAGAGTTCTAGCCAAGGCGAAGCGCCTTCAACACCATCACTTATAATTTCACAAGCGGAACTCAATCGCTACCTCGACATTGATCATTCTGTGGATCCTGAGTTTGCAAATGATCCTAACAACTCCAACAATGTTCTCTTGTGGTAGAAGAACAACCAACGACGATATCCCGTGTTGTCTCAGTTGGCGCAAGATATCTTGGTTGTTCCAGTATCAACAGTTTCTTCTGAATCTACTTTCAGTTTGATCGGAAGAATAATTGAAGACAAAAGATCAATGTTAACACCCGAGATGGTGGAGACAATCACCTGCCTTAAAGACTGGAAAAATCCTGCCACAAGGGAACAACATAATTTGGAGGACACCGAGTTCACTAGCGAGTTAAAATGACTAAATATTAATTCGGAATAATTTGTAATTAGTTATTGCATTCTTTTTTTCCTTACTAAGATTTTATCCCATTAGATTTTACTTAGTAAGGTTTTTAACGAGACAGTAACATTTACATATAAGTACTATAATTGTTCTCATATTTATTATTAAGTTTTATTCTCATTTATGATTTTTCATAATTTTCTAAAATTTGTTTGCAATTGTTTACTCTCATGTATGATTTTTTTAAAATTTGTACGAATTATTTGAATTTTCTACAATATTTTAATCTTTATTTTTTGTATTTTTTAGTTACTGTTAGTTTAACTAAACTTTATATAATCCATCTAATAACTATATTGTATCTTGATTTGAGTTGGTCCTTTTGAAACAAAATTAGAACTTTCATAAATTCAATTTATTTGACATATATAAAATGACACTTTTGTTACTTATGTTCTTCCCCTTCTTTTGGTGGGTATGTCATTGTCTCTCATAAGAGTTGGGACAAAGAGATCTAGTGCCAGTGCCTTCGTCTTGCCCTCCTACCACGCTCTCCTCTTGTGTGCTCGTGCCGCGCCGCCGCAGATCTTGGCCACGTGCCGCGCCGCTCGTCGCCAGATCCACCGAATCTGCACCCCCCCCCACCCCCCACCCCACCGAGCCACCTCCTTCGTCCTCTCCGTCGCCATGCTCTTACGCTCCTCTCGCGGTCTCACCGTCTCACGTTAGCACGCCGTGTCACTGCCACGCCCTCCTCTCACGTGCTCACGCCACGCCGCCGCAGATCTCGGCCACGTGCCGCGTTGCTCGTCGCCAAATCCACCGGATCTACTCCACCCGAGCTGCCTCATTCATCCTCTCTGTTGCCAACGCCGAACCTTCGGACGGCGACGCCTCTTCGTCCTCTCCATCGCCGGCCTCACCACTACGTCGACCTCTGCCTCTGCGACGAGCCGATCCTCATCGATGAGACGACGACCTCGACGGCTCGACCACCAGTCCACCACTTCGAAACGGGTCGTACCCGTGCCGGCCCAACACACACTGCGGCCTGCGGGCTATCATGCTGTGCCGAGCCTCTCAGCCGAACAAACGGGCCAAACCAGCACAGCCCGACAGTCCGCAGGCCAGCCCAGGCATGACCCAACACACCACCGGCCCGATGGCCGGTGCCGCAGAGCCCAACTTACACCTCTAATAGGCACCTCGAACGCACATGCACGTGGCACCCGCATGGTGGGCAAATGGCGCACGCTGCGGGCATGCAAGTGCGCAGGCACCCGAGGCCGCAGTGCGTGCGTGACGAGAAACGGCTAGGGCAACACGTGGAGGGCGGTGAGGAGCAGCAGCGAGATGACAGCGGCTAGAGTTTGAGCGAAGGCGCGGCGCTAGGGCACGGGGCGCACGGCACACAACGGTGATAGCGTGGGGTGGCCGAACTAGTATTGGCCGGCGGCGGCGAGCTGGCGACAATCAGATGGATCAGCAGTGACGCCGTCGAGACGCGCAAGAGAAAAAAAAGAGGGAAAAAAAAGGGAGAAATAGCGACGGGAAGAAAGAGGGAGAAGGCCCTGACGCCAGTCAACAGCCGGCAGCTCGTCGACAGCGATGGCTAGGGCTAGATCTATTGCTTTAAGTCAGGTGCGTGCTAAGGCTAGATCGAAAGAGAGAGAGAGACAGAGAGAGACAGAGAGAGTGCAAAGAAGAGAGGAGGAGAGGTGGAAGACGATCGAGGGCAAATTTGACGGCTGTCGGAGCGACGGCGGCCAAATCCGGCTGTACCGAGTTGTACGCGTGCGGGGCTGAGGGAGAGGAAGAAGAAAGCAGAAAAGAGAAGGGGAGAAGGGCCGGTGGCAACCGGCCGGCGGCTCGTTGACGCCTGCACGCGTGCTGGCTAGGCAGCCCGACAGAGAGGAAGTAAGGAGAAGAAAACGAGAGGGGGAAAATATGAGAGGAAGAGACAGAGGTGGAGTGGAGGCTAGGGCCGACCGAGAGAAAAAGAAAACAAAAGAGAGGAAAAGAAAAAAAAAAAGAGGAAGAAGAGAAGAAAAGAAAAAAAAAACAAGAAATAGAAGCAATAGGGGGAATTTAGGAATATTTTTATGAAAATTAGGGTTTCGGAATTTTTCAGAAGTCAAATTCGAAACTGATTGAAACTGGCCGAATTGAACCATCATGAATCAAATTAACAGATTAGGACCGACAATCTCACACTGAGCACAAACATAATTAGAGCATCACATATTTTTACATACCACCCTGCATAACTTAAAATTTTCTTTGATTTATGCAAATGGCTGATTGTAGATCTCCAATTATTGTATTTAGGACCAGTGGAGGACGTGGGATGATCAAACAACAATCAACCCGATTATACCGAGAACTCAAGCAAATCAATCTTCGTTGATCATGTTGTAACAATTGTGTGCATAATATTTTTTATATCATATATAAAAATTATGATACAGTTGATATTACAACCGAGAAACCTATTTTCTAAATTTAAATCGAATCATTGAGGTGTTTAAAATGAGGATGGAAATGAAAATAAATGTTCGGTCTGCAGAATTATCGGTTGATGGAGCAACCACATTCCGTTTATCTGGAGAGGTAGAGGAGCTCAGGAATGTATTGTATTGTCTGGGCATGATAGAAGTCCCATACATAGGGAGTAATATTTAAGGCATCACCAACTAACTATTGTTTTTTGCGTCGTCCTTATGCACTACCGCAGACCTAGTATGGAACAAACGGAACCAATTACCCTACTCAGAAACTTATCTCCACAATGGGTGTATTGCATATGGTGAGTTGGGAGTGTATTATCTGAGTGATTTTGAGCAAATATGTGAAACACTACAGGTAATGTTAATGAAAAAGTGAGCTGGGAGCAGCCTGCGAATGTAAGCAAAATTAACTGCAACAACATGATAAACCCCATGCAGGGTAGAGGTTAAGCATACGATCAAGAAAAAGTTCTGTCCTCTCAATCAAACCATGCATTTAAAGTAGTGCAATGAACCGGTTGGCATGCCAAATGAGAGCTTTTGTAGGTAAAGATTTACACTTTTGTAGAGTCAAAAATATGTGAATATTCACTCCGGCTTCCCAGATGGGAATAGTGATAATGGTGGTCTACCCATGTTAGTAGTAATAGTAGATTTCAAATAAAACAAAGGTCTTGTTGTTTAAAAAAGAAATTAAAACATGTTTTGCATAATTTCGTTGATGATCAGTTAGACATGACATTCAAATTCTTATCCCCTCGACTTATTGAGTACCATAGTACTCACCCATGCTAGTAATCCCTTATTTTAGAAATTGAACATCTGGGTTAGATGAAGCAATCAAAAGCGGACTTCTCCTATGATGAGGACGCGAATGTCTACCTAGCGACAACAAATGCAGACTATTACTACTACGGTACCGCTGACTATAGCTATGACGACCCCAAAGAATTAAATAACCCACCAAAATGTTCAAGACAATCTAAAAACCCTGCTACAATTTTAATATGTATAATTATTTATCAACTCAAATGTATGTGTGATAAATAATGTACAATTATTGTGATGTAATATTATGTACATATGTGTATGTTGTAACCTACCACATCTCTGTTGTACAACTCTGAGATGGTCATTTCCCGAGGAAGCATGATTTTCTCAAGCGTGCTACCAGCTACACCGTCCCTACTCTCAAGGCGTGACAAGATCTTATTGGAAAACTTTTATATAAAAGGGACCCTGATGCTTAAAATATTTAGCTGTGCCACTTACTGTAAGAAGTGGTTTGTAGTTTATGTTCTACCATGTGTTATTATTAGAGGTCTAGATCGGAGGGATGGGGTAGGTTTTGGCATCACCAACGTCCACTTGGTCTAGGTTGGGGCAGGATGAGGCGTGGCAGGGCATGGTGGGTTTTAAGGTTTAGCAAATAAAATAATTTTTAAAATAAAAACTTTGTAATAAGTAATTTTATGAAACTATTATTACAAAATAAAGATATCTAGAAGCTAGCTACTAAAAACTATATGTGTTGGGGGAAAATACTAGCAAAAATATGAAACGTCACCCCGGGAGTCCCTTCTCCGGGGTAGAAAGAAACTTCCCCTGACACGCCTTCTCCGGGCCGGGGAAGACCTCTTCCGGATCCCCTCCTCCGGGCTCGGGAGAGACTTCCCCCGGCACACCTCCTCCGGGCTCGGGAGAGCCCCTCTCCCGGAGCCCCCTCTCCGGGCCGGGGAAGACCTCTCCCGGAGCCCCTCCTCCGGGCTCGGGAGAGACTTCCCACGGCACACCTCCTCCGGGCTCGGGAGAGCCCCTCTCCTGGAGCCCCTCCTCCGGGCTCGGGAGAGACTTCCCCCGGCACACCTCCTCCGGGCTCGGGAGAGCCCCTCTCCCGGAGCCCCTTCTCTGGGCCGGGGAAGACCTCTCCCGGATCCCCTCCTCCGGGCTCGAGAGAGACTTCCCCCGGCGCACCTCCTCCGGGCTGGGGAGAGCCTCTCTCTCGGAGCCCCCTTCTCCGGGCCGGGGAAGACCTCTCCCGGATCCCCTCCTCCGGGCTCGGGAGAGACTTCCCCCGGCGCACCTCCTCCGAGCTAGGGGGAGCCCCTCTCCCGGAGCCCCTTCTCCGGGTTCAGGAAAGGTTTCCCCTGGCGCTCCTCTGGTGGGCACTGATTTCGAGGGCCGCCACATGTCCAAAATCGGCGCCCTGGACCTCGTCAGAAGACCATTTTGCCCTCGATCTTACGGTGGCGGCAGGGGTAGTTCAATAATTTGCGTCTTTTGGGGTCTATATATACCCTTGTAACCCTCTTTTGTAACCTAAGACATTCATTTGTACTCAATCCAAAAAACTAATAGGCGTGCTCTGGATACCTCTCTCCGGGAGAGATCCCCCCAGCCGACACGTGTCGGGAGCACGTTGACAGAACTAGGGCCTCCACTGAGGCCTGAACCTGTATAAACCCTTGTGTCAATCTCTGTGATTGTCCAACGCGGGGTGACCTGTCGTACGGTCAGCACGCGTTGAGGAACACGTGTTGCGCACGTCATCAAATCTGCCGAGGTATTTTTTATACAACGACAGTTGGCGCCGACCGTGGGGACTCGTGACAAATAGTCATGGCTCCAAGAAGGATGAGGCACTTAACCTCCATCCCTAGTGATGCCGGCCCTAGCAACCCTGCACCGCCGGTGCAAGGGGCTGTCATCACCACACCTCCTCCCGGGGACACTCAGGGGGAGGCAACACTTATTCCCCCCGTCATCCTTGGCGGGGGAACGACTCCCGCGAGCCTGCCTGAAGGTCCCGGCTCGGGGGGACCAAGCGCCTCCCAGGCTATGCCTTCAACTGCGGGTGACCCGCTACTCGGGGCGCTGGTGGAGGGCCAGCTTCGTGCACAACATACTCTTGAGGAGTTGTTGCGCGCTATAGTGCGGCCTCCGGCCCCCGCGTACTCACACCCGTTCCAGTTCGGAGGAGTGGCACCTCCGTTCATGATGGGACACCCAGGAGCCTTCTTCGCTCCGGGGGTTTTTGTAACATCCTGAGTTTTGGGGTGAAAAGTTTCTTTCTTAAAAGTCATGCATGCATATGTCTCTTCTAGATCAGCCAAATCAGCCTCAGCTTTATTCTGTTCTAGCCCTAAAATCTCCAAATCTATCATATGACCCCAAGTCAAGATCTGACTTGCCAGATTTGATCTATCAGTTATCCTAAACCTAAAAGCCTTCAGAACCCGGATTCAATTCTATCCCTAACTTCCAGAATTATCAACTCTTTTCTGTTTTCGAAAACAGAATATCTGTTATTACCTTTTACCCTAAGTTTCAGAAATTCAGATTTAATCAAAATCTTAGCCAAGTTCAGACCAGATTATTCCTGGATTATGATCAAGGGGTATGCCAATACCTTAATCCAAAAAGTTGGCAGCCAGATTTCACCATCTGAACCTTTTTCGCAAATCAGTCCAAGAGTATCGCAGATCAGTCCTTTTTCCAGATTTTCTAAAAGCCAGAAAAGGCAAAATGTTGCAAATCATCTCCAAATTCAAATATGATTCAGGGAACACCTCCCAAATGCTTTTCAATACAAATTCTTCTTTTATGAGTATCTCAAAATCAAACCCTAAATCCCAGAATTCGAGATCAATAAGTTTCAGACTTATTTTACCCTAATCTACTCTGTTTTCAGTTCATATCAAAAGACATCCAAATGTCTCAAATTTTATCTTCAATCTGTGCCAAATCATTTGTGGAATTAAGTATACCAAAACAGCAGAATCAAAATCAGATCAAACCTTCCAAATCTCCAGATTTACAGTTCAGTCCAAATCAAGAATTGGAAATTGCAATCAAGCCCAAATTCGACCAGGCCGTTTGTTGTGCTCACGACCAGAGTTGCTGTACTTGTGCGCCGTAGCTGCTCGTCGCCGGCGAGGCTTCGCCGCACTTGTGACCGTGCATGCCGGTGCGCACGTGTCCTCGCTCCAGCCGTGTCGTGGCAGCGCCGCTGCAACGTCGACGACCAGCGCCTGCTCCCGCGCGCGACCAGCAGCCTTTTGTCAGCAATTCACTGCCACGTTTCCTTGCCGCGCCAATGTTGTCGCCACCGCTTGCTCCAGCTTGCCATGTCCCGATGAACCGACATGATGATCAACTGCAGAGCCGTTGTCGCCGTCGCATCACCGGTTAA
Organism: Pharus latifolius; assembly: GCA_019359835.1. Taxonomy (NCBI): domain Eukaryota; kingdom Viridiplantae; phylum Streptophyta; class Magnoliopsida; order Poales; family Poaceae; genus Pharus; species Pharus latifolius. The sequence goes on along the minus strand of CM033324.1, from coordinate 21,836,396 downwards.
TGCTGTGTCTTCGCCGCTGATGCTCAGCACGCAACCCATCTCCATCTCATCACAGCAGCCAATTACTTCGCTGTTCCCCCTTGCAGCTTCGCCTGCCTATTTCAGCATCCCTGTACTCAGTAGCTCCTTCACACCTCACTTGGAACCAGCAAAGCCTCAGATTTTCTGTCTTAGTCTTCTTCTCCGGCGAGACCAGCTCGAGGCCTCACGGTGACAGCCTCAACCGCAGCATCTCCTGCCAAATTAACAGCACCAGTGAGTTCCTCTCATCTCACTCATCATGCTGTACCATTTAATTGCTCACCGGTGACCTCTAACGCCGGCGATCACCGGAATTGCCGATTACCCTGTTCCTGCAATGTAGCTTAATTCAGCCCCAATTAGCTCTCGATTTTGTGGAAGAAGATGATCAGTGACTCATTTCCAACAAGCCTATGCATCAAGATCTCCCGATTGAGCTTCAATCGAAGCTTTCCCCAATTTTGAACTTCTCCAGAAACCGGCGATTGTCGCCAGGCTTCTTCGGCCATCCTCCGGCCAAATTGATCTTGCAGGTAGATTCCTCTTATCTCTCTTTCACTCTCCAAGCTTGGAATTGAGTTCATTCGGCCTAAAACAAAAACCCCCAAATGGCAGTGTTTCTTCTCCGGCGTTGATCACCGGAAAACCTATTCCTGGCCATTTCAGCTTCATCCACTTTGTCATTCAAGTGTGCCTCAACCTCCTAAACATTTTTGCCTTCTAGCTCGATCTCTGAAACTGCCCAGAATCCAAGTTATAGCCATGCCAAAATCTTGTCCAGAACTGCTCCAGTGCAACTAGTTCACCTCAGTTCATCACTGAATTTCATCACCTTCCAGCCATCTTCTGCCCTTGATCCTGTTGAATGATTTGTTCCTGTTATCAATGCCTACCTCCCAGACAAAGTGGTGCATCATTTGGAGTCCTAGATCAAAAGTTATGCCAAGCCCTAGTTTTTGGCATTGTCAAGATCAATGCCAGACTATGTCAGTCAGTGGCATTAGCCCTTTTCACTTCCTTCCAGATGTGCATTTTGGGCATAACTTTGTCCCTTAGACTCCTGAGGTTGTGATCAACATTTTCTTCTTCTATCACAACTTGATTTGAGCCCTTGAATTATACTTGCCGCTAAACCCTAGTTTTTGACACTATTCCAGTGCATGCCATCCAATGGCATTGCCTTGTTTACCCACTTCTGATTGTGCATTTTGAAAGCCACTTTGTCCACTGAATTTGTAGAGTTATGATCTACATTTTCTTCTACTGTCATAACTTGAGATAAGCTCTCTAGTTTTCCTTGAAGTTATGTCAGATTCTTGATCCGAATGTCAATCTGCTGACATTCGCTGTTCTTGATCAAACCAGCCACAAAACTGATGTTCTTATTGTAACCTTGAGATCCTAAGAGCATCTAACACCCATCCTTAGCCAATTCCTTGAAACCCTAGATCTCAACTCAGTTCAGCTTACAATCTCAATTATCTCCAATATCGTTCAGTCACTCTTGTTAAGCATATCTGCATATAGATCCTAAAACATCTTAATATATAAGTAATATTTGTGTGTATTGTTTGGTTTGTCGTCGAGCAGATCTAGAAGCCGAGATCGAGGACTTCGCTGTTGACCCGTCATCAACTGCTGTTTCTTACGACGCGGAAGGCAAGTCATATCCTTGGTCATCTTGAACCTATATTTTAAATGTTGCTAAAACATAACCTTGAATATAGGCAATATTGCATGTGAAAGATTGAGAATGATTGATTTATGAATTGGCAGTACTAGACTGGTTATCTTGAAATGTGAAATAAACAAGTTTTGAGCCATGAACTATTTTATGTATGTATATACTTATATTCATGAAATAAAACCCCTAGCCGTGACCAGAAAAATGGTGTGGATGGCTGTAGCACTGGAGGTGCTAGACTGCAAAGGAATGCAGGCACTGAAGGTGCAGGGTTGTGGATGGTCTGGTCACTGGCATATAAGGACTAGAACCTTGTATTGTGCGTCTAGTGGCATGAACAACGTACTAACCGCAAGCCTGGTATGGGACAGGCCTGAACAAGTACTTATGTGGATCGTACATGAAACCCCTGCATGAGTTGTGTTGTGATGATTGACTTGGAGGCTGACTCCCACTATCACTGAAGGTGATCTGATATTTGACCCAGTAATGGGAAAATGAGGTGGGGTGGAGGTTATGATACAGCCTACCACAACTGTGATTCGCGGAGAGCCACAGGGTCGGGGGTGAATTGTGAGTGAGACATAACAAAAGTTCTTGTTATCTCCACCTTGCCACTCACACATGGTTGTGAGGAGGGGTCTAATCATTTTGTTATGATAGGATGGGCTTGAAAGTGGAATATCTTGCGGGTAAATTGGTACCTCTCTGCAGAGTTAAAAACGTATTCGAATACTCCGAGCTCCCGGGTTTATAGGAGTCTGCTGCGGTGGATTAAATCCACGGGGTGTGACACAAGTACTATTTTCTAAATAAAATATGTTTAATCAAGATTACCCAAATGACATGTGTTGTCATGATAAGGAGTGCTGCCGTGGGCTGTCGTGTGTCGACGTGTCGCGGTAGTGCTATAATCTAGTGAACATGAATGATGATGTTATATTATGAAAGGTGCTGCCATGAGATGAGGTATGAAAGAAAAAGATTATTTTATAAACATCCATAATTCTTGACTAGTCTAGGTTCATGTCATCACTACTATATGTATCTACTCTTACCTATGACTTGCTGAGTACGTAAGTGCTCACTCTTGCAACCTACAAATCAATAGACGGAGCGATCAACAATCAAGATGAAGGCGTGGAAAACTTATTGGATCCAGAAGGAGGAGCGTCAGTCCCATTATTTCCCTTATGTGTGTTGTTCTGCTGTCCACTTCTCTTTTGTGGGTGGGTCACCTATCTTCTGCTGCGTAGTTAAATATTTTGCTAAACCCTGAATGCCTTGTAGGCATTGTAATCCTCTTTATGTAATATTAAGGCCAGCAGGCCACACTGCTTAATATTTTGTAAGTTACTTTGTTGCAATGTGAATATACTCCTGTGCTTGACTTATCCTGGGACGTCAAGGGTATGTGTATGCTATGCATATATGGGACTAGCTGCAGCGAGCTAGGTCTCTACAGGAGTAGTCGTAGTCCCAGTTTCGGGGCGCGACAGTTTTCCCCTTCCCGGGGAGCACTCCCACCTCCGGAGGGCCCTTGCTCCCGGGGGGTCTGCCCGTCTCCGGGGGCTACCCTTTCCCGAGAGGTGTTCCCACCTCCGGAGGACTTCCTCTCCCGGGGGGCACGCCCGTCTCCGGGGGCTACCCTTTCCCGGGAGGTGTTCCCACCTCCGGAGGGCCTCCGCTCTCGGGGGGCCTGCCCGTCTCCGTGGGCTACCCTTTCCCGGGAGGTGTTCCCACCTCCGGAGGGCCTCTGCTCCCGGGGGGTCTGCCCGTCTCCGGGGGCTACCCTTTCCCGGGAGGTGTTCCCTCCTCCGGAGGGCCTCCGCTCCCGGGGGGTCTGCCCGTCTCCGTGGGCTACCCTTTCCCGGGAGGTGTTCCCACTCCCGGTGGACACCCTCCCCCGGTAGGAGCTCCCTCCTCTAGTGGACCTCCCCAGGGGGTGCTCCCACCCCCGGAGGGCTTCCGTTCCCCGGGAGTCCGCCCGTCCCGGAGTCCTTCGCCCCGGAAGGGATTCCCCTCCCCGGGACTGCGCCTATCCCAAGGGGTATCTCCGGGGTGATTCCTACATTACAGGCCGCTCCCCCTTGGGAAGTCTTCCCACACCACGGGCCGTTTCCATAGCCGGAACCCTTCCGGTCCGCGATTCCTCTCCCGCGCCGGTAACGGGCGCACATCCGCCTCCTCCCCCGGGTCCCCCTCCTCGGGCTCCCCCAGTGAACCAAACGCCGTTCACTCGGAAGGAGGTGGAGCGCATGCGCGCGGCAAGGTCCGAAGGCGCCCCGACCCGACACGGCCAGGAATCACTCGCACGTAGGCGCGGTTCTCTTGTCCCAGCGGACAAGGGCAAGATACCAATGCAAGAGGCCTCCGTCACTTCCAGAGGTCCCCCCGAGGTACAAGAGGTGAGCTCCACCAACCCCGAAGAGCGAACACGATACCGGAAGACAGGCGGTCCGTTGGGACCCCTTTCCGATTTGGACAATGAACGCGCTTCCCCTGTGAAGGGGGATATCGATGCAGGCTCCCCAAAGGAAGTGGAGGGGGCCAACCAACCCCTTTGCCGCCGCCTCCGGCGTGTTCGGTGGCCGAGGCCATATCGGCCGCCCCATATCAAGCACTACAATGGGGAGGCTGACCCCTACGAGTTCGTGCAGGTGTACTCCATGGCCATCTCGGCGGTTGGGGGGGACGAAAGCGTCCAATGCAACGTCTTCCTCCTCTATCTCTTGAGAATAGCTCGATCGTGGTTCTATAACCTCATGAGCGGGTCCATCAAGTCCTTCGCGCAGCTGAAGCGCGAATTTTGCGCGAATTTTCAGGGGAACTACATCCATCCCCTGGATTCGTCGCAATTGTACACCGTTCGCCAACGGTCGGGGGAGACGATACGAAGTTTCTTCAAACGCTTCGCCCAGATCAAGAGCAAGGTGGCTCACGTCCCCGACTCAACGGTGATTGAAGCATGCAAGAGTGGCATTCTCCCGGGAGAGCTCCACCGAAGACTCTCCCGGAGTTGCCCATCCTCCGCCGACGAGCTCTTCAACGTACTTGAGAAGTACGCGAGAGCCGAAGAGGACGATCTCTGGAAGAAGCACCAGGGAACCTCCGGCCCTGGGGAGAGGGACTCGAAAGACTCCTCCAACAAACTTCCCCGTAGGGGGCCCCGTAGCGAGTCAAGGCCTCGGGACACTTTCGTTCTCGAAGGCGGAGGCGGCTCTCGGGAGCCTAACAGGGGACAGCGCCCCTTTTTCAAGCCTAAGGGCGGCGGCGGCAGCCAATCCTCCCATCCGCGAGAGGCCCCCAAGCCGGGGGGCAAGGAGCCCGGAGCCACTTTGTGGTGCGCTTTCCACAAATCCAACTCCCATGCAACCCGAGAATGCCACGCGCTCCTCCAACAGTTCGCGACATTTCTCGAGCAACATGGGCCGGGGGGAGGAGGCTCTACCTCCTTACCCCTTCCGTCGCCGGCCTTGGCGGCACTCCCCGCTCCCCCAGGGGGACGTCAAAAGCAAGGCCAGGAAAAGGGCTCGAGCGATGAGCTCCCATTCCAAACCTCCCAGAGGCACATTAACGTCATTGTGGGGGGATCTGCCTCCGGGCGAGATTCCAAATGCCAGCGCAAAGAGTATGCGCGAGAAGTGAAGGTCGTAGGGGCCGTTAACACGTCCCGGCCGTCAAAATGGTCAGACGTTCCATTGACGTTCACCGTCGAAGACGCGGATGGGGTGCGCTTCCCTCACAATGACGCGCTGATCGTCTCAGCCACCGTGTTCAACTGTTGCCTTGCCCGAATCTTGGTGGACGGTGGGAGTGCCGCGGACGTCCTTTATCTAAAGGCGTTCAAAGAAATGCAGGTGGACGAGAAGCTCCTACAACCCGCGGCGGGGCCCTTACAAGGATTCGTCCCGGGGAAAACTATACATCCCGTGGGGAAGGTCGACCTCCCGATGACATTCGGCACCCTAGAAATTACCGGACCGAGATGGTTCGGTTCGACGTGGTGGACCTTCCCTCCTCCTATAACGCCATAATGGGGAGAACCATCATCAACCGCTTAGGAGCAGCGGTCCACCACAACTATCTTCGCATGAAGATCCCCGGGCCGGTCGGGGTGATCTCCGTGCATGGTGACCAAGGTGTGGCTCGCTCCCTCTACGAGCGTGCCTCCACAGTAATCGGGGACGTTAACATGGTCAAGGCCCCGGGGGGAGGGAGCTCTCCCTCAACCCCAAACATGCCAATCACGCTCCCCGGGAAGTTCCTTCCCAAGCCTCGCCCTGAGGGAGATCTCCGGGAAATCTCTCTCTTCCAGGACGAGGGGAAGACCATCAAGATTGGGGCTGATCTCCCTGAGGAACACGCGACGCGACTCGCCGACTTTCTTCATGAAAACGCGGACGTCTTCGCATGGAAGCCCGCGGACATGGGGGGTGTGCCCAAGGACGTTATCGAGCACAAGCTCGCAATAATACCCGGTCGCCCCCCAGTAAAACAGAAGATGAGAAAGCTCTCCCTCGAGAGGCAGGAGGCCATCAAGGTGGAGATCGCTAAACTCCGGGAGGCGGAGTTCGTTCGGGAGGTCCTGCACCCCTAATGGCTAGCGAACCCCGTCCTCGTAAAGAAGGCAAGCGGCAAGTGGAGAATGTGCGTCGACTTCACCGACCTCAATAAAGCTTGCCCCAAAGATGATTTCCCGCTCCCACGGATCGACCAACTGGTGGATTCCACCGCGGGATGCGAGCTTATGAGTTTCTTGGACGCCTATTCGGGCTATCATCAAGTCCGAATGGCGGAGGAAGACGAGGAAAAGACGAGCTTTATAACTCCCCTCGGCACCTTCTGTTATGTCCACATGCCTTTCGGGTTGAAAAACGCCGGGGCAACTTTCCAGCGCCTGATGAGCTTGGTCCTGAGGGACCAAATCTGCCGCAACGTGGAAGTGTATGTTGACGATGCAGTCATCAAGAGCGCGCGCTCGGCCACCCATATCGAAGACTTGGGAGAAACCTTCCGCAATCTCCGTAAGTACGGGTTAAGGCTTAACCCCGAAAAATGCGCATTCGGCGTTCGCGGAGGAAAACTCCTTGGCTTCCTTGTGTCCCAAAGGGGCATCGAAGCCAATCCCGAAAAAATTCGGGCCCTCCTCGACATGCCTCCACCGCGTTCTGTCAAGGATGTACAACGACTTACCGGCCGCTTGGCCGCGTTGAGTCGCTTTGTCTCGCGCTCAGGGGAGAGCGGTCTCCAATTTTTCAAGATCCTCCGCGGCCTAGAGGGGTTCCATTGGACCCCTGAGGCACAGGCTGCGTTCGAGGACCTGAAGAAATATCTCACGAGCCCTCCAATGCTCGTGAGCCCGCGTCAGGGGGAACCCCTGCTCCTCTACCTCGCGGCCACTCCGGTTGCCGTCAGCGCAGTTCTCGTCAAGGAAGAAGAGGGGCATCAACGCCCCGTTTACTATGTGAGCGAGGCTCTCCAAGATGCTAAAACGAGATACACAAAAATAGAGAAGGTTTGTTACGCCCTCTTAATGGCCTCGAGGAAGCTCCGCCACTACTTCCTAGGCCACCCTATCACGGTGCCTTCCTCTCTCCCTTTGGGAGAGGTGCTTCGGAACAAGGAAGCCACCGGACGGATAGGGAAATGGGGGGCCGAGCTAGCCCCCGTCTCGCTGTCCCTGACCGGACGAACCGCGATCAAATCGCAGGTCCTTGCGGACTTTGTGGCCGAGTGGGCTCCGGTCCCTGGACTGGAAGAAGAAGCGCGTGCTGCCCCGCCGCGCGACGACCACTGGACCCTCTTCTTTGATGGCTCCCTATGCCTTGCGGGAGCCGGCGCGGGAGTAGTCCTGCGAAGCCCCGAGGGGAGAACCCTCGAATATGCAGTCAGGCTCGAGTTCCCCGCGACGAACAATGTCGCGGAATATGAGGCCCTTCTCCTAGGGCTACGTCTCGCCCGCTCTTTGGGTATCCGCCGCCTCCTTGTTAAGGGGGACTCTCAACTCGTGGTATGTCAAATGGACAAGTCTTACTTGTGCCATGACCCGAACTTGAGCCTCTACCTTGATGAGGTCCGGAAAATGGAAAACTACTTCGACGGCCTCGAGGCGCGTCGTATCCCGCGTAGGGACAACGATCGCGCCGACACCCTCGCCAGGGCGGCGAGTGCTCGAGGGCCTCTCCCCGAAGGGGCCTTCTTGGAGGTCATCCCAAAACCTTCCGTGATGGCTCCCGACCCGGACTCCGAGTCCCGCGACCCCGTCGTCACGGAAATTGTCCAGGCCGCATCCTGGATGGCCCCCCTTATCTCTTGCATCAAGGGAGAGGGGGAGCCCTCCGATGAAGCCGAAGCCAAGCGCCTTCGCGCTAAGGCGCGAGCGTATGTGCTGATAGAGGGGACGTTGTACAAGCGAGGAGCCTCCGCGCTGCTTCGCTGCCTCCCGCGGGAGGAGGGACTTCAGCTCCTTGAAGATATTCACCTCGGGTGTTGTGGGTCTCACCTCGGCCCCCGGGCTGTTGCGTCAAAAGCCATCCGCCAGGGTTTCTACTGGCCAACAATCGCCCGCGACGCAAGAGACCTCGTCTCTGCATGCAGGGCCTGCCAAAAAATGGCGAGGGGCTTCAACCTACCCTCCGCAACTCTGCAGGCAATCCCCCTCACATGGCCCTTCGCGCGGTGGGGAATGGACCTCCTAGGCCCGTTCCCTCCGGCGTCGGGGGGATACAAGTACGCGGTTGTGGCCGTGGATTACTTCTCCTAATGGGTGGAGGCTGAGCCCCTTGCGGCCATCACGTCTCGTGCAGTGCAAAGGTTCTTTTGGAAGAACATAGTGTGCCGATTCGGGGTCCCCCGCGAGATTACCGTGGATAACGGAACCCAGTTCGACTCACCGATCTTTCGCGAGTTCTACCAGAACTTGGGTACGACCCTCCACTTCGCCTCAGTGGCTCACCCCAAGAGCAATGGGGCGGTCGAGCGCGTCAATGGAGTTATCCTCCAAGGGCTCCGTCGCCACTTGGAGCAAAGCGCCTCCAGGCGTGGGGCATGGGCAGACGAGCTCCCGAGTATCCTCTGCTCCATGCGAACGACCCCAAGCCGAGCAACAGGGCGCGCCCCCTTCTCGCTCGTGTACGGGGTGGAGGCAGTGCTACCCTCGGAAATCAATTTCCGATCGCTGCGAGTCGAACTCCTCGAGGGAGTCTCGGCAGCCGCATTTCAAGCCAACGAAGACAACCAGAGGCTGGAGGTGGACCTTGTCGAAGAAGAGCGGGACAGAGCCCTCCTCCGCAACGCCATTTACGAACACGAGATGGCGCGCGCCTACAACAAGCGTGTTCGGGGGAGGGCCTTCCATTTGGGAGACCTTGTCCTCAAGCGCGTCACCGACCCTCAAGCCCAAGGGAAGCTCAGCCCAAAGTGGGAAGGGCCATACAGGATTTCCACAACCCTTGGCTCGGGGGCTTACAAGCTCTCTACTCTCGAAGACCAAGAGCTGAAGCACACATGGAACGCGGACCTGCTCCGAAAATTTTACACTTAGTCTCCGAGCCTCCCCCTTCCCCTTATTTGGACTTCACAAGGGGAAGGCGCGGTGAGTTGTAACGATGGCCTCAAAGGCCTTTTTGCCCTCCGCCCCTTTTTCTGCGATCCCGCGAAGGGTGGAGGAGTTGTACCAGCTTGTTTTAATCAATGCAAATGGTTTTTTCTCCACATGTTTCCGTGCAGACCTCTTTAGTCGCCCCTGAGGCAATACCCTCATTACGAGGATGCCCTCCCCGAGAGGATGCCCCCCGAGGATGCCCTCCCCGTGAGGATGCCCCCTGAGGATGCCCCCTGAGGATGCCCTCATTGCGAGGAGGCTACAGGCTCCAGCTCAGCCTTAAGCCCCAACGGCGGGAGCCTTGTTCCCCCTTGGGCAGCTTACAATACCCCCTCGTGGACTGAGGGTGTAAGCGGCAACCTGGTTCCCAAGGAACCGAGGTAACGAGTCACTTTGGGGGACTAGTCCCCCCCCATACACTCTAGAGCTTTTTATGCTCTTCCTCCTCCGGGAGCGATCTAGGTCGCACGACCGATAGATCTTTTATCCCCACACTCGCTTGCACGAGGATAACCCCTTGCGGGTGCCACCCCTCATGGGAACGGCCAGGATTCTTTTTTGTGATTTCAGCGTGGACCTCCTGTCTAGGTCGCCCCCCGCTACAGGGCGAGGGGATAAAGTACCCAGCTAATTCCGCTCGGGAGACAGCTAACCTCCCCCGGAGGTGGAACCTCGCTCCTCCGGACTTCGTTCCCCGGAGGTCTCGCTCCTCCGGACCTTTGTTCCCCGGGTATGTCACCTCCGGAGACAGTGCCCCGCTCCCCTGGATTTTCTTCCCCGGAGTAGGTCACCTCCCCCGGAGACGGCGCTCCGCTCCCCCGGACCTTTGTCCCCCGGAGTAGGAGCAACCTCCCCCGGAGGAGCTTCGCTCCTCAGGACTTCGTTCCCCGGAGGTCTCGCTCCTCCGGACCTTTGTCCCCCGGAGTAGGAGCTACCTCCCCCGGAGGTGGATTTTCTTCCCCGAAGTAGGTCACCTCCCCCGGAGACGGCGCTCCGCTCCCCCGGACCTTTGTCCCCCGGAGTAGGAACAACCTCCCCCGGAGGAGCTTCGCTCCTTCGGACTTCGTTTCCCGGAGGTCTCGCTCCTCCGGACCTTTGTCCCCCGGAGTAGGAGCTACCTCCCCCGGAGGTGGATTTTCTTCCCCGGAGTAGGTCACCTCCCCCGGAGACGGCGCTCCGCTCCCCCGGACCTTTGTCCCCCGGAGTAGGAGCAACCTCCCCCGGAGGAACTTCGCTCCTCCGGACTTCGTTTCCCGGAGGTCTCGCTCCTCCGGACCTTTGTTCCCCGGAGCAGGCCACCTCCTCCGGAGACGGTGCTCCACTCCCCCGAACCTTTGTCCTCCGGACTAGGAACAACCTCCCCCAGAGGTGGAGCCTCGCTCTCTCTACGGAGGAACCTCGCTCCCCCGGAGCTCATTCCCCAAGTGCTCTTCCGGTGGTCTAAAAACGCGAAATAAGCGAAAAGACGTGCCTTTTTTTTATTCCATGGAAAATAAGCCGGGAGACAGCCTCTCCCGGTAGGCTTACAGGGTACAACCGGGAGTTGATTACTCCCGGTGGGCATATGGGAGGCTACCTACGTCTAAAGCGGAGAACCAGCATCTCCTAGGCCCATCGTCAAGTCCTCGCCATGTCCCGGTACAAGCTTCGAACTCGTCGCCTCGCTGCGTTGAACATGTCCTCCGGCCAGTATTCATACCCTTCGGGAGGTTCGATTCGCAAGGGAATTGCCTCCCACACTCCCGGGGGAGGTTCAGGCAACTCCGCGCGGTAGTTGTCAAAATTCGCCAAGTGCCAATCGGGCAACCACCGGAGCAAGGCTTGTTCCCCCCGAGGGACACCGGGGGCGAGACTCCCGGAGATGGGAGTGATTTCCACGTCCTTCTTCGGGACCCCCGCCCCGGACACCTGACCATGACAAGATACAACTTAGCAAAAAATTTTCATTTCATTGATGAATGATTTACAAGTCCGAGGTTCCCCCTACGGAACTACCGGGAGCAAAAATCCTATACAAAAAAATCCTCTAATCTACCCAGGGGGGACAAGAGGCTCATACTTTCCCGGCGTCGTCCCCCCCGGAGGAGGCATCGCCCGGAGCTTCTTCCCCGGCCGCTTGGGGACGTCTCGTTCGCGGGGGCTCAATCACTCGGTCGTAGAAAGCCCCCGCCAACTCCTCCAGCGCCACCCGGCGGGGCTCGTAAAACTCCTGGAAGCTCCGGGGGACGAGGCGCCCAATAGCTTGGGCCCCGGCCCCCTGGTACTCCACCAAGGAGGCTGCGAGCGCGGCGGTGGTGGACGCCAAGGCCCGGGCACGGACGTCCGCGGCCTCCGGAATCACCGCGATGTGCCAGGTGAGGAACCTACGGGCCTCCGCCAAAGACACCAGCGGGTTGCGAGGATTCCCCTCCTCCCGGAACTCGACTTCGAGCCCAATCAACGTGGCCCGTAGTCGATTCCCCGCTGATACGAGGGCTCGCGCCCCCGTAGCCTCCGCCTCCTGAAGCGCCCGGGAGCGAGCCTCCTCGGAGGACGCGAGCTGCTCCCGGACGCCCTCCAGCTCCCGGACGGCGGTGTCCCGGGCAACCTCCGTGGGGGCCAGCACTTCCTCCCGGATGCGCTCCATCTCCCGGGCGGTCGCGTCCCTCTCTTGGACGAACCTCTCCCGGGCCTGGACTGCCGCGTCCCTCTCCCGGACAGCAGCGTCACGCTCCGCTTCCGCGGCGGCCAAGGCTGCCCTCATGTCCTCGCTCTCCCGGGCGAGGCGAGTCCGGACGGCGCGGGCTACGGCGGTGGTCTTAAGAAAGAACGGATTAGTAAATGCAAGAGAAGAAGTGAGGAGTAAAGTTTTTTACCTGTAGGGCCAAGGAGACGACCTCTCCGTAGCGCTCATCAATGCCGCCCTCCCGGACGTGAGCCCGCACCGTAGGGGTGACGGGGCTCAGGGAGAGCTTGCGCGCCTCCTCCGAGGAGAAGAGAGATGCTCCCCGCGCCGGGGAACGGGGATCTCCTCCCATCGGCAAGCCCCCGTCACCGACCCCACTCCCGGAGGCTTGAAGAGTGTCTCCCGGTGGAGGGGCGGGGGATCTCCCGTCCCCCGCACGGGGAGAGCGCCACAGCGTCCGGGGGGCTCCCCCTCCTGGGCGCGGTGTCGCCAAGGTGTCGCCCCCTGGAGGGACGTTGTGGCTCCCCCCCCCCCCCCCCGAGAGCGTTCACTGGGGAGGACACGACCTCGGGGGCGAAGAGGGCGTCCAGGCGCGCAAAAGCACCATTACCCCGGAAGTATACTCCCGGGGGATCCTCCCGGAGAGCTTGCTCCGGGGAAGGAGTGGCGCCATAATCCCCGGAGGTGGGCTCGTCCTCCTCCACGACCATGTGGTCGAACACACCCGATGCCCCCAAGGCATCAAGCTGCGCGACCAGCGTGGCCGTGTCCGTGGGGCTCTCCCCGTCCCCCGGCGCCGGGGACTGTGGTCTCCCCGGGGGAGTTACTTGAGCCGGAGGTGCACCCGCCGGCAATGGCCGCGCCTCCCCCGGCGTCTTTGGCGTCTCCGGAGTTGCCTTGACGGGGGAGGGCCTCACTTGTCCCGGGGGCCTTGTCTTCCCCGGGGCACCGGGTGTCCCCGCCGGCCTCCACGCCGGCGTCGGTGATGCGGGGGCTTGATTAGAGTTCACTCCCGGCGCCTGCGCGGTTTTGGTGCGTTTCGCCACCGGGAGCGCCCCCGTCTCCCGCCGCCTGTGAGAGCCCGGGGTGGGGAGCGGGGCCCTTTCCGGGAGGGTCATCCCGAAGGCTTCGGCGACGATGTTCCGGGGAGGACCCTCCCCGATGGCGGCGAGGCACCGGGAGTGCTCGTCCTCGTAGTACCTCCCGAGGAGGTGCTCCGCCTTCTCCCGGGTGGACTTGTAGGACCTAACTGCAAAAAGCAAAGTTTTAACAACCAATCCCTACGATATGTGGACTCCCGGGGAGAAGAAACTTACGCCGTGACACCGGGAATCTCGGGGGACGGAGTTCCGGGCCAAGTCCCGGACCCTTCCTGCTCCGGCTGAAGGGGCTAAGCCGGAGGAGGAGCAGCTCCTCCACCAAATCCCGCATGCTCCTCCGGGAGCGGGCCTCCTTCATCTTCGCCACGGAGGTTAGCTCCTCCATCGTCAAGACCGGAGGACCGGGGGAACGACCTAGTGTCGCCGGCCTCGCGGAGTAAATCATCTCCGGGTCGCCCACCCGGAGATAGAACCACCTCCGGCTCCATCCCTCCCAATGCTCCTGGGAGGCCGTCACCGGGTACTCCTCCGCCCGGGAAGGGGCATACTTCAACATCACGGAGCCGCAAGTAGCCTTCGGCCCGTGCTTGGTCACCGGGGAACTCTTCGCCGCCGCCCGGTGGAAGTAGGAGAAGAGCCGAAGTGTCCCCTCCACTCCGGCGGCGGTCTCGCACAACCACAAAAACAACCCCATTCTCACGAGAACGTTGGGTGTTAAGTGGTTGAGGGCGATCCCGTGCTCCCGGAGAAAGTCCCGGAGCAGAGGGTGGATCGGGAGCCGTAGCCCTGCTTGGATGAAGGTCATAAAGGCCACCACCTCTCCGTCCCGGGGGCTCGGGGTCGTCTCCCCCGCAGCTGGGACACGAATGTCCCCCTCCGCAAAAATCCTCCGGGAGATGAGAGTGTCCCAGTCCCCCACGGAGAACTCGGTTGTCCCGAGGTAATATGAGGTTGCGTCCTCTGGGACACTTGAAGCTTTCCCGCGTCCCTTCGATGCCATTTCGTCTCTCCCGCAGAAGGTTTTGTGAAACCGGGGAAGAAGTTACTTCCGGAGAGCGACTGGGGAAGAGGTCACTCCCGAAGAATTTGGTGGATTATGAGGCCTAAGGAGAAGGAAAGCGTACCTCCCTTGAGGTGGGCCCCTCCTTATATAGGCAATTGAGGTGCCCCCGATGGCTGCCACGTGTCAGCTCGAGGGATCTACACCGTGAATACGAAAGGTCGCACAAATATCCAGATAATATATGGCTAACTTAAATAGCGTTCCTCTCCCGGAAGTGGGCAGGTTATGGATGTTATGTTCGCTCCCCGGGAGAGGGCCGTTTTCTCCTAAGGCAACGAATCGCACCCCCCGGCGACATCAAAATGTCCCCGGGGGTGCGGGGGGCTTCTGTTGGGGGAAAATACTAGCAAAAATATGAAACGTCACCCCGGGAGTCCCTTCTCCGGGGTAGAAAGAAACTTCCCCTGACACGTCTTCTCCGGGCCAGGGAAGACCTCTCCCGGATCCCCTCCTCCGGGCTCGGGAAAGACTTCCCCCGACACACCTCCTCCAGGCTCGGGAGAGCCCCTCTCCCGGAGCCCCCTCTCCGGGCCGAGGAAGACCTCTCCCGGAGCCCCTTCTCCGGGCCGGGGAAGACCTCTCCCGGATCCCCTCCTCCGGGCTCGGGAGAGACTTCCCCCGGCACACCTCCTCCGGGCTCGGGAGAACCCCTCTCCCGGAGCCCCTTCTCCGGGCCGGGGAAGACCTCTCCCGGATCCCCTCCTCCGGGCTCGTGAGAGACTTCCCCCGGCACACCTCCTCCGGGCTCGGGAGAACCCCTCTCTCGGAGCCCCTTCTCTGGGCCGGGGAAGACCTCTCCCGGATCCCCTCCTCCGGGCTCGGGAGAGACTTCCCCCGGCGCACCTCCTCCGGGCTAGGGGGAGCCCCTCTCCCGGAGCCCCTTCTCCGGGTTCGGGAAAGGTTTCCCCCAACGCTCCTCTGGTGGGCACTGATTTCGAGGGCCGCCACGTGTCCAAAATCGGCGCCCTGGACCTCGTCAGAAGACCATTTTGCCCTCGATCTTACGGTGACGGCAGGGGTAGTTCAGTAATTTGCATCTTTTGGGGTCTATATATACCCTTGTAACCCTCTTTTGTAACCTAAGACATTCATTTGTACTCAATCCAAAAAACTAATAGGCGTGCTCTGGATACCTCTCTCCGGGAGAGATCCCCCCAGCCGACACGTGTCGGGAGCACGTTGACAGGACTAGGGCCTCCACTGAGGCCTGAACCTGTATAAACCCTTATGTCAATCTCTGTGATTGTCCAACGCGGGGTGACCTGTCGTACGGTCAGCACGCGTTGAGGAACACGCGTTGCGCACGTCATCAAATCTGCCGAGGTATTTTTTATACAACGACAATATGATACTAGTAATAATTAAAAATAAGATGCCACAAAATTAGTTCAATTAATATATATAAATTATACTAACACATTAAGGAATATATGATTTTATATGATCTAGCCAGGGTGGGGCGCGGACATAAAACCTGCATCCACCCGCCCTTGCTGGCATCCTCGAGTCAGGTCAGATCATGTGGGGCCGAGTGGGGTTGGGTCAAAAATCTAAAACTCTAGTTATTATATGGTGTGATGTTGTCTTGTGCAATAACCTAATGCATCGTAGTAGAAGTGGGGGAATTTTTTATTAAATAATCAATTTTAAAGAAATTTGGAAAAAAAAGAAAATTTTATCCGTACCTCTCAAAAAGAGGGTATTTTTGTTTCTACCACCAAAAAAATTATCCTTTCTTTTTTACCACTGCCATATCAACCCCTATTTTGTTTTTGCCATGATTTTATAAAAATGACAATTATATCCATGTCCAGAAAAGAAATATAATTTTTTTTTGTAAAAACATACAGTATTTTTTTGCAAAACATACAATATTCTCAGGTTTCAACAAAAAAGACAATTTTACAAACATACGGTATAGAATATATCTTTTTCCATAATTTTACAAATTGACATGTCAGCACTATCTTCTACTTCTTCTCTAGACAGGGGTACAATTTTCTTTTTTGTAAAATTATGGCAAAAGCAAAATAGAGGCTGATGTATAAATGGTAAAAAAAAGAAAGATCGACTTTTTTAGTGACAGAAACAAAAATATGCTCTTTTTGAGGGATAGAGACAAAATTTTCTTTTTGAAAAATGGACTCTATACTACTTTATTTTTATGAAATGTGTTAGAGTTGCCACTCATCTCATCAATAGGAGTTTGAATCGGACGGGAGACTATTAGATTATATTTTACTTTACATGTAAGAGTTTAAATCAATGAGAAGATTGTTATGATTATCTCTTATCTTGTTAGTAAGAGTTTGAGTTGAATTCTAATTAAAATCCAGGTTAATTCTAGTTTAGACTTAGGTCTATATAAACTAATATCCTTGTAAGTTATATGTTTTGTCTAGAATAAAGACTTTCTTTTATCCTAACAAATGGTATTAGAACTCAGGTTTCTCAACCCTAGACCTAACCACTGCCCCCAGGACGCGTTGGATGCGTATCCTAGTGGTGATGCCAAGAAAAATATTTCTCTATATTATTGGCCTTCTTTGACCTCTTCTTCTTTGAAGCTTTAAAGCTCTACTGAAGATTAGATCTATTGTTGCCCCATGCAACAGATTTGTTGATCTGTGCTTTATTACTACTCTATGTCGGTAGCTATCTTTGTCCAAGGTCCATCTATTGTTGCTACTTGAGATTCATATCCTCTATTTTTGCTCTCTATTGCTAGTGGTACTATACATCTAAATATATCTATTTTCCTAAAATAAAAGTTAAACCGTATATAAGACTACATACAAGACTGCATTTTATATAAGTACTGAGTAATAGAGTGAACACTCTCTTACTGCTATTTAGAATATTGATGGTAAGATTACTACGTCTATTGGAATGGTGTAGGTTTAATGCAATACAGAAGATTGAGGAGACGCCATGAACAATGGTGTTAAACGCCATCTCTCTACTGTCATCACCAGCCGCGTTAGTCTCCATATATTTATGTTTTGCTTAAAATTGTTAAGTGTTGTTGTTAACACCATGATATGTTGTCTTAAATCTAACATAGTTAGTGCAATGAATTGTGGCGTTAATCCTTCTCTGCCCTGTGTAGTAGCATGAACAAAAAATATTTTCTATGTGGCATGGTGTGGGGCGCTAACGCCACCACTCGCAGCATTACCTTAAGAACTCTTGTGTCTTGTTTTGTGGTGTTAGTTTTTCGAGGGGTTTATTTTATAGAAATAAAGTAATATATGATCATTTTTCTAATTTTTTTAAATTGTTTATTTAATAAAAAAAATTCTAAAAGTGAGAGCTAAATTAATCCAGCATGAAATAAAAAATTACTTAATACATCATACATATATGTTAGAGAAAAACGTGCGTCAACTAAATTGCAGATTCTGATATATAATTTATTTTTGGCAAAATATATCAGATTATGTTGAAAATAAAGTATAATCTAATGCATACTTTTATTTTTGGCAAGAAATTGCAAATTTCAATTTTATAGCACTTGTTTTTTTTATCTTCATACAGTTCTTTCCACCCTACGATCAAACCTCTATTTTTAGATTTAACTCTTCAGAGTTTACTTAACCGATTTCTTAACTTCTTTGGCGGTGACAGTGGCCTACCGACTGTGGCACCGTCGACTATAGGTGAAGGTGGTGCGAGGTGGCGACCGCGGGAAACAAGATAATGGAAGGGTTGTGTTTGGGCAGCGGTGCACCGAGGCGGCATTGTAGTCGCCAACTACGGGCGACGATGGCTAGTGGAGGAGAAGAATAGGTGGGGTGCGGCGGCAGAGGCGAAGGAAAAGATCAAGAGGAGGAGGGAGAAAAGATGTGGGAGAAATGAAAGGTGGAGATTAAATCAGATCTATATATACAGTATAGATAGTATAAATTTTTTAAGACAAAAATCTGATATCTACACCTTAGACAACCCCAATTTATTATTAGCAAAAAAAAATACTTCAAATTATATAAAAAAAAATAAACTATAATCTGGTTATACATTATTTCTAACAAGAAAATGCAAAGTTCGGTATATCGCATCAGCTATCACTCTAGCATAGTACATTAAATTTGAACTTGAGCACTTAGATATGCACCCTAGGAGTGTGTTTGGTGCACTATATCTTTGATTACCAGTAATCTCAAAAATTCCCATAATCATTTTTCTTAGAATAAGGTGACATGCAAATTAGGATTATTGTGTTTTTTAGAACTAGTAATCTTATTAGATCATTACTAGGAACATTAAATTCTTATGTTTGGTGTGATATGATAAAATTTCCTGTAATCACTGCTTGTTTGTATGTTATAATATGTACAAATCATGTATTAAAGTATAACATGGCTCCCATTGTCAATATTTGTTGTATAAACATATTTTAGAGATATTTAAAGCAGGAAAAAATGGGGAAGAGAAAGCAATCATTTATTAATATTACGTGGAGTCTATCTCAAGACCGTAATCTTTTTTCAACACATTATTATAATCTTTGTTACGAGATAATTTAAAATTACATGATCTTTTAACCAAACATCATAATCCTTTAAAATTACGAGAAGATTATCATTAATCGTCGAACAAAACAACATATCAAATACACCTTGCATGGTTAGAACGTGTCCCCAATGAAAAATCGTAGTATTTGTGTTGATAGGATGAGACTGTATTTTGTCGGTTCCAGATAACACATACTACCACTCGTAAACATAAAGAAAAGAAAAAACCAATTTGTACATGAAACAATGAAAAGATAGACCACAGCCACAAAAGTAAAATTTACATTAAAAGGTGCATAGTAGCATTGATGTTGCAGTTGCAGAAAATACATGTGTATGTTTCAGTCATGTAGGCACTCGAGGTGTTGAAGGCGCACCTTAGTTACCCCCCCTCTAGCTAATACAACCTGTTCCATGATAGAGCCAAATATTATCCGAATAACTAAGGATCGAAATACTTCTTTCCAGTCTTGTCGATCACAACGACACACAAAAAACGGATACCTGAACAATTTGTATTAGTTACCCCCACCACCGCCGCCCCCCCCCCCCCCCCCCCCCCCCCACCAAAACCCCCCGCGCTTATTTCTAGTTACAATTTACAAAACATCACTGAAGAACATAAGAGCAACTCTTGTCGTCAAACAATACATATCAATTGAACAAAAGAATTACATCAAAAACTCGCATGCCAAAGTTACTGATTCGCCCATGCAAAAAGACGGCAGCTATCTCACAATACAGGGCAGCCGATGTCTCTTGAGTGTAGGCCTTCCAGGCTCAGCTTGTAGATCAGCAGCCACGGTGCCAACATGATCACCGGCACATTAGATTAAGCAACCAGTCTGAGCATAATGTTCACAAGCTATGCGGGGTCACAAGAACATTCTGCTCAGCTAGGCGGTGCTGAAAATGTGCTAAGCGTGCCTGCAAGTTCATGAGACCTGCAGCCTTCTTGGATAGTATGAAATTCAATCTTGTTATGTACTCATCTAGCTGATTGCCTGGTTGGTCTGCTTCCTCTAATAGCTTCATCTCCTGTACAAACAGCAAGTTCAGGGGTTTTCATATTATGTGGTAATAAACTTGAGAACTAAAAGAACCTAATAACACATACCTCTCGAAGAATGTTAATTGCCGCCTCCACTTGTTCACGATGAGCCAAGACCAGATCTTCCTCTTCCTGAATTCAAGCAAACAATCAATGCTCAACAGATCTCATAGCTTCTTTGAAACATACGAACATTGTCAGCGAAGGGTCTATAACCCAAGATGGTGCAAAATGGGAATTTTAGAGATGTGTGGGAATTTAGAAAGCGTCTCACAGTTCAAACTTACAACAAGGAGTTGTAAGTCCAGGACCTCTACCATAGTTGTGGGCACTGGTGCATAAACTCCAGAAATCAAATAAAAAGTAAATGAAGTATCCTGACCTTCAAGAGGGCATTGAGATCATCATCTGCATCAAGGTCATTGTTATGTACTTCAGGAATGTTCTTCCGCTGCATCTGAGAACCACTCTTTCTCATCCCATCTACAGATGAGTACACATTTGTAGAACTTCGTTTGTTTCTCCGTGAGGGTTTCTCTTGCTCAGATCCCTCTTCTGACAAATCGTAGTCATTTCCTCTTATGGTACTCCTTGAAGGTTCCTTGATGTGATTAGAGGATGATAAGGGCCCTTGCACCTCTTCCCTCCCACTAGGAACACAACCTATGTTAGAAGACAGAAAAGTATCTTGTTCGATTTTCTTGGACCAACCAAATCTTTGGGGGTCACCAGCAGCATCATTGATGTAGTCAAGATTTGACAGAGGAGGCCCAGGACTCGACTCCCGCATATTCAATGATGCTGATGGTGCATCCTTCTTGGAGCTCCCTTTTGAAAGGCTTTTAACCCTGCCCAAATGTTGTATTGTAAATCACAATGCTCCAATCTGACTAATTCTTCATAAAATACAAAGTTGAACTACAGTATCACCTGTCAGCATATCTCAGTGTGTTCAGTGTGTGTTCACATGAGCCAGAGTTTGGAGAAATGCAGGAAATCATCACAGTCCGTGAGTTTCCAATAAAAGAATCCCTCAATACTTCAGTCAGTTTGCTTCCTCTAAAAGGAATATGAACTTGATCGTTGTCAAGGGCTCTAATGCATTCCTTTAGTGCAAGCAAACTTTTGTTAATCTCAGCACCTTCAATTCTGCACAATTAAATACAGCAAAGAGTAAAGAAAATGGAGAAAACCAAAATGGATTGCTCTTAACTAGAACAACAAAAACATATTAGCAAGGACCTTGTTTGCTTATCATTATCTGTGGTATCAGCACCACGCTCACTGCCAGCAAGATCAATGAAGGACAACTTCCCAACAATTCGAGCAGGCTTTGATTCCTTACCCCCAACAACCTTTTTGACAACAAGCTGAAGTATTGCATGAGATCTGGAGGACTCCTCATTGGCACCGGTTGTTCCCGTACTTCTGCTAGCATTACCTCTCTCAATGAGCTCCCTTATCATTTCGACATCTGAAACTCTAAATTCTTGTAAGCCCACAATGCACACTTGTTGTTTACCATCCTCCCTCATGCAAAGTTTCCTGCACAGAGAAGACAAGTTCAATAGTTTATATCAAGAAAAGAAGTTATGCACAAGAGTCTGAAAATTCTGAGACCTCTTATCATTAAGAAGATCAAAAAGCTTTCCACCATAGATCTCAAAGAAGCTGACAAACAATTGAAAGCCTTGGTTTCTGTATGTGTGCCGCATTAATCTCAAAATATCCTGGGATGCTTTAAATGGCAATGGTTGCATGGTATATGTCTTTCCACTACCTGAAATAGATCAAGCACTATGCTATTAGGAATTGTTAGAGCGCCTCTACTTCACAACAAGAGCATGTTTATGCAGTGGCCAAAGTAGGGTTCATCCTACAAGCTATACTACTTCCAAATAGCACATTCTCATTTGTTTAGCCTATCAAAGGATAAGGTACTAATTAATGATATAAAAACATCAATTGGCAGGTGAACAAGCAAACAGATGCTCGCCATTAAAAAAAATAGATACTTGCCTGTTTGTCCATAGGCAAAACAGGTTGCCTTTGTTCGCTGGAAAATTGCAGGAACAATAGGTTCCACTGTTTCACGATAGACCTTAAGTGACAAATGAGACATTAGGACTCAAGTGCATCAAAAACCTGAAACAGGAGTACAGTTTGAATTGTCTACTCACTTCTTCATTCAAAACATCACCATCCAGAACAGCATCGAACACAAACTCATGTTTCTCAATGTATTCTGTTAAGTCAACCTGTGGAACAATCAATAATTTTTAAGTAACTACAATCAAGCAGTAGATTATTCTACATGATGATCAACAGGTCATGTGACAAATCATTGGCATAGCATGCTTACATAAGATGAACCAAACGTTACTTCAGTGACAATGTAAGTTTCACAACCTATCAAGTTTCACTATTCCATTCTTTACACGATGTTCATATTAGATAGGCAATCGATATGGTTACATGCTTAGGGCCTGTTTGCACTAGTTTATAATGGGACCAAAGAGGTGGCTTATTTCTATACTTCTCTGATAAGCTTCACCCTTTCTGCATATAACTTCAAGCCAAGGGAGGGGCTATGGGGCTTATAAGCTGAATTCATCAACTTCTCTGGTTTATTTAATAAGTTAGCTTATTTGGCTTATAAGCTATAAGCCCAATAAACTAGCTTATAGAATAAGCCTAAGCTAGTCTAAACAGGCTGTCAGTAGGCAATGAGTACAGCAAAGAAGGAAGAAGGCAAAAGAAAAACAAGAAATTTCCAGCTTACAGCCATGGTATATATGGCATAGGCTGAAGCATTTTGTTTTTTTTTTTTGCCAAATTGATTAAGCATATAAAATCAATAGAACTAGAATTCATATCCAAATGTAGAAGAAATAGTTCACTGTGGATATAATTGAAATTTTGAATATCAGCACCAGCTCTAGAACTAGACTGGCCAATTGATCAACATCAGATCCCGGGAAGCTAGCACATTCTTACAGATGTAAGATTTACACCTAGATATGTAAATTTTTAGTTTTGGACAATTTTGAATAATTACAGCAAACTTACCTTGCAATTGAACAAATCATTTAGCAATATTCTTTAGAAACGGTAAAAGTTTCAAAAAAAATCCAAAAAAACACTTATAGCAGTTCTAGAATGTTCTCAACTGAGTCCTAGCAAGTAGCAAGTCTTGATTTTGAAATAATCTCCATTATTTAAACATTGGAACTAGTCAATTCCAAATTGGTTCTTGTTAGTAGTCAATAGTGGCGCCTGGTGGAAAGTATTACACTACTAGTTTCTAAACTTTGATATGAATTACATTCTCCCTTCTTACAATCTTAAAGCGAATTTTCCAATTATTCATATTTTTTTGTAAATTAGTTCGAGTCATTTTTAAATTTAGTTCAAATTGGAAACCAAACTGAAAATAAATTATTTAGAGATTTATCTTAAATTATTTATCAATTGTTTAAACTTTAAAATAGATTTACAAAAATTGAATGTGACTAGTAGATGTAGATCAAATCATATAAAAAATTACAGTCAAATGTTTTAAATGGATATAATTCATTTCTGATATACACATAATTTTTTCAAATAGTTTACGAGCAAATATACTCTTGAGAGCATCTCAGATGCACTATTTAACATACAAAATTTTAAATATTCAATGTTTTCCATGCACCTTGGAACATGGATCAAAATTCACAAGCAGGTCACAAACCTCCACAAAAATTAATACTGCTGTATTCCACTAAAGTTGAGGAATATCTTGCATCAATTGGTGGGGAGCATCAACCTAAGAGTTTTCTACAATTTTTAAATGGTAAATTATTAGACTTTCTCTATTTTCCAACGACAATGTCATGGTTATCAAAAGCCCAAATCAGTCTATGATATATTGATATGGTAACAGGCAATGCCCAAGAAAGTGATTCTGTTACCTTGAGTTTTGTCTCATGTACAGTGAGGGAGTTGGAGTATGAATCTATTGTGACAATATCTTCCTCTTTTCGTGATATTTCTTTCTTATTCAGAGGCCTTTTCCTCACCTGCATTAACCAGAAGAAAGATTAGATTAGCAAGTTTTGCAGAAAACAATACAAGATAGTGAACTTAGTACAGATTTACAATATACAAAAACGTTTTGCTGTTATGTAGCTGCATATACAAAATAATACTATTTTGATATAACACAAAGACATACCACTACTTTGATTTTAGCCACTGAGCTGAACTTCGAGACATTAGTCTCCGCCATGACACTGCTCTTGCCTCCCTGCTTGCTTGTACCAAAGCCTGGCTCAAAATCATCAAAGCTTTGGTCCCTTGTGTGATAGAATGCTGCGTCCTTGTCATATGAGCCTGCGACCGGCATCTACATAACAAATCCCACAGTTAATTCAGAAGTAAGACCAGGCTATGATATTAGAAGTCCAAAATTCATTTATTTATAGCCATTTCTTTTTTCTTGACAGAAAACATTTATACCATAGCCATTTCAAGTAACACTAGCAAAATAAAAAGCAAATTAATTTGCTCACAAGATTTATCAGTAGAAAATTCCTTGTATCTTTATCAGATGGTTCGCAGGGACTTAATGGCATATCTCAAAAGCAGCTAATCAATACAACATTTGTACTCCAATTACAGGGGAGAATATGCACTAATCAGAAATACAACATTTGTAATACATCCGTGGAATACAACATTTGCTGCTTCATCTTTCAAGTGGAATCACAGATTTAGACCTCAAACCAAGTGAACTGACATATAAAAGAAAGATGATGAGTGTGCTTGGTTTGTGTCCCTGAAAAAATGTCTGCCTCACATGTGCCTGTGAAAAATGAGGCAAACCTGGTGTCCTCATATTTTAGCCTCGCCTCAAGATCTGCATCGAGACGTGCCTTGTGCAAGGCACCAAAATTTATCAGCATTGCACAGGGCATGGCTTGCAAGTTGCAAGCAAGAGTAACCCAAGAAATTAGTTAAAAAGAGCGATTTAATAAATTGTGAGGCAATTTCAAACCAAGGCAAAGTTGAGGCAAGTCAAGGCATGGCTTGCGGAGCTAAGAAAACAAGGCAAGCCAAACAAATCCCTAAGTTTTGCAGAAACTATCAATAGTACCAATTCACAATAATAATGGAGGAATTTAATCAAAGTGGTAACAACGAATGAATTCAAAAATAACAATGGAAGTAATCCAATATGACTAAAGAACTTTGCAACGGAGGGATCCATCGTGACTAAAAAACCTCATATTGAAGAGTTTAACACAAGAGGATTGCTGCTCAAACAAATTCTTTGGCTTTCTCTTATTGCTTAAATGCGTCACTCTGAAGTGATGATGTTTAGAGAATGAAACATTTCATGCTAGGCAACACTGGTACACTCAGTTAATTAGTCCATCACTCCATCTTTAGTTAATTATATTAGCTAGCATCCTGAGCTCCACACCTCAAACCAAAGAACAAAAATCCAATTGCTCCCACCAAGAAGAAAACTTCCATTCAAATGAATACCAATTCAGTAGCAATAATCTCACATCCGCCAGTATCTCCGCATAAAAAAAAAGTACTACTTCAAGTCTTCAACTGAACAAAACTCATAGGGAAAGGAGCAAATTATAGCCCACTGCATTCTTCAGCGCTCTCATTTACCCCTCACAAGTATCAACAGACATCAAACAGGCACACAAGAACAACTAATCCAATCGCTTCTAAGCTACTTCAACTGATCAATTTGAACCAACTATCAAACTGGCACACCAAAAATGCCACCTTTCTTGCCTCAGACCCTTAATTCTAGGCTTATAGCAGTATCTCCGCACCAAAACTTACCAATTCATCAACCAACCACTAAAAAATCGACCAGCGTGCACACAGCTGCAGCTCAAACGAGTTCCTCAGCTCTTCCCACCCCCAAACCACAGCCACTTCATACACACGATACAAAGGCCAAATCTCGCAGGGGAGAAGGCAATCTCACGTCCGTGAGGAGCTCGGTGTCGCAGGAGTGGAGATCAAGCAGCCCAGGGCTGAACTCGCCGGCCGCCGCCGCCGCCAGCGTCGGCTCGAGCGTCCACGTCCGCCTCCCGTACTCCACCTGCGCGAGAGCCGAATAGGCCAATCAAAACACCCGCCGTTCGAGGCCCAAACCAAGGCCAATTGGGCTCACCTGAGGCGGTGCTTCCGCCGACGAGGAGGAGGAGGTCCACCGGCCTCCGCGTCCGCCGATAGCCGCCGCGCTGCTCATGGTGCTCGCCGCCGGCGAGGTGGATAGGAGCTGCAGGAGGAGGTGGGGGAGACGTGGGGTTTGGGTAGGGATGAAAACGGATCGGATCCGGATCGGATAATAGTTGAACCATATCCGTATCTGTATTTTTTTCGGATCCGGATACGGATACGGATAATCCGAATACAAATACGGATACAGATAGTATCAGAGACGAATACGGATCGAATATGGGTCGAAACAGATACAGTTACAGATAATGATCAGAACATTGATACCCCACAAACATAATGTTGTAATATCTTGGCAAAGTAAATACTACCTCAAGTATTTTATAAATTTCTACCTCTAATCTAAAATACTTGTCATTGTAATAAATTAAAACAAGTTTTGGTTCGTGAACAGTATGGAAATTGGAAAGGATGCGGACAATCTCTTCGATCAAACCTCACGGCCTCGCGCCTCGCGGCCTCAGCGCCTTGCCTCCACGTCGCCACACCGCTACGCCGCCCCGCCGCCCCGCGGCCTCGCCGCCACGCCAACCCGTGCCCTCGCCGCCACGCTACCGCGCAGCCTCTCCGCCACGCCGCCCCGCCGCCCCGCACCCTCGCCGCCACGCCACCTCTCTGCCTCGCCTCCTCACCGCCGGCCTACGGGTATCGAGGCCCCCGGCGGGGGTGGGGGCTGGGCGGCGTGGCGACGGTCGTCGCTGCGGTGAGAGGAGGGCGGCAGACTCCGGTGAGAGGAGGGGCGCGGCGGGCGGCTGGGCTGGGCCTGGGGGCCTGGCGGTCTGGGCCTCCGGGGTATCCGGATATCCGGATAAGCACAGTTCTGGATATCCGGATCCGTCGGATATTGCCTGAACCGGATTTGGATCCAGATCCGAATAAAAATTATCCGGATCCAATAGGTTCCGGATCCGGATCCGAATATATCCGATCCGATAGGTTCTAGATCCGAATTCGATCGATCCGGACCGGGAGGATCCGGATCAGTTTTCATCCCTAGGTTTGGGAATATCTATTTGTTTGAGAGGTTTTTGATATGTGGAAAGAGGAGGCGGCGATATGCAAAGTTGAATCGATTTGTGATTGTGAAATGGTGGGTCGAACATCCGGACATGAGTGACCAAAATAATTAAAAATACAAATTTAAGAATTTTTGTACAGAAAACGCATATTTAAATAATAAACTCGAAAATAACACAGAACAAAAAGAAATTGTAGATCTGACGCCAGTCGCCAGGCCCGTGGGTGACTTACCCAATTTGGCCCACTGTCGCCAGCCCATCTAGCGACTAAGGCTTCAGTCGCCAGACGGGCTGGCAACTGAAGAGAGAGGCATGTGTCGTCAGACGGGTTGGTAACTAGGGGTGGAAACGAGTCGAGTTTGAGTGAGTTGGCCCTGGCTCTGCTCGGGTTCGATTAGGCGACAAGCTGGCTTGACTCGACTCAGTTACCTCACCGAGCTGAAAAATTAGCTCGAACTCGGCTCGGTCAAACTCGTGAGCTAGCTCGGCCAACTCGACACTTCTCGGGGGGGCAGAGGGAGCTTCGGAGGCGGTGGAGAGGGCCCTGGGGCCGCAACGGTGAAGGAGGCGCCGAACGGGGGTGGCGGAGGAGGCGCGAGACGGTGGCGGCGGTGGAGGTCCAGGGCGAGAGCGGTGGAGGAGGTGTCGGACGGGGGGGCAACGGGGGAGACGGCGAATGGGGGTATCGGACGAGTTGCGGGAAGGGGTGGTAGAGGAGGCGACAGAGGAGGCGCGGGTGGGGGTGGCGGAGGAGGCGCGGGTGGGGGTGGAAACGAGCCGAGTTCAAGCGAGCTAACCTTGGCTTGGCTCGAGCTCGGTCGGGTAACGAGCTGGCTCAGCTCGGCTCGGTTAGCTCACCGAGCTGAAAAGCCAGCTCGAACTCGGCTCGGTCTGGCTCGCGAGCTGGCTCGGCCAGCTCGCGAGCTAGACCAGCTCGGTTGTTTTGGGCTCGAACTCGGCTTGTTTCCAAGACGAGGTGGAAGAGGATGGTTGTTGCAGCGCCGAAGTTGTGGTCGATGGCGTGTAGCGATGACGTGGAGGCACTCGAGACCCGGCGGCGGCGTCGAGGTACTGAGGACCTGGCAGCGCGACGTGGATTGGCGATGGACGGCGTGGCGCGATCGGCGGCGGCTTGATGTGGCGTTTGTGGTGGCGGATCCGGCGCGAGCTCGGTGGCGCGAAGCAGAGCGGAGGTGGCGCTGCAGATGCACGGAGGGTGGATCTGGCGACGTAGTTGACGATGGAGCGAGCGGATCTGGCGGCGACGGCGGCGCCGTGGCAGAGACGGATCAGTGAGGGACGGTGGATCCCGTGGCGGCCAGATCCGGCGGCAGCGCGAGGTGGCGTGGGCGATGTCGGTGAGTGGCGGCGAGGCCTGGATCGAGCACGACACTGGGGATTGGACGCGGTGCCGGCGCTGGAGAGCGGCGGCGGATCGGCCACGTGGTGTGAGAGGCGGCGCAACACGCCGATCCGGCGATGGAGGGAGATCGGCGTGTGGCGGCGGATCCAATGACGGCCAGACCTAGCGGCGGCGAGTGGGTTTGTGGGCGGCAGCGACAGAGACGAGAGAAAACCCTAGATCTGGAGGTTGTGACTATATGTGTTATTGCTGTATAATGTATACTTGTATCATGTATATATACCGAGCCGAGCCCGAGCGAGCTGGGGTCTAGCTCGGGCTCGGCTCGTTTTTGAATCGAGTTACGAAGATAGCTCGAACTCGGCTCATTTGTTAATGAGCCAAGCCCGAGTTGTTCACGACCCGCGAGCTAAAGTTCCAGCCCTACGTAGGACTGGGGGGTGGCGGCGGAGGAGGCACAGGACGGGAGGTGGCAGCGGTGAAGCTAACCCTAGTTGACGAGTGTGTGAGGGTCCGAATAGTATAATATATATACCGAGTCGAGCCTGAACAAGCTTGGGTCTAGCTCGGGCTCAACTCGTTTTTGAACCGAGCTAAGAAGTGAGCTCGAACTCGGCTCTTTTGTTGCTCGCGAGCCACATCAAGCCGAACCCGAGTTGCTCGCGAGCCACGAGCTAAAGTTCCACCCCTACTGGTGACTGAAGCTACTATATAAGGGCCAAACCTGGTGACTGGAGGAGAGCACAACAAAAAAAACAGTCACAGCCAGTCGAATCGAAGAAAAGAAAAGAGAGAGGGAGAGCAAAAGAGAAGAGAAGAAGAAGAGAAGAGGAAGAGAAGAGAAGGAAGAGGAAGAGGAAGAGATAATTTTTTTTAAACTTCTAATTAGATCTGCTTTAGAAATTAAGTTTGAAATATAGATATGTTTTATAAATTAAGTTTGAAATATAGATCTGCTTTAGAAATTAAATTTAAAATATAGATCTGCTTTAGAAATTCATGGAAAATGTGTTAATGATTTACATCTGTTGTAGAATACGTAGATTTGAGGTATATGTGCTGTGTAAGTGTAAATATGTTATTTAAATGTGCTATATATTTAGAGAATGAATTAGATTAATAAGTAACAAATCGATAATTTAGGAAATATGCATCTGCTGTCGAAAATTTGTGGATAACCTAGATCTGTTGTGTGAAACTAACTTAGATCTGATGTGTACGTAAATTAATTTAGATCTGTTGTATAATGTTGTGCATTTATAAATATGATGTGTATATAATTTAGATATGTTGTATAATGTTATATAAGTTTAATTTTATTATGGATGAGCTGTGTATTAATTTAGATTAGTAAATAATTAGATTATTTAGATGTGAGATGAGAATGTCCGAATTGTAGATTAGACGTTAAAAAATAAAGCCGGTGGCAACAAAATAAATCTGTCACACAGGTCTTAGGGCTCACCATATAGTAATGTGCAAAATATATTAAATATGTGATAGCTGATGTGATCCGGGAGGATCTCAGGTCAAGTTCGAAACGAATTCGAGACCACGAAAAGGTTTGCGACTTTGGAAATGTTTGCGATTTTGGGAAGGATTTGAACTCTGATCAGAATTGTAATTCGATCTGAATATGTATAACTAAGCTTATATGTTTAGGGTTAGTTAGTTATATGAGTCTAATACGTTTAGGTTATTGAGTTTGATACGTACCCATACGATTGGATTATAAATACCTTGTAATAGATCTAGTTTAGATCATCGAATATAATTATAGCTTTATATCATATATCCAACTTATAGTTCCTTCGACGTAGCCAAGTGTGCCTAATGTTCGACGGGTAAAGCTCTCTTTGAAATAAAGAGTTGTGCAATTATTTTGAGTTGTGTTTTCGATCATTCTTTGGGTTTCGGTAATTCCGAGTAAGATCCCGTTATTCCGCATATTAGAATCTGGGGGAGTCTAATGCGAAAACCAAGGTTAGGTCTTAAACGGATCAAGTTGGTATCAGAGCAACTTTCCTATTCTGTGGATAGTGAAGACTCGCCAGGGTTACAAAACTTCCGGCCAAACTTCAGGCGATCAATTGACGGTTCCTACAGCCGCGTCTCCGACAATTTCTGACGATACCTCCGTTTAAACTAACCTAGCCGAACAAGTGGCTAAGCTCTCCACCGACATGGAAACCGTGCTTGCTTGGATTAAGCAGCAGCCCATGATTGTACCTCCTGAAGTAGGGAAGGTTATAGGTGTGCAGACTAGTGAAGACTTGCGCAGGGCAGACGAAGATGAAGACGAAGGCGACCACAAGACCGACGACCTCACCAACACCTCCTTAGTTGTCAGATCTTTTAAGGTTGATGCTAAGATTGATATACCCATATATGATGGGGTGATCAATGCCGAGAAACTGGATTCTTGGTCGACTAGCTTGAGACCTACTTTGACCTAAAAGAGTTCAGTAGCGCTCAAAAGGTGAAGTTTGCACCTTTGAAGATGAAAGACCACGCCAAGACATGGTGGAAGGCTCTTGTCGCTAGTGGTGAAGCTGACGACCTTGCGTGGGTGGGGTCAATTCAAGTGGCTCCTAAGACAAGAATTTTACCCGATGGGTTATCTCGAGGAGAGATGGGATCGTTAGCACCGATTGTACCAACGGC
Source organism: Pharus latifolius (assembly GCA_019359835.1). Lineage (NCBI taxonomy): Eukaryota > Viridiplantae > Streptophyta > Magnoliopsida > Poales > Poaceae > Pharus > Pharus latifolius. The sequence goes on along the minus strand of CM033324.1, from coordinate 21,805,394 downwards.
GCGACCAATCTGTCCAGGACTACACGACGGAGTTCAAGAGACAAGCAATGGTCCTTGGCATCTCACTTTTCGACACCCATACATTCAGAAAAAACACGTCTGGACTTCAGAAGATAATCAGTGCTGAGCTAAGCCTATTCAGAGTTCAAGACATCTCGACTGCGAGCACGACTGCTTTGGCGATTGAGAAGAAGAATAAGATCCGCAACGACAAGAAAGTGAGGGAGATTTCAACCACGACGAGCTCCGGAGAGGGTACCCACGATACGGGTAACACTTGTGAGCATTGTCATGTTGCTGGGCACACAAAAGAGAAGTGTTATAAACTTCGTCTTGAACTGCGACCAAAAAGAACAAGGAGGGATGAACCAAGCACACGAACAACTATGGTTACTTCTGTTCCCCTTGCAGAGAAATCATCCAGTTGGATTCGGTTGAAAAGGTGGACATGACCTTATCTCTAATGGAAATACCGAAGGAGAAAGGTTCAGGTTCATCAATTGACTATAATCTGACGGAGGAATTGTTCACTGTTAACATACAGGTGAAGCATGAGGTGGTCGCAGCTATTTTCGATCCCGGAAGTCAAAAGAATTTGGTCTCTGTCGGGCTGGTTCGACGACTTGGTTTGCAGACGACTAATCATCCTTGACCATATTCTCTAGGATGGTTCACTTCCGATGTGAATTAGCAAATCGAGAGTCAGTGTACTCTAAAGTTTGCAATATCTGCTCGTTACATCGATGAGATTCAATGCGATGTCATCCTCATCGATATTTGCCAAGTGATTTTTGAAAGTCCGTTCTTGTACGATTGTGACGCTCATTACCACCGAAGATCTCAAGAGTACGACCTCACAAAGAATGGGATGAAGTTTATCATCAACCAAAACGACCACGTCGACACCAAGAACTTGTTGACAGCAAATCAGGCGAAACAGATTGTCAATGCATGCTCAAAGTGTGTGCTGAGCGTGATGCGTCCAGTTAAACAAGAGGTTTGTGCTGCATCGAGTATGGAAAGTGGTGGTGTTTGGTGAACTTGCCCAAGAAAACAACACGCTGTTCGCAGAGGTACATAGTCGATCACCACAACGACTAGTCAAAAACGACATGCAACTTGTCTCTACGATGCCACTGTTCAAACTTCGCAATCCTAGCTTTGGGATCGATGATGTTATCCACCTCGACAAGGGGAAGACTATTTGCGAGTGGCCAAGGCCACAATCCATGATGGAGGTGCCAAGTGTTGAATCTTGAGCCCTAATTAGGGTTTCGGTGATTAATGACATCTGAAATACATGCAACTAACATACGTATTTGAGACTCAGTTTAAAAAGAAGTGGAAGCATCACAAAAGAGAAAATCAAGATTATCGAGACCTCACGAAGCATGGATGACGACAAATTTCGACAAAAGTACAAGTATTGAAAACCTTGTGCTATTACTTTTGAAAATTTCTAGTTTAGATGGTCGTACTATTAAGAGGGGTTTTAGCACAAGTCACTTGATCAATCTTGAAGTCCTTTGTCCTCGAGGGCGGAGGCGGCTCGCGCGATGCCCCCAAAGGGCAACCGTCCCTTCCCCAAGCCAAAAGGTCGTGGGGTAGGGCAGTCGTGCCGCGGCCGTGAAAGCCCCGCGGCGGGAGGCAGGGAAGGTCTGTGGTGTACCTTCCACAAGTCTAATACCCACGCCACCCGAGAATGCCACCAACTACTCCAACACTTCGCCGCATTCCTCAACCAGCATGGGTAGGGGGGACTCCTGCCTCCTTGCCCCCTCAGCCGGCCTTACCGGCCCTTCCTGCCCCCGCTGGGGGACAGTAAGGACAAGCGCGGGAAGGGGATCCGTCTTAAACGCTCCCCTTCCAAACCTCCCAAAGGCGTGTCAACGTCATCATGGGGGGTCCACCTCTGGGCGGGACTCCAAGCGTCAGCGCAAGGAGTACGCGTGCAAAGTAAAAGTGGTAGGGGTGCTGCACACGTCTCGGCCACCCAAGTGATCGGACGTCCCCCTCACTTTTACGGCGGAAGACGCGCGTGGGGTTCGCTTCCCCCATGACGACGCACTCATTGTCTCTGCCACCGTCTACAACTGCCGGCTGGCGCGCATCCTCGTCGACGGTGGAAGCTCCACCGACGTCCTGTACCTAAAGGCGTTTAGGGAGATGTAGGTGGACGATAAGCTACTGCAGCCCGCAGTAGGGCCCTTGCAAGGATTTGTCCCCGGGAAGACGATCCACCCCGTGGAGAAGGTGGATCTCCCCAAGACCTTTGGTACCTCAGACAACTACCGGGCAGAGATAGTCCAGTTCAATGTGGTGGATCTCCCCTCCTCGTACAACGTAATCATGGGGAGGACCACGATCAATCGCTTGGGGCCCGCAATCCATCAGAGCTACCTCTGTGTGAAGATCCCCGGACCTCACGGCGTAATCACCGCCCGGGGAGTCCAAGATGTGGCCCGCGCTCTATACGAACGCGCCGCCGCAATGATCAGGAGCGTCAACATGATCAAGACCCGGGGGGGGGGGAGACCTCTTCCCTAGAGCCAGACGCTGCCGTAGTACCTTACGGGAGATCTCTCCCCAAGCCGCTGACGAGGATTTTACCCAAGCTAGTTCGGAGTAATGCACATCTGGTTTAAGACAGATTCAAGCCAGACAAGTGTACGGAGGTCCGTTGCTATGATCTCAGACGACCTGAGAAGCGCGGACACATGGTCGCAGGCTTTGCGCGATCATGAGATCGCAGACGTTACGCGGTCAGGAGGCCGCAGACAGTGTGCGGTCAAAAGGTCGTTGACTACTCTCGACTAGAGTAACTTGGGATTGTTGGATCTAGGTAGATCTTAGTATCTAGCTTTTGATGATTAATGACGATTTGGATAAATCCATTGTGATTAAAGTTAATCTGAAGATGTCAGTTTTGATGGTCAAATGACAAATTAGATAAATCCTGATTTAGTACAAATGAATTGAATTGATTATCGGTAAACCTTGAATTGGATGTTTCCTCAGTTGTGGGTTTGATATTGATGCATATGTAGAGGAGGAGCTCGGTGGTTACATCAAGCTTGTGCTGATTGATTGATCAAAATGTAATACGTTAAATCTGAGATTGATGACTCCAGTTGTGGATTTTATATCGATGCACATGTTGAGGGGGAGCTCATCACTTTGGTCATCTAGGTTGATTGATATCATGATATGAGTAGTATAGATCGTGTGCGTATGTGTTTATCATCTACGATCTATATGATTGTATTTTATCTTATACTCATTTGCTACTCGTTGAATATAGTTTGTCATGTCATTTGAAAGAGAAACCGTTGAGCTAACTCCTGTGTGGAGTAGTTTCTCTGGAGGTGATTAATGACGACTTATATATGAGACTAATGTTGTGCATTGAGTGTACGTATTGTAGTCTCAGTTTGATTGCAGGATAAAAGCGAGCAAGGGTGTGAAGAAGATGAAGTCGATATGAGACATCTCGAGCGAGGTCGAGCTTAGCAAGGTCGAGCTTTGCGAGGACAAGTGTCAAGCGGTCGAACTTCACGAGGTCGAACTTCACCTAAGGTAAAATCCAAGATTAAGGATTGTTTTCTTAGGATTTTACCGGTCTCGGTGTTTGGAGACAGACTGGGTTGATAGGTTTGTTTTTACTAGTTTGACCGTACTATTAAGAGGGGTCGGAAACTAGTAGCTTGAATCTATCTAGTGCGGAAGCTCAGATGCATTCATATCATCTTGCACTAGTGTCTTGCATTACTAGTGAGTCTAAGTGTAGTTCATGTGATTAGATTAAATGTTTTGAAAACTGCACTTAGTCGTGATCGCCAGCTGTTTAAATTGGTTTATTTGTCTAGAGCTGGTCGTGGTCGTATTTGCATATTCTGATCGTATCAGTGTTGATACGTGGTCGTGGTCGTGTCGCTTGTTTGGCGGCTTTCTGTTTAGGGTTTGGGCGTGGTCGTAGGAGTTCGGACTGGTCGTACCAGTCTTCGACTCGCTTGCGTACGCTCGACCAAACCCTATCGACCACCTGTTTTCGATCGGATGTCAAGACCTGTGTGGTCGTGGTCGTTGTTTAGTGACACAAATCACATCCGCGAGAAAACGGCAAATCCGTATGTGCAAATACTCTAAAATTGCATTTGAGATGATTTTTGGATTGAACATTTTGACAGCAGGAAAGTTTCTGAATTTTCTAGAAGTTTCTAGACCTTTCTAGGTCTTTCTACTGTTGACAAAATTGTAGAGCTCTGAGTTATCTTTCTAACAAGCCAAAAATCATCTCAATCGGATCCTGGATCAAAAGTTATGCTTATTTTACTGTCAGTGTGTAGTGGCCAGACAAATGCATCCGTCCGGGGCTATCTGTCCGAAGTGGCCGGACATTGTCCGAAATGGCCGGACATTGTCCGGCCAGTACAAATTTTTTGAGCCAAAAAATGAAACGGACAAATGCATCCGTCCGGAGCTATTTGTCCGAAGTGGCCGGACTTTGTCCGAAATGGCCGGACATTGTCCGGCCTGTACAAGTTTTTTTGAGCCGAGAGTTAACAGAGACATATCCATTTGTCCAGATGTTTTGTCCGGACAAATGGTATCCGTCCGGCCTTCACAAATTTCGCCCAACGGTCACTGACACGTTTGCAACGGCTGAAATTTTTGTACTGAACGGACAGTGTCTGAAGTGGTCGGACAATGTCCGGCCTGTACAACTTTTGGCCCGGTTTCTTGCAAACGGCTAGTTTTTCGTTGAGGCTATAAATACTTCGTGTTTGGCTTCATTTTTGGGTGCTCAAAGACTTCATTCTTCAGCTGAAAACCTAGCCAATTGATTTGCATTTGAGTTATTGCATTTAGAGGCTAGAATTGAGCCCAAATCTTGAGTAGATTTGAGAGAGAGCTTGAGGGAGATTGTGTGAGTGTTTAGTGCACTTCATCTCCATTAGATTGCTAGTGCTAGAGTGTTGAGCATCTCATTTGCATCATTGAGCTTCTAGCACGTGGTTGGTTCAAGTGAAAGCGCATCCGGCTTGTTACTCTTGGTGATCGCCTTCGCCTAGACGGTGCCGGAGGAGAGCCGAGATCTCTCCAATTGAAGTTTGTCGGAGAGGCCGGCAAAAGATTGTGAAAGGTGTGGTGCTCACCTATCCGGTGTGGAGAAAGAGCAACCCTAGTGAGATATCCTTCGTGGATATAGAAGCGAGGCTCCGAGCGAGCGCTTCAACGAGGAGCAGGGGAGACCGGGCGAGTCTCCGAGACCTCGGTAAAAATATTGTGTTAATTGCGTAATTCTTATTTGCTTTATATTCATCTTGACACAATTGCTTATACCACTATTGTTGCATGTATTGTTAAATATTTCATATGGTTGAATGCAACTAGTTGATTGAATTGTTTTAAGCCTTATTGTATAATCTAACTCAAACAATTATCTTGTTGAAATAGCTTAGGGGGGAAGAAAATTTAAAAGCCTCCTAATCACCCCCCCTCTAGTCGGCATCCTTGATCCTACAGGGATTGCTTGGCTCTGCAACAAGCATATTCCGAGAATCACGAAGATTCTTCCATGTATGAAGACAACTGCCAGCAGGTTAACATGTGCGGTTATCCTTCAGTTGCACGTGTTAAGCCTGCGTGGAAGTTAAGTGCGGTTATCAAAACTGCACCCAAGCAACCGTTTAAAGCCAAAGCCGTTTGTACATTGGCGCCCTTTCGATCAGTATAAAGAGGTGAACAAATGTACAATACGGAGAAAGAGATACGAGACACACAAGAAGACGACGACAGATCAAGGACAAGCTTCCTTAAGTTAGTTTAGTTGTTTCTAGCCAATTACACAGAAAAGATCTTCGCCTGTGATGATCTTTTCTCCAACTTTGTAAACCTTTTTCCCATACATAGTGAAATCACAACAAGACGTAGGGCTATTACTCCCACCATCAAGGGTCCGAACCTGTATAAATCTCTCTGTGCCCTAACCGACATTGCTCATCATCCCTTTCCGGAGGGACACTCTGAAAGGCCTCATAACTCACAAATTCTACATAAGTTCGACTAAGGACCCCGAGGCCGAATCGTCAACAGCTAGCGCCCACCGTGGGGCCTTTCTCAAGGCATTCTTATTTCTATCCGGAGGTTCGGTGAGCCATGTCTGGAGCATATGATTCCAAGAACGACTTCGATCTCGAGGATTATGCCCACATCTAGATGCCTTCACCTAGTGATCCTGTTCCAATGGAGGAAACCGGAGGCGAAGATGTCCCAGAGGTCGATTCGACCACTCAGGTCATGTCTATCGACCAGGAGACGACCGACGCAGAACCAGAGCCCAATGTGGTTTCTACTGCGTTAGAGGTTGAATCCGGTCCATCACACGGCCCTGCTGAGGGTAAGAGCGATGTCAACCAGGAATTTATCCCGGGGAGGTTTGATCCCGATAATCTCCACCGTCTCTTTGATTTCGAGTCCGACTCGGAACAAACAGAGTTGTTTTCTCCATCGGCGACCTTATTTCCTAGGCAATTCGCTGCCTTATCAGAAGAAACTCCTGATCAACGGGCCACTAGGGAAGAACAGGAACGCAAGGAGGAGCAAGAGCGCAGACAAAAGGAGGAGCAAGATCGTGAGCAGCAAGATAACAAACTTCGCAGAACAGCCCTGGAGGCTCTTCAAAATGCGCAAGCTCGTTACGACGCTGCTCCTAGTTCCTCCCGTCGTCCGCATGGTCGCAGACGCCACCAGACACCTTCTTTACCCCCGGGACATTTACCGGCGGACGAGGAGACGGTGACACCTGGCACACCCAGGAGGAGCACGCATGGCCGGCTTCGATCCATTGCAGAGGTCCTACGTAATTTTCCTCCTACGGTCACAGATGCGCAGAAACCCGCCTTTGCCAGGATCTTGGCGGAGAGGTTAGACGAGGTCGCATCCGAAGAGACCCCTACAGCCTCTTCCCAGTCGGCGATACGTTCCCACGAAAGAGAATATTCTAACTTTAGTTCTGTTAGACGGAATCGTCCACCACTAGTACCGTCTCGGCATGACAAAGCCAGACGGGCGGGAAATTCTCGTGATCGGGAACAAATTCCTATCCACTCTCGCCTGGGACCACGCGTGGCCTCTCCTTCACGTGAGGTCGCCCGAGATCAGGTCGAGAGTCGCAGATCCATCCATGGTCCTTATGTTGGTTGTAAAGCTTTCTCGTCCGGCCTTCGTGCGGTCGTTTGGCCAGACAAGTTTAAACCAGGGGCCATAGAAAGATTTGACGGAACTCAGAACCCATCCGAGTTCCTTCAAATTTACATCACTGCTATTCAGGCAGCAGGTGGCGATGACCGTGTCATGGCCAACTATTTGCCTACAGTCCTCAAGGGACCGGCAAGAACCTGGCTGTTCAACCAGCCCGAGGGTTCGATATATAAATGGGAAATGTTGTGCGATGCCATCCTCAACAATTTCCAGAATTGTTATCAGAAGCCGGGAAAAGAGGACGACCTCCATCGACTACGACAAATATAGACCAAAACTCTTCGTTAGTTTGTCAAGAGATTTGTCGGGGTGAGAAATACCATCCCGAACATATTTGATAACTCCGTTATCAGAGCATTTAAACATGTCGTTCGATATCAGAGGTTCATTGAGGATTTGCTCATCCATCCCCCTCGATCAGTAGCCGATCTCTTTGATATGGCTGATCGATATTCCGATGCGGCCGAGGCCGTTGAGTGGAATCAGATGGTGGACAAAGGAAACTTACCCCCTCAACCAGGTCTCAAGGACGTAAAGAGAGATGATTCGAACAAGAAGCCGGAATCTTCATCAGGCGGGAAGTCAAAGAAATCAAAAAGGAGTCGAACTGGACAGTACCGAGAGGTGACGATCGCAGAGAAACCTCCATCGACCAAAGGTAACAAACCTTCGTTCAAAAATAAAACTGCTTCTGGTGGTCGCAGTGCCGACCAGTCAGAGAAGTCGATTAACCCGTAGGAAGGCAAGAGATGGTGTCCACTCCATAACTCTGCAGGCCACGACCTCAAGAATTGCTAGAGTTGGTTGAAGAAATCGGACGACTTCTACTAGGGGATCGGACCTATGCCGACCTTGCCACCAAAAGAACAGACTTGCGGCTAAGAGACACCAGCGGGGACGAAGAGATGTCCTGCCAGGTACCTCGTAATCATGTCAATGTTATTTTCGGAGGTTCCTCCTCTTTTGTTTCTAAACAGCAATTTAAAACTTTTTACCGAGAGGTGAACCAAGCGGAGACTCCCCTTGGTGAACCTCACTACCCCCGTTGGTTGGATACTCCTTTGACATTTGATCGCTCTGATTGCCCTGTGGGGCTTACTCGACCATTGAGGCTACCTTTGGTCATAACCCCAATTATCAGTAATGCGAGAGTCGAAAGGGCCTTGATCGACGGAGGTAGTTCCTTGGACATTTTATTGGTCAAGGCACTGGGTGAGATGCAAATTCCTCGTTCGAAAATCAAACCCATAATTCATCCGTTTTATGGGATAATTCCTGGTCCCTCCATGATCCCATTGGGACAAGTGGTCCTCCCGGTCACGCTAGGTGAACCTGATAACTTCCTAACAGAATTGGTTACTTTTGATGTAATTGATTGTGATTCGGCTTATAACGCGATCTTTGGCAGGCCAACTGTCGCTAAATTCATGATGGCTACGCACTACGCTTACCAGTGCGGCAAGTTTCTTGGCCCCAAGGGCGTTATTTCGGTTCGAGGCAGTTGCAACGTGGCATTGACATGTGATCGGTTATCCCTGGAGATGGTAGATCAGCTTCCCCTCCGAGAAGCCCAGATTGCCACAATGTCTACTGATACAATCAAGGCTGCTCCTCGACCAGATGAAACATTAAAAATGGTTCCGTTGTACCCAGATGATCCATCCAGGACAATTCGGGTTGGATCAGGCCTGGATGACAAATAGGAACTCGAGCTCGTTACTTTCCTTCGAGCTAACGCAGATGTATTTGCGTGGAAACCATCCGACATGCCTGGTGTCCCAAGGGAGGTAATTGAGCACAGGTTAACAATTCGACCTGGACAGTGACCAATAAAGCAGAAGCTCAGGCATTTTGCTGTTGATCGGCAGAAAGCCATCCGAGTGGAGTTAGATAAGCTCCAAAAGGCCGGATTTATTCGCGAAGTCGATCATCCGGAATGTTTTGCAAATCCGGTCATGGTCCGCAAGTCAAATGGCAGGTGGCGCATGTGCGTCGACTTTACTAGCCTAAATAGTGCCTGTCCGAAGGATGATTTTTCCCTTCCCCGCATCGACCAACTAGTCGATTCTACTGTGGGTTGTGAACTGATGAGTTTCCTGGACGCTTACTCAGGATATCATCAAATTAGCATGGCAGAAGAAGATGAAGAGAAGACTGCCTTCATCACACCATTCGGCACCTACTGCTACGTCAGAATGTCGTTTGGTCTCAAGAACGCCGGTTCCACGTACCAGCGCTTGATGCAAAAAACCTTTCTTTCTCAAATGGGGCGTAATCTTGAAGCTTATGTAGACGACCTGGTTGTAAAAAGTTTAAAAAGTTCTCCTCATTTAGACGATCTTGCTGAAACCTTCTGTAATTTGAATAGATTTGGAATAAAGTTAAACCCAGAGAAATGTTCTTTCGGGGTTTCATCTGGAAAACTTCTTGGTTTTCTTGTTTGTTCCAGAGGAATTGAGGTTAATCCTGAAAAAATCAGGGCTATCGAACAAATGAGGTCTCCCTCGACCATCAATGATGTTCAGCGCCTAGCGGGTCGCATGGCGGCATTGAGCCGGTTCATATCGCGACTAGGCGAAAAGGGACTACCTTTCTTCAAAACTTTGCGCAAACACCATAATTTCACTTGGTCCGATGAGGTCAAGAAAGCATTTCAGGAGGTTAAAGCATATTTGTCCAGTCCGCCAGTCTTGGTTTCTCCCAATAAAGAGGAACCATTACTCCTTTACTTGGCGGCCACACCTTGCGCGGTCAGTGCTGTCTTGATCGCAGAAAGAGAAGGTGTGCATAAACCCGTCTATTACGTAAGAGAAGTACTTCATGGTCCTAAGGAGTGGTACCCTGAGGTCCAGAAGATACTTTACACACTACTGATGGCTTCCCGTAAGCTACGACATTACTTCCAAGCACATAGGATCATAGTGCCCTCGTCTTTTCCTTTGGGGGACATTGTTCGGAATCCGGAGAAATCTGGTTGGATCGCGAAGTGGGCTGTGGAACTTGGAGCGTTCGACATCCATTTCGCGCCTCGCACCACGGTCAAGTCTCAGATCCTAGCCGACTTCGTGGTCGAATGGACTAATCCTAAACCGCCCGTGCAGGGACCTGAAGATTTGGAATGCCCTGATTACTGGACAATGTATTTTGATGGCTCTCGCAGTTTTCAACACTCGGGGGCTGGTGTGGTCTTAGTCACGTCTCAGGGAGACCAACTGAAGTATGTCACCCAACTACACTTTGTTGCGACCAACAACACAGCTGAGTATGAAGGTCTTATTGCAGGGCTCCGGGTAGCAAAATTCCTTGGAGTCCGTCGATTAGTGGTGAGGGGAGACTCACAGCTGGTCGTAAACCAGTTAAACAAGGAGTACAGCACCTCCAATGAGACAATGGCTCATTACCTGGGGGAAGTGAGGAGATTGGAAAAACACTTCAGTCATTTCAAAGTCCAATACATCCCGCGAAAGGACAACATTCTCGCAGACCAATTATCCAAAATTGGGTCCTCACGTACATCCGCCCCGGCAGGATTGTTCGTCAAACACTTGGAACATCCTTCGATTATGACTACGGCCGAGGATGATCCGGTAACAGTCTGCGTTACCAACCTCGGGCATGAACGAGATTGGACCCATCCATTGAGGGTCTATCTCGAACACGAGACCTTGCCCGAGGACGAAACCGAGAGCGATCGGTTAGTTCGAAAAGCGCGTTTATACAAACTTATAGAAGGAGTTTTGTATAGAAAAGGTACTCAAGGAGTATTCATGCGCTGTGTGTCCCAAGATGAAGGTAAATCCCTCTTGAAAGAAATTCATGATGGTGTATGCGGTGCGCATGCGTCATTCCAAACATTGGTCAGGAAGGTTTTTCGACAAGGATTTTACTGACCCTCGGCACTTGATGATGCCAAAAATATGGTCAAGACATGTCCTCAGTGTCGATTTCATGCAAGACAGGTCCATCAGCCTGCCTACGCTCTACAAACCTTCCCTCTATCATGGCCCATCGCAATTTGGGGGATGGATATTGTTGGTCCTATGCCACAAGAGGTCAATGGATACAGGTTCTTGTTCGTAGCCATTGACACGTTTACAAAGTGGATTAAGGCCGAGCCAGTACGCAATGTCACTGCTGTGGCTGCACAAAAGTCCTTCCATAAGAACATTGTGACTTGATTCGGTGTTCCAAATCGTCTCATCACTGATAATGGTTCCCAATTCTCTAGCGGTCTCTTTCTGGACTATTGCGACAATATTGGGACCAAGGTGTGCTTTGCTTCTGTAGCTCATCCGCAGAGCAATGGTGTTGTTGAACGTGCCAATGGGCAAATATTGCAGGGCATCAAAAAGCGCGTTTTTGATCGCCTTAGGACACGCTCGGGGGCTTGGGTAGATGAGCTCTATACCGTTCTGTGGGCACTGCGTACTACTTCTAGTCGAGCCACCGGTGAGACACCTTTCCATCTGGTATACGGAGTTGAGGCTGTGTTACCCATGGAAATTAGTATTGGTTCTGTCCGAACATATCAATTCGAACAAGTTGATCAGAATGGACAACGATTACAAGATCTAATCCTCCTAGAAGAAAAGCGTGATCGAGCTCTGGTCAAGTCCGCGGTGTATTTGCAAGCTTTGCACAAATACCAGAACAAAAGGGTGTGACCATGTAGTCTTCACGTGGGTGATCTGGTTTTACGTAAAATACAAAACCAATCTAATCTCAATAAATTTTCCCCTCAATGGGAAGGTCCCTACACTGTTGTCTAAGTGCCGTGACCAGGATCGGCTCGGTTAGCGATGGAGGATGGTCGAATCTTATCCAATACCTAGAACATCAATCAACTGCGCAAGTTCTACGTGTAAGTTTCCCAACCCTTTTCCTTTTCAATTAGCATGATTTAACAAAATCAGTACTTTTAGTTGTTTCATGTGGTAATTATTCCTTTTGCCCGTATGTTACGAGTCTGGCTCGGGGGCTAGTCACCAATAATTGTATCACTATAATACCTTGATTGGATTCGCTGGCCGATCTCGTGATCACTTGCAGACAAGGCACCCCTCAATAAGCCATTTTTCAATGTACACGGGGCTTGCTGCCATGTCCTTGGTCACTAGAGTGGCTGTCGGTTTGCAATAAGGTCGGGTGTTGTTTTAAATATGATTATCGGTCTGGTCGGCTATTAATACCTAAAGTCACAGTGCTCTCTAGGTATTCCTGGTCGTCGTTACACCCATATTTTCTCCTATGCTTATGATACTAAGTCTTCAGTATACATAATCTCAGGAGGGGGCTAGGGGAATATGGTTGCAACATGAAACAAAAAGAAGTGCTTTTCTTTCAAAAATTAAAGCATACATATGCATTGTATAGTTATATCTGTACAGGTATGAAATTTACAGTAAGCCAAGTTCAGTCAAGAGATTTTTGACTAAAGGCTTGACTTCCTCCATTATGGCCACAAGTTGGTCTTCACTCTTGACCTCTGCTTCTCCCACCATTGGATTTAGATCAAGATCTGGGCCATGGTGAAGACGAAGTCGGCAGAGGATGGCGGAGGCTGCTGATTGCACTCTTGTCTTTATCGCCTCTGTTTGACGTCTTGTATCTTCAGAAAGATACTCGAGGAGTGATTCAGCTTGGGTCGCAACCAGTGTGGTCCAGTCGCTAAGGCTAAGGTCGTCCTTTTCGGTTTCGACCACGTCAACTTTTAGCAAACCGGCCACCATCTTCAGTTTTTCGAAGATGTCTTGTTGAACACTGTTGCAGGCTGAGAGTGACGCATTTAAGTCCTTGTTCTCCTTGCAGGCAGAGTCAATCTTCGAGTTTTGCAACTCAATGGTCGCCTGGAGATCCTTCTTCTCTTAGCAAAGCTGGCTTATTTTGTCCTCTCGCACTGTAATAAGAGACCATCACAAACAGTTTGCATAACAAGTCAATTCATTCTGGTCGGAAGTGCACTTACAGGAGAGCTGCGACCGCAGTTGTTGGAGTTCTTTCTCCAAGCAGGAGATTTTGGTGACTGCCCTGATCTCTTGGCTTTCCCGATCAGCGAGGCTCTTGATCAGAGAGGCGTTTTCTCTGTGACAAAGGAGACAATTGTTAAAATAGGACTAAAATTCAGGCAGATGAGGAAACATCTTCTTTACCGCTGCAGGTGACTCGTTTTTTGTTGGGCGACCTCGATACGCTTCGCTACAGCTATCGACCTGATCGCCACACGAGTCAGTTCCTATGACATGGAAGGGGATCAGTTTCAGAGCCTGGGTATTCCTATGCTAATGCGAACTTAAAAATCACAAGAGGTGTTCCGCATACCTCAACATACTCGCTGAACGAGCTGCTTTCCGATTCAGCCAAATGTTGAGTCTCTAGACTCGCCTTATCCCCAGCTGGAGCGGCAGATGAATTTGCCTGCTGAGCCTCCTCCATGGCTGGGGTCACAGATTCCAATCTCTGCGATTGGACTTCTGTAGCCATCCCATCTACAATGGCACGAAGAACTTCCTCGGCCCTGAATTTTCTTAGTGAATAAGGTAGTATCAACTTTCCCAATTTTAAATCCTTTTGAAATTAAGAAATCTCTAAGTCTTTCATACCAAGCACGAGGTGCTTGTTTAAGACCATAAAGAGTCTTGGAGAGTTTATAAACATGATTTGGTTTTGTAGGATCTTCAAAACCAGGCGGTTGTTTGACAAATACTAATTCATTAATTTTACCATTTAAAAATGCACTTTTGACATCCATTTGATAAAGTCTAATATTATGAGATGAAGCAAAAGCAAGCAAAATTCTAATAGCTTCAAGTTTAGCTACGGGAGCAAAGGTTTTACCGAAGTCCAAACCTTCGACTTGAGTATATCCTTGAGCGACCAATCTTGCTTTATTTCTTACTACCACTCCATTTTCATCTTGTTTGTTTTTAAAAATCCATTTGGTTCCGATGACGTTGTGTTCATCCGAATTTGGTTCTTCGACCAATTCCCAAACATTGTTGCGGGTGAAGTTGTTTAATTCTTCGTGCATAGCATTCACCCAATCCGGATCTTTTAGAGCTTCATCTACATGTGTGGGCTCAAAAGAGGAAACAAAAGAGAAATTTTCGCAAAATGAAGCAAGACGAGAGCGAGTTTGAACACCCTTACGCAAGTCACCAACAATTTGATCGACGGGGTGATCCTTAGAGATTGAGTGATGAATTATTGGTTGATCAACCGAGACTTGTGAAGTAGAGGTAGACGTTCCTTCCAGTTGTTGTTGAGGTAAATCTTCCACATTAACCACTTCAACTATTTGATCCTCATGTTGAGGTGTTGAAGAGGAGGAGATAGCTTGAGTGGATGGATCTTCATCTTGATCACTATCTTCTTTCGGCTTGATATCCCCAATGGTCATGTTCTTCATCGCCACCCTTAAACCTTCATTACCTACATCATCCAAGTTGTCTTGCTCCTCTTGAGAGCCGTTAGTCTCATCAAATTCTACATCATGCGTCTCTTCAACCAAACCGGAGTTTTTGTTGTAGACACGATATGCTTGATGAGTATCCTAATAAAAATCCTACATCACATTTACTTTGAAATTTAGATAAACGTGTACCTTTTCGTAAAATGTAGCACTTACATCCAGACACTCGAAAGTAGGAAATGTTTGGTTTCCTTCCGATGAGAAGCTCGTATGGAGTTTTCTTTAATAGCCGATGACAATAGAGTTGATTTGATACATGGCAAGCGGTGTTGATTGCTTCGGCCCAAAAAGTGTCCAAAACATTGTACTCCGAAAGTATGGATCTTGCCATATCTATTAATGTCCGGTTCTTTCGTTCGACTACCCCATTTTGCTCTGGTGTATACTTGGCCGAAAACTCGTGTTTGATGTGCTTATCGTCACACCAGTTTTCAACTTTGGTATTCTTGAATTCGGAGCCATTGTCACTTCTCACTTTCTTGATCTTGAATTCAAATTCATTTTCGGCCTTTTGTGCAAAACTTTTGAAAGTGTTAAATACAATTGACTTGTCATGTAAAAAGAATATCCATGTGTATTTAGAAAAATCATCTACAATGACAAGACAATAACTATTGCCACCAATGCTAACATAAGTAGATGGACCAATTAAATCCATATGTAATAACTCAAGTGGACTAGAAGTTGACATTGTGCTTTTGGTTGGATGTGAATTTGCAACTTGTTTTCCGGCTTGGCAAGCACTACATAATTTATCTTTTTCAAACTTTACATCTTTTAAGCCAACAACTAAATCATGTTTAACTAATCTATTTAGTTGTTTGATTCCAATATGTGCAAGCCTTCTATGCCATAGCCAACCTTTAGATGATTTAGAGAACAAATATGTACCAAGATTTGCATCATTTGAATTGAAATCAACTAAATAGAGATTGCCATGTCCAAAACCTTTGAAGATCAACCTATTTTCATCTATACTAGTGATAATCACATCTTTTGGATAAAATGCACATATAAATCCTAGATCACAAAGTTGAGCTACGGATAAGAGATTGAAGTTAAGAGATTCAACAAGCAATACATTAGAGATGGAGAGATCATTTGAGATGGCAATTTTACCTAAACCTTTTACCTTTCCTTTGCTATTATCTCCAAATGTGATCTTGTCATATTCCGCACCTTCGTTATTGAGAGAGGAGAACATATTGTGATTACCGGTCATATGTTGAGTGCATCCACTATCGAGCACCCAATGTTGTCCTCCGACCTTGTAATTTATCTACAAAACAAAGTTAGGTCTTTTTAGGTACCTAAATCTTTTTGGGTCCTTGGAGGTTAGTTACCAAGGATTTTGGAACTCAAATGCCTTTCTTTTTGGCACCAATTATAGGGGTTCCAACAAATTTGGCTTTAACATCACCATTATTCATTTTCTTCAAAACATAGCAAGAGTTGAATATAAGAGATGAGTTCGTTTTTCTAGCATGACAATTTTTCTCAATATGACCTAAACTTTTGCATTTGTTGCAATACCCCTTTTCTTTTACAAATATGGTTTTAGTTGGAAGAAATGCATGTTTGCCCTTTTTAGGTATATAACCTAGTACTTCTTTCCTTAAAGAGAACCTTTGACTATCTAGTAGATGTCTTAATTTTGATTCCCCTACATAGCATTTAGCTAGATCATTTGTTAGTTTTTCAATTTTGTCCCTAAATTCATTGTTTTCGAGACTAAGCACATGGTCATCAACTTTTGGATTAGATGGTAATTCAATTAAATCCTCACAAGATGTAGATATGCTCGAAGTAGATATCATAGACAAGTCATTTAAAATATTGCAAGTAATGCCTATGTTATTACCCGTTTTTTTGGCTTTATGAGCAATTAATGAGTCATGAGCTTCCTTAAACATCTCATGAGTTTCTTTGAGACTCTCATGAGATGTTTTTAGCTTCTCATAGGAATTTTGAAGAGTTTTGTATCTCTCCTTCAATTTCTTGAATTTCTCCTTTTCTTTGCTCATATAGTCATCAAAACTGGTGATCATCTCAATTAAGTCATCATAAGAGTATTCATCTTTGTCACATGATACCTTCGATTTTCCTTTAGCCATGAGGCAATGAGGAGTGGAGAATAGAGATGGAGCTTCCTTGATAGCTACTCCGGCGAGTTCTTTAGGAGATGCTTCATCTTCATCTTCAGAATCAGAACTTGAAGCATCCGAATCCCATTCAATGAAGCAAGCTTGTCCATCCTTCTTCTTCTTGTAATATTTCTTGAAAGCCTTCTTCTTGCTTTCTCCTTCTTTTTCGTACTTCTTCTTTTTCACGGATTTTTCTTCTTCCTTGTTTTTGCATTGTGCGGAGATATGGCCCTTTTCACCGCAATCAAAGCATCTTCTTTCTTCAAATGGGTTCTTTTTCGATGATTGTCCTTTCTTGAAGAATTTTCCTTGATATCTCTTTTTCATGAACCGCTTGAACCTTCTCACGAAGAGAGCCATTTCCTCATCGGTGTCTCTCTCATCGCTTTCTTCTTCATTATCTTCCCTCTTGGAGGCTTGAGCTTTGAGTGCTATATTCTTCTTCTTGGAGTCGGAAGCCTCATCTTGCACCTCTTCTTGTGATTTCTTAAATATGTCAGGAGTGAGAATTTCACTCAAGACCTCCAAAGGAGTCACACTTTTCAAATTAGATCACACAAGTAAGGTCACAATAGTGTCATATTTTGAAGGTAAAGCTCTAAGAAATTTATGACAAAACTCCACATTTGTGACATCCATACCAAGCCCTTTTAGCTCATTTACTATATTATTTAATCGGTTGAACATCTCCGAGACATTCTCATTGGGCAACATAGCAAATTTTTCAAATTGTCCCTTATTGATGAATAATTTAGCATCTTTGACCATTGAGGTTCCTTCATGAATATCCATTAGGTTTCTCCAAATGTCATGAGCCGTTTCAAGGTTACAAATTCTGTTAAATTCACCTAGATTTAGAGCACTATAAAGAACATTCATGGCTTGAGCATTTGCTAGAGCATTTTCTCTATCTAGGTTAGTCATGTCTTCATCATCTAGAATTGTGAAGCCCTCATCCACCACTTTCCAAATTTTTCCACCCATGGCTTTAAGATAGACCATCATTCTAGTTTTCCAATAGGTATAGTTTGATCCATTAAAGAGTGGTGGTTTGCCAATATTAATCCGACCCTCACTAGCTATCTTTATCCTACTCCGGGATGGTTAAATCCTCCAAAAATGGAGTCCTTAGCTCTGATACCAATTGAAAAGGATCTGGGATATCGACTAGAGGGGGGGTGAATAGGCGATTTTAGCAATTTAACAACTAATCAAGCAATTATCAATAATTAAGAGCAAATAGCTAAAACAAGATGAATATCAAGCAATTTAACACAATGATATATCCCGTGGTCTCGGTGATTTGCCGATCACCCCTAATCCACGTTGAGGCAAACTCAAATCTCTAATCGCTCCTTTATCTAGTCGACTTCCTCTCAAGAAGTGACCTAGATCTCGAGCCGGATTAGTATGATGAGTTATCCAAACCTCGATTCCATTAGTGATGCACTTTACCGCTCCGGCAAGGCGTGCTCAACCCCTTCACAAGTTGTTTTGAGGCTTCTTCATAATCTTCCTTGAAGAGCTCTCAAAAACCTTCCTCCTAGCCGTCTAGGAGCCGGCAAGCTCCAAGAGTAACAAGCCGGTAATGATCACTTAATGCTCTTCTAGTGCCACAAGATTGATTTAGTGAATTAAATGCAATGCACTAGAAGATCTCAATTGCATACTCTCTCAAATTCAAGAAATTGAACACTAGAGTGTATGAAACGTGGTTAAGCTCTTAAGAATGAAGTCAATGTTCACACATATGCCAAAAGTATCAAACAGGACCATGCATGGGAGTATATATACCCCTCTCAAAAAATATAGCCGTTACAAGCCGTTGGAGGAAAAAGATCACCTAGCGGTCAGACTGCAGGTATAAGCCCGGTCAGACCGCCGCAATTACAACGGCATTAAATAGGCGCAATAAATGCTCACCTACCCGTGTCAGGCACTTTCACGGTCAGACCGGAGACAACGGCGGTCAGACCGTGAAACCATCCAGAGACAACATTGTTTTTGGACACGATTTACGGTCAGGCCGAAAACTTCGGATAGACCGGCTACACGGTCAGACCGCAGTACAAAGTCTCGGTCAGACCGGTTTAGCGGTTAGACCGGACCAACTTTCGGTCAGACCGACTAGCACACTAAGTTTCATAAAAATATGATCATGAAGCTCCAAGAGTCTGACTCAAGGTTTAACCACGGACAGACCGACCTTTTTAGGAAAATAAAAACACTTCACCATAACTGTCGATCAGTCCGAAACAACTCTCGGTCAGACCGTTTTTGCGGTCAGACCGGCTAACACGGTCAGACTGACAGAGACTGAACTTGGCTGTTTTGAATGGACAAAAGCATTTTCAAAAGATATGACCTTCTAGTATGCAATACAAGTTGTTTTATGACTTGTGGCACACAGATGAACTATTTAGTGATACACCACATGCTCCTCTTAATAGTACAGCGACTATCCTATAATCCGGTCAAAATTCTTCTCTAATCACCTTAGACCGAAAAAAGGAAAAGAGTCCTATTCCGTACCTTTGCCTCTTTGCTCAATATCCTTTCTTCATCATTTAGCTCTTTCTTTTCCTTTCATTATCCTGTCTTTTGATTTTGTTCTTGACACAATTTAACAGGTATCGTTAGTTCAACATTGTAATTGTCATTAATTATCAAAACACTCTTTAGGAGCCTAGAAGCTACACGGGCCAAGGCTCACCCCTAGCCCTTCGAGGGCCAAGCGGAAGGAGCGGCCTGCGTCCGTCACCGCCCGAACGCTGGAGTCCTCGAGCTCCCGGAGGGCATCCTCCTTGGCCTTTACCTCCCTCCGGAGCCGGTCATTGGCGTTCTCGGAGGCGTGGAGTTGGGCCCAGACTCGGGCCAACTCCCAGAGCGCACCCTCCCGCTCTTCCAAAAAGGCGGCGGCCTTCCCGTCCGCCTCCTTTAGTGCCTTGTCAAAGCATGCCTCACTGCCCAAGGCGATGGCCGCCCCCTACGAATGCGAGAGTTAGTCAAAACCCAAGAGGCGGAATCCCGGAAAAAACGAACTGGATGTGGAGCGACTGCAGCTCCCCGCAGAGCTCACGGAGCATCTCTTGTGAGACGTAATCCTGGACTTTCTGGGTCTGGAGCCCCTCCGCGAATCGGAAGACCTCCCCACAGATAGCAGGGGGGTCTCCCTCCCAGCAACTCCGGACCCATCAGCATCGGCGGGCCCCGTCACGAAGGTTGTGGGGGTGATGTGGACCAAAGTGGCGGTGGCTGGAGTCCTCGCCGCCGAGGAAGTGTCCGAAGAAAAGGCCGATGAGCTCTTTGAGGGGTCCCCCCCAGGGAGGGATGAGGTGCCCTTTCCCTTTTCCGGGCTGCAGGGCCCCCGGCACCTTCGTTGCCGTGGGGACCTCGTAGACCGAGGGGATCCCCCCTCGTCTACCGGCCATTTGACGCGCGGAGGGGAAGCCTCCGCGAATCGAACCTCCGGTCTATCCGGCTCAAGTGGCGCCGGAGCCGCCGGAAGAGCAATCGCCGAAGGCGCCGAGGGGGCGTGATATTTACTTGATTCGCCTTATTTTTCTATACATTTTCCCCATGCTTTTGCACATATCAGTCATTTACCTCGGCATATGCCTAGATTATTCCAGATTTGTCGCCAAATCGAGCGGATTACTAGTTTTGCAATTTTTATCGCAGGTCGGCGGTGATTGGATGGATTTTTGGCTAACGGATGCGCTTCATCGACTCATTCCGACTCCCGATCGATTCCTGATGGAAGTGCGTGTTCCCGCGGTCGCGTAGGAACCAATCGCGTTGAAATCAAAGTCTCTGGGGCTCGGAATCTCAAAATCCTAGCCATCAGGTCCATTCTGCAATTTCTGAAAAATCCAGGGACCTAAGTGTAAAAATGCCAATTTAGACTTTATCTCCTGCCACGGACCACCAGAGGAACCTGAGCCTGGTTTTTCTTTTGTTACCTTCTTCTTCTTCTTCTGCCTCCCTCCTCACGATCCACACTTCCGTCCACCACGCCGGCGACGAGCAGACCGTACGCGGCAGGCGGAGCTCCTTCATTGCCGTTCTTTTTCCTCTTTTTCTTCCTCCCCTTCTTCCTTTTTCCTGTCTTCATCTTCCCCATTTCTCCACCACACCACCATCTAGCCGCCTGGATTCACATCCACGCCGCCGGTGCTCCACGCGCCACCATCCGTGCCTCTTCCGCTGCGCAGGCGCGAGATTGCGACGGATCTACATCGCCGGTGCCGCCCCTAGTGGCCTCCACCGACAGATCCACCGCGCCGCCGTCCCTGCGTGTACCGCCGCCGTCGCTCCAGTCCCACCGCCGAGCTCGTGCCACCCACAAATCCGCTCGCGCCGCCACCTTCCTTGGCCACGCCGCCTCCACAGCCTCCGCGTGAGCCCGCCCTACCCACAAAGCACGCCACCGCTGAGCTTGCCGCTCCGCCCCACGCCGCCAGAGCACCGCCACACCTCCACAGATCTGGCCGATCTGGCCGATCTCCACGCCGCCTTCTCGGACCCGGTGCTCCACGCGCCTCCCATGCGCCTTCGTCCCCTCGTGCTCCCGCAGCGTCGCCGGCGCACCACCACAAGACCATCCGGCGCCGGAGCCTCCTCTCCCTCGACCACCGCTGCCTGCTGCACAGCCGGCGCCGCCTCTTCCTCGCGCCATAGCCGCCGACCCCCTCGCTCTCCTCTTCTTCTTTGCTTAGCGCTGCCTTCTCTTCTCCTCTCTTGCCTCTCTCTCTCTCTCTAATCTCGTTGCAAAACCCCCACCCCCAATCCTGTGCTGCCGCCGCCGAGTTCTTCGTCCTCGTCGCCGGCAATCTCCTGTCCGAGCTGCAAGACCGTGACTTCAGTTACAACTCTCGGCGTCTTCTTCCTCGAGTTCAGGACTTCTTCCTCGACTTCTCCCTCGTCGTCTTCGACCACGGCCACAGCTCTCTGGCGATCACGATCTACTAACACTTCTTCAAGCAGCCTCGACCATTTCCATCGGTTCGGCTTCAACATCAGTCAACTGAGCAGCAAAAAATTGGTGATCAATTCTTCTCCCCATTCTTTTCTTCTACAACTTTGAATGACCTGTGATGTGTGTATAAGATGATCACTTCTGTAAATGTGTTGAATCAAACTTAACTTTCTGAATTCAATACAAATGATAATTGGTATTGAAATTAGCCACAATCTCTTATAGCTCTATCCAGTGAATGCAAGTCTAGGATTTACTGCTGGATGAACTTTGTTTTGTGATGCCTGTTCTGAATCTGTTGGTGTTCTATGTGGTTTGTGGATGATCAGTTGCATGAAATTAGTGGATTGGGATGCTTAACTCCAGTTCTAGTTGTCTTGGATAAAACCCTATGTTGCACTAATTGATATTTTCTTTCTACTGATACCTGGTTTATCCTGTTGTGTGCTGCTCAATTCTCCTGAATGTATTGCTGATGCAGTGTCGAATTGAATTGAGGCTTGTCCCATGTTTTGCTCTGCTCTAGTAGAACTACCTTTGTGTAATAATCTGAGTTCATTGCAAAGTTCTGGAGCATCTCGAGTTGAACTAAGTCTTGGTATCTTCTGTGAAGTTCTGTGATTGATATTTGTGTTTAAACTCTTGTAATCAATCTCTTGAGTCACTTGTGTGGTTTTGGGACAGCTTTCTGTTTGCTCAGTGTTCTTTTGCGTTGTAATGTTATGTCAAGTTGAGATATTAAAGGATCAATTCTTGTTGTCTTAAACATCTTGGCTCTTTGAAGAAGTTGTTCATTTGCAATTGTGTTCATTGTTGAGTTAGTGGTCGTGTTGTATTGATTGAATATATTATGGTTGTGGCTGAAGGAGTGGGGTCGCTATTGATGACCTGTGTTATCTTTACATGCATGTTCGTTGATACCGTCGATGGACGCAGTCGTTTTAGTTGCTTTCGCCTTTCTCTTGCGAGACTACTAAACGATTATGATTCTATCGCTTGTACTCATGACGACATGTATAGACCTAACACTATAGTCGCGATGTGACTACCTCTCTTTTTCTCATTTCTTCTGATATTTTCTCTCTTTCTTTCGTCTGTTTTAGTTTATTATCCATCGATTTAGTTTAGTTCTTCAAGTTTCGTTTCTCTAGTCCCTGTGGAAAGAACGACTAGAATACTCGCCTTACTACATTGTCCTTGTTCTATTGCGAGACGGTTTAGGCTGGTATCAATTTTTTGCGCCGTTGCCGGGGACTAGATTGAAAGTGAATGTATTTGACTAGATTAAATCATTTTGTTTTTGTCTTTCTTTTTGGTTTTTGTTTGCATCTTTTCCCTCCCCTTTCTCCCTCCCAGTTCTTTTATTTCTCGCAGTTCTTGTCCTTATCTCATTGATTGACTTTTATTGATTGAGGACATGGATGGTTATCATTCTTTTTGTGATGCATGTGACAATCTCAGTGCTAAATTGGATGATTTGCCTCGTCAGATTGATACAGCTCTTCGTGGATTATTTGCTCATGTTAGTGTTGCTCCTATATGTTGTATTTGTGGTATACGAGGTCATTCGCCCGCTGCTTGTCAGCGTGGTCGAGCATCCACTATATATTATCCTGGATGGCCTGTATACCCAAATTCACCGTATAGGAACAACCATCCTGTTATCTCATCATCTTCTAGTTATCTTTCGCAGGGTTTTAGGTACGGAGAGCAGCACCCATGTACATCATATCAGCCTCTGTACTTGTCACATCAGCAGTACTCACAGCAGCCTCCTGCATATAAGGATACACCATCTAGACTTGAGGTGCTGTTTGAGCGCCATTTGAAAAAGATGAATGAGTTTCTACTTCCGTCCCCACAGTCGCCTCCTGAAGTTGACCATACATCTAGACTTGAGGCACTGATGGAGGGTTTGATTAAGCAATCCGAGCGCCTCATGACCCAGCATTTAGAGGACGTGAAATTATTGCGGGCTGAGACAGGGTGTGCAATCTTGCATAGCTGAGTTCAGAGGATACCGAGATCCAATCCACATCCTGCCATCTCAAGTACCCGCATTTGAGGCCATCACACCTCCGTTGAGTGTCCTGGAGCCCACCCATGACATGTATCTTGGAGACCCTCACGGAGAGACCACAGTATTGAGCGACGAGCTTCAACCCGATCTTCTTTCTTCGACGTCGCATCACTACGCTCCACCTCTTGCTGATGTGCTCATGTGTGATGATGATGGCGAGCTTGTTTATGAGACACCTCTGCGTCCGTTTGGACCGTTTTCTTTTGATGATCCATTGGCAGACGGACCAGAGATGGAGAGTGTCAGTTTCGACGTTGCAGACCTTGTGGACTACTCCTTGAGCCATGAGATCGAGAGGGAGACATTCTCATTTGATTTTGAGGGACTTCTTTTTGATGTAAGGGAGTCCATTCATCCTGATCTATCAGATACGACCCCCGTGGAGGTCCTTCCTACCCCAGACTTCACGTCATCCACTATCAGGTAGACTTGAAACCCTCTCGTATCATGTTGAGTTGTTTAGTTCTGACGAGGCTATTCATATCCCTTTGAGTTGTCATTCATCCCGCATCGACATATGCCATCCTCATGATATGTATTATCGATTAGTCGATGGGGTAGGACTTTCGTCAGCTGACTTTCTGGAGGGCCTTGTCCCTACCATACACACGTGCTTGTTTGTTCTCGATCTTATTTGCAGGTTAGCACGTGTGGCTTCTCCACCGCGAGCAGACTTGCTCCGAGTCGACATTACCTGGGACCCTGGTGGATTCCCAGGCATGTTGCTTCTTACGAGGAGGGTGTACCCGGAGTCGATCCTGGTCCCGATCTTGCCCCTCCCCCTGACGAGTCTACATGACGTATATGTAGAGGGTCGAGCTCGTGACCTAAACCGAGCGCTTCTCGGGAGGCAACCCGAGCATTTTTTCTCTTGCTTCTTCACTTTGTTTTGCCTATTCTATATACTTGTTCTTAGTTTCTTCTTTGGTTGTTCTTTTAGGGCATCATCTTCATATGGCGGCTTGGCACATTTGGAGTACTTTGGATGGCTCATCGCAACGTTATCGTCTCCATCCTTCATCTGGTGAGCTATTGCGGACCTCTCATATGACCCCTGTGCATGAAATTTATTTTGCGTTCCCATCTCCATGTGTGATTCATCTCATATTGTTGCATTGTGGACTATGCAACCATTTAAGCTTGGGGGGGAATGCATCTCTCTTTGTGCTGAAATTCTTAAAATCTGGGTCAAATTTTTCAAAATTGAGCTACTTTGTGCAAGTTTGTGCTTATGTATGAGATTGTGGTATGTACTTGCTTATACTGTCTTGCCTATATTGTGAATGATCTCTATCCAGCCTTGTGGGCTTGTTTATGTTTTGATATAACCTGTTGTATACTTGTGATTGTTTGGATCAAAAGATAATCTAGAAAGGTCATGTCAAAATTTTCTGGAAATTCTAGACTTGTGCAGATTTGTATCTATATGTGATTGTTGTGGCTATGACTAAATGTGCTTTCATTTTGTGTTTCATTGTTTTCATTTGGCTTCTGGAGCCCTTTGCATGTCGTGTTGAATTTTTTTTACTGCATGCTTTAGTGGCTCGACAATCTATTGTAGGTTGAATTGTGATTAATCATCTTCTAATAGTACTAAAATTGCTTGTACTTAGTTTTGTTGTGGATATCGTGGGAATTTAAATGTTTATTGATATCTATATTGCCGCATTCTATCATGTACATTGAATTATCAATTGAGCCTAATCTCTACACACATACTTAGAACACGAGTCTCCTAAACAATCATTTAACCTGTGTAAACCATATTTGAAAAATTTTGCTAATAAGGTCGCAATTGCTTGCTCTCTACCTTGTAGGCAATGTCAATCTTTCTTTTCTTTTGAATAAAAACTCTTCTGCTTAATTGCTCCTCTGAGTCTTCGGTATGAAAGCATGGTTCGCACATTTTCAAATCTAATAAGTGCATAAGCCTTCTCGCTACATCTTTTGACTCATGAGCATGTTTATAGAACACTCTAGGGGACTAGTTACCCTAGAGCGAAGTACGGAGAGATCCGCCTAAATAAGTCGAAGGGTAGAGACTTGCATTAGCACCAGATTTTGTTTTTCAAATAAAAGAGCTCAAAAATTAATAACGTTGAAATGGATTATTTGATGTTTATGGAGACCGTAGTTCCTTCATGCCTGTGCACTGTTTACGCTCACTTTGAAGTTTGGTATACATGCATGGATGTAGGTGGTATGAGTAGAATTAAGTATTCTTATTTCTTCCGTACCCGGAACTAAGGTAGTTACTTGCAATTTCTATTCAATTATTAGATGGTTGAGCGCTTGATACATATCTTAGTTTGCCGAGCTTACTATACGCTGCATTTTACTCTTTCATGACATCTGTTTGCTTGCTTGTCTCCTTGGATTTATTTCTTGTCACATTGCTTGAGGACAAGCAAAGATTAAGCTTGGGGGATGATATTTACTTGATTCGCCATATTTTTCTGTACATTTTCCCCATGCTTTTGCACATATCAGTCATTTACCTCGGCATATGCCTAGATTATTCCAGATTTGTCGCCAAATCGAGCGGATTACTCATTTTGCAATTTTTATCGCAGGTCGGCGACGATTGGATGGATTTTGGCTAACGGATGCGCTTCATCGACTCATTCCGACTCCCGATCGATTCCTGATGGAAGTGCGTGTTCCCGCGGTCGAGTAGGAACCAACCGTGCTGAAATCGGAGTCTCTGGGGCCCATAATCCCAAAACCCTAGCCACTAGGTCCATTCTGCAATTTCTGAAAAATCCAAGGACCTAAATGTAAAAATGCCAATTTGGGCTTTATGTCCTGCCGCGGCCACCAGAGGAACCTGAGCCTGGCTTTTCTTTTGTTACCTTCTTCTGTCTCCCTACTCATGATCCACACCTCCATCCACCACACCAACAAAGATTGGGCCGTACGCTACCGGCGGAGGTCCTTCACTGCCTTTCTTTTTCTCTTTTTCTTCCTCCCCTTCTTCTTCCTTTTTCATGTCTTCATCTTCCCCCATTTCTCCACCACACCACATTCCTCCCCTTCCTTTTCTCATTTCTCCACCACACCACCATCTAGCCACCTGGATTCACATCCACGCCGCCGGTGCTCCACGCGCCACCATCTGCGCCTCCTCCGCCGCGCTGCCGCGAGATTGCGCCGAATCTACATCACCAGCGCCGCCCCTCGTGGCCTCCACCGACAGATCCACCGCGCCGCCGTCCCTCCGTGTACCGCCGCCATCGCTGCAGTCCTGCCGCCGAGCTCACGCCGCCCACAAATCCGCTCGCGCCGCCACCTTCCTTGGCCGCGCCGCCTCCACAACCTCCACGTGAGCCCGCCTTGCCCAAAAAGCACGCCGCCCACAAATCCGCTTGCGCCGCCACCTTCCTTGGCCGCGCCGCCTCCACAGCCTCCGCGTGAGCCCGCCCTGCCCACAAAGCACGCCGCCGCTGAGCTTGCCGCTCCGCCCCACGCCGCCGGAGCTCCGCCACGCCTCCACAGATCTGGCCGATCTGGCCGATCTCCACGCCGCCTTCTCGGACCGGGTGCTCTACGCGCCTCCCATGCGCCTTCGCCCCCTCGTGCTCCCGCAGCGTCGCCGGCGCACCAGCACAAGACCATCCGGCGCCGGAGCCTCCTCTCCCTCGGTTACCGCCGCCTACTGCACAGCCGGCGCCGCCTCTTCCTTGAACCATAGCCGCCGACCCCCTCGTTCTCCTCTTCTTTGCCTAGCGCTGCCTTCTCTTCTCCTCTCTTGCCTCTCTCTCTCTCTCTCTAATCTCGTTGCAAAACCCCCACCCCCAATCCTGTGCTGCCGCCGCCGAGTTCTTCGTCCTCGCCACCGGCAATCTCCTGTCCGAGCTGCCAGACCATGACTTCAGCTACAACTCTCGGCGTCTTCTTCCTCGAGTTCAGGACTTCTTCCTCGACTTCTCCCTCGTCTTCTTCGACCACGGCCACAGCTCTCTGGCGATCACGATCTACTACCACTTCTTCAAGCAGCCTCGACCATTTCCATCGGTTCGGCTTCAACATCAGTCAACTGAGCAGCAAGAAATTGGTGATCAATTCTTCTCCCCATTCTTTTCTTCTGCAACTTTGAATGACCTGTGATGTGTGTATGAGATGATCACTTCTGTAAATGTGTTGAATCAAACTTAACTTTCTGAATTCAATACAAATGATAATTGGTACTGAAATTAGCCACAATCTCTTATAGCTCTATCCAGTGAATGCAAGTCTAGGATTTACTACTGGATGAACTTTGTTTTGTGATGCCTATTTTGAATCTGTTGGTGTTCTATGTGGTTTGTGGATGATCAGTTGCATGAAATTAGTGGATTGGGATGCTTAACTCCAGTTCTAGTTGTCTTGGATAAAACCTTATGTTGCACTAATTGATATTTTCTTTCTACTGATACTTGGTTTATCCTGTTGTGTGCTGCTCAATTCTCCTGAATGTATTGCTGATGCAGTGTCGAATTGAATTGAATTGAGGCTTGTCCCATGTTTTGCTCTGCTCTAGTAGAACTATCTTTGTGTAATAATCTGAGTTCATTGCAAAGTTCTGGAGCATCTCGAGTTGAACTAAGTCTTGGTATCTTCTGTGAAGTTCTGTGATTGATATTTGTGTTTAAACTCTTGTAATCAATCTCTTGAGTCACTTGTGTGGTTTTGGGACAATTTTCTGTTTGCTCAGTGATCTTTTGTGTTGTAATGTTATGTCAAGTTGAGATATTAAAGGATCAATTCTTGTTGTCTTAAACATCTTGGCTCTTTGAAGAAGTTGTTCATTTGCAATTGTGTTCTCTGTCGAGTTAGTGGTCGTGTTGTATTGATTGAATATATTATGGTTGTGGCTGAAGGAGTGGGGTCACTATTGATGACCTGTGTTCTCTTTGCATGCATATTCTTTGATACCGTCGATGGACGCAGTCATTTTAGTTGCTTTCGCCTTTCTCTTGCGAGACTACTAAACGATTACGATTCTATCGCTTGTACTCATGACGACATGTATAAACCTAACACTATGGTCGCGATGTGACTAACTCTCTTTTTCTCATTTCTTCTGATATTTTCTCTTTCTTTCGTCTGTTTTAGTTTATTATCCATCAATTTAGTTTAGTTCTTCACGTTTCGTTTTTCTAGTCCCTGTGGAAAGAACGATTAGAATACTCGCCTTACTGCATCGTCCTCGTTCTATTGCGAGACGGTTTCGGCTGGTATCAGGGCGTAATTCGCCGAGTTGGATGCCCCCCCGTCATCGGTTGGCTCTTTCCCCCGAGCCTCTCCGGAGGCCTCGGGAAGGCGCGCGAGCTCCTGCGCCTCCATTGCCCCCCCGGAGTTCTCTGGGAGGGGCGGCGTCACTTCTTGCCAAGAAGGCGCCCGCGTGTGCCCTGACCCGGGGGTGGCGCCCTGGACCTTCACAGGCGTGGAACCCGGCGTCGTCGCCGGACCGGGGGCCTTCTGAACCTTGGCGTGCTTCGGCTCAGAACCCCCCGGCGGCCTCCTTCCCCCGCTTGTGAGAGCAAGGGGTGGGGAGAGGCGTCCTCTCCGGTAGCTTCAGCCCGAAGGCCTCGCCACCAAGTTTCGGGGAGGGCCCTCCCCGATGACGTGCACGATGCGCTCGTGCTCATCGGCGTAGTACCTCCCGAGGAGGTTCTCCGCCTTCTCCTGGGCAGCCGGATATGGCCGGACTACAAAGCAAAGAGTTAGAGAAATCAACAAAAAAGCGAACAAAGTAGCCGGGAACTTACGTCGAGTCACCGGCTTCTGCGGGGGCCACTGCGCCGGACACATCCCAATTCCCCTCCTCCCGTGCGAGAAGGGGGAGATCTTCAGTAGTGTCAGCTCCTCGGCAGCGTCCCTCATGGAACGGACGCCCCGGCAGCCCACCACTTTGCTGAGGAGCTTCAGCTCCTCCTCGGTCCACACCGGGGGCTTGGGGGCGGACGATCGGCTGTAGGAGGGGGGCTCCGGTGAGTAGGTCATCTCGGCGTCCCGGACCCGAAAGTAGAACCACCTCCAGACCCAGTCCCCCCAGTGGTCCCGGGAAGCTGCCACCGAGTACTCCGCCACCCGTGATGGCAGGAGCTGGATCATGACGGAGCCAAATGGGAACTTCGGCCCTCCCTTCACCAGGTGAGCTCCTCGCCACCGGCTCGTAGAAGTACCAGAACAGCTGGAGCGTCGGCTCCCGTCCAGTGGCTGTCTCGAACAGCCAAATAAAGATGCCCATCCAAATGAAGGCGTTCGGTGTCAGGTGGTTGAGCGCTACCCTGTACTGCTGGAGGAACTCCCAGAGCAACGGATGCACCGGGAGCTGGAGCCCGGCCTCGAGAAAAGCCTCGAAGACCACCACTTCCTCGGGCCTAGGGTGGGGGGCACCATCTTTCTTGGAGGGGATCCGAACATCCCCGTCCGCGACAACCCTTAGGTCCACGAGGGACTCTAAGTCCCTCGACGTGAACTCGGAGGCCCAGAGGAAGTCCACGGTGACTTCCTCTGGAGGCACCTCGGCGGCCTTGGCACGACCCTTGGGACCCATTGACTTCTCCGGTGGCTTGGGCTCTAAGGGGACGGACTTGAGTTCCCGGGGACTGGGCTTCCGGGAGAGAGTTACCGGGAGAGATAAGGGCGCCGGTGGTGTTTCAGGATTGAGGGTTCGAGTGACTCCTCCAGGCCCCTCGAGGCCCTATTTATAGGGCTCGAACGTGGCTCCGATGGGCGCCACGTGGCTCCTCGTGGCGCATCCGCGCTGCTCAATTCAAAAAGCACGCGGGAATTGAAGGGACGGGCGCGCGAAACGACGCGTCGCCGGTTCGAACCGCGAGCAGCCATTATGGTTGAACGGTGCGCTCCAATCAACACGGGGCCTTAATGAACAACGGCGCCGCCATAAACGCTTGACATGAAGATCGAAGCGTCAAGGTGCCGGAGATCCACCCCGGAGGAGATGTTCCCGGTAACATGAACCATCCCCTCCGGGGACTCGAACAGCGTCCCTAGAGGGCATGGGGGGCTGCTATTGGGGGAAATCTTCGCGGGATCAAGTCTAGGTAAGAGACAAGGCCCCCCGGTAGCTTGTCCTGGCCGCCGCCGGGAGCCGTCGTTTGCCCAGGGACAAGGCCCCCCGGTGGCTTGTCCCGGGTGCCGCCATTTTCCCGGGGACAGGGCCCCTCGGTGGCTGGTCCCTAGCGCCGCCATTTTCCCGGAGACAAGGACCCCCGGTGTCAGGTCACGTGAGGATCACGCGAAGCGCCTCGGGAACTAGCGGGGACACCTGTCAAGCATCTGAGCCTTTTGGCCTGGAGAAGGACGCTAGTGCCCCTCGGTCCAACGGTTGCGAACGGGGCAGTTTAGTCTTTTTGCATATTTTGGGCCTATATAAGCCCTTGTAACCCCTCATGTAAGGAGGACAATTCATTTTTACTCTAATACACAACAAAACGGGCGTGCTTTGGAGCCATCTATCCCCGAGAGAGCTCCCATAGCCAACTCCAGTTGGGAGCATGTCGACAGGACTAGGGCCTCCATTGAGGCTTGAACCTGTATAAACCCTCGTGTCATTTGCTGCGTTTGCCCGACGGGAGAGGACCGGTCACGCGGTCAGCTCGCGTTGTCTTTTCTTCGCTAGGGACTTCAACAAAACCTGCCGGGGTATTCGCAATACCACGACACCCTAGATCTGGAGATTGTGACTGTGTGTGATTGCTGTATAATGTATACTTGTATCATGTATATATACCGAGCCGAGCCCGAGCGAGCTGGGGTCTAGCTCGGGCTCGGCTCGTTTTCGAACCGAGCTACGAAGATAGCTTGAACTCGGCTCGTTTGTTAACGTGCCGAGCCCGAGCTGAGCCAAAAACTGAGTCGAGCCCGGGTTGCTCACGAGCCACGAGCTATAGTTCCAGCCCTACATGGCACAGGATTCTATGGATGGCATAGGATTCTATGGGTGTCCCGGACACAGGATTCGTGGGTGGGCATTTCTGGCCTGGGGGGCGAGGCTTACGCTAACGAAGGTGAAGACGAGGGTATGCAATACTCAGGCAGCGAAAGTTCGGAGGTGGACGTAGACTATGCGGATTGCTCTAGTGAAGAAGATTATCATGGGATGGGAGCCCCCAACAATGGTTAGATCCAACTGGTTTGATCACATGCGAATCCACAATGATCGCAGTTCGGAGTCGGCATCGAATGAGCAAAAATTAACTCTAAGGCAACATTTCCGAAGCAAGGAGGAGGCCAAGCAAGGCGTGGCAATGTGGTCCATGGCACTACGTCGCTCTTTCAAGGTGGATAGAACAAATCCGCGTCTATACGCTGTGAAGTGCACGGTGGAGGGATGTAGATTTTATGTCCGTGTTGCCCGGTACAAGGACAGTGAACACTTCGTTGTTTCAAGAATCACCGAACATGATTGTTTGGTTATAGAAGTCTCACGGAGCCACAGGAATATGTCATCCGCATTCGTGGCAAATGTGATTTTGGCGAACCTTCATGCAAATTTGAACATGGCATCGAAAAAAATTGTCGTTCAAATCGACGACACATTTGGATACAGCATTCAGTACGGCAAGGCATGGAGAGCGAAACAACTTGGTCTTGAGATGCTATTTGGATCTTTCTACGATTCATATAACTACGTGCCCAGACTGATACAGCAAATTGTCCACACCAACCCTGGCACTGTAATGGACATGGTTCATGTAGGATTGAGGATGCCGACTAGAGGGGGGTGAATAGGAGGCTTTAAAAACTTCAAATTAAAACAACTTTTGCAAAGAGAAGAATCAAAAACAATTTAACAATATATTGAACAATTAAATAGAAGAGAAAAAGAGAACAAACACAAAGATTTTTTCTGAGGTCTCGGAGACTCGCCCGGTCTCCCCTACTCCTCGTTGAAGCACTCAAATGAATAAGTCTTGCTTCAATATCCACGAAGGATATTTCTCACTAGTGGTTGCTCTTTATCCACTCCGGAAAGGTGAGCACCGATTCCCTTTACAAACACGCTCAGCCTCTCCGACAATTCTCTGAACGGGAGAGGTCAACGGCCATGCCACCAAACCGTCTAGGTTAGGGCGTTCACCTAGAGTAATGAGCAGCAATGGTCTTGTCTAGACCTCCAACAATCACCGAGAAACTAAAAGTATGCAAAGATGATGCGAACTGAAAACTCAGTGGATCTCAAAAGCTCACGACTTGATCAACAGATCAAGATTTTAACTCCAAAATGAATTCTCAAGTGTATAAGAGAGAAGAGGGCTGCTTGGTGTTAAAAACAATAGCTCAAAGCCTCTATTTATAGCCTCAACAATCAAAAGAACCGTTGGAGCTCGAGCTAAAAATCAACAGTACAAACTGACAGTCAGTTTGGGTCACGACCAGAAAGAAGTAAAATCCGGAGAAAACTCAACTAGCCGTTTGAGGTCGTATATGGAAATAAAACAGTGCAAACTGACAGTCAGTATGGGACACTGACAGTCAGTTTCAAACTCAACGGCTGACAAAATTTACGGATAAAAAATAGCTAGCCGTTTGTGGTCATATATGGAAACAAATACCTCATACTGACAGTCAGTATCACATACTGACAGTCAGTATGGACCACAAAAATGACCAGATAAAACATCAACTCAAATAAAACGACTTGAGGTCGAAATGTAAACTGACAGTCAGTCTTGGCATGCTGACAGTCAGTTTAGTTCAAAATATTTCAGCTCAAAAAAAAACAACCTCTCTAGACAACTGTCAATTAACACAAACTGACAGTCAACATAAATAAAAACAACCATAACTTTTAATTCAGAAATCCGATTTAAGAGTTTACTAGCTTGTTTGAAAGATAATTTAACGGGCTATATTTTTGTCAACAGAAGCAAAAGCCAGATCTGCCTAGATCTTTCTAGAAAATGCAAAAACTCTTCTGTTATCAAAAACTCAACTGAAAAACCAAATCTTTCAAAACCAAATCAAGCCGAAAAGAATACAATACAGTGACCTAGTAGTTTCTCGGTTTATACTGGAAATATAGAGAGGACTTGCAACCCCTCTTTATAGTACGGTTAAAACTAAGAAATAAAATCCTTAACCGATCAACCTCCAAGCACCGAGATCGGTAAAAATAAAATCATATTACCTTAGGTCCTTTGCATCTTCATGTTTGCAATTTACGTCTCGTCTTTTGCTCTTTCCGACTTGTGCTTTTATTTATTTCACATCGGGTTCATCCTGAACATCTTGCATGTTTTTCCAGCTAGGTCTGTATCAAACAGCTCAGGAGAACAGTTAGTCTGAAACACTTGTTTTCATTAATCATCAAAATTAGGTCAGGCATAAAGACCTAGATGCAACAATCTCCCCCTTTTTGATGATTGATGACAACAAGTGTTCGATAATAATGTTGGGGGAAATCTCCACAAGATCAAGTCCAGGTAAGAGGCTGTTCAATTTGCCCGGGGACAAGGCCTCCGGTGGCTTGTCCCCGGGCGCCGCCCTTAGCCCAGGGACAAGGCCCCCCGGTGGCTTGTTCCGGGCGCCGCTTTTTGCCCGGGGACAAGGCCCGGTGGCTTGTCCTAGCGTCCTTCCGGAGACAGGAGTCTCCGGTCCCGAGTCACGTGAGGGTCACGCGGGAAGCTCCTCAGGAACCAGCGGACACCTGTCAAGCATCTAAGGTCCCTGACCGGAAGAAGGACATTGTTACCCCTCGGTCCAACGGTGGCAGGCAGGGTAGTTTAGTATTTTTGCGTCTTTTGGGGCTATATAAGCCCTTGTAACACCTCATGTAAAGGGGACAATTCATTATTACTTGGAATAGACAATCTAATAGGTGTGCTCCGGAGCCATCTCTCCCCCGAGAGAGCTCCCCTAGCCAACTCCAGTTGGGAGAGCGCCGACAGGACTAGGGCCTCCACTGAGGCCCAAACCTGTATAAACACTTGTGTCATTCGCTGTGTTTGTTCGACGGGAGAGGACCGGTCGCTCGGTCAGCTCGCGTCGTCTTTTCTTCGCTAGGATCTTCCACAAAACCTGCTGGGGTATTCGCAAGACCACGACAAATAAAAAAATAAAATAACTCCCCCTGAGTGTATGCATGAGATCATAATTCTCCTCCTAAGTGCATGATATCTCATATGACATGTATACAAAGATAAGTTCAAAGCATACAACAGAAAACACATCACCAATACAAATATCAGAGCATCACAAATATATATAATTTATTCAACACATATCATAAAAAAATCATATATAATATATCAAGGGATCAAAATGGTTCCATCATCCATACATCACCGTATCAAAATGTTGGGGGAAATCTCCGCGGTGCTAAGTCCAGGTAAGTCGTGTCACATTTGCCCGGGGACGTAGCCTCCGGGTGCTCCCCGGGCGCCGCCTTTTGGCCCCCGGGACAGGGCCTCCGGTGCCCTCCCGGGCTCCGCCATTGGCCCGGGGACGTGGCCTCCGGGCTCTCCCCGGGCGCCGCCTTTTGGCCCCCGGGACAGGGCCTCCGGTGCCCTCCTAGGCGCCGCCTTTTGGCCCCCGGGACAGGGCCTCCGGTGCCCTCCCGGGCGCCGCCATTGGCCCGGGGACGTAGCCTCCGACCCCTCCCCGGGCGCCGCCATTTGGCCCCCGGGACGTGGCCTCCGGTGCCCTCCCGGGCGCCGCCATTTACCCGGGGACGTGGTTTCCGGCCGCTCCCCGGGCGCCGCCTTTTGGCCCCCGGGACATGGCCTCTGGTGCCGTCCCGGGCGCCGCCATTGGCCTGGGGACGTAGCCTCCGGGCTCTCCCCGGGCGCCGCCATTTGGCCCCAGGGACAGGGCCTCCGGTGCCCTCCTGGGCGCCGCCATTGGCCCGGGGACGTGGCCTCCGGCTTCTCCCCGGGCGCCGCCATTGGCCCGGGGACGTGGCCTCCGGCCCCTCCCCGGGCGCCGCCATTTGGCCCCCGGGACATGGCCTCCGGCGCCGTCCCGGGCCTCATCGCCCTCCTAAAGGTAAAGTCTCGAATTGTTCGTCACGTGCAGGTCACGCGAGGAGCGCCTCGGGAATTAGCGACCACCTGTCAAGCATCCAAGGCGTTTGACCGGGAGAAGGACGGTCCTACCCTTCAATCCGACGGTGGCTTCCGGGGTAGTTTAGGCTTTTTTGCTTCTTTTTGGGGCTATAAATAGCCCTTGTACCCCTCTGTTGTAAAGGACTGATTCACTTTTATTGGAATAGCCACACTCACAGGCGTGCTCCGGAAGCCTCTCCCCCGGAGAGAGCCTCCCCAGCCGACTCTGGTCGGGAGCGTGTCGACAGGACTAGGGCCCCCACCGGGACCCGAACCTGTATAAATCCTCGTGTCATTTCTTGTGCTTGTCCGGCGGGGGAGGACCGGTCACCCGGTCAACCCGCGCCGCGTAATCTTCGCTAGGATCGTTCTCAAAACCTGCCGGGGTATTCGCAATACCACGACACAAAATATATCGTAATCAACCATAACAGAAACTCATCCAATATATCATAAACATATCCATAAAAAGTCATACATCCAGAATAAAATAAATAAAGACATAAAGTATTTCTCCCCCTTTGGCATCAAGCACAAAAAGGCGGGAGCTAACAAAAAAAAAGCCTAAGGCTCATCACTAGAGGATAACCCTAAGACCGCTGTATCTCTGGAACCTGCAGGAGATCCAGTCGGGTCGACCACTGGGGACAGTGGAGGTGTACTAGCCGGAGCTCGTGCAGCAGGCCCTGAAGCTGAGCCTGGTGAAGATGCAGCTGGGCGGGCCCTCTTGCAAGGGGCTGGAGAGGCAGACGAAGGCAGCCGGCGCAGAATCTCCTCCTGCTGAGCAACCAGTCGAAGCAGCAACTAATGGTGCTCCTGCTGAGTACGCAGGATCTGCTGCTGGGTCTGGATGACCTGCTGGAGCTGAGAGAGAGAAGCCGAGGAAGAGATGACGACGACGAGGCACGGTTCGGTGAGAAGAAGCACAAAGAGGAGAAGCACGGGTGACGAGGATTGTTACCCGAGCTAGTTCAGAATAAATGCATGTCTGGTTCAAGACAGATTTGAACCAGGCAACTGTTCGTTAATATGATCTCAAGCTGTCTTGAGAGGTGCGGACACATGGTCGCAAGTTCTATGCGATCAGGTCGCAGATAGTGCACGGTCAGAAGCCCCTATGCGAATACGCGGATAGAAGGCTGCAGATAGTGCGCGGTCAGATGCTTGCAAGCAATGCGCTGTCAGAACACCCTCAACCAGGAAATGCGAGGTTACTTAGACCTTACAACAAGTATATCCCGAAGATTCCTCCACGTGCAGGGACAGCCGTCAAGAGGTTAATACGTATAGTTATTCTTTAATTACACATGTTAAGCCTGCGTGGAGGTTAAGGGCAGTTACCAAAATTGCACCCGAGCAACTGTTCGAAGCCGTTATGCCTTGGCACCCTTTTGACCAGTATAAAAGGGTAAGCCAATGCATCAGACGGGGAGATCAAGAGATCGAATGGTCAACAGAAGACATTAGATTAAATCAGTTAGTTTTCATAAGCCTTCTTGGCATTGTCTTGTAGAAATACACAGGAAAGATCTTCGCCTGTGAAGATCCTTTCCAAGTCTTGTAACTCTTTTTCCTACATATAGTAAATCTCAACAGGAAGTAGGGCTGTTACTCCCACCATCGAGGGCCCGAACCTGTCTAAATCTCTCTGTGCTTCAGTTAACTTTGGTTCATCATCCCTTACCGGAGGGACACTCTGAAAGGTCTCACAACTCACAAATTCTGCATAAGTTCGACTAAGGACCCCGAGTCCGAATCGTCGACAGCTGGCGCCCACCGTGGGGCCTTTCTCAAGGCGTCCTAATTTTCATCCGGAGGTTCGCTGTATCATGGCTGGAGCATATGATTCCGAGAACGACTTCGATCTCGAGGATTATGCCCACATCCAGATGCCTTCACCCAGTGATCCTGTTCTGATGGAGGAAACCGGAGGCGAAGACGTCCCAGGGGTCGATTCGACCACTCAGGTCATGTCTATTGACCAGGAGGTGACCAACGCAGAATCAGAGCCTACTGAGGTTCTTAATGCGTTAGAGGTTGAATCCGGTCCATCGTACGACCCTGCTGAGGGTAAGAACGATGTGGACCAGGAAATTAGCCTGGGGAGGTTTGACCCTGACAACCTCCATCGTCTCTTTGATTTCGAGTCAGACTCGGAACAAACGGAGATGTTTTCTTCATCGGCGACCTCTCTCCCTAGACAGTTCGCTGCCTTATCGGAAGAGACTCCCGATCAACGGGCTACTAGGGAAGAACAGGAACGCAAATGGCAGGAAGAGCAAGATCGCGAGTGACAAGACAACGACCTTCGCAGAACGGCCCTAGAGGCTCTTCAAAATGCGCAGGGTCGTTATGATGCTGCTCCAAGTTCTTCTCGACGATCACGTGGTTGCAGACGCGACCAAACACCCTCTTTACCCCCAGAGCGTTTCCCGGCGGATGAAGAGACGATAACCCCCGGTGCCCCTAGGAGAAGTACGCATGGCCAACTCCGATCTATCGCGGAGGTCTTGCGTAATTTTCCTCCTACGGTCACAGATGCGCAGAAGCCGGCCTTTCCCAGAATTCTGGCGGAGAGGTTGGACGAGGTCACATCTGAGGCGACCCCAACGGCCTCTTCCCGGTCAGTGACACATTCCCATAACCGAGAGTACTCTCACTCTGGTTCGGGTAGACGTAATCGTCCACCACCTGTCTCGTCTCGGCATAACGAAGCTAGACGGGCGGAGGGTTCTCGAGATAGGGAATGAATTCCTGTCCACTCTCGCTTAGGACCACGAGTGACTTCTCCATTACGTGAGGTTGTGCGTGATCATGTCGAGAGTCACAGGTCAATTCATGGTCCCTATGTTGGTTGTAAAGCTTTCTTGCCCGGCCTTCGTGTGGTCGTTTGGCCGGACAAGTTTAAACTAGGGGCCATAGAGAGATTTGATGGAACCCAGAACTCATCCGAGTTCTTCCAAATCTACATTACTGCCATCCAGGCAGCAGGCGGCGATGACCGGGTCATGGCTAACTACCTACCTACAGTCCTTGAAGGACTGGCAAGAACCTGGTTTTTCAATCAACCTAAGGGTTCGATCTATAATTGGGAAATGTTGTGTGATGCCATCCTCAACAATTTTCAAAATTGTTATCTGACGGGGATTGACACCCGGGTCACTTCTAATGAACTTTTGGTTCAAGACAGGTTTGAACCAGACATGTATCTGGTGATGCGAACTCAAGCTATTCTCAGGGGCATCACCATGAGGTCGCAAGCTTTACGCGATCAGGTCGCAGCTTTACGCGGTCAGACCGTAAGCCTTGCGCGGTCAGAAGTTCGTAGGCTATACGCGAACTACACATTCGGGATATTGCGCGGTCAGCCAATATTCCGCGGTCAGAACATCTGCCGATCAGGATATTTGGGATCTATCTATTCGGTTGCCCATACAACAGGATATTCTGAGTATCCCGAAGATTCCTACACGTGGAGAATCGACCGTCAGAAGGTTAACATGTACAGTTATCCATGAATAACACATGTTTAACCTGTGTGGAGGTTAAGAGCGGTTCCAAAAACCGCATCCAACCGTCCGTGCAACCAATTGATGCAGTTTTCTCCACATGGCACCCTTTCAAGCAGTATAAAAGGATGGCATGGAGCATCAATCAGGGGGATGGAAACCAAGAGATCATCCGAAACACCAACAGAGAGATCGGAAGATCAAGAAATCCAAAATCACTTAAGTTAGCCAAGTCTACGGCCCACCTCATATAGCATTTTAGTAAGCCTTCTTTGGCTTATCCTTGTACACTTTTACAGGAAAAATCCTCGCCTGTGAGGATTTTTTCCTTCATTTGTAAACCTTTTACCACACTTAGTGAAATCTCAACAGGACGTAGGGCTTTTACTCCCACCATCGAGGGCCCGAACCTGTCTAAACTCTCTGTGTTCCTGTTCACCATTGTTCAGCATACCTTCCCGAAGGGTCATCTTGAAAGGTCTCACAATTACAAATTCTGCATAAGTTCGGCTGAGGACCCCGAGTCCGAATCGTCGACAGCTGGTGCCCACCGTGGGGCCTTTCTCAAGGCGTCCTAATTGAAATTCGGAGGTTCGCCGAAACATGGCTGGAGCATATGATTCCGAGAATGATTTCGATCTCGAGGATTATGCCCATATACCAATGCCTTCTCCAAGCGATCCTGTCCCGATGGAAGAGGTTGAAGGCCAGAATCTTGCACAGGTTGAATCATCTCCCCAAGTCATGTTAATCGACCAGGAGGTAACTGGCACAAGGTCAGAACCCGCAGAGGTTCTTAATGTGCTAGGTGATGAATCCGGCCCGTCATACGATCCCGCTGGGGGAAAATATGATGGTGACCCTGAAGTTAGCCCAGGAAGGTTCGACCCTGATAACCTCCACCGTCTCTTTGATTTCGAGTTCGACTCGGAACAAACCGAGATGTTCTCCCCATCGGCGACCTCTCTCCCTAGGCAGTTTGCTGCGTTGTCGGAAGAAACTCCCGATCAACAGGCTGCCAGGGAAGAACAAGATCGCAAACAGAAGGGGGAGCAAGATCTCGAGCAACAGAACAACGAACTACGCAGAACTGCCCTAGAGGCTCTTCAAGATGCGCAGGCTCGTTACGATGCTGCTCCGAGTTCTTCTCGACGGTCACGTGGTCGTAGACGTGACCAGACTCCTTCCTTACCACCGGAGCATTTCCCAGTGGACGAAGAAACAATAACACCTGGTGCTCCTAGGAGAAGTACCCATGGTCGACTGCGATCTATCGCGGAAGTCATGCGCAATTTTCCTCCTACGGTCACGGATGCGCAGAGACCGGCCTTTTTCAGGATCCTGGCGGAAAGACTGGACGAGGTCGCATCCGAGGCGACCCCAACAGCCTCTTCCCGCTCAGTGACACATTCCCGTGAACGAGATGGTCCTCATTTTGGCTCTGGCCGGCGGAGTTACCCGCCGCCCCTACCGTCCCGATAGGACAAATACCGGCGAATGCAGGACTCTCGTAGTAGGGATCGAGTCCCCGTTCACTCTCGTTTGGGACCACGGGTAACCTCGCCATCACGTGAGTTTGCTCAAAACCCGACCGAAAGTCGCAGGACGGTTCACGGTCCTTACGTTGGTTGCAAAGCTTTCTCGCCTGGCCTATGAGCAGTCGTTTGGCCCGATAAGTTTCGACCAGGAGCCATTGAGAGGTTTGATGGAACTCAGAACCCATCCGAGTTCCTTCAGATCTATATCACTGCCATCCAAGCAGCAGGAGGCGATGACAAGGTAATGGCCAACTACCTGCCAACAGTCCTCGCAGGACCGGCTAGAACCTGGTTGTTCAATCAGCTTGAGGGTTCCATCTACAATTGGGAAATGCTATGCGATGCCATCCTCAGCAATTTCCAAAACTGTTACCAAAAGCCGGGTAAGGAGGACGACCTGCATAGATTGCGGCAAACTTCGACCGAAACACTTCGGCAGTTTGTCAAGAGGTTTGTCGGGGTAAGAAATACCATCCCGAACATATCTGATGGCTCCGTAATCAGGGCATTTAAGCATTCCGTTCGATACCGGAGATTCACTGAAGACTTGCTTATTCACCCTCCTCGATCAGTGGCCGATCTGTTCGATATGGCTGATCGATACTCTGATGCAGCCGAGGCAGTCGAATGGAACCGAATGGTTGACAAGGGGGACCTACCGCCCCAACCAGGCTTCAAGGATGCCAGGAAAGAAGATTCAAGCAAAAAGCCGGAGTCTTCACCGGGTGGGAAGTCAAAAAAGTCGAAGAGGAACCGCTCTGGACAGTACCGTGAGGTCGCGGTCGCGGAGAAACCACCTTCGACCAAAGGTAATAAGTCTTCTTTTAAAAGTAAAACTGCTTCTGGTGGCCGGGATTCCGACCAGCCAGAAAAATCAACTAATCCGCAGGAGGGCAAAAGGTGGTGTCTACTCCACAATTCCGCAGGCCACGATCTCAAAAACTGCAGGAGTTGGTTGAAACAGCTGGATGATTTCTACCAAGGAGCTGGGCCAATGCCAACCTTACCGCCTAAAGAGCAGGCGTGCGGGATTAGAGACGTCGACGGAGACGAAGAAATGGCTTACCAGGTACCTCAAAATCATGTTAATGTCATTTTCGGAGGTTCCTCCTCTTTCGTTTCCAAAAGGCAGTTTAAAACCTTTTGCCGAGAGGTTAACCAAACGGAGACATCCCTTGGTGAACCTCAATATCCCCGTTGGTCGGATATGCCTTTGACGTTCGATCGCGCTGACTGTCCTGTGGGGCTAACTCGACCATTGAGGCTACCTCTGGTTATTACCCCAATCATCAGTAACGCGAGAGTCGAAAGGGTCCTGATTGATGGGGGGAGTTCCCTTGATCTTTTATTGGTCAAGACTCTCGACGAGATGCAAATTCCTTGTTCGAAGATCAAGCCCATAATCCATCCGTTTTATGGGATAATCCCAGGCCCCTCCATGATGCCATTGGGACAAGTGGTCCTCCCGGTCACTCTGGGAGAACCAGATAACTTCCGAACAGAATTGGTTACTTTCGATGTAATCGATTGTGATTCAGCTTATAATGCAATCTTTGGCAGGCCGACTCTTGCTAAGTTCATGATGGCAACGCACTATGCTTATCAGTGCGGGAAATTGCCTGGCCCCAAAGGTGTCATTTCGGTCCGAGGTAGTCGCAACGTGGCGCTCACGTGCGACCGGCTATCTTTGGAGATGGTCGATCAACTTCCCCTCCGGGACGCTCAGGTCGCCACCGTTGCCACCGATGCGATCAGGGCTGCTCCTCGACCAGATGAGAAACGCAAACAAGTTCCTTTGTACCCAGATGACCCATCCAAGACAATTCGGGTTGGGTCAGCCC
The DNA here is from genome assembly GCA_019359835.1 of Pharus latifolius. NCBI lineage: Eukaryota > Viridiplantae > Streptophyta > Magnoliopsida > Poales > Poaceae > Pharus > Pharus latifolius. The sequence continues at coordinate 21,762,517 of CM033324.1, read as the reverse complement.
TGGATGACAAATAGGAACTCGACCTCGTTGCTTCCTCCGGGCTAACGCAGACGTGTTTGCGTGGAAACCGTCCGACATGCCCGATGTCCCAAGGGAAGTAATTGAGCACAGGTTAGCAATTCGACCTGGACAACGACCAATAAAGTAAAAGCTCAGGCGTTTTGCCACCGACCGACAGGAAGCCATCCGAGAAGAGTTAGACAAACTCTTACAAGCCGAGTTTATCCGCGAAGTGAATCACCCGGACTGGCTCGCCAATCCGGTCATGGTCCGCAAGTCAAATGGCAAGTGGCGCATGTGCGTCGACTACACTAGCCTCAACAGTGCCTGTCCGAAGGATGACTTTCCCCTTCCCCGCATCGACCAGCTGGTTGACTCCACTGCGGGTTGTGAACTGATGAGTTTTCTGGATGCCTACTCAGGATATCATCAAATTAGCATGGCAGAAGACGATGAAGAGAAAACTGCCTTCATCACCCCGTTCGGCACATACTGCTACGTCAGAATGCCGTTCGGTCTCAAGAACGCAGGTTCCACGTACCAGCGCTTGATGCAAAAGACCTTTCTTTCCCAGATAGGGCGTAATCTCGAAGCATATGTAGACGACTTGGTTGTAAAGAGCACCAAAAGATTGTCTCATTTGGACGATCTTGCTGAAACCTTCTGTAACTTGAATCGCTTTGGAATAAAATTGAACCCGGAGAAATGTTCTTTCGGGGTTTCTTCAGGAAAGCTTCTTGGTTTCCTTGTGTGTTCCAGGGGCATTGAGGTTAATCCTGAGAAAATCAGAGCTATTGAACAAATGAGGTCGCCTTCGACCATGAAGGATGTTCAACGCCTGGCTGGTCGCATGGCAGCTTTAAGTCGCTTCATATCGCAATTAGGTGAAAGGGGACTACCTTTCTTTAAAGCCTTGCGGAAACATCATAACTTCACGTGGTCCGACGAAGCCGAAAAAGCGTTTCAGGAGGTAAAAACATATCTGTCTAGTCCGCCAGTATTGGTGTCTCCTGAAAAGGAAGAACCATTACTTCTGTATTTGGCGGCCACCCCACACGCGGTCAGCGCAGTTCTGATCGCGGAAAGGGAAGGAGTACACAGACCCGTCTACTATGTGAGCGAAGTACTTTATGGTCCTAAGGAGCGCTACCTTGAGGTCCAGAAGATACTTTACGCGCTACTGATGGCTTCCCGTACGCTACGACATTACTTTCAAGCACACAAGATCACAGTACCCTCCTCTTTTCCTTTAGGGGATATTGTCCAAAATCCAGAAAAATCTGGTCGAATCGCCAAATGGGCGGTCGAATTCGGTGCCTTCAAGGTCCATTTCACCCCCCGCACGGCGGTTAAGTCTTAGGTCTTGGCCGACTTTGTGGTCGAATGGACCAACCCTGAGCCACCCGTGCAGTTGGCAAAGGAACTGGAGTGCCCCGATTATTGGACAATGTACTTTGACGGCTCCCGCAGTTTTCAACACTCGGGGGCTGGAATAGTCTTAGTTACGCCCCAGGGCGAACAGCTTAAGTATGTCGTCCAACTACACTTTGTTGCAACCAACAACGCAGCAGAGTATGAAGGTCTTCTTGCAGGGCTCCGGGCAGCAAAATTCCTCGGAGTCCGTCGATTAGTGGTGAGGGGGGACTCACAGTTGGTCGTAAACCAGGTAAACAAGGAGTACAGCACCTCCGATGAGACAATGGCTCATTACCTGGGGGAAGTGAGGAAATTGGAAAAACACTTCAGTCACTTCGAAGTCCAATACATCCCGCGAAAGGACAACATTCTCGCAGACCAATTGTCCAAAATTGGATCCTCACGCTCATCCGCTCCGGCAGGAGTGTTCATTGAACACTTGGACCATCCTTCGATCATGACTTCGGTCGAGGATGATCCGGCAATAGCCTTCGTTGCCAACCTCGGTCAGGAACAAGATTGGACTCATCCATTGAGGGTCTATCTTGAACATGGGACCCTACCCGAGGACGAAACCAAAAGCGATCGGTTAATTCGAAAGGCGCGTCTGTACAAACTCATAGATGGGGTTATGTACAGAAAGGGTACTCAAGGAGTATTCATGCGCTGCATATCTCAGGAGGAAGGAAAATCCCTCTTGAAAGAAATACATGACGGTGTATGCGGTGCACACGCGTCATACCGAACACTAGTCGGAAAAGTTTTTCGACAGGGATTCTACTGGCCTTCGGCACTCGATGATGCCAAGTTTATGGTCAAGATGTGTCCACAGTGTCAGTTTCATGCAAGACAGGTTCATCAACCTGCTTATGCATTGCAAACTATTCCTCTCGCATGGCCCTTCGCGATCTGGGGAATGGACATCGTCGGTCCTATGCCACAAGCGGTCAATGGGTACAAGTTTCTGTTCGTAGCCATTGACACGTTCACAAAGTGGATTGAGGCCGAACCAGTACGAAATATTACTGCATCAGCCGCACAAAAGTTCTTTCACAAGAACATTGTGGCACGATTTGGTGTTCCAAACCGTCTCATCACAGACAACGGTTCTCAGTTCGCTAGCGGTCTCTTCCTAGACTACTGCGATCAGATTGGGACCAAGGTGTGCTTTGCTTCCGTGGCACATCCACAAAGCAATGGTGCCGTAGAACGGGCCAATGGGCAAGTATTGCAAGGCATCAAAAAACGTGTTTTTGATCGCCTCAAGACCCACTCGGGGCTTGGGCAGACGAGCTCTATACTGTTCTATGGGCACTACGGACTACCTCTAGTCGAGCCACCGGTGAGACACCCTTCCATTTGGTCTATGGGGCCGAGGCTGTGTTGCCTATGGAAGTTAGTATTGGATCTGTTCGCACGAATCAATTCGAATAGGTCAACCAATCCGAACAGCGATCGCAAGATCTCATCCTCCTGGAAGAACGGCGTGATCGCGCCCTGATCAAGTCCGCGGTATACTTGCAGGCTCTACGCAAGTATCACAGTAAAAAGGTGCGACCACGTGATCTCAACGTGGGCGACTTGGTTTTACGAAAAATTCAAGACCAGTCTAACCGCAATAAATTCTCCCCAAAGTGGGAAGGACCATACACTGTCGTCTCAGTACCGCGGCCAGGATCTGCGCGGTTAGCCATGGAGGATGGTCGGATTTTGTCCAATACCTGGAACATCGATCAACTTCGCAAGTTTTACGTGTAAGTACCACACCCCCTTTTCCTGTTCAATTAGCATCTTTTCATAAAAAGCATGTCTCGTTTTCATACAATAAGTGTTTTCCTTTAAAGCCCAAATTATACAAATTCGACCTGGGGCTGATCGCCGGCGGTTAGGTTATTACAGCATTTTTCAACCGGATTCGCTGGTCGATCTCATGATCACTTCCAGATAAGTCACTCCTAAATAAGCCGTTTCTCAACGCACACGGGACTATCTGGCTAGTCTTCGGTCATCTGGGTGGCTACCAGTTTGCAATAAGGTTAAAATGTTACTTTAATCCTGACCATCGGCTTGAAGCGCATATCCCTGGTCATCATACTTATGTTTTCCCCTCTGCTTAAAATACTAAGGCTCCAGTATTCACAAAACAGAGGCGGGGGCTAGAGGAATATACTTATAGTATGAAACTTATGATGTGAATATGCACTTTCTTTTGAAAAAATAGTTTTACATACATTGCATTGTAATTACAATTGTTTGGTTACAAAAAATAAGGATCATTCGATCCCCAGCTCAGTCAGGAGTCTATCTACTAGGGGCTGGACTTCCTCTATGACTGCATCGAGCAGCTCTTCACTCTCGACCCCAACCGGACCCACCAATGCGTTCAGATCTGCATCTGAGCCATGGTGAAGTCGAACCCGGCTGAGTACGGCTGCTGCGGCTGATCGAACCCTGTTTCTGATCGCCTCTTCGCGTCGCCGTGTATCTCCAGGGAGATACTCGAGCAGTGAATTCGCCTGGGCAGTAAGCAGCGATGTCCAGTCACTTATGCTAAGGTTGTCTTGCCTCAGTTCTACCACATCGGTCTTCAAAAGATCAGCCACGGCCTTTAGTTTTTCGAAGATCCGGAGGCTCAGTTCTTTGATTGCCTGATCGGTGTGGCGAATCGAGGATTCCAGAATCTCCTTGTCTCGACTGAGCTGCATAATTTGACCTGCTTGCGCTGTATAGAGAGAAGAGATTAGTTGCATATTATGGATTCAAGTCTTCCTAATCAGGAATCGGCTTACCAGCATTCTCTAATCGAAGTGACAACCTGACCGAGTCCCAACTCTGGTCGAACCTTAGTTCTGACCGCGGCTTTGAAACTAATCGCGGAATCAGGGCAGGTCGCGGTGCTTTTTTCTTAAAAGTGATTTTGATCGCAGAACTAAAATTTCTTGTGTATGAATGGTCGTGAACATAAAATTCATGGCTATATTTTCGCACAGAAGATGTGGAGAATATTTCATGAGAAATAAAGAACTTTTATTTCTTACATTCTTTACATACAAAAGGGATGCAGTCGATCAAAACATCGACTTGCTCCGAAAGAAGTTTACAAAGTTCCCCAAGGGACATGTTGTTGTCAGTAGGATCTACACTGACAACCCCAGGGAACTAGCAACTACCCTAAGTCTATCTATATCGTCCCTAACAACAGACGCACTATTGTCCCTAATCAAGTCAGAGAGTTCTCGCTGTTGCTGAGCGAAGTCCCTCTCTCGACGGAAATGGTGCGCCTCTTCTCGGGATCGATCAAGACATTCTGCTAAACGCAGAATCTTCGAGGCCATCTCCTCGGTCTTCTTCTCCAGGGCATTCTTCTCTTCCAGAAGGGTCAGTCCGGAAGGAAGAGATGGAGCAGCAGAAGGCTGATCGCTGGAGCCTCCTACCTCCTGCATTTTGCAAAAGTTAGTCATACTAACTAAAATTATCAGCAAAAAAGGAGAAGGATTGTTACCTGTCCCGGTGCATAACCCGTTGATACACCCATCTTGGGAGGAAGATCATCGTATGGTGGAAGAGCAACCTTCCCAGAAGAAGATTGCTTCGCCAACTCAATATGGCAATCATCTGATCGAGGGATAGTCACCGCTTGCCGACCAGGATGTTGATCACCCAAAAGGATGGGAGAGTTGGATGTGAAGGGATCTTTTCCTAAGGATAAAGGCCTAACTTGCCGAGAGGCATGAACGGGGAGGGTCAAAGGAACTGAAGGAAGAAAGAAACTCGCTACGTTCTTCACCTTTGTTCCACTGGAAGATCCTTCGTCAACCTTGGGTTTTTTCCTTAAGGGAGACAGGACTTCAGTTGTTTGAGACCCTTGTTCGACAATTTCCCCTTCATCGCTCTCAATCTCGATGATTTCATAATCTGCCATTGGGAGGGGTATGTGAAAAGGAAGGAGGCAGGATAACAAGAAAAATACTTAGGCGTGAGAGGGAAATTGTAGATCTTTACATGTCCAGGGGTCTGGTATTTATAGCCACCAGGGCGACGGTTCGCCTCCCAGACACCTCGGGTTTCGTTAAAGACATTTACAATTTTACCTCGAAATAAAAATATTTCTACGGCGCCATCATTGCCCGTCACGTAATGTCAGAACCCGTCTTGAAAAACCAACCGTTTTCACTTAGTGCGCCACTAAGTAGAGAAGTTAAAGGGCCGGGTTAAAAATCCAATGCACGGTTTTTTAAATTCGAAATAAACACGTCTCTTCGTTTTCTTCGAATTTGGGGGCTAGCTGACGAGGATTGGCACCCGGGTCACTTCTAATGAACTTTTGGTTCAAGACAGGTTTGAACCAGACATGTATCTGGTGATGCGAACTCAAGCTATTCTCAGGGGCATCACCATGAGGTCGCAAGCTTTACGCGATCAGGTCGCAGCTTTACGCGGTCAGACCGTAAGCCTTGCGCGGTCAGAAGTTCGTAGGCTATACACGAACTACACATTCGGGATATTGCGCGGTCAGCCAATATCCCGCGGTCAGAACATCTGCCGATCAGGATATTTGGGATCTATCTATTCGGTTGCCCATACAACAGGATATTCTAAGTATCCCGAAGATTCCTACACGTGGAGAATCGACCGTCAGAAGGTTAACATGTACAGTTATCCATGAATAACACATGTTTAACCTGCGTGGAGGTTAAGAGCGGTTCCAAAAACAGCATCCAACCGTCCGTGCAACCGATTGATGCAGTTTTCTCCACATGGCACCCTTTCAAGCAGTATAAAAGGATGGCATGGAGCATCAATCAGGGGGATGGAAACCAAGAGATCATCCGAAACACCAACAGAGAGATCGGAAGATCAAGAAATCCAAAATCACTTAAGTTAGCCAAGTCTACGGCCCACCTCATATAGCATTTTAGTAAGCCTTCTTTGGCTTATCCTTGTACACTTTTACAGGAAAAATCCTCGCCTGTGAGGATTTTTTCCTTCATTTGTAAACTTTTTACCACACTTAGTGAAATCTCAACAGGACGTAGGGCTTTTACTCCCACCATCGAGGGCCCGAACCTGTCTAAACTCTCTGTGTTCCTGTTCACCATTGTTCAGCATACCTTCCCGAAGGGTCATCTTGAAAGGTCTCACAATTACAAATTCTGCATAAGTTCGGCTGAGGACCCCGAGTCCGAATCGTCGACATTATCAAAAGCCGGGCAAAGAGGACGACCTCCATCGACTACGGCAAACTTCGACTGAAACCCTTCGTCAATTTTTCAAGAGATTTGTCGGGGTGAGAATACCATCCCGAACATATGTGATAGCTCCGTTATCAGGGCATTTAAGCATGCCGTTCGATATCGGAGATTCACCAAAGATTTGCTCATCCATCCTCCTCGATTAGTAGCCGATCTCTTTGATATGGTTGATCGATATTCCGATGCAGCCGAGGCTGTTGAATGGAATCGGATGGTGGATAAAGGCAACTTACCGCCTCAGCCAGGTCTTAAGGACGTTAAGAGGGAAGATCCAAGCAAGAAGCTAGAATCTTCATCAAGCGGGAGGTCGAAGAAGTCAAAAAGGAGTCGATCTGGATAGTACCGAGAAGTCGCGGTCATAGAGAAGCCTCCATCAACCAAAGGTAACAAGCCATTGTTTAAGAATAAAACTGCTTCTAGTGGTCGTAGTGCCGACCAGCCAGAGAAGTCGACTAACCCGCAGGAAGGCAAGAAGTGGTGTCCACTCCACAACTCCGCAGGCCACGACCTCAAGAATTGCAGGAGTTGGTTGAAACAGCTTGATGACTTCTACCAGGGGATAGGACCTATGCCGACCTTACCAACTAAGGAACAAGCTTGCGGGCTCAGAGACGTCGACGGGGACGAAGAGATGTCTTACTAGGTACCTCGTAATCACGTTAATGTTATTTTCGGAGGTTCCTCCTCTCTGTTTCTAAGAGTCAATTTAAAGCCTTTTATTGAGAGGTCAACCAAACGGAGACTTCCCTTTGTGAACCTCAGTACCCCCGTTGGTCGGACACACCTTTGACGTTTGATCGCTCTGACTGTCCTGCGGGGCTTACGCGACCATTGAGGCCTCCTCTGGTCATTACCCCGATTATCAGCAATGTGAGAGTTGAGAGAGTCCTGATCGACGGAGGTAGCTCCTTGGACATTTTATTGGTCAAGGCGCTCGACGAGATGCAGATTCCTCGATCAAAAATCAAGCCCATAATCCATCCATTTTATGGGATAATTCCTGGTCCCTCTATGATACCATTGGGACAAGTGGTGCTCCCGGTCACACTGGGGGAACCTGATAACTTCCGAATGGAATTAGTTACTTTTGATGTAATTGATTGTGATTCGGCTTATAACGCAATCTTTGGCAGGCCAACTCTTGCTAATTTCATGATGGCTACGCACTATGCTTATCAATGCGGAAAGTTGCCCGGTCCCAAGGGTGTTATCTCGGTCTGAGGTAGTCGCAATGTGGCGCTGATGTGTGATCGGCTATCCCTGGAGATGGTGGACCAACTTCCCCTCCGAGACGCTCAGATCGCCACAGTGTCCACTGATATAATCAAGGTTGCTTCTCGACCAGACGAAACACTCAAGCTGGTTCCGTTGTACCCAGATGATCCGTCCAAGAAAATTAGGGTTGGATCAGGCCTGTATGACAAATAGAACTCGAGCTCATTGCTTTCCTCCGGGCTAACGCAGATGTGTTTGCGTGGAAACCATCCGACATGCCCGGTGTCCCAAGGGAAGTAATTGAGCACAGGTTAGCCATTCGACTTGGATAGCGACCGATAAAGCAGAAGCTCAGGCATTTTGCTGTTGATCGGCAGGAAGCCATTCGGGAGGAGTTGGACAAACTCCTAAAAGTCGGGTTTATTCGCGAGGTCGGTCACCCGGAATGGCTTGCAAATCCGGTCATGGTCCACAAGTCAAATGGTAAGTGGCGCATGTGCGTTGACTACACCAGCCTCAACAGTGCCTGTCCAAAGGATGACTTTCCCCTTCCCCGCATCGACCAGCTGGTTGATTCTACTGCGGGCTGTGAACTGATGAGTTTCCTAGACGCTTACTCAGGATACCATCAAATTAACATGGCAGAAGAAGATGAAGAGAAGACTGCCTTCATCACCCCGTTCGGCACCTACTACTACGTCAGAATGCCATTCGGTCTCAAGAACGCAAGTTCCACATACCAGCGCTTGATGTAAAAGACCTTTCTTTCCCAGATGGGGCGTAATCTAGAAGCTTACGAAGACGACTTGGTTGTAAAAAGTTTGAAAAGATCATCGCATTTAGATGATCTTGCTGAAACCTTCTGTAAGTTGAACCGATATGGAATAAAATTAAACCTGGAGAAATGTTCTTTCGGGATTTCTTCAAGAAAACTTCTTGGTTTCCTTGTTTGTTCCAGAGGGATCGAAATTAATCCTGAAAAAATCAGGGCTATCGAACAGATGAGGTTTCCCTCGACCATCAAGGATGTTCAGCGCCTAGCAGGTCGCACGGCAGCCTTAAGCCGATTCATATCGCGACTAGGCGAAAGGGGATTACCTTTCTTCAAAGCCCTGCGCAAACATCACAACTTTGCATGGTCCGACGAGGCCGAAAAGGCATTTCAGGAGGTGAAAGCGTATCTATCCAGTCCACCGGTCTTGGTGTCTCCCTACAAAGGAGAACCATTACTTCTGTACTTGGCGGCCACACCGCACGCGGTCAGCGCTGTCCTGATCGCAGATAGAGAAGGTGTGCATAGACCCGTCTACTATGTAAGCGAAGTACTTCATGGTCCTAAGGAGCGATACCCTGAGGTCCAGAAGATACTTTACGCACTGCTGATGGCTTCCTGTAAGCTACAACATTACTTCCAAGCACATAAGATCACAGTACCCTCATCTTTTCCATTGGGGGATATTGTCCGCAATCTGGAGAAGTCTGGTCGGATCGCCAAATGGGCCATTGAACTCGGAGCGTGCGACATCCAGTTCACGCCCCGCACCGCGGTCAAGTTTCAGGTCCTGGCCGACTTTGTAGTCGAATGGACTAACCCTGAGCCACCTGTGTGGGTGTCCGAAGAATTGGAGTGCCCGGATCATTGGAGAATGTACTTCGACGGCTCTTGCAGTTTTCAACACTCGGGGGCTGGAGTGGTCTTAGTTACGCCTTAGGGCGAACAGCTGAAGTTTGTCTTTCAATTACACTTTGTTGCGACCAACAACGCAGCAGAGTATGAAGGTCCTCTTGCAGAGCTCCGGGCAGCAAAATTCCTCGGAGTCCGTCGATTAGTGGTGAGGGGAGACTCACAGCTAGTCATAAACCAGGTAAAGAACGAGTACAACACCTCCGATGAGACAATGGCTCATTACCTGGGGGAAGTGAGGAAATTGAAAAAACACTTCAGTCATTTCGAAGTCCAATACATCCCGTATTCTCGCAGACCAATTATCCAAAATTGGGTCCTCACGCACATCCGCTCCGGCAGGAGTGTTCGTCAAACACTTGGAACATCCTTCGATCATGACTATGGTTGGGGATGATCCGGTAACAGTCTGCGTTACCAACCTTGGACAGGAACGAGATTGGACTCATCCATTGAGGGTTTATCTCGAACATGGGACCCTACCCAAGGATGAAACCGAAAGCGATCGGTTAGTTCGAAAGGCGCGTCTATACAAGCTCATAGAAGGAGTTTTGTATAGAAAAGGTATTCAAGGAGTATTTATGCGCTGTGTGTTCCAAGAGGAAGGCAAATCCCTCTTGAGAGAAATTCATGGCGGTATATGCGGTGCGCACGCGTCATATCGTACACTGGTCGACAAAGCTTTCCGACAAGGATTTTATTGGCCTTCGGTACTTGATGATGCCAAGAATTGGCCAAAACATGTCCTCAGTGTCAGCTTCATGTGAGATAGGCTCATCAACCTGCCTATGCCCTACAGACTATTCCTCTTTCATGGCCCTTTGCGGTCTGGGGGATGGACATTGTCGGTCCTATGCCACAAGCAGCCAATGGATACAAGTTCCTGTTCGTAGCCATTGACACATTCACAAAGTGGATTGAGGCCGAACTAGTACACAACATTACTGCTACAGCTGCACAAAAGTTCTTTCATAAGAACATTGTGGCTCGATTCGGTGTTCCAAATCGTCTAATCACTGATAACGGTTCCCAGTTCGCCAGTGGTCTTTTTCTGGATTACTGCGATCAGGTCGGAACCAAGGTGTGTTTTGCCTCTGTAGCTCATCCACAGAGTAATGGTGCCGTTGAACGTGCCAACGGGCAAATATTGCAAGGCATCAAGAAACGTGTTTTCGATCACCTTAAGGCACGCTCGGGGGCTTGGGTAGACGAACTCTATACCGTTCTATGGGCATTAGTACTACTTCTAGTCGAGCCACCAGTGAGACGCCATTCCATTTGGTATATGGGGCTGAGGCCGTGTTGCCTATGGAAATCAGTATTGGCTTTGTCCAAACAGATCAGTTCGAACAAGTTGATCAGAACGGGCAACGGTTACGAGATCTCATCCTCTTAGAAGAAAAGCGTGATTGAGCTCTGATCAAATCCGCGGTGTACTTGTAATCTCTGCGCAAGTACCATAACAAAAGGGTGCGACCACGCAGTCTTCACGTGGGCGATCTGGTTTTACGTAGAATACAAAACCAATCTAGTCGCAACAAGTTCTCCCCGCAATGGGAAGGCCCCTACACTGTTGTTTCGGTGCCGCGACCAGGATCGGCTTAGTTAGCGATGGAGGATGGTTGGATTTTGCCTAATACATGGAACATCGACCAACTACGCAAGTTTTATGTGTAAGTGCCCAATTCATTTTTCCTGTTCAATTAGCATGATTTAACAAAACAGGCTTTTTAGTTTCATATGTGGATTATTCCTCTTTTGCCCGTATATATAGCGAGTCTGGCTCGGGGGCTGGTCGCTGATGGTTATATTGTCACAGTATCCTGATCGGATTTGCTGGCCGATCTCATGACCACTTCCAGACAAGACACCCCTCAATAAGCCGTTTCTCAACGCACACGGGGCTTGCTGGCATGTCCTTGGTCATCAGAGTGGCTGCCTGTTTGCAATAAGATTGGATATTGTGTTTAGTATGATTGTTAGTCTGGTCGGGTATCTCTTGTTGTCGCTCATATATATTTTCTCCTGTGCTTATAATACTAAGTTTTTAGTATACATAATCACAGGCGGGGGCTAGGGGAATATGGTCGCAACATGAAACAAAGAAAAGTTTTTCCCTTTTTAAAGAAAAATGCATGCATTTGCATTGTATACATTGTGTTTGTACAGATACAAGAATTTACAGTATGCCGAGATCGTTCAAGAGTTTCTCGACAAGAGATCTAACCTCCTCCATGATAGACCCAAGCTGGTCTTCACTCTCGACCTCTGCCTCTTCCGCCGCTGCGTTCATATCCAAATTTGAGCCATGGAGAAGCGAAGTCGGCAGAGGATGGCAGAGGTAGTTGATCGAACTCTGGATTTGATCGCCTCTTTTTGCCGCCTAGTATCTTCAGGAAGATACTCGAGGAGTGACTCTGCTTGGGTCGCGACCAGTGTGGTCCATTCGCTAAGGCTGAGGTCGTCCACCGCGGTTTCGACCACATCAGCCCTCAGCAGACCGGCTACCATCTTCAGTTTTTCGAAGATGTCTCCTTGAGCACAACTGCAGGATGAGAGTGATGTGCTCAAGTCTTTATTCTCTCTGTGAACAGAGTCAAGGGTTGCCTGGAGGGTTGTCTTCTCTTGATCGAGCCGGCTTATCTGGTCGTCTCGCGCTGCGACAAGAGGCCATTACAAACAATTCATACAAAGAAGTTAATTTACTCTAGACAGAGGTATGCTTACCAGAGAGTTGTGATCGCAATTTCTGAAGTTCGCTCTCCAGGAACGAGATATGGGTGGCTGCCCGGAATTCTTGATTTTCCCGTTCAGCGAGGCTCTTCATTAGATAAGCATTTTCTCTGTGATAGAATGGATGATTATCAGGATAAGGGCTTGCATTTGAATGAGTAAAAGAAATATCTCCCTTACCGCTGTAGGCGACCAGTTTCTTCTTCTGCAGCCTCGACGCTATCTATCATAGCCATCGACATGGTCGCCATGTGGATCATTTCCTATGACAAGAAAGGAGATTGGTTTCAAAACATAGATGCTCTTATGGAAGCACATAATCCATAAGGGGTGATCGACGTACCTCGGCATACTCTCGGAATGAGAGTTTTCTTGGTGCAACCGAAGGTTCAACCACTGGGTTCACCTTATCCCCAGCAGGGACAGCGGATGTTCCTCCCTACTGGCCTTTATTCTTGGCTAAGGCTGCAGATTCCAATAAACCTGATTGGACTTCTGCAGAAACCCTATCCACCATGGCCCGAACGACTTCTCGGACTGAAGGGATGGAGCTTTGCTCCCCAGAGACCTCGGTCACAGGGGAAGCCCCAACACTGGCCGAGGCTGCCGAAGGGCTTGGCACTGGACTTCTGTGCCTGAGCAATAGAAAACGTTATCAGTTGAGATTTTTATAAGTAACCATAGAGATCTAACCTTGTCCATACAAGGGAGATTTCTTACCTTACTCAGACTCCCTCTAATTTTTGGGATTTCGAAGAGGGTTCCCCAAGGAAAAGGGGACAGTCGTCATTTGTCCTAGTCTTCCTCTTCATAAAGAGGACCCTATCCTTTTCTCCCTGTGTGCACAAAATCATGAACATGCACATGAGGAACAATAAAGACTGAGACTGGGATAGTCCTTACCTGGGTAACCTCTTCAGCTGGTAAGGATACAGCCGTTGGACCAGGTGTCTCCTGGACCATTGGCGTCAGGACCTCATCCGCGACCACGGGGTTGCTGGCAGTCGCGGTGTCCTGTTCTGTCATCTCCGCCCCAGGCGTTAAGAGCGGAGTGCTTGCCGCCCCAGGGCTGGCCGCAACCAACTCATGGCGGATGGAGGGAATGTTTTCTTCCTCCTGCACGAACACTACTCAGTTGACGTTCACAAACGGATAATGACCATTAAAGCTATGAAGGATCTTACCATAGTCACCCCTTCTGTCAGGGGGAGAGGTGTAGCAAGCCCTGAAGCTTGCTGAGCTTCAGGCACTAGGACCTGACCCGCAACCACAGGGTTATCGATGGTCGCGGGGCCCGCTGTGGTCGTTTTTGGTCTCGCGGGCGAAGACAAAACTTTGCTGGACAGGGAGGTAATTGTCTGCCTCTTACGGCGGATCAGAGGGACGTCATCTTCTTCCTCCTCGCTCCCTTCGCCCTGTATGACAAAGAAGTGATTCTGGTTTGTACCTAGGGGAATAGAGGGCATTGAGTATCTTACCGCGGTTTTCTTTGCGGTAGAAGGAGCCTTTGCAGAGGAAGCCTCTCCTAGAAGTCCCTTGGACTTCTTGGGAATGTTTTCCCTTGTTCCGAGCTTCAAAGAGATCTTCTTCATTCTCTTCAGAGCCGGCTTTCCCAGGAAGCCGATATCTTCGGTTGGGCGTGTTGCCTCACCGAATTTTTCTAGGAGCTGTATTATTTGAGCTGTTCTCGTTAATGCCAGATCAGTGGGTGGTGTACAAATGGAGCTTGGCAAGAAAGTTTGTACCTTTCGGCGCTCTTGTCTAAGGTCGTCACCGGCATTGATCAGGCTCTATGGGCGAGGTGACCCTTTTGCTCCCTCCACATCGGTACTGTATGCTTTGAGGAGGTAGTTCGTCCGTTTTTCGATTTTGGACGAACTCAGAGCTACATCACAAACAAACAAATTAACAAATGCAATTTTTCGGAAGAAATTTGTGTTTTTGTTGACTGGAAGACATACCATTATTATAGTCCAAGGTGCTATCTACCATGGAGTGTGTCTCCCAAGCCGGATGAGCCCTTTCACGTAGGGGGCTCACCCGATTCTTCACAAAGTCGTAGATTATACCGTGATCAGTTAGTCCCTTCTGGACCAAGTGAAGAATCGCCTGGGCTTGTTTCTTCTGCTCCGCGCTTAGAACAGGGAGAGAGTCCAACTTGCTGGACTTCTCTGGTCGAGAGTTCTCGAACCACAACCCACTCTCGGACGGAGGGGTGCAGTAAAACCACTTCTGGTACCACCCGTGCACAGAGTCTCGCAGGGTTGGGAAGGGATACTCCTTCTTCTCCCTTATCCGGAAGTAAATGCATCCAGCGGCGTTGGCGCTCTTTGACCACGCCGAATAGTAGAAGCGCCGGAAGAGTTCCACGCTTGGGATCACCCCGATGAAAGCTTCGCACAAGTGCTGGAAAATCGCCAGGATCAGGACAGCATTCGGGTGGAGATTCACCAATTCTAACCCGTAATGCTCCAAGATCCCCTTCAGGAATCTGCTCTCGGGGAATCGAAACCCGCATCGCAAGTATTCCTCGAAAACCACCAACTCGCCCTCTTGGACGATTGGGGTTTCTTGGTCCTTTTCCGCGGGTCGCTAGTTGATTAGCGACCGTGAAGGGAGGATCTCTTCTTTCTCCAGCGCCATCAAACTCTCCTCCGTGTGGTGGACTGATCAGCTCCAAGACGCCATTTTTCGCAAGAGATTGTGAGAAAAAGCTGGCAGCTTTAGGGGTGATGGAAGACGAAGGATGAGGGTTTTGTGCGGCGGAAGTTCTAAGGCTGGATGTTGGTTGTGTGTGGCTTCCTCAGGAAGCTACCTGCTCCTTTTATAGGCCCGGGGCAACGTTCCACTGAGGGCAACGTTCCATTGAATACTTTTTTTATTTCTCATAATGGATGTTTTCTCTTGGAATCCCGTTATGCGTTCCCCGCACCGAATCCGAAACGAAAAGTATTCTTTGTTTCAAATTTGGGAATTAGGGTGAACATAAGAACGTGAAAACTCTACAAAGATTTTCGGAGGATATTATCCTTCATGTTTTTTGTAAACTTTCACGTGTTGATCACAATGTGTTCCTGTGGTCTTTTTAAAATATACATTTTTTTGTCATAAAGATGTTTTATGATCATTGCGAATAGGTAACCGCTGTGCATACAATTGTCATTCAGTCAAGTTGTTGTCAAAACTACGATTCTGATCGGTTTTCAATCTTGATCGTAATGATAGTTCTGATCGGATGTCAGTTTTGATCGCGATAACAGTGCTGATCGGATTTCAGTTCTGACCGCCGCTATAGTGCTGATCGCGGTATCAGTACTGGTCGCGGAGTGACATATTAATGTGTTTCTAATCGCAGTACTCGGATTTACCTGTGTATGTGTGGTCGTAAAGACATTACTTATGGCCATATTTTCGCACAGAGATTATGAAGAGTTTCCATATTATGTAAGGTAAAAGAAGTCTTTATTTCTGGCAATCCTTACATACAAAAGGAATACAGGCGACCAGAGTGTCAACCTGATCTGAGAGGAGTTTACAAAGTTCTCCTAAGGACATATTGGCGTCAGTAGGATCTATACTGACGGCCCCAAGAGAACTAGCGACTATTCTAAGCCTATCTACGTCATCCCTAATCAGAGACGCACTACCATCCCTGATCGAATCGGAGAGTTCTCGCTGTTGTCAAGCGTAGTCCCTCTCCAGGCAGAATTGGTGCGCCTCTTCGCGGGATCTATCAAAACATTCTGCCAGGTGCAGAATGGCCGAAGACATCTCTTCGGTTTTCTTCTCCAAGGCCTCTTTTCCCCCTTGGAGAGTCTGTTCGAGGGGAGGAGGTTGAATCTCGGCAGGCTGGTCGCTGGGGGCTCCAATAATTTTCGTCTCCTACATTTGAATATGTTAGTTTTGCAAACTATAACAACAAGTAAAAGGGATGAAAATAATTATCAATCCTCGCAAGCGAGAGGTTGAAGTATTCCCCCCACAAAGTAGATCACCCGACAAAGGCCGAGGATCATCATATGGTGGAAGAGTTACCTTCCCACCAGAAGATTGTTTCCCCAACACAAGTCGGGGATTATCTGGTCGTGGAGGTATAGCTTGCCGATCAGAAAATTGATCACCCGTCAGAAGACGAGAATCATTGGGATGAAATGGAGAAAGGTGAGAAGGCCTTGAAATATTATCATGGACCTCCAAAGGTAAAGATGAAGGTTCGACCTGCCGAAGTGCATGAACAGGGAGAACCACAGGAACCAAAGGAAGAGAGATCGGTGGTGCATTTCTCGCCTTTGTACCACTAGAAGATCCCTCGTCAACCTTGTGTTTCTTCTTTGGAGGAACCTGGTCTTCGGTCATCTATGAATTTCCATTTGAGAAAATGATCAAAGCATAATAAGGCAATTTGGACAAAGAATTCTAGAAGAGATTTACCTTCTGTGAATCTTGGTCGAATTCAGGTACCACTTCCTCTTCATTGCTCTCAATCTCGATGATACCTTTGTCTGCCATTGACGTGAAGACGGAAGAGAAAGGAAGATGGCTGTGAAAAAGACTTACCCGGGAAAAAGTTTGTGAAAGTTTTAGGCTAAAGGGGCTCTAGTATTTATAGCCCTCGGGTGACGGTTCATTTTTCGAATGCCTCGAGCTTTTAAAACATTTACAATTTTACCTCGGGTTAAAAAGAATTCCACGGCGCCATCATTGCCTGTCAAATACCGCTCAGAGATCGTCTTGGGAAACAAACCGCCACACTTAGTGCGCCACTGAGTGGAGGATTTGAAGCATCGAGTCACTCATCCGATGTAAGTTTTATAATTTGAAGTAAATATGTCACTTCGTTTTCTTCAAATTTGGGGGCTAGCTGACGAGGATTGTTACCCGAGAAAGTTCAGAATAAATGCATGTCTGGTTCAAGACAGATTCGAACCAGGCAACTGTCCGTTAATATGATCTCAAGCTGTCTTGAGAGGCGCGGACACATGGTCGCAGGTTCTACGCGATCAGGTCACAGATAGTGCGCGGTCAGAAGCTTGTATGCGAATACGCAGATAGAAGGTTGCAGATAGTGCGCGGTTAGATGATTGCAAGCAATGCGCGGTCAGAACACCCTCAACCAGGAAATGCAGGGTTACTTAGACCTTACAACAAGTATATCCCGAAGATTCCTCCACATGCAGGGACAACCATCAAGAGGTTAAGACGTGAAGTTATTCCTTAATTACACGTGTTAAGCCTACGTGGAGGTTAAGGGCAGTTACCAAAACTGCACCCGAGCAACTATTTGAAGCGTTATGCCTTGGCACCCTTTCGACCAGTATAAAAGGGTAAACCAATGCATCAGATGGAGAGATCGAGAGATCAAAAAGTCAACAGAAGACATTAGATTAAATCAGTTAGTTTTCAAAAGCCTTCTTGGCATTGTCTTGTAGAAATACACAGGAAAAATCTTTGCTTGTGAAGATCCTTTCCATAGTCTTGTAACTCTTTTTCCTACACATAGTAAATCTCAACAGGACGTAAAGCTGTTACTCCCACCATCGAGGGCCCGAACCTGTCTAAATCTCTCTGTGCTTCAGTTAACTTTGGTTCATCATCCCTTCCCGGAGGTGTAGGATCAAGGATGCCGACTAGAGGGGGGGTGATTAGGAGGCTTTTAAATTTTCTTCCCCCCTAAGCTATTTCAACAAGATAATTGTTTGAGTTAGATTATACAATAAGGCTTAAAACAATTCAATCAACTAGTTGCATTCAACCATATGAAATATTTAACAATACATGCAACAATAGTGGTATAAGCAATTGTGTCAAGATGAATATAAAGCAAATAAGAATTACGCAATTGACACAATATTTTTACCGAGGTCTCGGAGACTCGCCCGGTCTCCCTACTCCTCATTGAAGCGCTCGCTCGGAGCCTCGCTTCTATATCCACGAAGGATATCTCACTAGGGTTGCTCCTTCTCCACACCGGATAGGCGAGCACCACACCTTTCACAATCTTTTGCCGGCCTCTCCGACAAACTTCAATTGGAGAGATCTTGGCTCTCCTCCGGCACCGTCTAAGTGAAGGCGATCGCCAAGAGTAACAAGCTGGATGCACTTTCACTTGAATCAACCACGTGCTAGAAGCTCAATGATGCAAATGAGATGCTCAACACTCTAGCACTAGCAATCTAATGGAGATGAAGTGCACTAAACACTCACACAATCTCCCTCAAGCTCTTCTCAAATCTACTCAAGATTTGGGCTCAATTCTAGCCTCTAAATGCAACAACACATATGCAACTCAATTGGCTAGGTTTTCAGCTGAAGAATGAAGTCTTTGAGCACCCAAAAATGAAGCCAAACACGAAGTATTTATAGCCTCAACGAAAAACTAGCCGTTTGCAAGAAACCGAGCCAAAAGTTGTACAGGCCGGACATTGTCCGGTCACTTCAGACACTGTCCGGCCAGTACAAAAGTTCAGCCGTTGCAAACGTGTCAGTGACCGTTGGGCAAAATTTGTGAAAGCCAGACGGATACTATTTGTCCGGACAAAAAGTCCGGACAAATGGATATGTCTCTGTTAACTCTCGGCTCAAAAAAAACTTGTACAGGCCGGACAATGTCCGGTCATTTCGGACAAAGTCTGGCCACTTCGGACAGATAGCCCCAGACGGATGCATTTGTCCGTTTCATTTTTCGGCTCAAAAAATTTGTACAGGCCGGACAATGTCCGGTCATTTCGGACAAAGTCCGGCCACTTCGGACAGATGGCCCTGGACGGATGCATTTGTCCGGCCACTGCACACTAACAGTAAAATAAGCATAACTTTTGATCCAGAGATCGATTGAGGTGATTTTTGGCTTGTTAGAAAGATAACTCAGAGCTCTACAATGTTTTCAACAGGAGAAAGACCTAGAAAGGTCTAGAAACTTCTAGAAAACTCAGAAACTTTCCTGCTGTCAAAATATCCAATCCAAAAATCATCTCAAGTGCAATTTTAGAGTATTTGCACATACGGATTTGCCGTTTTCTCGCGGATGTGATTTGTGTCACTTAGCAACGACCACGACCACACAGATCTTGACATCCGATCGAAAACAGGTGGTCGATAGGGTTTGGTCGAGCGTACGCAAGCAAATCGAAGACTGGTATGACCAGTCCGAACTCCTACGACCACACCCAAACCCTAAATAGAAAGCCGGCAAACAAGCGACACGACCACGACCACGTATCAACACTGATACGATCAGAATATGCAAATACGACCACGACCAGCTCTAGATAAATAAACCAATTTAAACAGTTGGCGATCACAACTAAGTGCAGTTTTCAAAACATTTAATCTAATGCACATGAACTACACTTAGACTCACTAACAATGCAAGACACTAGTGCAAGATGATATGAATGCATCTGAGCTTCCGCACTAGATAGATTCAAGCTACTAGTTTCCGACCCCTCTTAATAGTATGGTCAAACTAGTAAAAAGAAACCTATCAACCCGATCTGTCTCCAAACACCGAGACCGGTAAAACCCTAAGAAAACAATCCTTAATCTTGGATTTTACCTTAGGTGAAGTTCGACCTCGTGAAGTTCGATCGCTCGACGCTCGTCATCGCAAAGCTCGATCTCGTTAAGCTTGACCACGCAAAGCTCGACATCTCGACGCCTGTCTTCGCAAAGCTCGTCCTCGCTAAGCTTGACCTTGCTCGGGATGTCTCATATCGTCTTCATCCTCTTCACGCCCTTGCTTGTTTCATCCTACAACCAAACTGAGACTACAATATGTACACTCATGCACAACATTAGTCTCATATATAAGTCGTCATTAATCACCTCCAGAGAAACTACTCCACACAGGAGTTAGCTCAACGGTTTCTCTTTCACATGACATGACAAACTATATTCAATGAGTAGCAAATGAGTATAAGATAAAATACAATCATATAGATCGTAGATGATAAACACATACTCACACAATCTATACTACTCATATCATGATATCAATCAACCTAGATGACCAAAGTGATGAGCTCCCCCTCAACATGTGCATCGATATAAAATCCACAACTGAAGTCATCAGTCTCAAGATTTAACGTATTACATTTTGATCAATCAATCAGCACAAGCTTGATGTAACCACCGAGCTCCTCCTCTACATATGCATCAATATCAAACCCGCAACTGAGGAAACATCCAAGTCAGGGTTTACCGATAATCAATTCAATTCACTTGTGATAAATCAGGATTTATCTAATTTGTCATTTGACCATCAAAACTGACATCTTCGGATTAATTTTAATCACAATGGATTTATCCAAATCGTCATTAATCATCAAAAGCTAGATACTAAGATCTACCTAGATCCAACAGGAGGGACACCCTGAAAGGTCTCACAACTCACAAATTCTGCATAAGTTCGACTAAGGACCCCGAGTCTGAATCGTCGACACATGCCAACTCGCCGTTCTCCTTGTTCTTCTCATGGCGGCGAGGAAGTAGTGGAAGTAGTGGAAGGAGTGGATGGAGCCTTGTTCATATCCGAACTAGTGATGTCCTCATCACTCCTCTCACCACTAGCCGATGGACTCCGAGGAATCTAGCTGCCCGGAGCCCTGTAATAAGATCTTCATACTCTGTTGCGTCGTTAGTCGCAACAAAGTGTAATTGAATGATATGCTTGAGTTGGTCGCCCTAAGGCTTGATTAAGACCACTCCAGCCCCCGAGTGTTGAAAACTACGAGAACCGTCAAAATACATCGTCCAATGGTCGGTGCATTGTAAATCCTTGGATTCTTGCGCAAGAGGATTGGGATTAGTCCATTTGACCACAAAGTCTGTGAGAATTTGAGATTTAACTGCTGTGCGAGGGGTGAAATGGATGTCAAATGCTCCAAGTTCCACTGTCCACTTCGCGATGCGACCAGATTTCTTCGGGCTCTGGATGATATCTCTCAATGGGAAGGACGAAGGCACATTAATTTTGTGCACTTGAAAGTAGTATCATAGCTTACGAGAAGCCATCAGAAGTGTGTAAAGTATCTTCTAGACCTCAGGGTAACGTTCCTTTGGACCATGAAGTACCTCGCTTACGTAATATATTGGTTGTTGTACACCTTCTCTTTCTACGACTAAAACTACACTGACCGCGTGAGGGGTGGCTACCAAATAAAGGAGTATTGGCTCCTCTAAATTCGGAGAGACCAATACTGGCGGACTAGACAAATATGCTTTAATCTCTTGAAAGGCTTTTTTGTCCTCAACCAACCAGGTAAAGCCATTGTGTTTACGAAGAGCCTTAAAGAAAGGCAGTTCTCGTTCGCCTAGTCTTGATATGAAATGGCTAAGAGCCGCCATGCGACCTGCTAGGCTCTGGATGTCATTCATAGTCAAAGGAGATCTCATTTGCTCAATGGCCCTAATTTTCTCAGGATTAACCTCAATTACTCTCGAACAAACAAGGAAACCCAATAGTTTGCCAAAAGAAACCCCGAAGGAACATTTTTTTGGGTTTAATTTTATCCCATGCTTGTTTAGATTACATAAGGTTTCAGCAAGATCATCTAAATAATTCAAACTTTTCAAGCTTTTTACAACCAAATCATCGACGTAAGCTTCAAGATTATGCCCCATCTGAGAAAGAATGGTCTTTTGCATCAAGCGCTGGTACGTGGAACCGGTGTTCTTGAGACCAAATGGCATTCTGACATAGCAGTAGGTGCCAAATGGTGTGATGAAGGCAGTTTTCTCATAATCATCTTCTACCATGCTAATTTGATGGTACCCTGAGTACGCATCCAGGAAGCTCATCAGTTCGCAACTCGCTGTAGAATCGACCAACTGATCGATGCGGGGAAGGGGAAAGTCATCCTTCGGACAGGCATTGTTTAAGCTGGTGTAATCGACGCACATGTGCCACTTACCATTTGACTTTTGGACCATGACCAGGTTTGCAAGCCATTCAGGATGATCGATTTCGATAATAAATCCTGCTTTCTGGAGTTTGTCTAACTCCGAACGAATGGCTTCTTGTCGACCAATAGCAAAGTGTCTGAGCATCTGCTTTATTGGTCACTGTCCAGCTCGAATTGCTAACCTATGCTCAATTACCTCCCTTGGGACTCCAGGCATGTCGGATGGTTTCCACGCAAATACATCTGTGTTAGCTCGGAGGAAAGTAACGAGCTCGAGTTCCTATTTGTCGTCTAGGCCTGATCCAATCCAAATGGTTCTAGATGGATCATCTGGGTACAATGGAACTAGCTTTAACTTCTCATCTGGTCGTGGGGCAACTTTGATCGTATCAGAAGCCGTGGTCGCAATCTTAACGTCCCGAAGGGGAAGCTGGTCCACTAACTCCAGAGATAACCGATCACAAGTTAGCACTTCCGGCTGCCACGGACCGAGATAACGCCTTTGGGGTGTCGCGGCCCCCACCTTGAGGACAACGACTACTCCCGTGGGGACCTAGCTCGCTGCAGCTGATCCCGTATATGCATACCATTGACTTCCCAGGATAAGTCAAGCATAGGAGTATATTTACATTGCAGCCGAGTAACTTATAAAATATTTAAGCAGTGTAGCCTGTTGGCCTTAATACAACATAAAGAGATTACAATGCCTTCGCTGCATACATGGTCTAGCTAAAGCAAAATAAAATATCTACATGGCGGAAGATAGGTGAACCCCCATAGCAAGAAGTTGACGGCAGAACAACACGCATCAGGGCTCTGGCGGAGCTAGCTCTCCTCCTTCTAGATCCACAAAGTTCTCCATGCCTTCATCTTGGTCATGGAACGCTCCATCTACTGGATGTAGGTTGCAAGGGTGAGTACTTACGTACTCAGCAAGTCATAGGTAAGCGTATTGATGATATGAACCTATGCTAGTAAAGAAATGTGGATGGTTGTAAAATAGTCTTTTCCTTTATATCTCATCTCATGGCAATATTTTTCATAGCATAGTATCACTATTCATGTTCCACTATTTATAGTACTACCGCGACATGTTGACACATGACAGCCCACGGCAGCACTCCTTATCATGACAACACATGTCATTTGGGTAATCTTGACTTATCAAATTTTATTTAGAAAACATACTTGTGCCACACCCAGTAGATTTAATCCACCGCAGCAGACTCCTATAAACCCGGGAGTTCGGAGTATTCGAATACGTTTTTAACTGTACAGAGGGGTACCAATTTACCCACAAGATATTCCACTTTCATGCCCATCCTATCAAGATGATTAGACCCTTCCTCACTGCATAATATGAGTGGCAAGGTGGAGATAACAATAACTTTTGTTATGTTTCACTCACAATTCACCCTTGACCCTATGGTCGGACAAACCACAGTTGTGGCAGACTATACCCCCACCCCGACTGCATCTCCCCATTACTGGGTCAGCGTGCATCATCACATCCAATGATATGTGTAGGAGCCGCACTCCGTGCCAATCGTGCACCACTTTCCATCTCATGCAGGGGTTTCATGTGTGATCCACATACTTGTTCAAGCTTGTCCCATACCAGGCTTGCGGTTAGTACGTTTTTCATGCCATTAGACGCACAACACACAAGGTTCTAGTCCTTATATGCCAGTGACCAGACCATTCACAGCCACGCACATCCAGTGCTCACACATCCAGTGCCACCACCATACCATACCAAACTCTGGTCACAGCTAGGGGTTTTATTTCATGAATATACATAAATACACATATAATAGTTCATGGCTCATTATTTGATATTTCACATTTCACAGGCATCCAACCTAGTACTGCCATTTCATATCTCAATCATTCTTTCACATGCAATACTACTTATATTCAAGTTTATATTATAGCAACTCTTAAAATGTAAGTTCAAGATGTTCAAGAATATGACTCGCCTTCCGCGTTGAAAAAATCAGCAGTTGGTGTTGGGTCGACAGTGAAGTCCTCGAACTCAGCTTTTGGATCTGCTCCGCGACAAACAAAAACACCATAATTACTAACTATATTAAAATGTTTTATGATCTACATGCTGATATGCTTTAAAAAGAATAACTGAACGATGCTGAAGATGACTTAGATTGCAAGCTGAATTGAGTCGAGATTCTAGGGTTTCAAGGAATCTGGGCTAAGATTGAGTATTGGAGGTTACTAGAGTTTCAAGACATCAAAATCGACATAGGGTTCACGGCTGGTGTGATCAAAAACAGCGAATGTCAACAGATCGACATTCGGTTCACGGCCTAACATGGGTTTGGTTGGCTTTAGAAAGCTCTTCTCAAGATTTGACAGTTGAAGGAAATGTAGAACATGGTTCTACAAATTTGGTAGACAAAGTGGATTTCAATTTGTACACCCAGAAGTGATTGAACTGAGCTAATGCCACTGGCTGACATAGATTGACAAGGGCTGACAATGTCCAAGAATAGCATTGACATGTTTTAGGAGGTTTCCAGTGGACAAAACATTTCTGGATCAAGACATTGGGTGCATAATTGAACAAGGTATCTGTTTGACAATAAGGTTTTCACAGGAAAGTCCAGAAGTTCAAAGAATTTGCAAAAGACCCCTGTGCACAGTGAACTGAGTGTCTATGCACTGTCAAAACTAGGGCTTAAGAATTTGATCGATTTAGAGCTTCGATTGCTTCGCCAACTATGTCTAGGAGATAGGCAAAAGCAATAGGAATCCAATGGTGGTATTTTCGATCATTGGAGTGGCCGGACGGCGACGAACGACGGCGAAGAAACATGGTGGCGACATGGCACAGCATAGCTACTGGACAAGATCTTGGCATAGCGATAACTTGAGATTTGGCACAGCATCGAAGGGCGATGCAGTGAGAGATAAACTCAGGAGGCTGAGGCGGATCTACTGGACAAACTGGCAATGAAAGAAAGTGGTCAGCGACGAGTGGCGGCGAACTGCGCCGGAGAAGGAATCGGCCTCAATGGCGACAAAGCAATTGGGTGGATTATTCTCCAAATTGAAGGCACGGTTAAGCTCCTAGGACTGCACAAATGGTGCTGGAGCGAGTGATTTGGCTAGAATGGAGGTTTGGGGCTCGTCGGCACTGACGCCGGACTCGAAGAAGACGGCGAAGAGGGCGCAACTGCTACAAAGCAGTGCTGGACAATTAAACTTGGCTACACCATCTACGGGATACCAGGAATGATTTGGTGCAGTTGGTTTGGTCGAAGATGAGTTGGAGCTCGCTGGCGACGTGAGGCGTTCATGGCGGCGCGCGAAGAAACGAAGAACTCACGACACAGCTTCAATTCAAATTCTAGTTAGATAAGTTTGCTCAAAAAGGCTAATTTGGACTGGAGTGGATTTAATTGCTGGAACAGCGCAAACTGGATTTTCGGCGATCACCGGTGTTAGGGTCCACCTGAGTTCAATTAAATGCTACAGCACGATGAATGAACAAGAGGAACTTACTGATCGAGTCAAATTGGGTGCTGGTGCAGCAGAACGATCTGGCGTCAAGCTCCTCCTCGACGGCTCGCCAGAGAAGAAGACGAAAATGAAGAAATTCTAGTTTAAATGGCTAAGGAAACTCTGGAGTGAAGTGGTGAAGACGAAGCTGATCTGGGCTACTATTTATAGGCACAAGACGGAGATGGCGAGGCTGGAGCAGTGAAAATTGTGCTGGAGACAAGTAACTGATCGAAGCAACAGAGGCAGCGACGGGACGGCGAGCAGGCGGCTTTGCAACTGTGTTTGGTCGGCTCATCGGGACTTGGCGCTGGCCAGTGCAAAGCGTAGGCAACAATGCTGGCACGGCGTGGCGATGTGGCACGAAGCTCCTGACAAAAGGGCTACTGCTGCTGGAGTATGGTCGCGCGCGCGGTTGCTGCTGGTCGCTGGTGCTGACACGGTGATGCTTTTGGCACGGACACGTGCGCACATGCAAGCACAAATGAACACACGAACAGGCGAAGGCGAAGCTTGGCCGGCGGCGAGAAAACATGGCGAGAAGCACGGCGAAGCTGGCGCTGGTCAAAGGCAAAGCTGCTGGGAGCTCTTGTCGAAACAATGATTTGGACCAAATTGCAATTTCTGATTTTTAGCTTTGGACTGATCCGCAAATCTAGAGAAATCCATAGATAGAAATGGATTTAATTTTTGCTGCTGAAGATCAATTGACTTAGCAAGTAATTTGGCAAAGACATTTGACAAGATTTGAGATATTTGAACAGTTTTAAATAAAAAAGACAATAGGGTAATTAGGGTATTTGAAATCTGGACTTTGTCAAAATTGAAATTGTGGGATTTAGGATGAGATTTTGATATCCTCATAAAAGAAAATTTTGTATTGAATAGAATTTGGGAGGTGTTCCCTGAAACAGATTTGAATTTGGAGCTGATTTGTAGCTTTTAGCCCTTTCAGGCTTCTGGAAAGGACTGAACTGCGATACTTCTTGGACTCATTTGTGAAAACGGTCTTAATGGTGGAATCTAACTGCCAACTTTTTGGATTAAGGTGTTGGCATACCCTTGATCATAATCCAACAATAATCTAGTCTGGATTAGGTTAAGATTTGATTAAATCAGAGTTCAGAGTATTTGGGGTAATTAGGATATTAATTTAATTTCTGTTTTCGAAAATAGAAAAGATTGACAAATCTGGGAGTTAGAGATTGATTTGGATCTGGCCTTTGAAAACTTTTATTCTCAGGATAAATAGTAGGTCATATTATGAAGGTCAGATCTTGATTTGGGTTCACATGGAACATTTTGAGATTTTAGGGTTTAGGATAGAATTAGTTTGGGTTGATTTTGCTGATCTTGAAGAGACATATGCATGCATGACTTTTTATGAAAAGAATTTTCACCCCAAACCCAGGGTGTTATATGGGGCCCGGCAACTTGGCGCACTGATAAGCATAATGCGTCGCCACCATGAATTTAGCGAGAGTTGGCCTGCCAAAGATAGTGTTATAGGCCAAATCACAATCAACTACATCAAAGATAATCAATTCTGTTCGAAAATTATCTGGTTCTCCCAGTGTCACTGGTAGCACAACCTGTCCCATCAGCACCATTGAGGGACCAGGAATTATCTCATAAAATGGATGAATTATGGGCTTAATTTTTGAATGAGAAATCTGCATCTCATCCAGTGCCTTGACCAGTAAAATGTCCAAGGAACTGCCCCCGTCAATTAGAACTCTTTCAACTCGAGCATTGCTAATTATCGGGGTGATGACCAAAGGTAGTCTCAATGGTCATGTAAGACCAATAGGACAATCAGCTCGATCAAAAGTCAAAGGAGTTTCTAACCAACGGAGATATTGAGGCTCACCGAGGGGAGCCTCTGCTTGATTTACCTCATGGTAAAACGTTTTAAACTGACGCTTAGAAGTAAAAGAAGAGGAACCTAAAAAAATAACATTAACATGGTTTTGGGGTACCTAGTAGGACATCTCTTTGTCTCCGTCGGCATCTCTAATCCCGTAGGCCTGATCCTTTTGCGGTAAGGTTGGCATCGATCCAATCCCTTGGTAGAAGTCGTCCAATTACTTCAACCAATTCCGACAGTTCTAGAGATCGTGTCCCGAAGAATTGTGGAACGGACACCACTTCTTGTTTCCCTGCGGGTTAGTTTGTTTTCCTGACTGGTCGCTATCGCAGCCACCAGAAGACGTTTTATTCTTAAATGGAAACTTGTTACCTTTTCCTGGTGGTGGTTTCTCTGTGTCGGGGGAAATCTCCGTGGGACTAAGTCCAGGTAAGTTGCGTCACGATTGCCCGGGGACCTGGCCTCCGGGGCCTCCTCGGGCGCCGCCTTTTGGCCCCCGGGACCTGGCCTCCGGCGCCGTCCCGGGTGCCGCCATCGGCCCGGGGACCTGGCCTCCGGGGCCTCCCCGGGCGCCGCATTTTGGCCCTCGGGACCTGGCTTCCGGCGCCGTCCCGGGCGCCGCCATTTGCCCGGGGACGTGGCCTCCGGCCCCTCCCCGGGCGCTGCCTTTTGGCCCACGGGACCTGGCCTCCGGCGCCGACCCGGGCGCCGCCATTTGCCCGGGGACGTGGCCTCCGGCCCCTCCCCGGGCGCCGCCTTTTGGCCCCCAGGACCTGGCCTCCGGCGCCGTCCCGGGAGCCGCCATGGGCCCGGGGACGTGGCCTCTGGCCCCTCCTCGGCCGCCGCCTTTTGGCCCCCGGGACCTGGCCTCCGGCGCCGTCCCGGGCGTCGCCATTTGCCCGGGGACGTGGCCTCCGGCCCCTCCCCGAGCGTCGCCTTTTGGCCCCCGGGACGTGGCCTCTGACGCCGTCCCGGGCGCCGCCATTAGCCCGGGGACCTGGCCTCCGGCCCCTCCCCGGGCGCCGCCATTTGGCCCCCGGGACGCGGCCTCCGGTGCCCCCCGGGCGCTGCCATTGGCCCGGGGACGTGGTCTCCGGCTGCTCCCCGGGCGCCGCCTTTTGGCCCTCGGGGCATGGCCTCCGGCGCCGTCTCGGGCGCCGCCATTGGCCCGGGGACGTAGCCTCCGGGTTCTCCCCGGGCGTCGCCTTTTGGCCCCCGGGACATGGCCTCCGGCGCCGTCCCGGGCCTCATCGCCCTCCTAAAGGTAAAGTCTCGAATTGTTTGTCACGTGCAGGTCACGCGAGGAGCGCCTCGGGAACTAGCGACCACCTGTCAAGCATCCAAGGCGTTTGACCGGAAGAAGGACGGTTCTACCCTTCAATCCGACTGTGGCTTCCGGGGTAGTTTAGGTTTTTTGCTTCTTTTTGGGGCTATAAATAGCCCTTGTACCCCTCTGTTGTAAAGGATCGGATCACTTTTATTGGAATAGCTAAACTCACAGACGTGCTCCGGAAGCCTCTCCCCCGGAGAGAGCCTCCCCAGCCGACTCCGATCGGGAGCGCGTCGACAGGACTAGGGCCCCCATCGGGACCCGAACCTGTATAAATTCTCATATCATTTCTTGTGCTTGTTCGGCGGGGGAGGACCGGTCATCCGGTCAACCCGCGCCGCGTAATCTTCGCTAGGATCATTCTCAAAACCTGCCGGGGTATTCGCAATACCACGACACTCTGCAATGGCGACCTCCCGGTATTGTCCAGTCCGGTTTTTCTTGGACTTCTTTGATTTTCCGCCTGATGACGATTCCAGTTTCTTGCTAGAATCCTCCTTCCTATCATCCTTAAGACCTGGCTGAGGTGGTAAATTTCCTTTATCCACCATCCTGTTCCATTCCACGGCTTCAGCCGCATCGGAATAGCGGTCATCCATGTCGAAGAGATCGGCTACTGACCGAGGGGGTGAATGAGCAGATCTTCAATAAACCTTTGATATCGCACGGCATGTTTAAATGCCCTAATAACGGAGTTGTCAGATATGTTTGGAATGGTATTCCTCACTCCGACGAATCTCTTGACAAATTGCCGAAGAGTCTCCGTAGAGGTCTGGCATAGACGATGAAGATCATCCTCCTTGCCAGGCTTTTGGTAACAATTCTGGAAATTGTTGAGTATGGTGTCACACAACATTTCCCAATTGTAAATTGAACCCTCTAGCTGATTGAACAACTAGGTCCTCACTGGTCCCTCGAGGACCGTTGGCAGGTAATTTGCCATGATGCGGTCATCTCGGCCTGCCACTTGAATAGAGGTAATGTAGATCTGAAGAAACTCGGACGAGTTCTGAGTTCCACCAAATCTCTCAATCATTCCAGGTTTAAACTTGTCCGGCCAGACTACTGCACGGAGGTCTGGCGAGAAAGCTTTACAACCAACATAGGAACTATGGAGGAATCTGCCACTTTCAACTTGGTCGCAGGTGACCTCACCCTGAGGAGATACACCTCGTAGTCCCAGGCGAGAATGAACAGGCACGCGATCTCGATCACGGGAACTTCCAACTCGCCTGGCCTTGTCATGCCGAACTGATCCTGATGTGACCATGCACATCATAGATAGGACCAACACTACATCAACATGGTGGTCATCAAGAGTTTCATTCAATTCTTCGTCAGCATGGTTGTCACCGAGTGCTACCTCGATCATTTCGCCAACATGGATTAGTGTAACTTCTTCCATGACATCTACGACAAGTTGGAAACACTTCACGGCATCCTCGACATCATCTACATCAACTATGGTGTCATCATCAACTATACGGCATCATCGACCCGCACCATGGCCAGGTCGCGTGCACAGCCGGCAAGCTCATCATGCTGATATTGCGCTATCGCCGCCAGCAGTTCGGCCTCCACCGTGGCCACCTCCCCAAGCTCAAGACGTATTCAAGAAAGGCGCATCTCCACCACTTCGACGCCCTCTGGTCCCACAAGCCACGTCGTTGCAAGGCCGGCCCAAGAGAGAGCCCAATTTGTCCACGAGTCGGGTTCGGCCATCTCCACGCAGTCAACTTAAAACAGATGCCCAGGGCACATACAGACTCTATTTTGGACGTTCTTGGTATGCACGGAGAAGCCCTCGACGAGATCTTTCCAACGGATCCAGTACCATGTCAAAATTCCTTACGGATCAACAGGAATTGTCAAAACAATATGGCGACCAGAATCTGCCGGGCGCTGCGACGCTCCACTTTGGGCCCATGGCCCGTGTAACCCTAGGGTTTAATGCCCCAAACCCTAGCCATCGCTATATATTCAGTAGCCGTCATCGTTTAGACTTGGGTTTTGCTTAGATATTTTCTGCCATTGCAGTATCGCCGATCTTCGGTTTGTGGAACCCCAAATTCATGTGCTTAATATCAAATTGCAATTCGAGATTGCTTCTTCTTCGTTCTTGCTTGTGTTCTCGATTCGCTTGCAGGAACTAGCCTTCGTGGTGAGGTCGACCGTGCGTTTGCGTGGTTGATAACGATTGGAGACGGTGGTGTAGCGATTGCAGGCTTAGATCGGTTCTGGTCAAGTCGGATCCTCAACGTCGAGTTCTCCACCAATCGAGTTTACCCTTACCTGTCGGAAGATCGGGACCCGTCCCCATCAGATCCTGGTGGTAATTGATTACTCCTGCCATGATTGGAGTGAGAATAATCTCTCTCATGGGAGCGAATCAAAGGCCGGGATGACGCTGTTGGAGTTGCATCAAATGCAACTTCATCAAGCGTATCCGCCAGGACTCTGGCAAAAGTCGGTGCGTCTTCAACTTTAGGAGGGGGATTACGCAGAGCATCAGCGATAACACCTCCTAGGTACTCCAGGTATCATCGTTTCTTCAACCGCCGATGGATAAACCGGGGCTAAAGAAGGTGTCTAATCGCGCCTGCGACCATGTGGACAACGAGAGGAACTAGGAGCGGCATCATAATGAGATTGCACAAGTTGCAAAGCTTCCTTGGCAGCCCTGCGAGCCTCGTTTTCTTGCTGCTCGCGATCTTGATCCTCCTTTAGTTTTATTTCATGTTCCTCCTTTTGTCTGGGTTCTTGTTCCTCCCAAGCAATTCGCTGCTTAGGAGTTTCCTCCTATAAAGCAACAAATTCTCAGGGGAGCGAGGTCACAGAAGGAGAAAACATCTCTG
Organism: Pharus latifolius; assembly: GCA_019359835.1. Lineage (NCBI taxonomy): Eukaryota > Viridiplantae > Streptophyta > Magnoliopsida > Poales > Poaceae > Pharus > Pharus latifolius. The sequence continues at coordinate 21,730,744 of CM033324.1, read as the reverse complement.
TTTGTTCTGAATCAGATTCGAAATCAAAGAGAGATTGGAGATTATCAGGGTCAAACCTCTCAGAACTAAGCTCTATGTTACCATCATCTACATCCTCTGAAGTGATGTGTTGCGGCACATATTCAACCTCGAATGTGGTAGGACTCACACCTGGTCTATCTTTTCTGTCTCTTGGTTGATGGACATGACCTGAGTTGGAGAAGACGCATCCTTAGGATGTTCATCAGGAACATCCTCGCGATCTACCTCTTCCATAGGAACAGGATCGCTTGATGAGGGCATTCGTATATGGGCATAGTCATCGAGATCGAAATCATTCTCCTGACATGTCTTATCGAAACTCCTGACAAAGGCCCCACGGTGGGCGCCAGCTATCGACGATTTGGACTCGATGATATGCACACGCCTCGCCTTAAGATGCGTGCATGTAGTTTGGTCCCGATCTTCCATCGTAGGAGAAATCCGTGGATAAATGTGTGTTGTGACCTTGATGAAGGGGCGGCTAACCACGATCCAAGAATGCAACCAACAACCTCACAATTGCTAAATCACTCCTCAATTGGTTATAACCAAGCAAAGCTAGATTGACCTGTTCACGAAGAACAACTCAAGCAAATCCATAAGAAAAGCAAGAGCAACAGCGGAAGGATACCAACACTCAATAATCTGAATTATGAGTTGAACATTGAGACTCCGAATTATACAAGTCAGCAAAGGCACGAGCATACAATCTGTATATCAACAAAGTCTACCTAAAACTAAGACCATGCCTTCTCTTTTATAGAGGATGATGTCTACAAAAGATAGAAGGTTTAAAACCAGAATTCTAAACTAATTTGAAACATAATAGAATCCTAACAAACTATAAAAAGAAAATCCATAGCTAATTTTCGCGGATTCGAACAGGACTCTTTCCTTTCGTGCACTTGCCATTCTTTTGGATCTCCTGGTTGCATATGATGTCGAATTTTGATGAATCTTGATGAGTTGGAAAGCTCTTTCGATTATATTTCCAACAAGTGCTACACGACCTACTTGGACATTTGTGCTGAAATTGGCGTTTGATCGAAATTGCTAAATAATCATGCTTGGTCGACAGACTTCTGATCCTCAGGTGGCAACCATGTGTTTCCGACCATGGGCTATGAGCTTGTGTTTCTGACCATGAGCTGCGACCTTGTGCTTCCGACCATGAGCTACGATCTTGAGCCTTTCTGATCGAGCGTAGAGTTCTTCTTATCGATGAGGTCGAAGGGATCATTGGTCGAAGTTGTCAGAAAAGTGTTCATTCTTCCTTGGCTAGGAATTGGATCAACAACTTCGTCCAGAACTCCCTCACATGTAACAACAAGCAAAGAACAATCATTAGGTAATATCATTTGTTCTGTAATCAAATAATTAATTCACCCAAGAAACGAATTCACATGATGTTCAAGGTGACGCACATGCGCTCATGTTAATACTTGTGAGTGTGTAGTCGTGATGTCCTCATCACTCGGGGTCCTCTGTCGATCTTACGCGGATTTGTGAGTTGTATGTGAGACCTTTCAAAGTGCTATCAAGTAGGTTAAGACAAGCAATAAAATAGGGATGTGAAGATTTATACAGGTTCAGGCCCTCGATGGTGGGAGTAATAGCCCTACGTCCTGTTGTGATTTCACTATGTATGAAAGAAAAGGTTTACAGGAAAGAGAGATTATCATAGGCGATAATCACCTTTTACACTTATGTCTATTCACTATATCTAAGTCTTCAAATGTCATTTCTCTCTGTGTCCCTGTGTGTCCTGCATCAGCCATCCTTTTTATACTAAATGAAAGGATGCCAATGCAAGGCAGTTCTAGACGGTTGCCATAGTGCAGTTCGTATAACCGCACCAATCTTCTTCGCCGGTTAAGCACGTGCAATTATAGATAACCGCACATGTTAACCTCCTGGAGGTGGTCTTCACACGTGGGAGAAGTTATCTTGATCCTGAGAACATGTCCAGAAAAGGCTTAAACACCCCAGGTTATCTTGGTCACGCATAGCTAGCGACCTTCTAATCGCGCATAGCCTGCGACCTTATGACCGCGTAAGTATTGCGATCACAAACTAACTTTGTGTCCACAACTACCCAGGCTCTGAAACTGATCCCCTTCCATGTCATAGGTACTAACTGGTGTGGCGACCAGGTTGATAGTTGTAGCGAAGCGTATCGAGGTCGCCCAACAAGAAACGAGTCGCCTGCAGCGGTAAGGAAGATATTTCCTCATCTGCCTGAATTTTGGTCCTATTTTAACAATTGTCTCCTTTCTCACAGAGAAAACGCCTCTCTGATCAAGAGCCTCGCTGATCGAGAAAGCCAGGAGATCAGGGCTATCGCCAAGATCTCCTGCTTGGAGAAAGAACTTCAACAATTGTGGTTGCAGCTCTCATGTAAGTGCACTTCCGACCAGAATGAATTAACTTGTTATGCAAATTATTTGTGATGGTCTCTTATTACAGCGCGAGATGACCAAATAAGCCTGCTCTGCCAAGAGAAGAAGGATCTCCAGGCGACCATCGAGTTGCAAAACTCGAAGATTGACTCTGTCTGCAAGGAGAACAAGGACTTGAATACGTCACTCTCAGCCTGCAGCAGTGTTCAACAAGACATCTTCGAAAAACTGAAGATGGTGGCTGGTTTGCTAAAAGCTGATGTGGTCGAAACCAAAAAGGACGACCTTAACCTTAGCGACTGGACCACACTGGTCGCGACCCAAGCTGAATCACTCCTCGAGTATCTTCCTAAATATACAAGGCGTCAAATAGAGGCGATAAAGACAAAAGTGCAATCCGCAGCCTCCGCCATCCTCTGCAGACTTCGTCTTCACCATGGCCCGGATCTTGATCTAAATCCAGTAGTGGGAGAAGCAGAGGTCGAGAGGGAAGATCAACTTGCAGTCATAATGGAGGAAGTCAGGCCTCTGATCAAAAATCTCTTGACAGAACTTGGCTTACTGTAAACTTTGTACCTATACAGATACAACTATACAATGCATATGTATGCATTAAATTTTTGAAAGAAAAGCACTTCTTTTTGTTTCATGTTGTGACCATATTCCCCTAGCCCTCTCATGATATTATGCACAATGAGAACGGTCAAGTTTGGGTTGACAGCTGACGAGGATTGTTACCCGAGCTAGTTCGAAGTAATGCACATTTGGTTCAAGACAGATTCGAACCATACAAATGTCCGGAGGTCCGTTGCTATGATCTCAGACTACCTGAGAAGTGCAGACACATGGTCGCAGGCTTTGCGCGATTATGAGATCGCAGACGTTACGCGGTCAGGAGGCCGCAGATAGTGCGCGGTCAAAAGGTCGTTGACTACTCTCGACCAGAATGACTCGGGATTGCTTAAGCTCTACAACAAGCATATCCCGAGAATCACGAAGATCCTTCCACGTAGGAAGGCAACTGTCAGGAGGTTAATATGTGTAGTTATTCCTAAATTGCACGTGTTAAGCTGCGTGGAAGTTAAGTGCGGTTATCAAAACTGCACCCAAGCAACTGTTCAAAGCCGTCGTGCATTGGCGTCCTTTCGACCAATATAAAAGGGTGAGCGAATGTACAAGACGAGGACAGATACAATAGATCAGAGATACGAGAAGAACGGTCAAGCTTTCATAGGCTAGTTTAGTCATTTTGTAGACAATCACACAGAAAGGATCTTCGCCTGTGATGATCTTTTCTACAATCTTGTAAACCTTTTTCCCATACATAGTGAAATCACAACAGGACGTAGGGCTATTACTCCCATCATCGAGGGTCCGAACCTGTATAAATCTCTCTGTGCTCCAACTGACATTGCTCATCATCCCTTTCCGGAGGGACACCCTGAAAGACCTCATAACTCACAAATTCTGCATAAGATCGACTAAGGACCCCGAGTCCGAATCGTCGACAGATGGTAAGTCCTTTTTTTGGCAGAAATTTATATTGCCTTTATGAACTTTACAAATTTCTCAAACTCAATTGAATTCTCTTCTTCCTCTGCTCAGAACAAAGAGAGAACCTGAAACTGGCAAAAGAAAAAGATCATTATGAAAAGAAGAGCATTGAACTTGGAGAGGATCTGGATAAAGTTCAAAGGCTCATCAGCCGCTTCAGGACGGCCAAAGAGAAGGCTGATGTGTCGACGATTCAGACTCGGGGTCCTCAGTCGAACTTATGCAGAATTTATGATAGCGAGACCTTTCAAGATGACCCTCCGGGAAGGTATGTAGAAATATGGAGAACAGGAGCACAGAGAGGTTTATACAGGTTCGGGCCCTCGATGGTGGGAGTAATAGCTCTACGTCCTATTGGGATTTCACTATAAGTGGTAAAGATTTACAAGATGGTGGGAAAAGACTTTCACAGGCGAAGGGTTTTTCCTATATAAGTGTACAGAAGGAAGCCAGGGAGGCTTATAAAAACTATCTAATCTGGGCCGTAGACTTGGCTGTTTGAGCGGTTGAGATGTGTTGTATCTTGTTTGTATCAGAGACTTTGATCTCTTCGTTCCTCTCCCTGTTGGATACATCATGCCGTCCTTTTATACTGTTTGAAAGGGCGTCAAGTCGTAACTGCACCAAACAGTTGCTTGAATGCGGTTTAGAAAACCGCTCTTAACCCCCATGCAGGTTTAACACGTGTTATTCATGGATAACTGCACGTATTAACCTCCTGACGGTTGGTCTTCCACGTGGAAGAATCTTCGAGATACTTGGGATATTCCCGCTATATGGATAGCCGGATAGGTGAACCCCAAGTATCCTGGTCGAAAGTATTATGACCACGGGATGTTGGCTGACCGCGCAACATCTCCAGCATTCTGTTCGCATATAGCACACGAATCCCTGATCGCGGACTAGCTGCGGCCTAATCGCGCAAAGCCTACGACCTCGGGTTGATGCTTCTCAGAATGACTTGAGTTCGCACCGCCAAGCACGTATCTGGCTCGAATCTGTCTTGAACCAACAGTGCATTTATTTGAATTGACTCGGGTGTCAATCCTCGTCAGCTAGCCCCCAAATTCGAAGAAAACGAAGGGACGTGTTTACTTTGAATTTAAAGACATGCATCGGATTTTTAACCCGACTCTTCAAATCCCCCACTTAATGCGCACTAAGTGGGACGGTTGGTTCCCCGAGACGGGCTCTGGGTATTACGTGACAGGTAATGATGGCGCCGTTGAAATATTTTTTAACCCGAGGTAAAATTGTAAATGCTTTTTTAAAAACCCGAGGTGCTCGAAATGTAAACCGTCATCTTGGCGGCTATAAATACCGAAGCCTTTCGAATTACAAAGCTCCACAATTTCTTCTCACAGTTAAGTTCTTTCTAAAGTCACCTTCATTCTTCTTTTCATCCACCTCCTGATGGTAGATCACAACATCATTGAGATTGAAAGTGATGAAGAGGAAGTTCTCAAGCAGGAGCTTCAAATGCCTGAAGATCCATCTCCTTCAAGGAAGAAATCCAAGGTTGACAAAGGATCTTCCAGCAGAGCAAAGGTAGAAGATGAGCCATCATTCTTTCTTCCTTCAGTTCTTTACTCCAACATTCCCTGCTTTTGTTTGGGTGATCAATTTTCTGGTCGGCAAGCGGCGACTATTCGACCAGAAGATCCTCAACTTGTGTTGGGGAAGCAATCTCCTGGTGGGAAGGTTGTACTTTCACCATCTGGTGATCATCCGCTTTTATCGGATGATCTACTTTCCAGGATGGCTATATCAACCTGTCATGAGCATGGACAGGTAATGATCCTCATCTCCTTTTGCTGATAGTCTATGGTTAACACCACTAACTTTTGCAAATGTAGGAGATTGGAGGCCCTAGTGATCAGCCTGCTACTACTCCGTCTCTTCCCCTCGGACAAATTCTTCCAGAGGAGAAGAATGCCCTGGAGAAGAAGACCGAAGAGATGTCTTCGGCGATTCTGCATCTGGCAGAATGTTTTGAACGATCCCGTGAAGAAGCGCACCAGTTCCGCCGAGGGAGGGACCACGCTCAGCAGCAGCGGGAACTCTCTGATTTGATTAGGAACAGTAGTATATCTCTTGTTAGGGATGATGTAGATAGGCTTAGATTAGTTGCTAGTTGTTGGGGGAAATCTCCGCGGTGCTAAGTCCAGGTAAGTCGTGTCACATTGGCCCGAGACCAGGCCTCCGGCGCCGTCCCGGGCGCAGCCATTTTCCCGGGGACATGGCCTCCGGCCTCTCCCCGGGCGCCGCCTTTTTGGCTCCCGGGACCAGGCCTCCGGCGCCGTCCCGGGCGTCGCCATTTGCCCGAGGACATGGCCTCCGGCCTCTCCACGGGCGCCGCCTTTTGGCTCCTGGGACCAGGCCTCCCGCGCCGTCCCGGGCGCCGCCATTTGCGCGGGGATGTGGCCTCCGGCCTCTCCCCGGGCGCCGCCTTTTGGCCCCCGGGACTTGGCCCCCGGTGCATGTCCCGGGCCTCGTCGTCCTCCTCCAGGTAAAGTCTCGAGTTGTTTTGTCACGTGCAGGTCACGCGAGGAGCGCCTTGGGAATCAGCGACCACTTGTCAAGCATCCAAGACGTTTGACCGGGAGAAAGACGATCCTATCCCTCAATCCGATGGTGGCTTCCGGGGTAGTTTAGGTTTTTTGCTTCTATTTGGGGCTATAAATAGCCCTTGTACCCCTCTGTTGTAAAGGATCGGATCACTTTTATTGGAATAGCTAAACTCACAGGCGTGCTCCGGAAGCCTCTCCCCCGGAGAGAGCCTCCCCAGCCGACTCCGGTCGGGAGCGCGTCGACAGGACTAGGGCCCCCACCGGGACCCGAACCTGTATAAATCCTCGTGTCATTTCTTGTGCTTGTTCGGCGGAGGAGGACCGGTCATCCGGTCAACCCGCGCCGCGTAATCTTCGCTAGGATCATTCTCAAAACCTGCCGGGGTATTCGCAATACCACGACAGTTGGCGCCCACCGTGGGGACCCGTGACAAGACGCCATGGCTCCCCCAAGAACAAGGGCTCGCACCCTTCCCGGTGACTCGGGTCTCGGAGACCCGGCGCCGCACGTCCGGGACACTGCTGTCCCGGTGCTTCCGCCCGGAGGCGGCCTAGCCCAGGTACCGCCTCCCTCCTTCCCTCTTAACTTAGATGCTTCCACCTCCAGGCCGTTCCCGGTGACCGCGGGGACCTCGGCCGGGACCAGCGTCCCCCCGACGGCTCCCCCGGCTCCCCGGGACGCCCTGCTTGAGGCTCTCGTGGAGGGCCAGCTCCGCGCCCAGCGCTCTATGGATGAGCTGCTCAGCGTGTTGGCGCAGCCTCCGGCCCCCACATTTGCGTCGCACCCATATCCGAGGACTATGCCCCCGTTTATGGGTTACCCGGCGGCCCCTCCGGCCTCCGGGGGTTTGTCCGCCCCGTATGATCCTGCCGGGGGGTTCCCTCCCCCTACGGGATATACGTCCGGACCCTTCCCGGCACCTGGGCCCGTCCCGGTGCCGGGAGGTTACTTCATGCCGGGGCCCTTCGTGGCACCAGGGGGGTACCCCGTCCCTGGCCTATTCCCGAGGCAGGAGCCCACTTCATGCCGGGGGTTTTCCCTACGCCAGGAGCCAGTCCCGCCCCCCGCGCCGCGTTTACCGCACCAGGGGCGGTTGACAGAGCAGCTCCTGTGCCGCAGCGGACTTCCCCCCGCATGGGCTCCCGGGTTCTGGACGTCGCCGCAGGGGCTCCCCCCTTGCCGGTTCCGGATGTTACAGGGGCTCCCCCCTTTCCGGTTCCGGTCGTGGCCACTGGGCCCCCCTCCACTTCGGTTCCAAACATCGCCGTGGGCGCCCCCTCCCCAGTCCCGGATAACACAGGGGCTTCCCCCTTTCCGGTCCCGGGGGTCTTCGCAGGGGGCTCCCCCCCAGCGGCCCCTGAAGCCTCCGGGCCGGCAGCTACAGTGCATGAGCTCCCTCCCTCGGCGGGACAGGTCCGTTTCGCCCGGGGGGAGGTCGAGCGAATGCATTCACCAGAGCGCGGGGAAGAACTTCCCCCCGGCCACGAGCGCGGGGAGCCTCGCTCTCGCACCGGCCGGGGGAAGAGACCCGCTGAAGACCCAACCTCTCCGGCGGAGAGCCCGGACTTCCGGGAACTCAGTCCCGGTCCGGAGGAAAAGCGTCGCCACCGCCATTCTGGCGGACCTCTCGGACCGCTTCCAGACTCAAACAACGAAGGTCCCGTGAAAGAAGATAGCGACCGGGGCTCTCCCCGGGAGGTGCAGGGGGCTAACTAGCCCCTGTGCCGAAGACTTCGCAGTATCCGGTGACCGCGGCCCTACCGCCCTCCTCACATCGAGCATTATAATGGTGAGGCAGACCCTTACGAGTTTGTGCAGGTCTACTCCACAACCATCTCCGCGGCCGGGGGGGACGAGACGGTACAATGCAACGTCTTCCCCCTCTACCTCACCGGCATCGCCCGCTCCTAGTTCTACAACCTGAAGGCCGGCTCCATCAAGTCTTTCTCGCAGCTCAAGCGGGAGTTCTGTGCCAACTTCCAGGGGAACTACGTGCGTCCCCTGGACTCCTCGCAGCTGTACACTGTCCGGCAGAGGACTGGGGAAACCATCAGAAGCTTCTTCAAGCGCTTTGCTCAGGTGAAGAGCAAAGTGGCCCACGTTCCCGACTCTACGGTCATCGAAGCCTGCAAAAGCGGCATCCTCCCGGGAGAGCTCCACCGAAGGCTCTCCCGGAGCTGCCCCTCTTCCGCCGACGAGCTCTTCAACGTACTCGAAAAGTACGCTCGGGTGGAGGAAGATGACATCTGGAAGAAGACCCAGGGGGCTCCCTCCCCCGTCGACCGGGGGGCCAGGGATCCCCCCAAACGCCCCAGACAGGGGGGACATAGCGAGCCACGGCCTCCGGACACCTTTGTCCTCGAGGGCGGAGGCGGCTCGCGCGACCCCCCGAGGGCCAGCCGCCCCTTCCCCAAACTGAAGGGCCATGGGGGAGGACAGTCTTCGCGCGGCCGGGAAGGCCCCGCGGGGAGAAGGCGGGAAGGACCGTGGTGCAGCTTCCACAGGTCCAGTACCCACGCTACCCGAGACTGTAGCCAGCTGCTGCAGCACTTCGCGGACTTCCTCGACCAGCGCGGGCAGGGGGGGACTCCGGCCTCCTTGCCCCCTCGGCCAGCTGTTCCGGTCCTTCTCGCTCCCGCGGGGGTTCAGCAGACGCAGGAGGGGGAGCCTTCAGAAGCTCTCCCCTTTCAAACTTCGCAGCGGCACATCAACGTCATCATGGGAGGATCTGCCTCCGGGCGGGACTCTAAGCGCCAACGTAAGGAGTACGCATGCGAGGTCAAGGTTGTGGGGGTGCTACACGCGTCCCCGCCACCTAAGTGGTCGGACGTCCCCCTCACCTTCACGGCGGAAGACGCGCGAGGGGTTCGCTTCCCCCACGACGACGCGCTTATTGTCTCCGCGACCATCTACAACTGCCACCTGGCCCGCATCCTCGTGGACGGCGGGAGCTCCGCCGACGTCCTATTCCTAAAGGCCTTCAAAGAGATGCAGGTGGATGAAAAGCTCCTGCAGCCCGCGGCAAGGACCCTGCAAGGGTTTGTCCCGGGGAAGGCGATCCACCCCGTGGGCAAGCTAGATCTCCCAATGACGTTCGGCACACCGGAGAACTACCGAACCGAGCTGGTCCGCTTCGACGTAGTAGATCTCCCCTCCTCCTACAACGCGATTATGGGGAGGACTACAATCAACCGGCTGGGGGCTGCCACCCATCAAAACTACCGCTGCATGAAGATCCTCGGGCCGCATGGTGTGATCAACGTCCGGGGAGACCAAGACATGGCCCGTGCTCTATACGAGCGCGCTGCGGCCACAATCGGAAGCGTCAACCTCATAAAGACGCCCGGGGGGGAGGCTTCTCCCCCGGAACTAGACGCCGCTGCGCCACCGCGCGGGAGGCCCCTCCTCAAGCCGCGTCCGGAAGGGGGCCTCCGGAAGGTCCTGCTGTCCCCGGGCGACGAAGACAAAACCGTCCGGATCGGGGCGGAGCTCCCTGAGGAGCATGCAGCGCAACTTGCGGCCTTTCTGCGCGAAAACTCCGATGTTTTTGCATGGAAGCCTTCGGACATGCGGGGCGTCGCCCGGGAGGTCATTGAGCACAAGCTCGCAGTGGCCCCCGGTCACCCCCTGGTCAAACAGAAGCTGTGGAAACTCTCCCTCGAGTGCCAAGAAGCAATCAAGGTGGAGATCACCCGGCTCCGAGAGGCGGGGTTCATTAGGGAGGTCCTGCACCCCAAGTGGCTCGCGAACCCCATCCTCGTCAGGAAGTCAACTGGCAGGTGGCGGATGTGCGTGGACTTCACCGACCTTAACCGCGCCTGCCCCAAAGACAACTTCCCGCTCCCGCGGATTGATCAGCTCGTCGACTCCACTACGGGGTGCGAGCTCATGAGCTTCCTAGACGCCTACTCGGGCTACCATCAAGTCCGGATGGCGGAAGGGGACGAGGAAAAGACGAGTTTTATAACTCCCCTCGGAACCTTCTGCTACGTCCATATGCCCTTCGGGCTCAAGAACGCGGGGGCGACCTTCCAGCGCCTCATGACGCTGGTTTTTAGAGACCAAGTCGGCCGCAATGTCGAAGTCTACGTAGATGACGCGGTCGTCAAGAGTCCCTGCGCAGCCTCCCACATCGACGACCTGGCTGAAACCTTCCGCAACCTCCGGGCGTTCGGGCTCAAACTCAACCCGGAGAAGTGCGCCTTCGGGGTGCGCGGGGGGAAGCTCCTAGGTTTCCTCGTGTCCCAGCGGGGCATTGAGGCAAACCCCGAGAAGATCCGGGCTTTCCTAGATATGCCCCCGCCGCGCTCCGTCAAGGATGGCCAGCGGCTCTCCAGCCGCCTAGCCGCGCTAAGCCGCTTCGTCTCCCGGTCGGGGGAGCGGGGCCTCCAGTTCTTCAAGATCCTCCGGGGGCTCGAGGGGTTCCGCTGGACCCCCGAGGCCCAGGAAGCCTTCAACGACCTCAAGAAGTACCTCACGAGCCCTCCAATGCTCGTGAGTCCGTCTCCAGAAGAGCCCTTTCTCCTCTACCTCACCGCAACCCCCCTCGCCGTCAGCGCGGTCTTGGTGAAGGACCAAGGGGGGCAGCAGCGTCCTGTGTACTACGTGAGTGAGGCCCTCCAAGGGGCCAAAACTCGGTACACGGAGATGGAGAAAATTTGCTACGCCCTCCTCATGGCATCCCGGAAGCTTCGGCATTACTTCCTGGGACACCCCATCACCGTCCCGTCGTCCCTCCCCCTCGGGGAGGTACTGCGGAACAAAGAAGCCACCGGCCGGATCGGAAAGTCGGGGGCCGAGCTCGCCCCCTTCTCCCTGTCCCTTACCGGCCGCTCCGCCATCAAGTCGCAGGTCCTCGCCAACTTCGTCGCAGAGTGGACTCCCGCCTCTGGGTCCGGGGACAAAGCTCCCCCTGTGCCGCCCCGACGCAGTGATCATTGGACCCTCATGTTCGATGGGTCGCTGTGTCTCGCCGGGGCTGGTGCGGGAGTAGTCCTCTGGAGCCCCGAGGGGAAGGAACTCGAGTACACTGCGCGGCTCGAGTTCCCCGCAACCAACAACGTCGCCGAATACGAGGCTTTGCTCCTCGGGATGCGCCTCGCGCGCTCCCTGGGTATCCGGCGCCTCCTAGTCAAGGGAGATTCTCAGCTCATAGTTTGCCAAATGGACAAGTCTTACCTGTGCCATGACGCAAACTTAAGTCTTTATTTGCAGGAAGTGCGGAAGATGGAGAGGCATTTCGACGGCCTTGAGGCCCGGCATATCCCGCGGAGGGACAATGACCGGGCCGATGCCCTGGCCCGGGCGGCAAGCGCCCGGGAATCTCTCCCCAAGGGGGCTTTCTTGGAAATCATCACGAAACCCTCGGTGGCCTCCCCGGACACGGGCGACGAGCCTCATGTCCCGGAGGTCGCCGAGATCACCCGGACTCCGTCTTGGATGGACCCCCTCATCTCCTTCATCAAGGGGGAGGGGGACCCTCCTAGTGAGACCGAGGCTAAACGCCTCCGGGCTAAAGCCCGGGCATATCTCCTGCTGGAGGGGAGGCTCTACAAGCGGGGGGCTTCCGCCCTCCTGCGCTGCCTCCCCCGGCCGGAAGGACTTCAACTTCTCGAAGACATCCACGCGGGAAGCTGTGGTTCTCACCTAGGCCCGCGTGCCATCGCGGCCAAGGCCCTCCGGCAGGGTTTCTACTATCCCACGGTCATGCGCGACACATGAGACCTTGTCTCCACGTGCGAAGCATGCCAGAAGATGGCCAAGGGCTCAAACCTCCCCCCTATAGCGCTGCAGACAATCCCCATCACTTGGCCCTTCGTGCGGTGGGGGATGGACCTCTTAGGGCCCTTCCCCCCAGCGCCCGGAGGATACAAGTATGGGGTAGTCGCGGTCGACTATTTTACAAAGTGGGTTGAGGCGGAGCCTTTGGCCAGCATCACGTCCCAGGCCGTTCAGCGGTTTTTCTGGAAAAATGTCGTATGTCGTTTTGGTGTCCCCCGGGAAATCACCGTGGACAACGGGACCCAAGTTGACTCGGCTTATTTCCCGGAATTCTGCGAAGGCCTGGGGCTCGTCATCCACTTCGCCTCAGTGGCCCATCCCCGGAGCCATGGGGCTGTCGAGAGGGTCAACGGCGTGATCCTGCAGGGGTTGCGCCGGAGACTCAAGCAGACCGCTTCTAAGCGGGGTGCTTGGGCAGAGGAGCTCCCTAGCATCCTCTACTCCATGCGCACGACCCCGTCCCGGACGACAGGGCGTACTCCCTTCTCCCTGGTCTACGGGGCGGAGGCAGTCCTCCCCCCAGAGATCGGCCTCCGGTCACTGCGGGTCGAGCTCCTGGAGGGAGCCACGCCCGCAGCGTACCAGGCCAACGAGGCCAACCGGCGCCTGGAAATCGACCTCGTGGAGGAGGAACGCGACCGAGCGCTCCTCCGCCACGCCATCTACGAGCAAGAAATGGCTCGCGCATACAACCAGCACGTGCGCGAGAGGGCTTTTCGCCTTGGGGACCTTGTCCTCAAGCGCGTCACAGACCCCCAAGCCCAGGGGAAGCTCTCCCCCAAGTGGGAGGGCCCCTACAGGATCTCCGCGGTCCTGGGCTCGAGGGCTTATAAGCTCTCCAACCTTCAAGAGCAGGAGCTGAAGCACACGTGGAACTTGCGTTTACTTCACAAGTTCTATGTTTAGCCTTACGGGCCTGTCCCCTCCCCCGGAGCGTTCACGCCGGAGGGGGAGGAGGGACACTGTATTTTCCTCCCCTTTCGCGACTTCGCAGGGGGAGGCCCTGTACTTCATTTTATTAGCAATACATAGGTCTTGCTTTTCAAACTGTCTCATTGCAGGTCTTTCTCATTACCGCCCCTAGCGACGATGCCCTCCCCGCGAGGATGCCCTCCCCGCGAGGAAGCCCTCCCCGTGAGGATGCCCTCCCCGCGAGGAAGCCCTCCCCGTGAGGATGCCCTCTTCGCGAGGAAGTGGGCCAGGCCCATCAAGTCCCTCCTGTAGGGCGGCTTACGATCAGCCCTCGTGGACTGAGGGTGTAAGCGGCAACCCGGTCACAGTGGCCGCGGTAACGAGTCACTTTGGGAGACTAGTCCCCTGCCCAAACACTCAAGACCCGTCTCCGGGCACTTCCTCCTTCGGGAGTCGACGTTATTCCCGGCTCCCCGTTTTCACGGCGACCGGATGATCGGCCCCCTGTGGCCTGATTGGATCTATCTTCCTCCTCCGGGACTCGACGTTATTCCCGGCTCCCCGTTTTCACGGCGACCGGATGATCAGCCCCCTGTGGCCTGATTGGATCTATCTTCCTCCTCCGGGAGTCGACGTTATTCCCGGCTCCCCGTTCTCACGGCGACCGGATGAATGCCTCCCGGAGACCCTATTCCCGGCTCCCCGTTCTCACGGTGACCGGACGATTGTCTCCCGGAGAAGTCACGGATTTCTCGGACATTTTATTCCCGGAGCCCCTATTCCCGACTCCCCGTTCTCACGGCGACCGGACGATTGTATCCTAGGAAGCTCGACTCCGGAAATCTCATCGGGTTTTTCTTGGATGTTTCTTCCACAAGGGGCCTTATTCCCGGCTCCCCGTTCTCACGGCGACCGGACGCTTGTCTCCCGGAAGTTCTTTTCCCAAGAAAGCTCGTTTTAAAATTTTCTAACTTAGAAAAATTCCTATGCTACAGGTGACTTCCATCCCGGGGGCCTTGTTACCCCGACAGCGCGCGGAGCTATCCTCCGGCCCGCTGTGGGCGGGGGGGATAATTAACCCCCGGGTGTCGACCGTACTGCCCACGAGCAAACTTAGCTCATTCTTGTGAAAAGGAGTCGTCCGGACCATCCAAGAAGAAGCAACAACACAGCTTTATTAATTGTCAAACCCGGAGGACATCTTCCCCCTCCGGTGGGCTTCGGAAACGATACAACCCGGGTTCTAACCCGGGGGATTCTCTACGCCCTAAGGCTCCTACGCCTAATACTCTCGGAGGCTCTCCGATAGCTCCCGGGTCAAGTCCCGGTACAATGCTCGCACGCGGCGCCGAGCGTCCCGGAGCACATCTTCGGGCCAGAACTCGTATCCCGCCGGTGGAAGTATCCGGAGGGGAGGTATCATCCGGAACCCCGGTCGTGGAGGGGACAATTCGGCGCGATGATCGAGCCGTTTGGGCGTCCCCCGGGGAGCCCCTCCCAGACCTTTGCCCGGGAGCAACCTCCCGGGAACCCTGGTAACAAAACATTCAATTCAAAGACTTAGAAAAAAATTCTAACTTCATTGCATTCAAAATGTTTTTGTACAAGTGTCCGGGGCTTCTTCTAAGAAGCTACCGGGATCAAAATCCTAAGAAAACAAAAAGGGGCCCTAACTAAGACCCGGGGGGAGGCTCATACATGTTCGTTGGCGTCCTCCCCCCGGGGGGCTTCTTCCGAGGCCGGGGCTGGGACGTCCCCCGCCGGAGGCGCCGGAGTCGGGAATCTCGCCCGGATGATCCGGTCGTAGAATCCTCCGGCAAGCTGCTCGACCTCCCGGCGCGAGGGCTTGAAGGAGTCCGGGAAGCTTCGGGGGAAGCGGCCCCGATCGCCCGGGCGCCGACCCCCGGAACTCGACGAGCCCCGCAGCAGCCGCGATGATGGGGATCGCCCGGCCCCGCGCCCGAGCATCGCCAGCCTCCGCGAGGGTCGCCGGCGGCACCTCCTTGCTCCCGGAGCCTAGGCTTACGCCAAGGCTCTCGAGGGCCGAACGGACGGAGCGGCCCGCGTCCGCCACCGCCCGGACGCTCGAGCCCTCGAGCTCCCGGAGCGCCTCCTCCCTCGCCTTGGCCTCCTCCCGGAGGTGGCCGTTGACAGCCTCGAAAATATGAACCTAGGCCCGTACCCGGGTCAGTTCCGCGAGGGCTTCATCGCGTTCCCGGAGGGCCTCCTCACGCTGCCCTACGGAGGCCGCGGCCCGGCCCTCCGCTTCCTTAAGTAGCTGGGTGACCCACTGCTCAAGGCCCCAGGTAACAGTTGCCACCTACAAAATATATAGAGTTAGAAAATTCTCAAGTGCAGGAAATAAATGAAGACGTCATCGACTCGGGTTACCTGGGCCCCGAGGGACTGAAGCCCCTGGAAACGCTCATGGAGCGTTCCCTCCGTGACGAAGGCCTGCACCTTCCGGGTGTGCAGGCCCTCCGCGTAGCGGGCGACTTCCCCCGCGGGAAGCAGAGGGGCCTCTCGCCCGGCGCCGGCGTCACGGCCGGTGGGGGGTCCCCGGACCTGTGAGTCCGGTAACGCGGCCGGCGTCACCGGCGTCTTCGTGGCCGAGGAGGTCTCCTCCGAAGACGTGGCCGAGGAGCTTTGGGCGGGGGTCCCTGCCCGGGGGGGATCATCAGACCTTTCCCCGCCCCGGGCCGAAAGGTCCTCGGGGCCTCCTCCTCCGGAGGAACCTCGTAGACCGAGGGGCTCCCCCCCTCGTCCACCGGCCAAACCCGCGGAGGCGAGGCCTCCGCGAATCTCACCTCCAGCCTCTCCGGCTCCAAAGAAGCTGGAAGGGGAAGGAGGGGCTCCACCGAGGGTGGCGACGGGGCGTAGTTCGCCGAGTCGGACGCCGCCCCGCCCGCGGCCGCCTCCTTCCCCCGGGCCTCGACGTGGCTCTTCGGGGGAGGAGGTGTTGCTCCGCTCGGTCCCAGGGGTCTCGTCCCGGGGCTTCGCCGGTGTCGCCGCCGGCGTCGACGATGGGCCGAGGGTCTTTTGGACCCTGGCCTTCTTGGGCTCCGATCCCCCGGCCGCATCCTTCCCTCGTTTCTGCCACCCGGGGGTGGGGAGAGGCTTCCTCTCCGGCAGCTTTAGCCCATAGGCCGCAGCGACCAAGTTCCGGGGAGGGCCCTCCCCCACAAGGCGCACGACGCGCTCGTGCTCGTCGGCGAAGTACCTCCCGCCAATTGGTCAAAAATGGGTTTGTGCCGCAGGTGTTGAACGATCTACTCTACACAGGTGTGGGCTTACAGGGCTAGGGCTCATAAACCCTTTCTTTCATTCATCAAGAGGTCGGTCACTTTTCTGGGCCGGGATCGAGAAGTGGAAGTCATAAAAAAGAGATGTTTCTCTTCGCACCTCAGATCAAGAGGAAAGGTAGCCTCCGTGGTCTTCGCTCGGGCCTTGGGTGCCATCAGGTTCGGCTTTCTTTTTTTCCGGTGGCTAACGTTTCAGGAGGCTACAACTGAAAGTTCCGGACGCCTGCTACCGGGAGGGCTACTGGGAGAGCAAAAATAGCTAAGGCTGAAAGTTTGGAATGAACTTCCGGGCCCCCCAAGGCCCTATTTATAGGGGCGGGACGTGGTCTAGATGGGCGCCACGTGGCACCCCGCGGAGCAATCTGGACCGTAGAAGTTCAAACTGTGCGCGGGAAACGAAGGGACGGGCACGCGAATCGAGGCGCCGGTTTGAACCGCGAGCGCATTTATGTCGAAACGGCGCGGCCATAAGCATCCGGCACGGGAATCGAAGCGTCATGGCTCCAGTGACTTGGTCCGGAGATTTTCCCGGTGACGTGTACCATACCCACCGGGGACTCAAGCATCGTCCCCGGGGGGCATGGGGGGCTGCTGTTGGGGGAAATCTCTGCGGTGCTAAGTCCAGGTAAGTCGTGTCACATTGGCCCGGGACCAGGCCTCCGGCGCCGTCCCGGGCGCCGCCATTTGCCCGGGCACATGGCCTCCGGCCTCTCCCCGGGCACCGCCTTTTGGGCTCCCGGGACCAGGCCTCCGGCGCTGTCCCGGGCGCCGCCATTTGCCGGGGACATGGCCTCCGGCCTCTCCCCGGGCGCCGCCTTTTGGCTCCTGGGACCAGGCCTCCCGCGCCGTCCCGGGCGCCGCCATTTGCACGGGGATGTGGCCTCCGGCCTCTCCCCGGGCGCCGCCTTTTGGCCCCCGGGACTTGGCCCCCGGTGCATGTCCCGAGCCTCGTCGTCCTCCTCCAGGTAAAGTCTCGAGTTGTTTTGTCACATGCAGGTCACGTGAGGAGTGCCTCGGGAATCAGCGACCACCTGTCAAGCATCCAAGACGTTTGACCGGGAGAAGGACGGTCCTATCCCTCAATCCAACGGTGGCTTCTGGGGTAGTTTAGGTTTTTTGCTTCTTTTTGGGGCTATAAATAGCCCTTGTACCCCTCTGTTGTAAAGGATCGGATCACTTTTATTGGAATAGCTAAACTCACAGGCGTGCTCCGGAAGCCTCTCCCCCGGAGAGAGCCTCCCCAGCCGACTCCGGTCGGGAGCGCGTCGACAGGACTAGGGCCCCCACCGGGACCCGAACCTGTATAAATCCTCGTGTCATTTCTTGTGCTTGTCCGGCGGGGGAGGACCGGTCATCCGGTCAACCCGCGCCGCGTAATCTTCGCTAGGATCATTCTCAAAACCTGCCGGGGTATTCGCAATACCACAACACTAGTTCTCTAGGGGTTGTCAGTGTAGATCCTACTGACAGTAATATGTCCCTAGGAGAACTCTGCAAACTTTTTTTGGATCAGGTTGACGCTCTGGTCGCCGGTATCCCTTTTGTATGTAAAGAATGTAAGAAATAAAATCTCTTTCTACATATTCTTTACATCTTCTGTGCGAATATATGGCCGTAAATAATGTCTTCGCGACCACTCATACACAGGGAAACTTCAGTTCTGCGATCAGAATCACGCTTTTATAAGAGTACCGCGACCAGCACTGATACTGCGATCAGACTTAAAGCCGCGGTTAGAACTGAAGCTTAATGCGATCAGAATTGAGGCTCGGTTAGACCGTCGCTTCGATTAGAACCGGAGTTTAATAGAAAGCATGGTCTCCATCATACCACAACCCGATCAGAATATATCCATACGTCCAAAAATTGGGCCATAGGATTTTTTCATGAAAATATTCAAGGCACATAAAGGAAAACGCCCTTTGAAGAGCTCTGAAAAACTTTTCAGGCTTTTGTACTTTCAGACTCTGAAACAAAGAAGTCTTTTTGTTTCAGATCCGATGCCTGGAACACTTTAACGGGTCCGCCAGAGATAGTATCCATTATGGGAAACGAATAAAATACTGAGCGGAACGTTTGAATGGAACGTTACCCACATTAGTGCGTCTCCTCGGGTCTATAAAAGGAGCAGGTAGCTTCTTGAGGAAGCCACACAACCAAAACCCTCACGATTTCCGCCACACAAAACCCTCGCTCTTCTCAATCTCCATCTTCCCAAAGCCGCCAACTTTCCCCCCAATTTCTCACCAAAAATGGCGTCTTGGAGCCGATCAATCCACACTACTACAGAATTCATCATCACAGTCGGGTCAAAAATGTCATCACAGACGGTTCTTACCCGTCAGTGATATTCGAGTCAGTGATAATCATGTACTATCACAGACGGTTTTTGATGTTTTCAACCGTCTGTGATCTCTCCATTCACAGACTGTTATAAGATCAAAACCGTCTGTGATACTCATACTTCACAGATTGTTATAAGATCAGAACCGTCTGTGATACTCATACTACACAGACTGTTATAACATCAGAACCGTCTGTGATACTCATACTTCACAGACCGTTCTCACATCAGAACCGTCTCTGATACTCATACTACCACAGACGGTTTTAATCTCAAAACCGTCTCTGATAATTTGAATTTCGCAGACGGTTCTAATATCAAAACCATCTGGGATCCTCACATTATCAGAGACGGTTCTGAGATAACAACCGTCTGTGATACTCAAATTATCAGAGACGGTTCTGAGATCAGAACCGTCTGTGATATCAGATTACCAGAGACGGTTTTAACATCAGAACCGTCTGTGATACTCAAATTATCAGAGACGGTTTTGAGATTAAAACCGTCTGTGGTACTCCAAATACACAGACTGTTATGACATCAAAGCCGTCTCAGATACTCATACTAACATAGACGGTTTTGATCTCAGAACCGTCAGTAAAAATATGAGTATCGCAGACGGTTCTGATGTCAAACCGTCTGTGTATTTAGAGTATCACAGACGGCTGTGAGGTCAAAACCATCTGCGATATTGTCATTATCAGCGATGGTGGTAATTTTGAAACTATCTGTGATATTATACTCTCAGAACCATCTGTAATAGTGAATATCACAGACGGTTTTTAGGTTAGAACCGTCTGTGATAGTGTTATAATCTCAGAACCGTCTGTGATAGTGTGATATCACAGACGGCTCTGAGGTCAAAACCATCTGAGATAGTGATAGTGTGATATCACAGACGGTTTTTAGATCAAAACCATCTGTGATAGTGTCATTATTGGTGACTGTTATAATCTCAGACGGTTTGTAAGATCAAAACCGTCTGTGCATATGCACAGACGGTTTTGATCTTACAAACCGTCTGAGATTATAACAGTCACCGATGTCTCTGTACAAATTGCATTTCATATATACAGTTCATGAATTTCATACATGCACAGTACTCAAATATATACAGTCTCATATATATTTGTACAATTGAACTCAGAAATATATTTGTACAGTACTCAAATATATACAGTTTCATATGCACAGTACTCAAATATATTTGTACCCCTCTGTTCTATCATTTCATATATACAGCACAGAACTCAGAAATATGTACAATTGAACAAATAAATGTAATCGACAATTAAAGTCAGTGTGTTAGATGTACAAATAAATGTAAGGCCGTACTAATACGAACCTTGCGGGTCCCTAAACTTCCCCTTGGTTGATTTGACCTCCGAAAGGAAAAACTCAGCGAGCATCCCTCGGACAATACCAATCTGCCGAGGGTCAAGGCTTTCTGAAGGGAAGTCGACCCCCTGCAGCAAGAGTTGGTACATAAAAAATTAGCTGCAGTTGTAAATTCTGTCAAATCGATACAAAGGGGAGCAGTTGTATACCTCGGGGAAATCTGGCCGGTGAGGGGTGATGATCAGGTCATACATGTGGCGCATCACATAGAACCCACATGTATTGTCGTCCGGCTGCTGATGGCACTGCCAATTTACAGACCGAGAGTTAGGTGGGGACAAGTTATAAAGTAAAACATATGCCAGTTGAAATTTGTACCGAAAATTGTAACCACTGAAACTTATCGGCTCGCTGCTCGTGTTGTCTCCCTACCTCGGCTAAGTACTTCGTGAAAGACCTGTAGATAGTCAAAATTGACAGTTTGAGGATAGCCGAAATTGACAATTTGAGGACGGTAAATCTAGATGCATGCAAGACAGGTCCACATCACCTTTCGAATACATCTCGTGCGCCGCAATACGAGTACCCTTTCCTCTGCAATGAGTCAAGGTAGAACACCTTGTTGCTTTTCGGAATAAGTAGCAGCAGGATCCAGTGGTAGCTACATATCACACGTAAAGAATTAAAAATTTAATCTAAATTTGGGGGTGTGCACATGGAGACACTAATCTGCGGGTGAAGTACTGATGAAAGCACTCACCTCTGGTTGTAGGGTACAAGTATATACTCCTTGTCGACCTGAGCAAGAAACCCTCTTTTGATGTAGTCGACAACGAAGTCTGCGTCGGTCCTAAACATCACCTCGGCGACCATCTGGGGGTCCAAGAAACCAATAGGTATGCCCTTAGATTTGGCATAGTTGGTCATGCAGCTGCACGGAAGTAACCAATTAATAAATGACATATATCCGTATATGCACGGATAGTAGGATACTTACAGCACCTAAGACCGTAGGATTGACAAGTCGAGCGCATCTTTGTTCAGTAAATTGTGCAGGTCACCGAGTAGGTCCCAATGTCGTTATGGAACTCTGCCACGGTGTACTTGACCATGATGTGCATCGGACGCTGCGTCCTGGTCTGGTTTGTCCTCTTCATGTACCATGCATGCAGGCTCTGGCATGTTAACCCCATGGTCGAAATTGCGGTATCGGAGGCCATGGGCATCCCCAGAGCGAACGGTATGAGAGCTGGCGCAGTACTCTTCTCGCTCTCCTTCGCCGGGCTCTTCTTTGCTTTTCCCCTACTAGCCAGCTTCTTGAATGGTTGCCTCTTAGTTGGAGTCAGCTTCGTCATCGGAGGGGTATGATGGCTAGTAGGCCGTGTGTCGGTCTGTGATGTCTGTGATGTAAGAACCTACGTATTAGGACACTAACTCTGAGGGCTATTATTACAGTACGAATTATGAAACTGGTGGGGGAATTACCTCATACAGGACGATGTCTTTCTTGGGCCATTGCACGAACGTGTGCACCGCATCCCCGAGAGTGGTAATCTCGTCGTTCGGCGGCTTCTCCAACGGAAAACCCTTGCAATGGTCAAAGACACTGTCCACCTGGACCCGTGCAAAACCCTCACATAGAGGGGCACCATGGATTGTGGCCCCCGCCGTGCATGGTTGTGCCATCCCACGGGCAGCCTCGACCAGGAAGAGACCGGCCAGCACCATAAGCTTGCAGGAGGCGGGTTCCTACAAACAGTGCGCATTAACATGTTGAATTTCACTGCTTTTCACTTTCGAATGAATTAACATAGACAAACGGTCATTACCTGCAGAAAGTCCACCGGATACTTTGGAGAGGGCTCCGTCTGCGAAGACCCCGGCGCAAACGCGCAGCTACTACGGTGGCCAAGAATGGGGGGTCGGTACTTCCGCTGCTAGAAGGGGGGTGCCCTGGGTCGCCTTTCTTAGCTCCTCATACATGGACCACATCTCCGACAACTGCTGCAGGAGTGCTTTGTCCCGAACAGCGAACTCCGATCGCATCTCCTCCTTGAGCCGTTCATCGCGGGCTTGGTGGGATCTCTTTCTCCTCTTAGCCGCCTCCTCATCATCAGGGAAACCATGCCTCCAAGGCACAGTGGCACCGAGGCCGCGCACGCGGCCTGGATGCTCCTTGTTTCCTAGCGCCGCTGTGAGGATATCCCTGTCCCTCCTCGAGTTGAACTCTCCGGATGCCGCCTGTGCACTCAGCGTCACCTGCAACAGGAGAACTTAGCAATACAGCCCATTGCATGCGTGTTACGAGGATAGTACATGATTGGACAATCTTACCAGCCGGTCGATCACTTCCCTGTCCGCAGGGTTACTCACAGAGACGCTTCCGGAGGAGTTCATCGTCAATCTTGCTCGGCACCAATTGCGGGCGCGCACGTCCGTTATGCCCGCATAAGGACTGCCGGCTGAAGACTGGGAAGCCTCCTCGTCCTGCTTCCTCCACAACGCCTTCTTCCCCACATACCCACCACTGCCTAGTCTGTGTGGGTGGGTATTCTTGGCTTGGTTAGCCTGGCCCTTCGCACTAAGCTCCTGGAACTCTGGCTTGGCCTTCATCTCGACGAACTGCTGCCATGCCTCGGGAGTCACGAAAGAGAAGTCATCGAAGGGGGTCTTCGACTCCTTCACATAGAGCCTGACAAGGTGGCTCTTGAAGTTCCTCCACGCCTTGTTTATTGACATCAGTGTCCTCCGGCGGATGGTGAAGTGGCGATCCTCGGGAATGTGAAACGCCGCCTGCATTTCTTCCCACAGCGCATCCTTGCACTCTGGGGGCACTTGACCCCAGTCGGAGGTGGTGATGGGCACCCGCTCCCTTGCCACTTTGCCGCATAGTGAGCGGTACTAACCGACAAGTTTGCCCGGAGCTTCCGGCACACCATTGTCGTCGAACTGGACGTGCTGCTTTTCCCGCTTGTCCAGACGCGCGCATGTCGTCCGGCCTCGCCCCTTTCTCTTCTTCTGCGGGGTCACGGCGGACGAGGTGACCTCCGGCCCAGGCGTCTCATCGCCAGCGAGGTCACCCTGACTCCCCGAGTGATGCATTTCGTTAACAGACATAGTTCCTAACATAAGTGAAAGAGAGAACAGTTTAAGTAAATCTGCAACTAATAATTCTATAACAAAACCCATATACTTATAATTAACCAAGAATGACAGAAACGGTGGGGAGGCGATGGAGGTGATCGCGTCGAAGGCGGGAGGGCGATGCAGGTGATCACGACGGATGGAGAGGAGGAGAAGGTGGGAGGCGATGGAGGTGATCGCGACGGACGGTGCGAGGGCGGAGAGAGCTAGGGCAAACAGTTGCGAAGACTGGAATGAGAGGGACAAAGCCCGCCTTGAACTATTAACCGCGACGATATTATCACAGTCGGTCCAACGCTCACAACCGTCTGTGATAATATTATCACAGTCGGTTCTCGCATCAAAACCGTCTGTAATAATCGACATAATGATAATCACTAGAGATATTATCACAGACGGTTTTGAGTTGAGAGCCGACTGTGACTCTGATTATCACAGACGGTTTGGAATTGAGAACCGACGGTGCACGTCAAGAACTCGAAGCGTCGGACACTGTTGAAAATATCACAGTTGGTTCTATATATATAACCGACTGTGATAATATTATGACAGTCGGTTCTCAAATAAAATCCATCTGTGGTAATCTATATAGTGAGAGATTATCACAGACGGTTGTGAGTTGAGAACCGACTGTGACTGAGATTATCACAGACGGTTGGGACTTGAGAACCGACCGCGCACGTGTACACTTGAAGAGTCGGAGACGCTGTTGGGAATATCACAGTCGGTTCTATATTCGTACCCGTCTGTGATAGGTCAAAACCGTCCGTGATAATCTCTCTATTGAACGTTAGTTTTACAACTTGAAACTGATCTGTAGCTTTCAACTCTGAATGCTCGAAAACTTGTTTTAAATGAACACTCAGATATTTCAAATGTAGTCCAAATGCTCTGTAAATTGGTTACAGCGTACGTAGATCCGATAATTGGTTACAATGTGGAGCATGCTCAAGTTAATGTTACATACAAATGGGAACTTTCACCGACAATTTCCACGTACACAGCCATGTTATCCTCAACTTTCCACTTGCCGCGGCCCTGCAAAGACGAGAATTATAGGAGATATAAGCTATACCGATGGAAACAGAGAGATAAGGACGTACAGTTGATTACCTTTAAAGTATAACCCTTCCTGGTGATCCATACGCATGTAACTGGTTTCATCGGTGTCTTCAGTATCGACCTATACGCCATCTACAAATGGAGGAATCTCATCAAATTGATTGTATTCCTCCTCGTCTACGACATTTTCAACTCCAACAATCCTTCTCTTGCCATGAAGGACGACGTGCCACTTCTTATTGGCCGGGTCAGTGACATAAATGACCTGAATGGCTTGATTTGCAAGTATGAATGGCTCATCTTTATAAGCAACGCGATCGAGATCCACAGAAGTGAAACCGTAACTGTCAACCTTCACACCCTGTGGGATTTGGACCCATCGGCATCGAAACAGGGGAATCTTGAACAATACGTAATCGAGCTCACAAATTTCTTCAATGAACCCGTAGTACGAGTTCAATCCACGTACTACCCTTGTTGGGCCTGTCTTGGTGAACCCCTCATGGAAAGCTTCTACGCTCACTCCACTATTTTGCACAGTGCTCTTTCGATCTTGAGCTTTCGTGTAAAATATGTACCCATTGATGTCATATCCCTGCCATGTCTGTACAGTAAACGTGGGCCCTTTTGCCAACCATTTAAGGTTCTCACTTGCGGACTCTCCGGTGATTCGCACCTTCATCCACGCGTTGAATCGACTGTTATGTCGTCCCGTGATCCAAACCTCGGATCGGCGAGGATTGTCTTGTCGTAGCATCTCCTTGTGCTCGTCGATGTACGGAGACACCTCCGTCATGTGTTGCAAGACCCAAAAATGAGCTTTCGAGTACATATCGAAATCAGGAGTGATGGCTCTCCGTCCAATAGTGCCAACACCATCAAGCCTCCCCTCGTGACGAGACACAGGAACTCCTATTGCTTCTACCTCGGCCATGTAATCGACGCAGAACTCAACAACCTCTTCCACTGCATAACCTTCGACAATGCTACCCTCGGGCCGGGACCGATTCCTCACGTAGGCCTTAAGTACACCCATGTACCTCTCGAATGGATACATATAACGTAGGAACACGGGTCCACATATCTTGATTTCTCTAACAAGGTGGACGGTGAGATGGACCATGATATCAAAAAACGATGGAGGAAAATACATCTCAAGCTGACAGAGAGTTCGAACCACCTCGCTCTGCAGAGAATCCAGTCCATCGAGATCAATGACCTTGCAAGAAATTGCATTTAAGAAAAAACATAGCCTCGTGATCGTCTCTCTGACCTTATGCGGCAGAAAACTCCGGCTGGCAACAGGAAGCATTTGTGTCCTCAACACGTGACAATCATGAGACTTCATACCCAGCAATTTCAAATCGCCCATGGACACAAGCTTTTTCATATTTGCAGAGTAACCCGATGGAACTTTAACACCACAGAGACACTTATAGAGTTCTATCCTCTCAGCCTTGCATAAAGTGTAGCATGCAGGGGGGAGGTATATACGGCCTTTATCGTCCTCTCTCGGTGCTAGCTCGGGCCTGATTCTCATTTCGATCATGTCACGCCGCACATTGACGCCATCCTTTGTCTTCCCTGGAATGTTCAGCAATAGGCCGATTAAACTGTCACAAACATTCTTCTCTACATGCATGACATCAATGCAATGACGAACCTCTAAATGCTCCCAATACGGTAAGTCCCAAAATATCAATCTCTTCTTCCAAGTGTTCTTCGTGCGGGGTTTCAATTTACCACCCTTTCCAAACACAACGTCTATGTCCTTCACCCGTGAGTAAACATCTTTCCCGCGCGTAGGCTTCGAGGCTGAACCATCTTCCTTGTGGCCGTCAAATTCCCTCTTCCTCTTACGATACGCGTCATTCTTCGGAAGAAACCTACGATGACGCATGTACACTGTTTTCCTGCAATTCTTCAGCCACATGCTCTCAGTCTCATCTTCGCAGTGGGGGCAGGCTTTGGCTCCTTTCGTAGTACGGCCCGACAAATTTCCAAGGGCAGGGAAATCGTTGATGGTGCAGAATATCATAGCACGTAGGATGAAGTTCTCTCGTTTGTATGCGTCCCATACCTGCACCCCTTCGTTCCACATTGTTAGGAGATCCTCTATCAATGGTCCTAGGTACACATCAATATCGTTTCCGGGTTGTTTTGGTCCTGAGATAAGTAGAGACATCATGATGTACTTGCGCTACATACACAACCAAGGAGGAAGGTTGTAGATATACAAAAGAACCGGCCAAGTGCTATGCCGACTGCTCATGTTACCAAAAGGATTAATTCCATCGGTACTCAACCCGAACCTTATATTCCTCAATTCTGCTCCGAAGCTAACAAATTCCCTGTCGATGTTTCTCCACTGCGAAGAATCAGCGGGGTGTCTCAGCTTTCCATCCTTCTTCCGGTCTTCCGAGTGCCAACGCAGTAATTTTGCTTCTTTACGGTTTGCAAACAAACGCTGCAAGCGGGGAATGACTGGCAAATACCACAACACCTTAGCAGGAGGTCCTTGGTTTATCTCAGCGTAGTCACCGTCGTCTGTTCGGTCCTTAGTACGCTTATAGCGGGATGTGCCGCACACCGGACAAACATGCATATCCTTGTAGTCGTTACGGTAAAGGATGCAATCATTAGGGCATGCGTGTATCCTTTCTACTTCCATTCCCAAAGGACACAACAGCTTTTTCGCTTGGTAGGTGTTTTTTGGCAACTCGTTTCCTTCCGGGAGCATGTCCGCCAAAAGATCTAACAGTGCTGTGAAACTCTTGTCGGTCCAGCTGTTGCTTGCCTTCAATTTTAACAGTTCAAGCACAGAGACCAACTTTGTGTACTTCGACTTGCAACCAGGGAACAACAGCTTTTCTGAGTCCTCAATCAAGCGCTTGAATTTGCCAAACTCCCTTTCACTGTAATTTCCTTCCACATCACGCAACATGTCATCTAAATGGTCATCCTCTGGCATATCCTCGTCGAAGTCGTTGTTCGGATCCGACATGTCCTGTTCTTCAACCTGAGTGGCACTTGTTTCTGCAGTTGGCTCTTCTCCATGGTGGACCCAACACGTGTACCCCTTTTTGAAATCACGTCGGATCAAGTGGGTGACAATTTGAGATGAGTTGGTGAACATCTTAATATTCTGGCAGTCTACACAAGGACAGTACATATATGGTAAACCCTTCTTCGCCATGTCTTGCTCAGCAACCTTTTCGAAATCAAAAACACCTTTCATGTATTCCTCACCCACTCGGTTGTCATTATACATCCAGTCTCGGACCATCTGCAATTAATCAAATTCATACACATGCTAATTAGTAAATCAATGGAGATCGATATTGATGATGAAATCAAGTAATGTGTATGCCTTGGGAGCAAGTACCAACCTTGGTTCGATCCTCAAATTTTTTCCCCCAAATGCTCCCCCGGCCTTTCGAGATTTCGCTCTTCCTTGCCCCAAATCTCTTCGAACTGGACAGTGTAGGTCGAGCAAGAGAGAACAACTAGCTCAAAACATCCGCCAAATGACCTTTTATACCAGGTTCAATACAGACGATTCTATATAATACCGTCAGTAATATCAGTGCATTTTTGAAGAACAGAATATCACTGACGGGTTTCACTCTATTAACCGTCGGTAATATCGGCGCATTTTGTGATACTATGACAGAAATATCACAGACGGTTATGAACTCCAAACCGTCCGTGATAATTACAATATCACAGACGGTTCCTAGGTCAAAACCGTCCGCCTTACTATCACAGTCGGTTTTTAATTCAGAACCGTCTGTGATTATTACTGTCGGATTTTACATCAGAACCGTACGTGATTATCACAATCGGTTTTTACCTCAGAACCGTCTGTGTTAATTATAAAATCAACAATCTGCAAGATTATCACAGACGGTTTTAAGGTCCGAACCGTCTATAATATCCCGGATTGTTTGTTTGCATTCGACTACTGGTCATCAGTTGTTCCACTTATTTTTCATATTTGGTTCTATCTTATTTCAATGTTAGTATTTAAAAAAATGAACGTTCAGACTATTTGGTTTTATCTTGTTTTTCATATTTGTTGTATATATGTCTGTGGATCTTCAAAGAATTTTGAGACTATTACAGTCGGTCCTGAATTAAAATCGTCTGTAATTCGCAGCCGTATTTTCTTGTTAACATTTTCACACAGAAAATCATTTGGTGATTATCAGTTACATAATCAATCGAAAAGCCAGATATGTAAGGAAAAGAAATTTCTTATTTCTTACAATCTTTGCATACATAAGAGATACAATTAAGCGACCAATTAATTAGCGTCGACCTGTTCCGAAAGTAACATACAAAGTTCTCTTAGGGACGTATTGGCATCAGTAGGATCTACACTGGCCGCCCCAGGAGAACTACCAATGGCTCTAAGACTATCAACATCATCTCTCCGCAAAGGAGTGGATTTGGCATCAGCAGGATCATCCAAGAAATTAAAGTTGATACAACAAAGGTGGAGATGAAGCTGCAACTCAAAGCACTCTGCCAAGTGCAGAATGGCAAAAGACATCCCCTCAGAATGCTTCTCCAGCGCCTCTTTTTTTTTTTGGAGAGTTCTGCACAAGGCAGCTTTCTCCTCCTGCACATATGCTTCTCCAGCTTCTCCTAGGGACGTATGCTGGGAGGGTGAAGATGATTGCCAAGCTTCAGAGTGGATTTGGACGTGGAAGTGTGAGCCTGTTGGGGGAATCCCCAGCGGTCCCACGAAGTCCCAAGGAGTCCCCGGTGAGACCCGGAGAGTCACTGGGCCCCCGGTGAGATCCAGAGGGTCACCGGGCGCCCGGTGAGATCCGGAGGGTCTCCGGGACCCCGGTGACACCCGGTGAGATCTGGAGGGTCTCCGGGACCCTGGTGGAACCCGGTGAGACCCGGTGAGACCCGGAGAGTCACCGGGCCCCCGGTGAGATCCAGAGGGTCACCGGACTCCCGGTGATATCCGGAGGGTCTCTGGGACCCCTGTGAGATCCAGAGGGTCTCCGGGACCCCGGTGACACCCGATGAGATCCGGAGGGTCTCCGGAACCCCGGTGAGATCGGGAGGGTCTCCGGAACCCGGTGAGACCCGGTGAGATTCGGAGGGTCTCCGGGACCCCGGTGACACCCGGTAAGACTCGGAGGGTCTCCGGGACCCCGGTGAGGCCCGGAGAGCCTCCGGGCTCATGGAGAGCTGTTGCTGACCGTGGGGCCTCTAGGAAGCCCGTGGCGCCACGTGTCGAGCATCCAGGCCGTCCGTCAGGCCAAAGGACGTCTTCGCCCTTCCATCCAACAGTCGCAGCGAGGGCATTTTCGTCTTTTGCATTTCTTGGGGGCTATATATACCCCTCTTGTACCCTTTTTCGAGGATTCCGATTCATTTATATTAACTCAACATTCAGTTCTCTTGGAGACCTCTCCCCGAGAGCTCACCTCCCCAGCTGACTCGCGTCCGGAGAGAGCCAACAGGACTAGGGCCCCCACTGGGACCCGAACCTGTATAAACCCCTGTGTCACTTTCTGTGTTGCCCGGCGGGAGGAGACCAGTAACTCAGTCTGCTCGCGCCGCTGTACTTGTGCTGCGCACGTCCGAACCTGCCGGGGTATCCGTAATACCACGACAGTTGGCGCTGACCGTGGGGACTTCGCGACGAATCGCCATGGCTCCCGCAACCACCAGAGCTCAAGCCCTCTCATCTCCCGAGGGCGCTGGTCCTAGCAACCCGGCTCCACATCCGCGAGATGAGGCTTCTGCGGCCCTGCCGCCCGGGGGTGTGCGGGGGGAGGACTCGCTTCCTCTACTCACGGCCTCCGGTCAAAGGGTCCTCGTTTCCGACCCAGCGACCGCAACCGAGCTTCCGGGGCCTAGTGCGCCCCAACTCCCCGTTCCGGTCTCCGGAGATTCTATGCTGGGGGCTTTGATCCAGGGCCAGCTTCGTACCCAACACACCCTGGAGGAGCTGCTGCGCGTCTTGGTGCGGCCCCCGGCTCCCGTCTACCCGCCTCCGTATCCGTTCATGGGGGCACCGCCCCAATTCTTCATGGGGAACCCCGCCTTTCCCGGGCCGGGGATGTTCCCCGTTCCCGGAGGCGCGCCCGGGCCGTATTCGATCCCGGGGACACTTCCTGCGCTGGGGAGTCAGCTCGTCTCCGAGCCCTCCCCTGCCTCTGGGAGTCGCCCGGCCCCGGGTCCAGAACCCCCGCAAGCGGCTACCGCCGTGCCAGGGACAACCCCGGCGCCCGAGCCCGGCAGCCTCCGCGGGCCGACGCCCGGGATCGGTGCAACGCCCGCCCCTGTGGACGCCCCGAGTCTCACCGGGGGCCCGGTGACTCGAACTGCGACCACTCCTGCCGCCGCACCGAGCGCGGACCCGGCGCATGGCCCGGTCTGCGCGCCAGCAGCGTCCACTGGGACTGTGGCAAACGCGCATCAGCTCCCTCCCCCTCCGGGGCCGCCCCCGCGGGCGCCCCCAGCGGATCAGACCCGCTTCACAAGGGAGGAGGTCGAGCAAATGCGTACCGCCAAGTCCG
The DNA here is from genome assembly GCA_019359835.1 of Pharus latifolius. Taxonomy (NCBI): domain Eukaryota; kingdom Viridiplantae; phylum Streptophyta; class Magnoliopsida; order Poales; family Poaceae; genus Pharus; species Pharus latifolius. The sequence continues at coordinate 21,699,768 of CM033324.1, read as the reverse complement.
GAGAAACAACCTCCCATCATCGGTCAGGACTCCCCCGAACCCGCGGGCACGCGGAGACGCGCTCCCAAATCACCCGGGGGAAAAGACCGTTCAAAGAAGCTGCCACCACTCCTGAGGAATACCTTGACGCCCAAGAGGTCAGCTCAACCAACCCGGAAGAAAAGAGACGACACCGCCAAACCGGCGGACCGCTGCCACCCCTTCCAGACTCCGACAATGAGCACGCGTCCCCGGCAAGTGATGACGGCGACCATGGATCCCCCAAGGAAGTTGAGGGGACCAACCAACCGCTGTGCAGTCATCTCTGCTGCATACACTGGCCGCGGCCTTACCGCCCGCCGCACATCGAGCATTACAATGGTGAGGCCGATCCTTACGAGTTTGTGCAGGTGTACTCGACAGCCATCTCGGCGGCCGGGGGGGACGAGACAGTGCAATGCAATGTCTTCCCCCTCTACCTCACAGGCATCGCACGCTCATGGTTCTACAACCTGAAAGCTAGATCCATCAAGTCCTTCGTGCAACTGAAGCGCGAATTTTGCGCGAACTTCCAAGGCAACTATGTGCGGCCCTTAGACTCGTCCCAGCTCTACACCGTCCGGCAGAGGACGGGGGAGACTATCCGCAGCTTCTTTAAGCGCTTCGCTTAGGTGAAGAGCAAAGTGGCGCATGTCCCTGACTCCACGGTCATCGAAGCATGCAAGAGCGGGATACTCCCCGGGGAGCTCCACCGGAGGCTCTCTTGGAGCTGCCCCACCTCCGTCGACGAACTCTTCACCGTACTTGAGAAGTACGCCCGCGCGGAGGAGGACGATCTTTGGAAAAAGAACCAGGGGGCTCCTGCCCCCGCCGACCGGGAGGCCAGGGACCCCTCCAGCAAACGTCCCCGAAGAAGTGATCGCCGCGAGCCACGGCCTCGGGACGCTTTCGTCCTCGAGGGTGGAGGCGGCTCGCGCGACAGCAGCAAAGGCAGTCGCGCCCCTCCTAAGTCAAAGGGTTACGCGGGAGGACAATCCTCCCGCAGGCGCGAAAGCCGCGCCAAGGAGAGCAAGGAGGGCACAGCCAACGTGTGGTGCACCTTCCACAAGTCGAGTACCCACGCTACTCGAGAATGCCATCAACTTCTACAACACTTCGCGGCCTTCCTCGACCAGCGCGGCCAGGGGGGAGGGGGCCCTGCCTCCTTGCCTCCCCCGACAGCTTTGCCCGCGCTCCCCGCTCCCGCGGGTGAGCAGCAAAGACAAACGCAAGAAGGGAGCCCAGCTCAGGAGCTCCCCTTCCAAACCTCCCAAAGACGCATAAACGTCATTACGGGGGGATCAGCCGCGAGACGGGACTCCAAGCGTCAACGCAAGGAGTACGCGCGAGAGGTGAAGGTGGTGGGGGTGCTGCATACGTCTCCGCCACCAAAATGGTCGGACGCCCCCCTCACCTTCACAGCGGAAGACGCGCGCGGGGTTCGCTTCCCGCACGACGACGCGCTCATCGTCTCGGCTACAGTCTACAACTGCCAACTGGCACGCATCCTCGTCGACGGTGGGAGCTCCGCCGACGTCTTATACCTGAAGGCGTTCAGGGAAATGCAAGTCGATGAGAAGCTACTGCAGCCCGCACTCGGGCCGTTACAAGGCTTCGTTCCCGGGAAGACCATCCACCCGGTGGGGAAGGTCGATCTACCAATGACTTTTGGCACCCCGGAAAACTACCGGACGGAGATGGTCCGATTCGACGTGGTGGACCTCCCCTCTTCATACAACGCTATTATGGGGAGGACCACGATCAACCACCTGGGGGCGGCGATTCACCAGAACTATCTCTGCGTGAAAATCCCTAGGCCTCACGGTGCAATCACCATTTGAGGCGACCAGAACGTGGCCCGCGCTCTTTACGAACACGCCGCCGCCGCCATCGGGAACATCAACGTGATCAAGACCCCGGGGGGAGCTTCCCCACCTGAACCTCATGCTGCCCCGGCCGTTCCCCTCGGGAGGCCATTTCTGAGGCCACGCCCCGAGGGAGACCTTTGGAAAGTCCAACTGTCCACGGGAGATGAAGAGAGAACCGTTAGGATCGGAGCAGACCTCACCGAGGAACACGCTGAGCAGCTCGCGGTTTTCCTTCGCGAAAACTCAGACGTTTTCGCGTGGGGACCCTCGGACATGCAGGGCGTCGCCCGGGACATCATTGAGCATAAGCTCGCTGTGATCCCCGGCCGCTCCCCGGTCAAGCAGAAGTTGAGGAAGTTATCCCTCGAGCGCCAAGACGCCATCAAGGTAGAGGTCTCCAAGCTTCTAGAGGCGGGGTTCGTGCGAGAAGTCCTCCATCCCGAATGGTTGGCAAACCCTGTCCTCGTAAAGAAGTCAAGTGGCAAGTGGAGGATGTGTGTGGACTTCACCGATCTCAACCGCGCTTGCCCAAAAGATAACTACCCACTCCCGCGGATCGACCAACTGATCGATTCGACCGCAGGGTGCGAACTGATGAGTTTCCTCGATGCATATTCGGGGTACCATCAGGTTCGGATGGCTGCAGAGGACAAGGAAAAGATGAGTTTTATAACTCCCCTCGGCACCTTCTGCTATATTCACATGCCCTTCGGGTTGAAAAACGCCGGGGCAACCTTCCAGCGTCTTATGACGCTGGTCCTGAAGGACCAAATCGGCCGCAACGTCGAGGTCTACGTTGACGATGCGGTCGTCAAAAGCCTTCACACCGCCGCACACATCGACGACTTGGCGGAGACCTTCTGCAGCCTCCGCAAGTACGGGTTGAAGCTCAACCCAGAAAAATGCGCCTTCGGCGTACGCGGCGGGAGGCTTCTTGGCTTCTTGGTGTCCCAGCGGGGCATTGAGGCTAATCCCGAAAAAATTCGGGCCCTGCTGGACATGCCTCCCCCGCGTTTCGTCAAAGACGTGCAGAGGCTTGCAGGCCGCCTGGCCGCGTTGGGTCGTTTCGTCTCGAGGTCAGGAGAACGCGGACTCCAGTTCCTCAAAATCCTCCGGGATCTCAAGGGGTTCAGGTGGACCCCCGAGGCCCAGACGGCTTTCGACGCGCTGAAGAAGTACCTCGCGAGCCCTCCGATGCTCGTGAGCCCATCCCCGGGGGAACCTTTGCTACTGTACCTTGCTGCGACCCCCGTCGCAGTGAGCGCAGTGCTCGTGAGAGAACAGGATGGGCAACAACGCCCTGTGTACTACATCAGCGAGGCCCTTCAAGGGGCTAAGATGCGGTACACTAAGGTGGAGAAGCTGTGCTATGCCCACCTTATGGCATCGCGAAAGCTCCGCCACTACTTCCTAGGGCACCCAGTCACGGTCCCGTCATCTCTCCCGCTGGGAGAAGTAGTAAGAAACAAGGAGGCCACCGGCCAGATTGGCAAGTGGGGGGCCGAGCTCGCTCCCTACTCTCTCACCTTCACGGGCCACTCCGCCATCAAGTCGCAAGTCCTCACAGACTTCGTGGAGGAATGGACCCCAACCGCTGAGACGGACGGAGGGGCTCCCCTCGCCCCCCCCCCCCCCCCCCCGGTGCCCGGACCATTGGACACTCATGTTCGATGGCTCCTTGTGCCTCGCCGGGGCCGGCGCGGGGGTGGTTCTCCGGAGTCCCGAAGGGAAGATGCTGGAGTACGCCGCCAGGCTCGAGTTCCCGGCTACAAACAATGTCGCCGAGTACGAGGCCTTGCTCCTGGGATTGCGCCTCGCGCACTCCCTGGGAATCCGCCGCCTCCTGGTGAAAGGAGACTCCCAGCTGGTGGTCAACCAAATGGACAAGTCCTACTTGTGCCACGATGCGAACCTGAGTTTATACTTGGGCGACGTGCGGAAGATGGAGAGACACTTTGAAGGCTTGGAGGCCCGGTACATCCCCCGAAGGGATAACAACCGGGCCGACGCGTTGGCCCGGGCGGCCAGCGCCCGGGAACCTCTTCCCAAGGGCGCCTTTCTGGAGATGATCACAAGACCCTCGATAACCCTTCCGGACGTGAACCCTGAGGTTCGCGTCCCGGAGGTTTCCAAGATCACTCGGGCTGCCTCGTGGATGGATCCCCTCATCTCCTGCATAAGGGACAAGGGGGAACCTTCCGGTGACGTTGAGGCGAAGCGTCTCCGCGCTAAAGCCAGGGCGTACGTTCTGCTGGACGGGAAGCTTTACAAGCAGGGGGCTTCCGCCCTTCTTCGCTGCCTCCCGCAGGCCGACGGACTCCAGCTCCTCGAGGACATACACTTGGGGAGCTGCGGATCCCACTTGGCTCCGCGGGCGGTCGCGGCGAAGGCCCTTCGCCAAGGATTTTACTGGCCCACGTTGGTCCGCGACGCGCGGGATCTAATCTTCGCTTGTGTAACACCCCTGTTTTTGACAAACCCTAAAATAGCCAAAATCCACATCCGGACCCCAAAACCTAATCTGCTTCAGCCATTCCCTTCTAAATGCTGTTCAGAACATTTTTCCCTTCGGGACCATCTCCAAAATCTCACCCTAAAGCTGAGTTCCAAGCCTTGCCATTTTAAAACCCTAATTACCCTAATTACCCTAAACCGTTTTCCCCAATTTTGTCGAAACCCTTCAGATCATGCCTGATCTTACCAAACTTTGGCCAAATAGGTTCTAATAATCTTTTGCAACTTAGCTGCGAGATCAGATTGCAGATCGGACTCTTAGATCTTCAAATTTGCAAACAGGCCCAAGTCCTATTCAAATTATCCTCACAGAACAGCCCCTGGAATAAGTTTCAGAAATTGCAGAACAGCCCAAATGTTATTTTCAGGCCCTTTTCGACCAGCGCCTGGTCGTTGCCACGACCAGTGCTCGAGCCACCGTTGCCGCGCCGCATCCTCGCCGTGCTTGCTCGCCGCCGGCCACCGTTTCTGTCACCTGTGCCCGTGAGTTGCTGTGCCACCCCGTGCGCACGTGCCAGCAGTGCATCGCCCCGCCCAGCGGATAAACGGCCGCGCTCCCGAGCCTCGTTTTCGCGCGCGCTCCCGTTGCCGTGGCAGTTGCATGGCGTTACGTGTCATTGCCGGAGCTACATTGTCGCCTCCGCATCTGCGCCATCACTGGTGAAGTCCCAAGGCAACTGGCAAAGCTGCAGCACCGCCTGAAGCGCGATCACGTCGCCGTCGCCGTCGTTGCGCCTGCGCCCGACAAGGTTCTCCCCGGCGCAAGCAACCGCTGTCGCGTTTCCCTCGCAAACTCCGTCCCCGTGCCTATTTAAACCCCCTCGACGCTGTGAAGAAGCACAAGCTCAGGACTTAGCCAAAATTCCAGCTTCTCGCCGTTTCCACTTTCTTCTCCGGCGAGCCAGTGAGAGAGCTCACGGTGCCAGCCCTTTCCACAGCCCCTCTCTTCAATCCAGGTTCACCAGTGAGTCCCCCTCGTTCCCCTCTCTGTGTCATAGCAACCAATTGCACCAGATCGATCCCCATCGCCGGTGATCGCCGGATTCCCGATTTGCCCTGTTTCCCCAATGCCGTTCGATTCAGCCCAAATTAACCCTCAATCCTGTAGAAGAAGTTGATCAGTAAGCCTAGTAGAGCAAGCCTGTAGAACCAGAACCCCCAATTAAGCTCAAATCGAAGAAATCCCAAATTTGAACCTTGGCCGTTCGCCGGACTTCGGCGCCAAGCTTCTCCGGCCGATATCCAATGAAATTAACCTCCCCAGTAGCTTTGTTGTGCCCTAGAGATCATCCCCAAGCTTGGAATTGAGCTCTTTCGCCCTGTATCAAAAATACCCAAGCTCCAGTGTCGTCTTCTCCAGCGCCGGTCGCCGGAATTTGTTCCCGGCCGATCCAGCACCTGAAACCTTGTCCCTTAGATAGATTCCAGTACCCTGAGCAATATTGTCCACTAGCTCGACACCTGGATCTGCCTAGATTGTGAGTTATGCCTATGCCAAGATCACTGTCCAGTAACTCAGTTCATGTCCAGGCCACCGTGGTTCATCGCCGGATTTGGCCACCCTCCGGCCACTTTCAGCCCTTGTGCCTGTTGAGTATATTGTTCCTGTTAGTAATGCCTACCTCCCAGACAAAGTGGTGCACCATTTGGAGCCCTGGATCAAAAGTTAAGCCATGCCCTAGTTTCTGGCCATGTCCAGCACCATGTCAGTGCATGTCAGCCACTGGCATTAGCCTTGTTTGACCCCTTCTGGTTGAACAATTGAAATGCCACCTTGTCCCTTAGATTCCTGGAGTTGAGATCTACAACTTTCTCTACTGTCACTTCTCCAGAAAACCATCCTAAGACTAGTTTCTAGTTATGTCAAAGCCATGAACTGAATGTCGACCCTTCGACGTTCAATCCTTTTTAGCCGTTTCTTCGACCAGAGCCCTTGTGACCTTACCCTAACCTTTTCCCCTGCATACATGACTTATTTACTTAATACTTTCTATAGAAACTATTTTCAGTATGCTTATGTGGTATGTGTTTGTGTGTTGTCTGATTGCCGCAGAGTCAGAAGCTGAAGGAGCGGAAGAAGTCTTCGAAGATCCGTCTGAGTTTTTAGACCCCACATTGCAAGGCAAGCCTCATTCCTTTGATCATGTCTCACCCAATATTTTCATATGAAGTATATTCACTGTTTCTTACTATGCATGCTTAATTGAAATACAAGTTATGTTTGAATGACATGAGTAGATATTACCTAATGGATCATGAAACCCTTTTTGTTATTGAACCTTCATATATATGCCTTTGTCACCCTAGGACTCATATATTGAATATTCACATTAAACTTGAAATGGTCAAATACATGAGAAGTTATAATGAAAACCGTTTTGACAAGAAAACCGATAAAAAGGGATCAGTAGTGAGGATTGGTTTGTGTGGAGAGGGTGCGGTGCGCACCAGGGTATGTGAATGTTCCTCACTATTGGTTCATAAGGACAAGAACCTTGTGCTGTGTCTCTATACGAATTGTAAACGTACCAACCACTTGCCTGGTATGGGACAGGCACAACTCAGTAGCTTTTTGGTATTAGCAGTTCCCTGCATGGTTTGACGATCTGGTTTCTCGCGTGGAAACTGGAAGGCCAAGGTTCGGCCATGAGTGATGTGAGTCAGAAAAATGATGAGAGAAAAAGGCGTAAATGAAGGAAGGCGCCCTAGACCTGATTAAGCCGTGAGCGGCTGTAATCTTAAATGGTCGTATGTCTCGCGTGGACATAGACCAAGGCTATGTGTCCTGCGGGAACATAGACCAGAGAGGCTAGGAAGTAAGGCAGTGGGGAAGACCCACAACGGTACTTGAGACTTAATTGTCTATTTACCGGGCAGGGATACTGTTAATACTGAACTGTAAAGCGTTGTGTGATCTCGGCCTTGTCACATGTGTATAAGTCACATGAAGCTGATCCGACTTGAAAGCCGAGTGAACCAGTGGATTTAAAAAGAGGTACACCTTTGCAAAGTGTAAAAGAAGTATCAGATACTCTGTACTCCTAGGTTCAGGAGTCTTTTCGTAGTGGATGTTATCCATGGGTTATAGCACAAGTAATGTTTTGGAATGTTTTCATAATGCGGTTAATAAAGTAGTGACTCATGGGAGACCACTACATCTAATGTTTTAATGAAAACCTGTTTAATGTTTAAAGTACTATTTTCATGACAAAGTACTGTTTACTGAACAAATAACTTGGAAATCTATATATCTCTATTCATATGAAACTAGAACCCCCGAATCATATATTTTACCCTCATATAAGTACAATTACTATAATCCCCGGAATGAGTGTTGCTGAGCACCAAGTGCTCACCCTTGCATTTACATCCAACTGTAGAAGAGGGATTCGAGGATCCCGATTCCTTCAGTTATGAGTTCCCGGCAGAAGATGGAAGTGCCCCGGACGAGCCCACGTTCTAGAAGGATTGCGCACCAAGTCAAGTCAGATGTGGGAGGAGTCACCCCAATCCCGCTGCGGATGGAAATCAAGCTTTTCGTTGTCGCCTTGTGCTGTATGCTGTGTGTTCGGTACTTGGATACCGATTCTGGTTATGATAAACTTGTTATTTTCTTAGCAACTCTACTTAGCGCCATTTTCGGTGCTTTGGGTATGTAATATTGGCCATGCTGGCCTGCTACTTGTTTAATGTTATTACTATGCTTGTCTGGTTTGGAGCTCATGTGTCATCCTGCTGTGTGTAACCTACCTGGGCGGTTACCAAGGTGATCCTCAAATGGGGGTCTCACAGCTTGCGAGGCCTGCCAAAAGATGGCAAAGGGCACCAGGCTCCCCTCCACGATATTGCAAACCATCCCTGTTACTTGGCCCTTCGCGCGCTGGGGGATGGATCTCCTTGGTCCCTTCACCCCAGCACCTGGGGGCTACAAGTACGCGGTGGTCACTGTGGATTACTTCTCCAAGTGGGTGGAAGCTGAGCCCTTGGCCAGCATCACTTCCCGCGCGGTGCAACGATTTTTCTGGACAAATGTCATATGTCGCTTCGGGGTCCCCCAAGAAATCACCGTCGACAATGGGACCCAGTTCGACTCGGCGTATTTCTGGGAATTCTGCGAAGGCTTAGGCACTACCCTCCATTTTGCCACCGTGGCCCATCCCCAAAGCAACGGGGCCGTCGAAAGAGTCAACGGCGTGATCCGGCAAGGCCTGCTTCGACGGCTCGAACAGACCGCCTCCAGGCGAGGCGCCTGGGCAGAAGAACTTCCAAGCATCCTCCGCTCCATGCGCACAACCCCTAGCCGAGTGACAGGGCGCACGCCTTTTTCGCTCGTCTACGGGGCCGAAGCAGTTCTCCCCTCGGAGATTGGTTTTCGATCGCTGCGGGTCGAGCTCCTCGACGGAGCTCCGACCGCGGCGCATCAAACCAACGAGGATAATCAACAGTTGGAGGTCGACCTCGTCGAAGAAGAACGCGACCGAGCGCTTCTCCACCACACCATCTACGAGCGCGAGATGGCACGCGCATACAACCAGCGCGTGCGCGAAAGGGCCTTCCGCCTTGGGGATCTGGTCCTCAAGCGCGTGACAGACCCCCAAGCCCAGGGCAAACTATCCCCCAAGTGGGAGGGCCCGTACAGGATCTCCGCGGTCCTGGGCTCGGGGGCCTACAAGCTCTCCACACTTGAAGACCAAGAGCTGACGCACACCTGGAACATAACCTTGCTCCGCAAGTTTTATGTTTAGCCTCCGGGCTCGCCACCTCCTCCGCCGCGCTTCCGCGGGGGGAGGCTTATGTACTCAATTCCCTCCCCGGCCACGCTTTCGCGGGGGGAGGCGTTGTATCTCATCGCATGTTAATACAAGTGGATTTTGTGCTCAACTCTGGAATTTTTACGTCTTCATTAAATTGAATGGCTTTTTTCTACTTCACCGCTGGAGTTCTTTTACAAGAGTTTTTTCTTCCGCCTAAAAGGCGACGTCTCCTCTATAGAAATCCCCTCTCCGTGAGGAAGTGGGCTACCACAGCCTAAAGTCCCTACGACGGGAGCACAGCTTCCATTGGGCGGCTTACAGTAACCCCTCGTGGACTGAGGGGGTAAGCGGCAACCCAGTTTTCACAAACTGCGGTAACGAGTCACTTCGAGAGATTAGTCCCCCCTCGAACACTCTACACCCACTACCGGGTTACAGAACCCTCCTAAGGGAATACCCATTGCCCCCCGCGGCAAACAGAGAGCTCGGCTTTCGGAGTTGGCTCTCTCAAAGCATAGACCGACCAGCTCCTCGGTCGCGCACCATCCATAACCCCCGGGACTCCCGACGAGGGACTACGCAAACTAAGCATCCGGTGCAGTCCGGGCCCCTTCACTCCTTACCCACAGCGCGCGGAGCTGAGCTGACCCCCGCTGTGGGGGGGGAGGAGGAAAACCCCGGACCCGAACAGAAAAACAACGACTTTACGTAGAAGGTTTCGAAGTTTCTGAAGCAAAGGCACGACGAATAAACAAGTCTACGTCTTAATTTATACAACGTCACACTAGGGGACAACCCCCCCAGTATGGCCCGGGGAGTTACGCTCCCGCGGGAAGATGTCTCGAAGAACGATCCCCGAGAAGCAACTACACCTAATAATTCCGGAGACCCTCTGAGATCTCCCGGGAAAGATCCTTGTACAAACTTCTCATACGCCGAAGAGCCCACCGAAGAAGATCCTCTGGCCAACACTCGTAGCCGGCCGGGGGGAGTATCCCGAGCGGGGGGACTTTTAGAGCCCCCGACCTCGGTGGAGACAACTCAGCGCGACAATCGTCGAAGTTTCCCAAGTGCCACTCCGGGAGCCAACGCAGCAGGGCCAGCTCCCCGGAGGAACCTTCCTTAGCGAAGTCGGCATGACCGGACTCGGAAACTCACCCGAAGGATGCTCCCCCGGCCGCCAGACTTAGTAAAATCGAGGCCGCCCGGGCACCACCTGGGCTAGACCCCCCGGGCGACCCTCGATCGCTCTCCAAAAGATGGTCTTCAGGGCAAGAAAGCCCTAGAAAGGCGACATCTAAAGATACCTGCCGACAAGTTTAACACATTTAACGAAAGAACTACTTTATTCCAGTTGAAAGATATTTACAAGTTTCCGGGGCTCTTTCCAAGGAAGCCACCCGGAGCAAAAAAAGACCCAAAAATAGAAGCCTAATCCAACCGGGGGGGAGGAGCTCATACTTTCCCATCCTTGTTCCCCCCCGGGGGGACGTCCGTGCTGGCCGACGCGCCCTGACCCGAGCGCCGCCCGCCCGTCTCCATGGCGCCGGTGATCCGGTCGAAGAGGACCTCGGCAGACCTCTCCAGCTCAGCCCGCCGAGGGTCGAAGAAGGCGGGGAAGCTCCGGGGGACAAGCTCCCCGATGACTCGGGCACCCTCCCCGCGATGCTCAACGAGGGCCGCCGCCAAGGCGATCACCGGGATGGCAAGGCCTCGCGCCCGCGCCTCCGCAGCGACCGGGATCAAGGCGACCTGCGCACCATGAAAGTGCGCGGCCTCCCCGACCGACGTCGGAGCCGGGTCAGGGCCTGCCCCCCGACCGAGCTCGATCCCGAGCTCCTCGAGGGTGGTGCGGATCGCCCTACCCCCCGCGACCATGGCCTGGACGCCCGAGGCTGCGGCCTCTCGCTCCACCTACAGCTCCCTCCGTAGCCGAGAAGCCGTGTCCTCAGCGGCGGCGAGCCGGGCCTGCACCGCGGCAAGCTCCCCGAGTGCCCGCTCCTTCTCAGAGCGCTCCGAGGCCGCGTCCCTGAGCGCCTTCTCCTTCCCGGCGCGCTCGAAGGACGCTATGTCCTCGGTGGCCCGGAGGCGCGTGGTGAGTCGGGCCCTGAAGCCCCGAGCTAAGGCGACCGTCTGCATAGAAACCGTCATCAGAATGCAACTAACGAAGGACCATGAGACTCAAGTAGCCTACCCGAAGCCCGGAGGCGATGACCGCGTCAACGTCGCCCTCGTCGCCCCCCGGGTCGCTCCCTCAGGAGGTCTCCCCACCGGGCAGAGCACCCTCCGAAGTCCCACCGTCGGAGGAGCCGGAAGCCAAATCCGGCGGCGCCGAAACCCCGGGGCGGACGAACAGGCCCTTACCCCTCCCGGGTATAGGGAGCGCCGCCGTCGCAGGTCGAACCGCCGACGAACCCGTCTCCGGGGCCAGAATCGAGGCCATCGGCAGGCCGCCCGGCATCTGAAACCGGACGGAGACCTCACTAGACGAGGGCTGCGGCTGGGTCCCCGTGGGGGCCGGAGGCGGCGAAGGACTGGGGCATACATCTCCGAGTCCGAGCCCTAACCCTCTCCGGCCGGTACGCCGCCCATGGGGTCCGGCCCGCCCGGGGCGTCGGGAGCTGCCCCAGATGGCCCGGCAGCCGCCGCCGCAAAGTCCTTCGCGGGAGGAGGAGGAGAAGACCGGGGCCTCGCGGGACTCTGGGCTCGGGACCCCGCAGGGCTGCCAGGCGGATGAGACCGCTTCGAGGGTCCGCCGGCGACCTCCTTCCCCCGCTTGCGTGAAGCAGGGGTAGGCAGAGGGGCCCGAGCTGGGAGCCTCAACCCGAACGCCTCCGCGACAACGTTTCGGGGAGGGCCCTCCCCGATGACGCGCAGCACCCTCTCATGCTCGTCCTCGTAGTATCGGCCAACGAGGGTCGCCGCGACCTCCTTGGCCCGACCATAGGACCTAACTGCAAGAGCAAAAAATGAAGCAAATGTTAGGAAGAATCCCCCAGCGGGGAGAAAGAGTCCGAATACTTATGGTCCGCCACCGCCATCCGGGGTGGTCTATGCACCGGCGACATTCCCCTCCCTCGACGGGTGTGGAACGGTGCCACTCGGAGGAGGGCCATCTCCTCCGCGAGATCCCGCATGGACCGCCAGGATCGAGCCTCCGCCATCGCGGAGAGGAGACTCATCTCCGCCACAGTCCACTCGGGAGCCACCGGGCCACTAGATCGCGAGTACGTCGATGGCTCCCGAGAGTAGGTCACCCCCAGGTCTCCTACCCGGAGGTAGAACCAGTGCCGAAGCCAGTCCCCCCAGTGGTCCCGGGAGGCCAGCACCAGGTACTCGTCGACGCGGCCCGGAGTCAGCTGGATCATGATGGAGCCGAAGGCCGACCTAGGGCCGCCCCTCCTCACCACCGGGCCCCTCGCCGCCGGCTCGTAAAAGTACCGTAGGAGCCGCATGGTGGGCGTCACGGCGGTCGTCTCGCACAACCATATGAACAAACCCATCCGAACAAGGGTGTTCGGGGTGAGGTGGTTGAGCGCGAGGCCATATACCTGCAGGAAGTCGCGTACCAGCGGGTGCACTGGAAGCCGAAGGCCGGCCTCCACGAAGGCCTCGAAAGCCACCACCTCCACGTCCCGGGGGCTTGGCACCTGCTCCGTCGGGCCAGGGATCCTGCTGTCTCCCACCTGGAAGTAGCCGCACTCCAAGAAGGCCTCAAGGGCCCCCGAGGAGAACTCAGTGGCCCCGAGGAAATCAGAGGTCACCTCCTCCGCAGGCAGCTCGGAGACCTTGGCGCGACTCTTCGGCGCCATCAGGGACGAACTTTGAAGAAACCGCCGGAAACTACCGGAAACTACCGGAAATTACCGGAAACCACCGGAAATTACCAGGAACCACTGGGCGCTTCCGGACAAAAGTCACCGGAAACTACCGGGCGTTTCCGGACAAAGTCACCGGAAACTACCAGGCGCTTCCGGACGAGGTCACCGGAAATCACCGGGAGGCAACTGGAGTTTGTGGGATTTCAAGGGCTTGTGGGCGTGCTCAAATTGAGGGCCCCTCCCCCCTATTTATAGGCGATGGGGGGGGCCCGGATGCCCGACACGTGTCCACAAAGCCATCAGAGCCGCAGAGCTGAACCGTCACGCGCAAAACGAGCCAACGCGGGCGTGGGCGCATCGGAACGATGCGTCGGTTCACGGATAGACGCGTCCTGCGGAGGAGCGGTTAGGAAGCCGAAGCGCCGCTGGGAGCGTAAAGGACTTCATGGAATCCGAAGCGTCACAGTTTGGAGATTCACATACCCATCGAAGGCACCAAGAGCCCCCGAGGGCCTGGGGGGCTGCTGTTGGGGGAATCCCCAGTGGTCCCACGAAGTCCCAAGGAGTCCCCAGTGAAACCCGGTGAGACCCGGTGAGACCCGGAGAGTCACCGGGCCCCCGGTGAGATTCGGAGGGTCACCGGGCGCTCGGTGAGATCCGGTGGGTCTCCGGGACCCCGGGGAAACCCGGTGAGACCCGGAGAGTCACCGGGCCCCCGGTGAGATCCGGAGGGTCACCGGGCGCCCGGTGAGATCCGGAGGGTCTCCGGGACCCCGGTGACACCCGGTGAGATCCGGAGGGTCTCCGGAACCCCGGTGAGGGTCTCCGGGACCCCGGTGACACCCGGTAAGACTCGGAGGGTCTCCGGGACCCCGGTGAGGCCCGGAGAGCCTCCGGGCTCATGGAGAGCTGTTGCTGACCATGGGGCCTCTAGGAAGCCCGTGGTGCCACGTGTCGAGCATCCAGGCTGTCCGTCAGGCCAAAGGACGTCTTCGCCCTTCCATCCAACGGTCGCAGCGAGGGCATTTTCGTCTCTTGTATTTCTTGGGGGCTATATATACCCGTCTTGTACCCTTTTTCGAGGATTCCAATTCATTTATATTAACTCAACATTCAGTTTTCTTGGAGACCTCTCCCCGAGAGCTCACCTCCCCAGCGGACTCGCGTCCGGAGAGAGCCAACAGAACTAGGGCCCCCACTGGGACCCGAACCTGTATAAACCCCTGTGTCACTTTCTGTGTTGCCCGGTGGGAGGAGACCAGTAACTCGGTCTGCTCGCGCAGCTGTACTTGTGCTGCGCACGTCCGAACCTGCCGGGGTATCCGTAATACCACGACAGAGCCTTACCCCAGAAAGTTGATCATCCAAGAAAAGCTGATGATACAAAGGTGTTGAAGAGGGGATATTGGAAGGATTATTGTGGATCTCCAAAGGTGGAGTCGATGCAACTGGAGGGGTTGCAAGGGGCAATGTGGCAACACAGGCCTCAGCACCCTCTAGAGTCTTCGCTGCAGCTCCACTGGAGGATCTTTCATCATTTCTAAGTCTCTTCTTTGGAGGGAGCATTTCCTCAGGCACCTGTGGATTTCGAAATGCATTTGTTTCGAGGTAATCAAGTCATAAAAGAAAGATCTGCATTAGAGTTTCAGAGAGGACTTACTTTCTGAAGATCCTGATCGAGTTCATTCCTTATCTCTTCCTCATCACTCTCAATTTCAATAACCTCATTGGAATCTCGACTCGCCATCAAGGTGGGAGTTGAGAAGGGAATAAAGACAGGGATTTAGGAGCCTCGCTATTATAGAAACAGAAGGTGACGGTTCATATGCGCGGGTGCCTCGAGTTTTAAAAAGCGCACTACTGGCTTTCAAGCTCAATAAATTCATGATAACTTCTCGGGAGATAAACTGCAACACAGAAAAGGAAGTTGAAGAGTCAGATTAGATAATTCGATGCAAATTAAATTTAAAGTAAATAATTAAGTCTCTTCATCTGCTCAGTTATTATGTGCGGTTATCAACAATTGCATGTAGATAATTCGAAGGGTGGGCACTGTTGGGACTATCACAGACGATTGGGATATCAAACCGTCTGCTTTAAT
Source organism: Pharus latifolius (assembly GCA_019359835.1). Taxonomy (NCBI): domain Eukaryota; kingdom Viridiplantae; phylum Streptophyta; class Magnoliopsida; order Poales; family Poaceae; genus Pharus; species Pharus latifolius. The sequence continues at coordinate 21,684,692 of CM033324.1, read as the reverse complement.
ATTACAGACGGTTCTCATATCCAAACCGTCTGTAATATGACTATTACAGACGGTTCTGATGTCCGAACCGTCTTTACTATGCCTGGAATATTGAACTGTTCGACTTCTTCAAATACTTGTTCCCTCCCTGGAGTGTTTTGCTTCCATTCGAACCGCTCCACTTCTCTTTCTCCAAGAAATGAGGGAAAATTGTAAAATTTACATAAGAACAAATTTTTAGTTCATTTTTTCAACATTAATGAAAAACAATTTCCAAGTCGACGCTTCGTGTCCCTAGGTTAGTGCGCCGCGCAAACATCAAAAATGGAAAAGACACAACACACTGTTGAGAATTTGAAGTGGAGCGCACTACTTTCTTTTCAAGATCAATACCGTCATGATAAATATTCTCGGGAGATAAACTGGAACACGGCAAAACAGTAGTGCCCACTTTGGAAGTTGAAGCGTCAGATTACATAATTCGATGCAAATTAAATTTGAAGTAAATAAATAAGTCTCTTCATCTGCGCTGTTATTATGTGCGGTTATCAACAATTGCATGTAGAGAATTGCACTGTTGGGACTATCACAGATGGTTGGGATATCAAAACCGTCTGCATTAATATTACAGACGGTTCTGATGTCCGAACTGTCTTTAATATGTCTGTTGAATATTGAACTGTTCGACTTCTACAAATACTTGTTCCCTCCCTGGAGTTTTGCTTCCAGTTGAACCGCTGAGAATTTGAAAGAAGTTGAGAATTTGAAGCGTCGATAACTGTTCGACAATCACAGTCGGTCCTTACATAAAATCCGTTTGTAATATTACTATCACAGACGGTTTGGAGTTAAAAACCGTCTGTGATATTGATAGAAGTTGAGAATTCGAGGCGGCGGACACTGTTGGGACTATCACAGTCGGCCCTTTCATAAAAACCGTCTCTAATGTGACTATCATAGACTTTTTTTACCTCAGAGCCGTTTGTAATATTCAAAGCACGTTGATATATAACTTCTATATTCTTTTTATATTATTTGCATGGGACCTGCGACTTCTATATTGTTTCTATATTATTTGAAGAGCTCCGATGGACTGCCCTCACAAGCCAAAGATCGCGATAGTCGTTCCTTGATCGCACACAGTGTACATACCTTTGTATGGTCGAATGTTCGACAAAAGCTAAAGAAAGATAAAGAAAGAGGGAAGATTGCATGCAGTCCAAGAATGTGCTGGAAAATTGGAAAGTTGACATAAGAACAAAGTTTTCAATAATTTTTTTCATCACTTAAAAAAAAAAGTAAAAATACAGAATGCTAGGTCAAGGAGTGGTCTTAGCCCTGGCTGCATCTAGAATAAAGTCAGTTTGACTTGCAGCCAGGACGCAGGACTCCTCCAGCAACAAGTTGTCCTTCTCAGGATCAACTACTACAGCGTCGAGAAGGCCTGCGACCTCCCTCAGCTTCGCGATGGTATCCTTCATTGTCAAACCACAGCCAGCGATGGTCATATCCACGGCTTTCTTCTCCTCGCGAAGACGCCTCGTCCTCGCCCTAGCATTGTCACCATCCGTCTTCATGCGCTGAATGCGCTGGAAAAGATCATCAAGGTCAAGCCGTAGCCGACTGTGCTTCTCCGTGAGGAGCTTGTGCTCCTCCTGGAGGGCCCTCAGCTCGGCCTTGACTTTGCCAGTGTCTTCCACGGCTCCCCTTCCCTGTGCAAATCAACAGGTCAAGAATGTATTGAACAGGGATTAACAATACAGGGGTAAGTCCAAAAGATTGAGAGTTCTTACCGGGGAGGGCGAGGCTGACGATGCCATCGAGGATACCATTGGCACAGAGAAGCTAAGGAGTCAAACAGTCTGAGAACTATAAAAACTTGTAAAGTAAATGACAATTTTTCCACTGTCAATTTATAGAACTTCCAAAGCGATGCTTCGTGTTCTCCTAGGCGCCACGCGCGAAGATCGGAGACAGAAATGATCACAGTTAAGAATTCGAAGCGCCAGTACTTTTCCAGTTGGTTCAGACATCAGAACCGTCTGTGATAAGTAGACTATCACAGACGCTTCGTAGTTCACAACCGACTGTATAAATCACAGTCGGTTCTGAGTTCCGAACCGTCTGTGATAGTATACTTATCACAGACGGTTCTCAGCTGGGAACCGATTGTATATATTTCAGTCGGGTTTTAGGTTAGAACCGTCTGTGATAAGTAGACTATTACAGACGGTTCTCAGCTGGGAACCGATTGTATCTATCACAGTCGGTTTTTAAGTTAGAGCCGTTCGTGATAAGTAGACTATCACAGATGGTTTTGTGTTCAGAACCGTCTGGTTTACTGTCACAGTTATTTTTGACATCAGAACCGTCTGTGATATCTGAACATATTCTCCCGACAGGCCTTCGCAGACGGTTTTCCATTGAACAGTTCATACCCGTCTATGATGTGCCGTCCAGGATGTCTGTTTCTGAGGTAGTGCCACAACTCTGAGGAGAGCTTGTTGGCGTTGGAGAAGGAGGAGATCCTTCCTCCGTGGTTTCTAATCCACTGGCGGCCCGCAGAGAAGGACCAAGAAACCCCAGTCGTCGGAGAGGGCGAACTGGTGGTTTTCGAGGAGTACCTGCGGTGCGGGTTCCGATTCCCCGAGAGTCGGTTCCTGAAGGACGTCCTCGAGCATTACGGGTTGGAGCTGATCAACCTCCACCCAAATGTAGTGCTGATCCTGGCGGTGTTCCAGCACCTATGCGAGGCGTTCATCGGAGTGTATCCCAGCGTGGATCTTTTCCGGCGATTTTATTACTCGGCATGGTCGAAGAGTGCCAACGCCGCCGGATGCATCTACTTCCGGCTAAGGGAGAAAAAGGAGTATCCCTTCCCACCCATACGAGACTCAGTGCACAGGTGGCACCAGAAATGGTTCTACTGCACCCTGCCAACCGAGAGCGGCCTGTGGTTCGAGAACTCACGGCCGGAGAAACCGAGCGAGTTGGATTCTCTCCCAGTGATGAACGCGGAGTTCATGAAGCACGCCGAGGTCATTCTTCACCTAGTCCAAGAGGGACTAACAGCTCGCGACATCATTCGCGATTTTGTGAAGAATCGGGTGAGCCCCCTGCGTGAAAGGGCTCATCCAGCTTGAGAAATCAAATCCATGGCGGACAGTACCTTGGACTATAATGAAGGTACTCATTTCTGGCACTTAAAACTCTTTATCTTCGAAATGCACTAGTTAACTCACATTTGGGAACAGTCATGCCCTCATCCGAGATCGAGAGGCGGACTAACTACCTCCTCAGGGCTTACAACGCCGAGGTAGAGGGCCCCAAGGGATTGCCTCGTCCCCAGAGCTTGATTCACACCGGCGACGACCTCAAACAGGAGCGACGAAAGGTACGCTCTCACTTGGCCTCTATTTTGTAGGGCTTATGTACATCCAGCACTAATGATTTCATTGGAATGAGAACAGCTCTTAGGGAGGTTCGCCGAGGCGACGTTCCCAAGCGAGAACGTCGGTTCCCTGGGGAAACCGACGATGAAACACGTGAAGAAGATTTCCTCAAAACCCAGGACGAGGAATCCCGCCCCCAAGAAAGCCAGGCTAAATCTTGGGGAAGGGTCTTCACGAAGCGTCCCTCCTACCGCCAGGAAAACTGCGGTAAGATATCATGTCCCTCCTATGTTTCCAGGTGCGGACTGGAATCACTTCTTCGTCGTACAGGGAGAGGGGAGCGAGGAGGAGGAAGATGATGATGTCCCCTTAATTCACCGGAGGAGGAAGATTGCGGGCTCTCCATCCGGTGGCGCTCCAACTCGTTCCGCAGAAACAACTGCTACCTCAGGGGCGGCAGTAGAAGACTCCGCGGCCACCGAAAGCCCCGTGGTCGCGGATAACACCCCAGCTCCTGAAGCCCTCGAGGCTCCAGGGCTAGTTGCCTCTAATTTCCTGGTCGAAGGGGCGACCATGGTAAGATTCCTTCACAGTCTTGTTTTCTTCAATTCCACCTATATATTCATTAAGTTAACGCTTATGCAGGGAGAAGAACTTCCCCCTGCAACTCCTGTGAGTTCCAGGGAGGAAAATCCTCCACTCCCGCGGACAGGAGTGGAGGTGGTCGGACAAGATCCTGTTGTGGTTGCGAACGAGGTGCCGGCCCCAGAGGTCCAGGAGCCATCTAGGCCTTCGGATGCAACCCCGCCAACCGGATCGGTTGCCCAGGTAAAAACTCTTATCATTTGTCTTTATCTTCCCTTAGAAATGTGCTTACAGAAGAACACACCTAGGGGGGAAATGCCTTGTTCACCAAGAGGAAGACCAGGACAGACGACAGTTGTCCTCTTTCTCGAGGAGAGCCTTCCCTGAAATCTCAAAAGCTGATGGGATTTCAAATAAGGTAAGAACCTTTATCTTGGTTGTATTAAAATAAATCGTGATGATCACGAATTGTGATTGCTTGGTTCATCTTTCCTTTGTCAGGCGAAAAGAAACAGCATCCGGCCCTTCAACCACTCCAGGGAGGGTTGAAGTTGCTGTTAGTGCAGGAGCCTCCAGTGAGGAGCGCTCCGCCCCCTCGGTCCAGGAAGCAGTCTGGGCCGCGAGGGGAGAAGCAGACGCAGAGACCCAGTTGCACCCAATAGCGACTGGGGGTAGTGCCCAGCAGGCACTCCCACCGACTGCCCTTGTTGTGGCCACGACGGGGCCTTCAACAAGTCTTCCTGTTACTCCGGAAGACGTTTCCTTATGGGAATTCATAAAGGTATGATGAACTTCTCTTTTGGTGCCTGAATTGTACATAGGACACCTTTAACTTCTTTTTGCATCATAGGAGCTGTCCCAGATGATGGCCAAGTCGCGTGCCACGATGGCGAGCGTTGAGGCCATACAAAAAGAATGAGACAGCTTGCGCAGGTAAGGATCATTACTCTTCAACTTGTATAGATACAAATTGGTTATGACCACTCCTTCTGTTCTACTACAGAGAGGTGGCATTACTGAAAAAAGAAGTGGCCACGGTAAAGCTTCATTCGATCTCAGTGACTACAAACCAAGAGATCGAAAACAACAAACTGCGGTCACAACTCTCTGGTAAGTCGATTCCTGATTAGGAAGACTTAACTTCATAACAAGTAAGTAATCCTTCCTTTTACTGCAGCGCAAGCGGGTCAGATAAGACAACTCAATCAGGACAAGATGGTCCTCCAGGGCTCTATTCAAACTTCCGAAAGGGCGATCAGAGAGCTGAGCCGTTCGATCTTCGAAAAACTGAAGGCGGTGGCTCGTCTCCTGAGGGCTGATGTGGTCGAAACCACAAGAGATAATTTCAGCCTAAATGAATGGTCTACACTAGTCATGGCCCAGGCGGAGTCACTTCTCGAGTATCTTCCTGAGGATACACGGCGACGAGAAGAGGCGATCAGAACAAGGGTTCGGTCAGCCACTTCCGCCATTCTCAGCCGGGTTCGACTTCACCAAGGCCCAGATGCAGATCTGAATCCATTGGTGGGACCGGTTGAGGTCGAGAGTGAGGAACAACTAGAGGCCGTCATGGAGGAGATCAGGCCCCTTGTAGATAAGCTCCTGACTGAGCTTAGGATCGAGTGATCCCTACTTCTGTACAGAAACAATTGTATGTGATGCAATGTATGTTGAAACCCATTTTTGAAAAATAAATATATATATTCTTGTTTTGTGTCGTTTCATATTATAAACATATCACCCTAGCCCCCGCCTGTGATTGTAGATACTGAAGACTTAGTATTACAAACGCAGGAAAGAAGTGAATATAATGACCAGGGATGTGTGATCGAACCAACAATTATGATCAGTGTAACGCCTAGCCTTGTTTGCAAACCAGCAGCCACTCAGATAACCGAGGACTTACCAGAAAGCCCCGTGTGCGTTGAGAAACGACTTATTTAGGAGTGACTTGTCTGGAAGCGGTCATGAGATCGGCCAGCGAATCCGACTAGAACGTTGTAATGATCTAACCGCCGGTGACCAGCCCCTGAGCCGAATTCGCAACACATGGGCATAAAGGGAAATATTCATCGTATGAAACCAAAATATTTTTTGTTTTATGAAAAAATGCTAATTGAACAGGAAAAGGGATTGAATACTTACACGTAGAACTTGCGAAGTTGATCGATGTTCCAAGTATTGGACAAAATTCGACCATCCTCCATGGCTAACCACGCGGATCCTGGTCGCGGCACTGAGACAACAGTGTAAGGGCCTTCCCACTTCGGGGAGAATTTATTGCGATTAGACTGGTCTTGGATTTTTCGTAACACCAAGTCGCCCACGTTAAGACTATGTGGTCGCACCCTTTTGCTGTGATACTTGCACAAGGCTTGCAAGTATGCCGCGGATTTGATCAAAGCGCGATCACGCCTTTCTTCTAAAAGGATGAGATCTCGTGATCGCTGTTCGGATTGATCAACTTGTTCGAATTGTTCTGTCCGAACAGACCCAATACTAACTTCCATAGGCAACACAGCCTCGGCCCCGTAGACCAGATGGAAGGGCGTCTCACTGGTGGCTCGACTAGAGGTAGTTCGTAGTGCCATGGAACGGTATAAAGCTCGTCTGCCCAAGCCCCCGAGCGAGTCTTAAGGCGATCAAAAACACGTTTTTTGATGCCTTGCAATATCTGCCCATTGGCCTGTTCTACAGCACCATTGCTTTGTAGATGTGCCACAGAAGCAAAGCACACCTTGGTTCCGAACTGATCGCAGTAGTCTAGGAAAAGGCCACTGGCGAACTAAGACCAATTGTCGGTGATAAGACGATTTGGAACACCAAATCGAGCAGCAATGTTCTTATGAAAGAACTTTTGTGCTACTGACGCGGTAATATTTCATACCGGTTTGGCCTCAATCCACTTTGCAAACGTGTCAATGGCTACGAACAGAAACTTGTACCCATTGACCGCTTGTGGCATAGGGCCAACAATATCCATTCCCCAAACCACGAAAGGCCATGCGAGGGGAATGGTTTGTAACGCATAGGCTGGTTGATGAACCTGTCTCACGTGGAACTGACACTGAGGACACATCCTGACCATATGCTTGGCATCATCCAGTGTCGAAGACCAGTAGAATCCTTATCGAAAAGCTTTTCCGACCAGTGTTCGATATGACGCGTGCGCACTGCATACACCGTCATGTATCTCTTTTAAGAGGGATTTTTCTTCCTCCTGAGATATGCAGCGCATGAATACTCCTTGAGTACCCTTCCTGTACAGAATCCCATCTAAGAGCTTGTACAGACGCGCTTTTCGAATTAACCGATCACTTTCGGTTTCATCCTCGGGTAGAGTCCCATGTTCAAGATAAACTCTCAATGGATGAGTCCAATCATATTCCTGACCGAGGTTGGTAACGCAGGCTATTACCGGATCATCCTCGACCGAAGTCATGATCGAAGGATGGTCCAAGTGTTCAATGAACACTCCTGCCGGAGCGGATGTGCGTGAGGACCCAATTTTGGATAATTGGTCTGCGAGAATGTTGTCCTTTCGTGGGATATATTGGACTTCGAAATGACTGAAGTGTTTTTCCAATCTCCTCACTTCCCCCAGGTAATGAGCCATTGTCTCATCGGAGGTGCTGTACTCCTTGTTTACCTGGTTTACGACCAGCTGTGAGTCTCCCTTCACCACTAATCGACGGATTCCGAGGAATTTTGCTGCCCGGAGCCCTGCAAGAAGACCTTCATACTCTACCGCGTTGTTAGTCGCAACAAAGTGTAGTTGGATGACATACTTAAGCTGTTCGCCCTGGGGCGTAACTAAGACCACTCCAGCCCCCGAGTGTTGAAAACTACGGGAGCCGTCAAAGTACATTGTCCAGTGATCGGGGCATTCCAATTCCTCCGACACCTGCACCGGTGGCTCAAGGTTGGTCCATTCGACCACGAAGTTGGCCAAAACCTGAGACTTAACCGCCGTGCGGGGCGTGAAATGGATATCGAAGGCACCGAGTTCGACCGCCCATTTAGCGATTCGACCAGATTTTTCTGGATTTCGGACAATATCCCCCAAAGGAAAGGAGGAGGGTACCGTGATCTTGTGAGCTTGGAAGTAGTGTCGTAGTTTACGGGAAGCCATCAGAGCGCGTAAAGTATCTTCTGGACCTTAGGGTAACGCTCCTTAAGACCATGAAGCACCTCGCTCACATAGTAGACGGGTCTGTGTATTCCCTCCCTATCCGCGAACAGGACAGCGCTGACCACATGCGGTGTGGCCGCCAGATAAAGAAGCAATGGTTCTCCTTTGTCGGGAGACACCAACACTGGCGGACTGGATAGATACGTCTTTACCTCATGAAACGCTTTTTCAGCCTCATCCGACCATGTGAAATTGTGATGCTTCCGCAAGGCTTTGAAGAAAGGTAATCCCCTTTCGCCTAGTCGCGATATAAAGCAACTTAAGACTGCCATGCGACCAGCCAGGCGTTGAACATCTTTCATGGTCGAGGGCAACCTCATTTGTTCAATGGCCCTGATTTTCTCAGGATTAACTTCAATGCCCCTGGAACAAACAAGGAAACCAAGGAGTTTTCCTGAAGACACCCCGAAAGAACATTTCTCCGGGTTTAATTTTATTCCAAAGCGATTCAAATTACAGAAGGTTTCAGCGAGATCGTCCAAATGAGACAATCTCTTGGTACTTTTTATAACCAAGTCGTCTACATATGCTTCGAGATTACGCCCTATCTGGGAAAGAAAGGTCTTTTGCATCAAGTGCTGGTACGTGGAACCTGCGTTCTTGAGACCGAACGGCATTCTGACGTAGCAGTAGGTGCCGAACGGGGTGATGAAGGCAGTTTTCTCTTCATCTTCTTCTGCCATGCTAATTTGATGCTATCCGGAGTAAGCGTCCAGGAAACTCATCAGTTCGCAACCCGCGGTTGAGTCGACCAACAGGTCGATGCAGGGTAGGGGAAAGTCGTCCTTCGGGCAAGCACTGTTGAGGCTAATGTAGTCGACGCACATGCGCCACTTGCCATTTGACTTGCGGACCATGACCGGATTGGTGAGCCATTCCGGGTGATCGACCTCGCGAATGAACCCGGCTTTTAAGAGTTTGTCCAACTCTTCTCGGATGGCTTCCTGTCAGTCAACAGCAAAACGCCTGAGCTTTTGCTTTATTGGTCGTTGTCCAGGTCGAATTGCTAACATGTGCTCGATTACTTCCCTTGGGACGCCGGGCATGTCGGACGGTTTCCACGCCAACACATCTGTGTTAGCCCAGAGGAAAGTAATGAGCTCGAGTTCCTATTTGTCATCCAGACCTGATCCGACCCGAATTGTCTTGGATGGATCATCTGGGTATAATGGAACCAGTTTGAGTTTCTCATCTGGTCGAGGAGCAGTCTTGATCGCGTCGGTGGCGGCGGTGGCGACTTGGGCGTCCCGGAGGGGAAGTTGATCGACCATCTCCAAAGATAGCCGGTCGCACGTGAGTGCCACGTTGCGACTGGCTCAGACCGAGATGACACCTTTGGGGCCAGGTAATTTGCCGCACTGGTAAGCATAGTGTGTTGCCATCATGAATTTAGCAAGAGTCGGCCTGCCAAAGATTGCATTATAAGCCGAATCACAATCGATTACGTCAAAAGTAACCAATTCTATTCGGAAGTTACCCGGTTCTCCCAGTGTGACCGGGAGGACCACCTGTCCCAACGGCATCATGGAGGGGCCTGGGATTATCTCATAAAATGGATGGATTATGGGCTTAATCTTCGAATGAGGAATTTGCATCTCGTCAAGTGGCTTGACCAATAAAATGTCAAGGGAGCTCCCTCCGTCGATCAGGACCCTTTCGACTCTCGCGTTACTGATGATCGGGGTAACGACCAGAGGGAGCCTCAATGGTCGAGTAAGCCCCGCGGGACAATCAGAGCGATCGAATGTCAAAGGTGTATCCGACCAACGGGGGTATTGAGGTTCACCAAGGGATGTCTCCGTTTGGTTAATCTCTCGGTAAAAGACTTTAAACTGCCTTTTGGAAACGAAAGAGGAAGAACCCCCGAAAATAACATTAATATGATTTTGAGGTACCTGGTAGGACATTTCCTCGTCTCCGTCGGCGTCTCTAAGTCTGCATGCCTGTTCTTTAGCTGGTAAGGTCGGCATTGGCCCAACTCCCTAGTAGAAGTCATCCAATTGCTTTAACCAACTCCTGCAGTTCTTGAGGTCGTGGCCTGCGGAGTTGTGGAGTGGACACCACTTCTTGCCTTCCTGCGGATTAGTCAACTTTTCTGGCTGGTCGGCACTACGACCACCAGAAGCAGTTTTATTCTTAAACGAAGGCTTGTAACCTTTGGTCGAAGGTGGCTTTTCTGTGACTGTGACCTCGCGGTACTGTCCAAAGCGGTTCCTCTTCGACTTTTTCGACTTCCCACCTGACGAAGACTCTGGCTTCTTGCTTGAATCTTCTTTCCTGGCGTCTTCGAAATCTGGTTGAGGTGGCAGGTCGCCCTTGTCGACCATCCGGTTCCATTCGACCGCTTCGGCTGCGTCGGAGTACCGATCGGCCATGTCGAACAGATCGGCCACTGATCGAGGAGGGTGGATAAGAAAGTCTTTGGTAAATCTCCAGTATCGAACGGCATGTTTGAATGCCCTGATAACGGAGCCGTCGGATATGTTCGGGATGGTATTCATCACCCCGACAAACCTCTTGACAAACTGCCGAAGAGTTTCGGTCGAAGTTTGTCGTAACCGATGAAGATCGTCCTCTTTACCCGGCTTTTGATAACAGTTTTGGAAATTACTGAGGATGGCGTCGCACAGTATTTCCCAATTGTAGATGGAACCTTCGGGCTGGTTAAACAGCCAGGTTCTAGCCGGTCCCTCAAGGACTGTGGGCAGCTAGTTGGCCATGACCCGGTCATCGTCTCCTGCCGCTTGGATGGCAGTGATATAGATTTGAAGGAACTCGGATGGGTTCTGAGTTCCGTCCAGCCTTTCAATGGCCCCTGGTCGAAACTTATCAGGCCAAACGACCGCTCGTAGGCCGGGCGAGAAAGCTTTACAACCGACGTAGGGACCGTGAACTGCCCTGTGACTCTGGACCGGGTCTCGGGCGACTTCACGCAATGGTGAAGTTATCCGTGGTCCCAAACGAAAGTGGACAGGGACCCAATCCCTACTATGAGAATCCTGCGTTCGCCAGTACTTGTCCTGTCGGGATGGTACGAGCAGCGGGTAACTTTGCCGGCCAGAACCAGAGTGAGGACACTCTCGTTCGCGGGAACGTGTTACCAAGCGGGAAGAGGCCGTTGGGGTCGCTTCAAACGCAACCTCATCCAGTCTTTCCGCCAGGATCCTGGTGAAGGCCGGTTTCTGCGCATCCGTGACCGTAGGAGGAAAGTTACGCATGACTTCCGCGATAGATCGCAGTCGACCATGGGTGCTTCTCCTAGGGGCACCAGGTGTTACTGTTTCTTCGTCCACCGGGAAACGCTCCGGAGGCAAAGAAGGGGCCTAGTCGCGTCTGCGACCACGCGACCGTCGAGAAGAACTCGGAGCAGCATCGTAACGAGCCTGCGCATCTTGAAGAGCCTCTAGGGCAGTTCTGCGTAGTTCGTTGTTTTGTTGCTCGAGGTCTTCATCCTCCTTCTGTTTGCGATCCCGTTCTTCCCTAGCAGCCTGTTGATCAGGAGTTTCTTCCGACAAAGCAGCGAACTGTCTAGGGAGAGAGGTTACCGATGGGGAAAACATCTCAGTTTGTTCTGAGTCAGACTCAAAATCAAAGAGACGGTGAAGGTTATCAGGGTCGAATCTCCCAGGGCTGATTTCCAGGTCGATATCATCCTTCCCCTCAGCAGGGTCGTATGACGGACCAGATTCACCCTCTAGCGCATTAAGAACCTCAGTGGGTTCTGACCTTGCGCTAATCGCTCCCTGGTCGATGAACATGACCTGGAGAGATGATTCAACCTCTGGAAGATTTTGGCCTTCAACCTCCTCCATCGGAACAGGATCGCTTGGAGAAGGCATTGGAATGTGAGCATAATCCTCAAGATCAAAATCGTTCTCGGAATCATATACTCCAGCCATGTTTCAGCGAATCTCTGGATGAAAATTAAGACGCCTTGAGAAAGGCCCCACGGTGGGCGCCAGCTGTCGATGATTCGGACTCGAGGTCCTCAGTCGAACTTATGCAGAATTTATAATAGCGAGACCTTTCAAGATGACCCTCTGGGAAGGTATGTAGAAATATGGAGAACAGGAGCACAGAGAGGTTTATACAGGTTCGGACCCTCGATGGTGGGAGTAATAGCCCTACGTCCTGTTGGGATTTCACTATAAGTGGTAAAGATTTACAAGATGGCGGGAAAAGACTTTCACAGGCGAACGGTTTTTCCTATATAAGTGTACAGAAGGAAGCCAGGGAGGCTTATAAAAACTATCTAATCTGGGCCGTAGACTTGGCTGTTTGAGCAGTTGAGATGTGTTGTATCTTGTTTGTATCAGAGACTTTGATCTCTTCGTTCCTCTCCCTGTTGGATACATCATGCCGTCCTTTTATACTGTTTGAAAGGGCGTCAAGTCATAACTGCACCAAACAGTTGCTTGAATGCGGTTTAGAAAACCGCTCTTAAACCCCATGCAGGTTTAACACGTGTTATTCACGGATAACTGCACGTATTAACCTCCTGACGGTTGGTCTTCCACGTGGAACAATCTTCGGGATACTTGGGATATTCCCGCTATATGGACAGCCGAACAGGTGAACCCCAAGTATCCTGGTCGAAAGTATTCTGACCGCGGGATGTTGGCTGACTGCACAACATCTCCAGCATTCTGTTCGCGTATAGCACACGAATCCCTGACCGCGGACTAGCTGCGGCCTGATCGCGCAAGGCCTGCGACCTCGGGTTGATGCTTCTCAGAATGACTTGAGTTCACACCGCCAAGCACGTATCTGGCTCGAATCTGTCTTGAACCAACAGTGCATTTATTTGAATTGACTCAGGTGTCAATCCTCGTCATGATGAGACTGCCAAGCTCGCCCACAATGAGAAGGGTGTTTTGGAAGAAATTATCAAGAGCGACGGTCTCACAGAAAAGGAAACCTTCGCAAAGCTAAGGGAGGTCGCGGACTCACTGAAGGCGGATGTTATCAATCCTAAGAAGGATGATTTATCCTTTGGTGAGTCCTGTAAACTGGTGGCGACTCAAGCTGATCTTCTGGTCGCCAATGTTCTAGAAATTGCGAGGAGGCACAAAAAGGCACTAAAGAATGATATCATATTTGTAGCCTCTACCATCCTCATTAAACTTAGGCTCCACCATGGTTCGAATTTGAATCTGAACCCGGTGGTGGAAGAAGCAACCTTTGACAGCCAAGACCAACTGGACGCGACCATAGTCGAGGTCAGACCCTTAATTGAGAAATTGTTGCGTGACCTCAGCCTTTCTTGCAAACAATGTATCTCCTCTCATCTAAACACTTGTTATGATGAAATGGAAATACAATGCAAAAAAACGCTTTATTATTACAACAAAATCTTTGTGTTATACCTTGCAAATGCATTATGAATGATTAGCAAATGATAAATAGTAACAATGCAAAGTACTTAATTTTCTAACTCAATGCTACAGTTATATTCCCCTAGCCCCCTCTTGCGACCAGTTATACTAAAGACCTAGTATAGTGGTCATAGGATATAATATGGCGGTCACACGATAAGTCACTATGGTCGTAGAGAAACTGACCTAGTTCAAATGCATAAGTTTTTTGCTAACTGACAGCCACTTGATTGATTAGGGCATATTAGTAAGTCCCTTATGCGGTAAGAACCAGCTTACAAGAGATGCCTTAGCAAAATGCGATCATAAGTTCGACCAGCGAATCTACTTACACATCAAACCAATGTGCTTATTTGTACATTGAGACTAGTCCCCCGAGTATGACTCGGTAAAAAGAAGGCCCATAATGGAACGCAACCATAACAAAGAGTGATAAATATACTTATATAATGATAAAGAATTTAAAATAGGAATGAGAAAGAACTTACACATAAAACTTACGCAACTGGTCTATGTTCTAGTGTTTGATAATATCCTTCCGTCGTTCATAGCCAATCGAACTAATCTTGGTCGCGGAATAGCAACCACAGTAAAGGGACCTTCCTACTGAGGGGAGAATTTATTACGACTAGACTGGTTTTGAATTTTCCTTAAAACCAAGTCCCTCACATTTAGTGTTCGTGGTTGCACCCTTTTATTATGATATTTACCGCTGAGCGGATCAATGCTCGATCACGTTTCTCTTCAAGGAAGGTAATATCATCTTCACGTCTTTCACTTTGATTTATGACATCTAAATGATCCACGCGAGCAGAGCTGAGTTTAATTTTAATTGGCAGCATGGCTTCTACACCATAAACCAGTTGGAAAGGCGTCTCGCCCGTGGCCCTACTGGATGTAGTGCGTAATGCCCATAGAATGGAGTAGAGTTCATTTACCAAACCCCCAAGCGTAACTTAAGGTGGTTGAAAACACGTTTCTTAACCCCATGTATTAATAGCCCGTTGGCGCGTTCAACTGCACCATTACTCTGTGGATGAGCAACGGATGCGAAACAGACTTTAGTCCCAATGTGTTCATAATAATCCAAAAAGAGACCACTATCAAACTAGGAACCATCGTCTGTTATGAGACGACTTGGAACACCAAATCATGTCACAATGTTCTTTTAAAAAAACTTCTTTGTAGCAACTACGGTAATATGTTGGACTGGTTCAGCTTCAATCCATTTAGTAAACATATCAATGGCTACGAACAAGAACTTGTACCTATTGATTGCTTGGGCATAGGACCCACGATATCTATTCCCCATGCGGTGAATGGCCAAGTTAAGGGAATAGTCTATAATGCATATGTTCGTTGGTGGACCTACCTAGCATTAAATTGACACTGTGGAAAAGTCTTGACCAAGTGCATGGCATCATTAAAAAGCGTCGTTGGCCATTAATAGCCTCGCCAGAAAGCTTTTCTGACCAGCGTTCTATAGGATGCATGTGCTCCACACATGCCTTCATGAATCTCTTTTAGAAGGGATTTTCCATCTTCTTAAGAGATAACACGCATAAGCACTCCTTGAGCACATTTTCTGTACAAGGTTCCTTCGACTAATCTGTACATTCGCGCATTTCTAACTAACCGGTCATTCTCGGTTTCACCCTCAAACATAGTCTCATGTGCAAGACAATTCCTTAATGGTAGGATCCAATCTGCACAATGCTCGAGGGTGGTGACGTTAGTCATCGCCATTGGTGCCTCTGCAGTGGTTGCGATTGAGGGCTTTTTTAAGTGCTCGACAAACACTCTTGCCAGGGCAGATGCACGTGAGGAACCAATTTTTTACAATTGGTATGTGAGAATATTGTCTCTTCACGGAACAAATTGGACTTCGAAATTTCTAAAGTATTTTTCCAATTTCCACACTTCGTCCACATATAGAGTCATTGTCTCATCGGAACATTGGTATTCCTTGTTCACCTAGTTTACGTCTAGCTGTGAATCACCATTCACCACTAATACATGGACTCCAAGGGATTTGGCTGCTCGAAACCCAACTAGAAGACCTGTTGCATCTAGGCCATTATGCCTGATTTTGATGATTAATGAAAACAAGCATTTCAGACTAATTGTATTTTTGAGATATTTGAATACAGAGTTCTTTTGGCAAAGAGATACAAGATGATCAAGATAGGAACTCAGGTGAACCCAGGGAAAAAGATGAGATACAAGTCGCAAGTTAAAAGTTGCAAAGGACCTAAGGTAAGATGAGTTTTATTTTTACCGATCTCGGTGTTCGGAGTTTGATCGGTTTAGAAATTTATTTCTTAGTTTCAACCATACTATAAAGAGGGGTTGCAAGTCCTTTCTACATTTCCAGTATAAATCGAGAAACTCTTAGGTCACTGCATTCATTCTTTTCGGTTGGATTTATTTTGAAAAGATTTGGTTTTTCAGATGTGTTGCTGACTGTCAGTATGTGCTGTTTTGTTTCCTTTTTCGACCTCAAATGGCTAGCTGAGTTTTCTCCGAGATTTACTTCTTTCTGGTCGTGACCCATGCTGACTGTCAACATGCATTGTTTCTTTTGTTTGCGAGCTCCAACGGCTAATTTGATTCTTGGGACTATAAATAGAGGCATTAAGCAGTTGTTTTTTACACCAACCAGCCGCATTCTCTCCTATACACTTGAGCTTCATTTCTTAGCACAAAAATCTTGATCTTTTGATCAAGTCGTGAGTTTTGTGATCCACCGAGTTTTCTGTTCGCATCATTTTGCATATCTAGAATTTCTCAGTGATTGTTGGAGGTCTAGGAGAGACCTTGCAACCTATTACTCTTGGTGAACGCCCTCACCTAGACGGTTTGGTGGTGTGGCCGTTGATCTCTCCTGTTCAAAGATTGTTGGAGAGGCTCGGCGTGATTGTAAAAGGCATCGGTGCTCGCCTTTCCGGAGTGGACAAGGAGAAACCACTGGTGAGAAATATCCTTCATGGATATTGAAGCAAGACTCATTCATTTGAGTACTTCAACGAGGAGTAGGAGAGACCGGGTGTGTCTCCGACACCACGGGAAAAATCCTTGCGTTTGTCTTCTTCTCTCTTCCTTTTATTTGTGCTATATTGATTTTGTTCTTATTCTTTGCAAAAGTTGTTTTAATTGAAAAGTTTTAAAGCCTCCAATTCACCACCCTCTAGTCGGCATTCTCGATCCTATACGTGGTATCAGAGCGTGGTCTCTCAATTAAATAGGCTTTATCGCCTTGAGAGAGGATGACGTCTGTTGGGGGGAACCCCCGGGGCCCCACGAAGTCCTGAGGAGTCCTTACCCGGTGAGACCCGGAGAGCCACCGGACCCCGGTGAGGTCCGGAGGGTCACCGGGCGCCCGGTGAGATCCGGAGGGTCACCGGAATCCCGGTGAGACCCGGAGAGCCACCGGAGGGTCACCGGCACCCCGGTGAGACCTAGAGAGCCACCGGGCCCCCAATGAGATCCGGAGAGTCATCGGAACCCCGGTGAGACCCGGAGAACCACCGGGCCCCCTGTGAGACCCGGAAAGCCACTGGACCCCCGGTGAGATCCGGAGGGTCACCGGGCGCCCGGTGAGGTCCGGGGGGTCACCGGACCCCCGGTGAGTCCCGAAGAGTCTCCGGGCTCCCGAAGGGCGGCTGCTGACCGTCAAGCCTCTGGGAAGCCGGCGAGGCCACGTGTCAAGCATCCGAGCAGTCCCCCTGGCCAAAGGACGTCCGCGCCCTTCCATCCGACGGTCGCAGCGAGGGCTTTTCGGTCTTTTGTATTTCTTAGGGGCTATATATACCCCTCTTGTACCTCTTTTGAGGGATGGGAACTCATTTGAACTAACGTAATATCCGGCTCTCTTGGAGACCTCTCTCCGAGAGCATACCTCCCCAGCAGACTCATGTCCGGAGAGAGCCAACAGGACTAGGGCCCCCACTGGGACCCGAACCTGTATAAACCGCTGTGTCAATTTCTGTGTTGCCCGGCGGGAGAAGACCAGTAGCTCGGTCTGCTCGCGCCGTTGTACTCGTGCTGTGCACGTCCGAACCTGCCGAGGTATCCGTAATACCACGACAACGTCAAATGAGGGTTTTCATCACGGTCATACCGGCCGTGCGCCTATCTTTGATGGGACTAACTATCCCTATTGGAAAGTGCGCATGTCGGTATTTCTAGAGACCATGGGGCTTGATGTCTGGGATATTGTTAAGCTTGAGTTTACTCCTCCGGATGATCCGGCTACTCATTCCGATGACAACAAGAGAAAACTACACTTAAACGCCCGTGCTAAAAATGCTCTCTTTGCCAGTTTGTCTTTAAATGAGTTCAACCGTGTGAGCAATCTTACCACCTCTCACAAGGTTTGGACCACCCTCGAAGAAATATATGAGGGCACTACTAAAGTTAAAGAGGCAAAGTTGCTCATGATAAGGCAACGATACGAGACATTCACCATGTTGTCAACTGAGTCTGTGGATTCCATGTTTACTCGGTTGAACAATATTGTGAATGAACTCAAGGGGCTAGGAGTTGTTTTTACTGACATCGATATTGTAAGAAAAATACTCAGGGCTCTTCCAGAAACTTTCGACACTCTAGTGACGGTACTCACAACTCGAACCTGTCGACCACCACACCTACTGATCTCTATGGGAACCTCATCACCCATGAGATGCATCGAAAGGAGAAGAAGAAAGCGGCCGAACCTTCGGAGACGAAGAAGAAGGCGTTGGCTTTCAAAGCCGGCTCCAAAAATGACTCAAGCGATGGCTCCTTCGACGAAGATCTAGCTCTTATGATAAAGAACACTCAAAAACTTCTTCGCAGGTTACACAAGAAAGGAGTCAACATCGACACACGACCAAAGGGGCCAAAGCAATGAACTTCAAGGACATCATAAGCTACGGATGTCATGAAAAGGGACATATAGCCTCAAGATGTCCAAACAAGAACAAGACCTGGGACAAGAAGAACAATGGTGCAACCAAAGAAGCTTGTTTCGGAGAATGGATGTCCGGAGGAGAGAGCTCCGACTCTGACTTCGATGATGAAGGAGGTAGCTCCAAAAAGCTAGCCGGACTAGCTCTCGGCAATATTTCGACTAGTCCATCCCTTTGTCTTATGGTTAAAGGCGATGAAAAGGTACATTCTAATGATCCTTCATATGATAAACTAGTTGAAATAATTACTGAATTAAATGAAGTTTTTGGAATCACCAAAAAAAGTATATAGCACTTAAAGAAGAGCATTCTTCTTTACGCACTCAATACTCAGAGTTAAAAGATTCATATGAAAATCTTCTCATTAAAGATATCACTAATGCATCATCTAAGGTTGATGTAGGCATTTCTTGTGATCTAAATGATAATCCTTCCAATGCTATTTCTACTAGTCGTCACAATTCCCTTGATATACCATGTGCTTCAAATGAAACAATTTTAAATAAAAATAATGAACTTAATGCACAAATTGAAAAGCTTGGAAA
The DNA here is from genome assembly GCA_019359835.1 of Pharus latifolius. Classification (NCBI taxonomy): domain Eukaryota; kingdom Viridiplantae; phylum Streptophyta; class Magnoliopsida; order Poales; family Poaceae; genus Pharus; species Pharus latifolius. The sequence goes on along the minus strand of CM033324.1, from coordinate 21,665,672 downwards.
AGGATTAGAAAATTGTTATAAAGGAAAAGTATCTCTTGATCTTATTCTACACAAACAAAAATGCTCATTTAGAAAATAAGGACTCGGATACTTTCCGAAGAAAGGAAAGAAACTAAATGCAAAAACCGTTTTTGTAAAAGCATGCAACACATTTTGCTTTAAATGCCATGAAACTGGTCATTCACATGAAGCTTGTCCTTTAATGACTTCAAATTATTTTGATACTTGCTACATGCTCAAAAGGTCTAAAAAAGGATATGCTATAGCAAAGTTTGTTGGTGCACCCATACTAAATAAAAAGAAGAAATCAATTTGGGTGCCCAAAGCTTTGATTGCTAACATCGAAGAACCCAAAAGAGTGTGGGTACCTAAAAGAACTTGATTCTTTTTGCAGGTGAACTACAAGACCAGTGGAAAACATTGGGTGCTAGACAGCGGATGCTCCGAACATATGACCGGTAACAAAAAGTTGTTCACCTCATTGGAAGACAACTCAAGTGAAAACCAGAAGATCACCTTTGGCACAATCGTCAAGAAAATGTAGTAGGCTTGGGTAAAATTGCAATATCCAATGATCTTTCAATTTCAAATGTTTTACTTATTGAATCTCTGAAATTTAATTTGCTTTCAGTTACACAAATTTGCAATCTTAGATTTCGTTGCACATTTTATCCTAAAAATGTTTTAGTTGAAAGTTTGAAGGACAATTATTAGATTTTCAAAGGCTTTCGTTTTGGAAATCTCTATCTTGTTAATTTTAATTCAAAAGATGCATCCCTTTCAACATGCCTTGCCTCTCAAACCTCAAAAGGTTGGCTATGGCATAGAAGGCATGCACATGTTGGAATGCATCAACTTAAAAAGTTTTTGAAACGTGATTTGGTTGTTGGCTTAAAAGATGTGAATTTTGAAAAGAATAAACCTTGTAGTGCCTGTCAAGCTGGCAAGCAAGTAGCTACTTCACATCCGATTAAGCGTGTTCTTTCAACTTGCAAACCTTTGGAATTGCTGCACATGGATTTATTTGGATCTTCCGAGATTCAAAGTATTGGGGGTAATAACTATGGTTTTGTTATTGTTGATGACTTCACTAGCGACACTTGGGTTTTCTTTATTTCTCAAAAATCTGAAACCCCTGATATTTTCAAAAGTTTTGCCAAACATGTTTCCACTGAATTCAAACTTTCCATCAATAAAATCCGTAGTGATCATGGTGGAGAATTCGTTAATTCAACTTTAGTTGATTTTCGTGACTCGTTAGGTATTAAACACGAATTTTCTACTTCTTATACTCCACAGCAAAATAGAGTTGTAGAAAGGAAAAATCGAACACTAATAGAAATGGCAAGAACAATGCTAAGTGAGTATGACACCTCTACTCGCTTTTGGGTCGAAGCCGTGCATACTGCTTGCTATTCTATTAATTGACTTTATTTGCATCCTCTTCTAAACTTAACTCCCCATGAGCTTCTTATTGGGCATAAGCCAAATGTTTCTTATTTTCAAGTTTTTGGTTGTAAATGTTACATCCTTAGAAAAAGAAACTTTGGTGGTAAATTTCAAAGAAGAGTAGATGAAGGCTTTCTAGTCGGATACTCTACCACTAGCAAGGCTTATCGAGTCTTTAATAAATATACTAGCTGTATTGAAGAATCATGCGACATAGAATTTGATGAAACTAACGGCTCACAAAAGGAGCAAGTCTCTTGTGAAGTTTCAGGTGAAGATCTTCAAGAAGCTGTGAAGAACATTACCATTGGAGACATCAAACCAAGAGAAGATGATCAAGAAGATGATGAGAACATTGAGAATGATGATCATCATACATCATCACCTCATATTGATCCACCAAAGCAAAGTCAAGAAGAAGCTGCACAAGAAGAAGCACCAAGACAACATCAAACCATCACCAAGGATCACCCTCTAGATCAAATACGGGGTGATGTCAGTAAGGGTGTTCAAACTCGCTCCCGTATTGCTTCTTTTTGTGAACATCATTCTTGTGTATCATCTCTAGAACCTAAACATGTAGATGAAGCTCTTAGTGATCCTGATTGGGTAAATGCTATGCATAATGAACTTAATAGTTTCTCTAGGAATAAAGTTTGGACTTTAGTAAAAGACCCAAGGATCATAATGTGATTGGAACAAAATGAGTTTTTAAAATAAGCAAGATGAAAATGGTGTAGTCGTTAGAAACAAAGCTCGTCTTGTTGCACAAGGTTTTTCTCAAATTGAAGGTTTAGACTTTGGTGAAACCTTTGCACCGGTAGCAAGACTTGAAGCTATTTGTATGCTTCTTGCTTATGCATCAAGTTTTAATATTAAGTTATTTCAAATGGATGTAAAAAGTGCTTTTCTAAATGGAGAAATATCTGAACTAGTCTTTGTGGAACAACCTCCCGGTTTTAAATATTCAAAATTTCCAAACCATGTGTTTAAACTATCTAAATCTCTCTATGGTCTCAAGCAAGCTCCTCGAGCTTGGTATGAACAACTTAGAGACTTTCTTTTATCAAAAGGTTTTAAAATTGGAAAGGTAGACACAACGCTTTTTACAAAAATGATAGACAAAGACTTATTCATATGTCAAATATATGTTGATGATATTATTTTTGGGTCTACTAATGAATATTTTTGCCATGAGTTTGAAGAAATGATGTCTAGAGAATTTGAGATGTCAATGATCGGTGAGTTAAGCTTCTTCCTTGGACTACAAATCAAGCAACTCAAGAATGGAACGTTCATGAGCCAAACCAAGTATGTGAAGGACTTGCTCAAGCGCTTTGGGATGGAAGATACTAAAGCAGCCAAAACTCCCATGGCCACTAATGGACATCTCGATATGGACAACAATGGAAAAGCAGTCGATTCTAAACTTTATAGGTCTATGATTGATAGTTTGCTATATCTTACTGCATCTAGGCCTGACATTATGTTTAGTGTATGCTTATGTGCTAGATTTCAGTTAGCCCCTAAGGAATGTCATTCGATTGCTGTTAAAAGAATTCTTAGGTACTTAAAATGCTACCCCAATTTAGGCATTTGGTATCCGAAAGATACAAACTTTGAATTAATTGGTTATTCGGATTCAGATTATACGGGTTGCAAAATTGATAGAAAAAGCACATCTGGTAGTTGTCAACTTTTGGGGGAGATCACTAGTATCTTGGTCATCTAAAAAATAAAATTCTGTAACTCTCTCCACCGCCGAAGCAGAATATGTATCTGCAGGAAGTTGTTGTGCTCAAATTTTGTGAATGAAGCAAACTTTCTTGGATTATGGAATTATATTTGAAAAAGTGCCACTCTTGTGTGATAATGAAAGTGCCATTAAAATTGCCAATAATCCTGTTCAACATTCTAGAACTAAGCATATTGAAATACGGCACCATTTTATAAGAGATCATGTGGCAAAAGGGGATATAGATGTGAGTTACATCAGAACTGAATTGCAACTAGCAGATATTTTCACCAAACCCCTAGATGAAACTAGATTTTGCTTTCTCAGAGGTGAATTGAACATTATTGATATTTCAAATGCTAGTTAATATGTTAAATGTATTAAAATATATTTTATTCCCTCTCTAGTCAAAAATCTGCTTCTGGTTGAAATCATTGCCCATGCTGACAGTCAACATCTCTAATTGACTGTCAGTTCTTTGTTTAGGAGCCTGGTCGTAGCCTCTGGTCGAAGTTGTTGACCATGCTGACAGTCAGTTTCATACATTGACTGTCAGTTATGTGCTTCAGCTTTGGTCGTAACCTCTGGTAAATTTCTGTGACCCACACTGACTGTCAATTTCAAAACACAGGTCTTTGTGCTGATTGTCAGTGCTTCACACTGATTGTCAGTTTCAAAACCCAGGTCTTTGAGCTGACTGTCAGTATATCACACTGACAGTCAGTGTATGTCCCCAAAACCCTCAAACCCCTATTTTCTTTTCCCCATCTCTTCGCCTCCTCTCCGCCGCCACGTCGTGCCTCACCGTTGCTCCGCATTGCGTCATTTTGCCACACCTCACCGCCGTGCACATCTTGTCACCGGTGTTCCTCGCCGTGCTGCGCCGCCGCCTCACCTAGCCTCCACCTCGCCGTTGCCTCGCTGCCTCGCCGTGTCCTCATCGACCGTTCTAGCCGTCACTTCTCTGTTCGCCGGTTCTTCTCACCGGCGCCGCACCACTTCGTCGTGGGCTACCTTGTGCTTCTCCAGCTCGTGTTGTGCCCACTCTCGCCGGCCATTTCAACTTGCCTCCGCCGCACCACTTCGTCGTCCAGCAGCCTCCCTATTCGGACCTCTGTTCAGATCCCTGTTTCTTTCTCTCTTTGTTTTTCTGTTTAGTCATGTCTGATCAGCCGTCCTCGTCTCGACGCGTTGCCTATCGGAAGAACGCTGCAAACAGCAGTCGTTCAATGCGACAGACGTCTGAGACCCGCTCTTCGCCTCTGCCCGAGCGCGTCCTCGTGGATTACTCCCGGTGGCACGCGAGTCGTCTCTGCACCCTCTGCTCCACAAACCCATACCTGTCCCCTCGTCCTACAGGTCATGATTCTTGCAACGTCCTGACTTTCTACACAAACCTCCACCTTGACCTGTTCACCAGCGTCTACAGTCGCATCCCTATTTTTGCCCATCACTCCCTCTCCTGGCAGACGATCACATCTCGCACAGGCATCATCTTCCTAGTAGATTCTTTCACTTCCGTAGGGATCAGAGATCCCGTCTCTGATTCCTCTCTCCACTGGGCTAATGAGCCTATCCGACAGTTCTATGCCACTGTCTTCATCTCTCCCCAGGGCGACTCACTGACTTTCATGAAAGGCCTCCAGGTCCACACTGTCACGAAGGAGCAGCTTGAGGCCGCTCTCGGTCTGGTTCTCCCCACTTCTGGGTGCCAACTGCACACTCTCCCATATCTCGAGCATCGGGAGGTGGCCATGCTTTACTCCGGCCCCTTCTAGCTTCGTCACATCGCCGGCATGTGCCGCGATGTTGATCTGGCCCTGCGGATCCTACGACTCACTTTGGTCCCCATGACCAAAGACAGGGCCAGAGTCACTTACCTTGCCCGCTATGTTTTGATCTCTATCTTTCAGGAGGAGCCATTCGACGTTGCTGATCTCATCATCAGTGAGATTCAGCACGTCCTTCTTGCCCCACATCGTCAGCTGGTGTATGCTCCATACATCATGGCGATTCTTCTTCATATCCGGGCCGACAATTCTGAGCTCCCTCGGCCCCACCATCCGCTTGTCTTCTACCCTCCAGGCCAGGCAGACAGGCGTCTTGGGCTCGCCCTGCAGTTGCAGCTGGACCTGCCTCTTCCGCATATGACGACGATGCTGCTGGCGAGTCAAGCGATGAGGCTGCAGGACAGGCAGCAGATCCTGCACCTACTGGAGACAAGAGCACCGGATCTTCCTCCCTTTCTCAGCTCCACCAGGTGATTCAGACGCAACAACAGATCCTGAGTACTCAGGAGGAGCATCACCAGATTCTGCTTCATCTGCTTGCCCAGCAGGAGTAGATTCTGGCTCGCTTGCCCTCGCCAGGCGCATCTGTCCCTCTCAAGAGGGCTCGCCCAGCTCCATCCTCACCAGGATCAGCTTCAGGTCCTGCTTCTCCAGTCCCTGCTGCTCTGGCTTCCACTCCTCCAGCTTCACCGGCCATCGACCCGACTGGATCTCCACCAAGCTCCAGAGATACAGCAGTCCTCGGCTTCTCTTTTGATGATGAGCCTTAGGTCTTTTATGTCAGCTCCCGCTTTTTTGTGCTTGATGCCAAAGGGGGAGAATTATTTTGTATGACTTTATGTTTTGTTATGGATGGATGGATTTTTTTTTATGACATTTATGCTTATGATATGGATACATTTATGGATGGATGTTTTTTTTATATGGTCTTTGTTATATGATTATGGATACGATGGTTTATATATGTGTGATGATTTAGCCTTTGCTGTATGTTCTGGACTTATCTTCGTGATAATACATATCATATATTATTTGAGAAATCATGCATAAACTCAGGGGGACTAATTCATTTTTTTTATCATTATCGAACACTTGTTGTCATCAATCATCAAAAAAGAGGAGATTGTTGCATCTAGGCTATTATGCCTGATTTTAATGATTAATGAAAACAAGCTTTTCAGACTAATAGTATTTTTGAGATATTTGAATACAGAGGTCTTTTGGCAAAGAGATACAAGATGATTAAGATAGAACTCAGGTGAACCCAGGGAAAAAGATGAGATACAAGTCGCAAGTTAAAAGTTGCAAAGGACCTAAGGTAAGATGAGTTTTATTTTTACCGATCTCGGTGTTCGGAGTTTGATCGGTTTAGAAATTTGTTTCTTAGTTTCAACCATACTATAAAGAGGGGTTGCAAGTCCTTTCTACATTTCCAGTATAAATCGAGAAACTCTTAGGTCACTGCATTCATTCTTTTCGGTTGGATTTATTTTGAAAAGATTTGGTTTTTCAGATGAGTTTTTGATAGCATAAGAGTTTTTGCATTTTCTAGAAAGATCTGAGTTTTGCTTTTGTTTACAAAAATATAGGTCTTTTAATTATCTTTCAAACGAGCTATAAAATACTTTAATCGGATTTCTGGATCAAAAGTTATGGCTGTTTTTATCTATATTGACTGTCAGTATGCTATGCTAACTGTCAGTTTGAATGTCAGTTTGTTTAACTGCCATTTGTCCAGAGAGCATGTTTTTTGAGCCAAATTTCTTTTTGCCTATACTGACTGTCAGTATGTGTTGCTGACTGTCAGTATGCATTTCGACCTTGAGCTGATTGTTTTGAGTTTTTATTTTAACTGGTCGATTTTGTGGTCGATGCTGACTGTCAGCATGTCATGCTGACTGTCAGCACAAGGTGTCAGTTTCCATATACGACCACAAACGGCTAGCTAATTTTTATTCGTGATTTTTGTCGAACCGTGGTCATAGACGCTAACTGTCAGCATGTGTTGCTGACTGTCAGTATGTGTTGTTTTGTTTCCTTTTTCGATCTCAAACGGCTAGTTGAGTTTTCTCCGAGATTTACTTCTTTCTAGTCGTGACACATGCTGACTATTAGCATGCATTGTTTCTTTTGTTTGCGAGCTCTAACGGCTAATTTGATTCTTGGGGCTATAAATAGAGGCATTGAGTAGTTGTTTTTTACACCAAGCAGCCTCATTCTCTCCTATATGCTTGAGCTTCATTTCTTAGTTGATCAAGTTGTGAGTTTTGTGATCCACCGAGTTTTCTGTTCGCATCATTTTGCATATCTAGAGTTTCTCGGTGATTGTTGGAGGTCAAGGAGAAACCTTGCAACCTATTACTCTTGGTGAACGCTCTCACCTAGACGGTTTGGTGGCGTGGCCGTTGATCTCTCTTGTTCGAAGATTGTTGAGAGGCTCAGCGTGATTGTGAAAGGCATCGGTGCTCACCTTTCCGGAGTGGACAAGGAACAACCACTAATGAGAAATATGCTTCGTGGATATTGAAGCAAGACTCATTCATTTGAGTGCTTCAACGAAGAGTAGGGGAGATCGGGCGAGTCTTCGAGACCTCGGGAAAAATCCTTGTGTTTGTGTTCTTCTCTCTTCCTTTTATTTGTGCTATATTGATTTTGTCTTATTCTTTGCAAAAGTTGTTTTAATTGAAAAGTTTTAAAGCCACCTATTCACCCCTTCTAGTCGGCATCCTCGATCCTATAAAACCTTCATACTTTGCTACGTTATTTGTAGCAACAAAGTGTAATTATACGACATACTGGAGCTGGTCGCCCTGGGGCGTAATTAAGACTGCTCCAGCCCCCGAATTTCTGAAACTCTGAGAGCCATCGAAATACAATGTCCAGTGATTGATATTATCTGAATTTGCACATTCTTGTGCAAGCGTTTTTGGGATTAGTCCATTCAAGTACAAAATCAGCAAGAATTTGGGATTTAATTGCTACTCGGGATGTGAAGTGGAGATCAAATGCTCAAAGTTCTACTGCCCATTTTGCAACTCAACCCGTTACTTCCGGATTATGGAGAATGTCCCCTAAGGGAAAGGATGAGGGCACAGTAATCTTGTTGCATCTAGGCCCTTTTTGGGTTGATTTTGATTATTGATGATATTAAGTGTCCTGAACTAATTGTGTCTTTGAGCTATTTGTATGCAATGTTATTTCTGTAAAGTTTGCAAGTGATCCGGGAAGGTCTGCAAGATCGCAAGAGTAAGGTCACCAAGAAGGAAGCAGCAAAGATCTAAGGTTAGTGCTTGTTTATTCTACCGGTCTCGGAGTTTGGAGTTTAACCGGATTTTATAGAAATTCTTTTTAGTTTTTAACCGTACTATTAAGAGGGGTTGCGAAATCTCTTTTAGTTCCAGCAAAAACTGAGAAACTCTTAGGTCATTTGTTGCATTCGCATTCATTCATATTCTTGGTCAAAATTTGAGAAATATATAGATTTCAAAGAGGGGCTGAAACTGGTTTTTTTTAGTATTGTTCATTTGACCAGATACTGTTCATTCGACCAGAGGTCACTCGAGTCCTATTCATTTTACCAGGCACTGTTCATACGACCAGTAACATTGTTCATTCGACCAGTAACACTGTTCATTCGACCAGAGGTTCCAACGACTATTTACTAGTCGTTAGAGGTTGAAGCTGGCTGTTAGCTAGCATGATTTCTTTCCTTACTCAACCTAACGGCTAGCTGAGATGTTAGGCTATAAATATATGTGTTTTAAGCAGTATTTACATCATCCTTGAACCACATTCTAATATACATCTCAAGCTACATTCTCATACACATTTTTGAGCAGTCTCTGTACACACCTTTGAGCATCTTTTCTATACATTTTGAGCGGTTTTCAGAAGAAGTTTTGAGCACCTTTTAGAACACTTTTAAGCAGATTTTTGCTACTGTTTTGAGCAGTTTTTAGAACACTTTTGAGCATATTTTTGCTACTGTTTTTGAGTAGTTTTAAAAACCATTTTTGAGCAGTTTCTGTTCATATTTTTAGCAGTTTTTAAACAATTTTTTGTACAGATTTCTCAACTATTTTGATCAATTTTACAAACACTTTTCGAGCAGATTTTTGATCAGTTTTATAAATAATTTTGGAACTAATTTTTGATCAGTTTTACAAACACTTTTGAGTAGACCTTTGAGCAGTGGTTGAGCAGATTTTCGAGAAGCTTCTGTTCACATTTTTTATCAGTTTTAACAACACTTTTTGGCAGATTTTGATCAGTGTTTATAAACAATTTTTGAGTAGTTTTTCTAAAGAACCAAGAGATATAATTTTTGATATACACTTGAGCTCAAGTGCTAAAATCTTGATTTTTTTTATCAAGTATCATTCTTTGTGATTGAGAGAGATCTTCTTAGAGCATTCTTTTAGAAGTTTCTCAGCATTTGTTGGGGTCAAGAGAAGATCTTGCAACTTGTTACTCTTGGTGCACGCCCTCACCTAGACGGATTGGAGGCGTGGCCGTTGATCTCTTCATTAACGGAGGTTGTCGGAGAGGCTCGGCATATTTTGTGAAAAGGCATCGGTGCTCGCCTATCCGGAGTGGAGAAGGAGCAACCTTAGTGAAAAATATCCTTCGTGGATATTGAAGCAAGACTCATTCATTTGAGTACTTCAACGAGGAGTAGGGGAGACCGGACGAGTCTCCGAGACCTCGGGATAAATCACCGTGTTTGTTTTTCTTACTCTTTCTTAGTGCAAAATATTATTAAATTGTTTCACTTTATTTGCTCTTTGTCTTTTCCTTGTAAAAATTGTTTTTACTCGAAAAGTTTTAAAGCCTCCTATTCACCCCTTCTAGTCGGCATCCACGATCCTACACCTCTGTCATAATAATTTGATGGTACCCTGAGTAGGCATCGAGGAAACTTATCAGTTCACAACCCGCTATTGAAACGACCAATTGGTCGATATAAGGAAGGAGAAAATCATCCTTCGGGCACGCAGCATTGAGATTGGTCTAATCGATGCACATGCACCACATACCATTAGATTTTAGGACCATGACCGGGTTTGCGAACCATTCAGAATGGTTTACTTCGTGAATAAAGCCAGCATTCTGGAGTTTATCTAACTCCAAATGGATGGCTTTTCTCCGATCAGAGGCAAAGCGCCTAAGCTTTTGCTTTATTGGTCGCTGTCCAGGCTGAATTTCTAGCCCGTGCTCGTTCACTTTCCTTGGGACTCCACGCATGTCAGATGGTTTCCACGCAAACACATCTGCGTTAGCCTGGAGGAAAGTGACGAGCTCAAGTTCCTATTTGTCTTCCAGTTTTGACCCAATCCGAACAGTTCTGGTTGGATCGTCTGGGAATAAGGAAACTTGTTTAAGTTTTTCATCTAGTCGAGAGATTACCTTGACCGAATCTATCTCTTTAGCCTTGGTTGCAGCCTTAACATCCCTGAGGGGAAGTTGATCAACCAATTCCAAGGAAATGCGATTGCAAGTGAGAGCCATATTCTGGCTGCCTCTGACTGTGATCGCGCCTTTTGGTTATAAATCTCTACATTGTCTAACTCTTTACTGATTTCTCTCCTCGTGTTCTCATATATCATCACATCGTCCATCCTCTCCCCCGTCCCCTTTACACAAGCACTTCTTTTATACTTGTTGAAAAAGGCGTCGGTTGCTCCATCAAAGGGACACCAGGCGGTTGCCAGCGGTTGCTAGAGAGCGGTTTGAAGTAGTTGCTGTCCACCAGTCATATCATGACGGTTACAAATAACCACACGTTCATCCTTCTGGGCAGTTATCATGTCAGTGAAGAGACTTATATTATTCTGGGAATAACTGAACGTATCGGTCAAAGAGCAGTTATGGTCTAGTATAACCGCATCACCTTTAGACCATGATCGGTAATATAAATCTCGACCAAACCTTCCTTTCTTGATTTGAAGGTACTTCCAGGCTCAATATTTGTCTTAATTCACTAACATGGTAAGGATAAAGAAATCACCATTGGTTTCCTCGTGAAGAGGGTTAAAGATAACTCCCTCATTACATGGTTGCGTACTGGCTGTAATCACATAAGGATAAAGAAATCACCATTGGTTTCCTCGTGAAGAGGGTAAAGATAACTCCCTCATTACATGGTCGCGTACTGGCTGCGATCACATAATGGCAATTACCATGTCTCCATGACCATAGTGTCTACGAGTAGTGACCACGGACCCCGTGATCTTAGGTATCACGATCACAGAGATCGCAGCCACAATCATTGAGACCACGGGTATGATCATCCGTGACGGGTCATGTATATAGTCCAGAAGATCTTGAACTATCATATGATCGCTCTTCGTGATCGCGACGATCATGGAAAGGTACAAACAGATTACTTTGATATAGTCCAGAAGATCTTGAACTATCACACGATCTCTCTCCATGATCACGGGCGACCATAGAAAGGCACAAAGAATTTACTCGGGTAATAATCTCCGTCAAACTTTGTCAAGCTTTAAGCAATTTTCAATTTCTAGTTAGTCAAAAGATCCTCCTGCAACCACGTATTCCCTGCATTTTTCTGTTATGCCTACAAAGAAAGCCTCCAATACTAGGAAATCTAAGTCTTTTCACAGATACTCCCTATCTCTAGAAAGTTCGACAGCACATTATGAATCTCTCCATGTGATGAAAGGGGGTTCTCAGAAGGTATCCCTCTAAATTGCTCTTCTTTGATAAGTGTGATGAGTCCCAAACTGAGCTTAAAATCTTTAATTGAATTTTTCAACCCAGAGTTCATTCTAATGTAGAAGATAAAGGTGTAGTTTATGATCATAAACTTCTTCCTGTAGCAGCCATTAGTAGGGAATAGAAGAAAAACAAATAGAAAAATAGAGAAAAGAAAAGAAGTGATTAGCAGCTAAATAACTGTAAGGGTAAATCGCATCGCTCCCCAGCAACGACGCCAAAAAATATGTCGCATGTTTTAATGAACGCCTACAAGTCCATGGGTGTACTGTAACTTTCACTCGAGTATTCCACAAGTATCGTATCCATGAGGAGCGAAATGGACTCGCATTTCCAATTATTTTAGCTACTAAGGATTCACAAGTTTATTCTTTATAGGAGAGTAAGAAGAAATACAAGAAAGACAGATAAATTCAAGAGATTTAAAGTAAGAAGTAGGATAACCAATTAGAGAAGCTCCTCTCTAGACCACCATTCAACTAGACAAACTCATTAGTAAATAATAAATCCAGCACCATTAGTTAGATCAAATCAATGGGAGGTATAATGACATATCCCTAGAAACACAATCGGCCACACTTCTTAAAAATCCTATCATAATTCAAAGGATAGCGAACAACTAATGGTCTAGCCTAACCCATCCACTACTCACCCCGAAGGCCAAGTCCCAACAACTATGTTTGTGCTTCTGCAATTTTTTCTTTTTAACTTTTTCCTATGCATAATTGCATATATTGTGAGTTTCTATGAAATATTTTCATTTCCAATGAATCCAATCATCATCATTTTATTTTGTGTTGTCTTAAGGTATCATAAATTTGTACATAATATCTGATTATATCTATAAAATCATATTCGCATCTGATTCATACTTGTCATATATTCGAATTCGAGACTATCAAGATTCGTATCTCTCTCCAGAGGTATTTGAATTTATTGATGTATTTGAGAAAAAATATGGATTAAGATCCGAAAAAATTAAGGGTGTGTTTGGTTTGCTTCTATGTCTTATCTTGCTAAATTTTGGTCATTCTTTTAGGTTCTGTTTGGTTACAAAGTTTTTCGGAGTTTTTGTCCAATGTTATAATTTTAAAAGAAACTGTGCTAATAAAAACCAAAGAGGTGTTTGATTCTAAAGTATTTTATAGTTTTTGAAACTATAGTTTCCTCAAAATCATGATTTTTCTCAGTTTTGCAAACTTTGGTTTGGTCCAAACTTTGACCACAAATCGGCGGCGACGATGGCGCTGGTGATGGCGGAGATGGCGCAGCTGTCCGGGTCCTTCCACGATGACTTGCACCGCAACCCCCATATTTCATCAGGATCTGCGACGTCTGCACCTGCACCATGGTGGCGGGGATAAAGCTGGTTGGTGCGGCGGAGTACGCGATATGCCTGCTCGAATTTCTGATTTCGCCAATGGGATAGACCGAACACTAAACTGAAAACTTTGAAAAAAATTGTGTATCCAAACACATATAAAAATTTTAGTTTTTTCAAAAACTGTGATTTTGTAATATTATGAAATACTGTAGTTTTGGTTATATGACAATTTCAAAACCATATTCTTAAAATACTGTAGTTTTCAAATACTGTATTTTTAAATAGAACATTACTATTTTGTTGTCATTTGAATTATAATTAAAATTTGACTACTCTTTCTTGCCTTTTAAATATGTCTTGATTTTTTTTGTTAATTGAGGGCGAAGTTTTTGATTGTTAAAATTTGACAAGTCAATTTCAGTCCCACCTTTACTGTTTGCACCACCTTCATTGTATCATATTTAATAACAAATCAAATACTAATCAAGATTGTTACCAAATTTTGATTGATCTTATTTGACACCCACTTAAACACTAATTTTTTATATTTTTATCAAAATTTAATTAACATTGAACACCTTCATTTTTAACAAAGTTTGATCATTCCATGATTTAATTATGATCAAATTTTGATAAAATTATCAAAAATAACAAACCAAATGATATCCGTCCAAATCGATCCGTTTGCACCCGTTTTTTGTTTTTTGTTTTTTTTGTTTTTGTTTTTTTTTTTTAGGTTAAACGGTGTATCCTTTTGTTAGCATTAAAAAAAAAAAATCCATCCCGATATCTCTGCGAGTTTCCACCACCTCAGCACTACTAGATCTCGCACCTGGCCGCGAGCCCGACCACGACACAGCCATGGCGAAGCGACTCGCCGGCGGCGGCGGCGGCAGCGAGGCCATCCCGCTGTCGCGGTTCGGCGCGCTGGTGGCGCAGCTGGAGTCCATCGCGGCGTCGGCCAAGCAGCAGCCCCCCGACGCCCTCCTCTGCTTCGACCTCCTCTCCGATCTCTCCTCCGCTCTCCAGGATGCCCCTAAGGTTTCCCTGCTTCCGCATCTCACCTCCTAGATCACTTGTGGTAGAAATAAAACCATGTGTGTGCTATTACCCTGTTGTAGGAGCTCCGTGGATCTCATGCGAGTTGTTGTGTTCGCATGTTGTGATCTGTTAGAATTAGCTCAATGCAGAGTAGTTTCAGTATAATCAAAGTCATCTACATTTTTAGTGCGAAGCGATTATGCCCTCCGGCGGTGGGGTTGGTGTGGCCAAGCGTTGGGGCTATCGAAAATTGTAACTTTATAATATGCAACTTGGTTTGATCATGTGGTGGATTTAGAGGCGGTGGAGGGGATGGTAATAAAGAACCATTGATGTGAAGCATTTTCAAAATTCGGCCGAAACAGCCCAAAGAATTTGTAATCCATAATCCAATCTTTAGGAAGTTTGTGTCTTTAGTTATATTGTTTACCTAATAAGTTGCATATGTTAACCTCAACTAGCGAAAGGAAGACATGAAATCTGATGTCGAATTGTGTATCTTTCTATTGGTTAAATAAGGTGAAAGAGACATTCAATGAAACTTATGATACCTTAATTTGATTCAGGAGACCATACAAATTTGGCAAAGGAAGTGCGAGGATGCTCTCTATTCCTTGCTTGTCCTTGGGGCCTGCCGCCCTGTTCGGCGCATAGCATCATCAGCGATGGGGAGAATAATTGAGAAAGGTGATGCGATATCAGTATACTCAAGGGCGAGTACCCTGCAAGGGTGGTTGGTGGATGGGAAAAGAACGGAGCCCATGGCTTGTGCAGGTTAGTATTGGAATTTGTCTTGTCTATATTTCTTAACTTATTTGAAGTTTTGAACATGGCATGCTGGCACCCAGCATACGATTAAAATAATGCAGCGAAACTGTGTTGAATGAGTTGACTAATCTTGAAAGCTGAATGTCATAGTTGGTGTCCTGTACTCCTGTGCTATGCATGTTCTAGCATCTGTATTCTGTCCAGCACATATTTTTGACATATATAATATATTGGAGCGAACGAACCTCTGATGCAGAATGTTGTTGTTGTTTTTTTTATTTTTTATTTTTTTGGTAGAAGTGCTAAAAAGAGCTCTAGACAAGGTTCTAAAATAACCAATCAACTAGGTTCCTATCCTGGTAAACTGGCCAGTTAATACAAATGTAAAAATACTTCATTTATGCTGGTTGCTGGGTTATACAGGGGGTACCAATGGGGAGGGATGAATGTATCCAAGAAGTTCCACATGTATGCAAAAGTTCCACACCCACACCTAGTATTCTTGTACACCACCCACACGGCATTGCTGGGAGTGTTTGCTTATGTGTTTTTTTGGTGTATTTAGACCCATACTAGTTCATCAAATCAATTAAATTTCATGGTCAACTTGTGAAATTATTCATATTCTTCAACCTATTAGTCTATTAAACTACGTTTTTTTTTTGAGAAAGTCTAGTAAACTACTTAGTATTGGTCAGCATGTCAAACCCATCCCAAATGTGGTCTCATTATTCTAATTGAGCAACATATGACAATTATCTCTTTTGTTAAAAAACTAAAAAAGGATAGAATATTAAAATGGCCAGAAGACTGAAAACAAAATCATGTATGTGCTCGATAACTGCATTCATTTACAACAGTTCAAAGAGCAAGAAATGCACTTTTGCCTAACCATTAGGCATTCTATTAACCTTTGCTCATTCTTTGATATATGTTAGTACATTTTCTGATATTGCTATCTCAAAATGAATGATACGAGAAACTTGGAACTACTTAAAGATTAGAAGAAGAATGAATGCAGATGCGAGAACACTTATGAATTATGAAACTGCGTCTAATGAACTCTAAACCATCAAGCATAATTTTCTTGCACTACCCCATAGGATCATCAGATCATGACAACAAGCATAAGCAAACTCTTGATGATTTGATGAATCTTTTTGCAGATTAATCAGTGATGCAATTTCATTACCTGTTCAATGAGACAATCATAGACCTATTAATACATTTTGCCAAGGGTAGGAAAAATGCTTACCCATACCCGTAAATATTGGGGAGTGTACAAATTTGGATGATGGTAGCAGGTTTCACCAGCAACCTTATACCAATTTTAGGAATACATTGAAATTGTTTTAACTGTTTTTAGAATCACATCATTTAACAATGTTATTTAGAAATATAGATGAAAGTTCCAAAAAAAATAAAAACAAGTCAAAATCTGCTGGTCTTTTCGTTCAGTACTTAGCTTAATGATAATTTAGAACAAATTCATATGTATATTACAATCTGCCAGTGTTGGACCAGTTCTCACAGGCAACCAATCAGAAATAGGTACCAGCCACCCTGCAAAAACTGTTTTGGTACTTATTACTGGATGCCTGTCTCTGAGCTATAGAAGATTGAATCTTTTTATAGTAGAGTTGTTGTTTTCATCATTCTGTAAACTGGAATTCCAGGGCAAAGCTTTTCAAAAGAAAAAAAAAAGTTTTGAGCTGTTGTAAACCTATAACTGGGATCCACCAGATGGACGAATAGATTTTTTTGTTTTTATGGTTTGTGTGCAAGGTTGTAAATAACACCAATATAGCGCCGAATTGACAATATATTGTCTAAATAATCCTTGGTGCTAAAATAATACAAAAATAGTGGATTTAGTGAGTTTTGGCGATTTATTGCGTTTAGCGCAGATATATCGAGTAGCGTCATACACGATATATCGTTGGGAGGCGGCCGATGGCGTCGCGTAGCGCGGGGATCTGGTCTACCGCCACGGCGGCGTGGTCCATGCCCTCCTTGAGAGAACGAAGTCTCATTGCATTTGATTTTGTATTAGACATGAGCGCTGGATAGATTAGACCCCGGATCATCGGCTCTGATACCAAATTGTTACGTGCACGAGTTATTGAGAGCGTAACGGGATGACGAGGGCCACGGTGGCTCACCTCGACGATGGTAGTAGGTTTAGGTTTCCTTGGCATAAAGATCATAATCTTCATTAATAATGGTAGCCTTATATATAGGCATTACAAGAGATCTGATGAGAAAAGAAATAAACTAATGGGCCCATGACCTTCCTAATCTTAACCACCTAGTCCTAATCCTAATCGGCCACATCACGTAGGCGTGGGTCGGTGTCGGGCGCGACGCTCGTAGACCCGCCCGACCATAACAGCTTCCTTTTGTGATGTCGTATCAGAACAAGTACTATTTGTTATGACAACAAATTAGCTTATGATAGTTCATATATGTCACTATTACTACTTGTTAGTGTACACATAGAATCCATGTCGTCAAAAAATATAAAGGAAATACTAGTAAATATTTATTATTTATACCAATCGTCAGAATTATTTGCTTGAAAGACATAAATACAGCTCCCATCAAGAGGTAGCATTCTACTTGTACAATACAACTGAAAAGTCCAAACATCACAATAAACTTATTTTCAAAATATCAAGAAAGTGTAACATAAGAATTAATTAGATCTTTCTAGACATCATGTGTTTTTGTAAAAACATGCATGTGGATTGGTGGGTTTAGAGGAGAGAGGGGAGGACCATGTATTCACTCCATCAGCACCATTCATGAAAGCATTATGTGTGCATTAAAAGGAAGGAAATGGATTCTCTAGTGCATGGTGAGTGAGGAACAACCGTAAATAATAACTGTTAGATATTGAAATCAATGGTCAAAACTCTTTGGATCAGATAGCAAAAAAAGGAAAGTTTTTGAAACTCGTACATTATATAGCAGTATAGATAATAGATTCTTGTAGTGTATTTTCAACTATAAATAATTTGAACTATATAGATTATTTTTGAAAACTTGATTCTATAAACATGCGGGTTTCAACGTTTATTACCCAATATATCACGCTATAATGCTAGAAGCTAAAGGAACCCCCCGTTGATAAATGCCACTATACACTATTTACAACCTTGTTTGTGTGAGAATTTCTTGACCTCCATAGTGAACATGGAGCCTTTAATCTCACTTTTTTTTTAATGCATGCATCAATTAAATGATGTGTTGCCAAAGTTATCTGCCTGAGAGGACATCAGCAGAATGAAATAATACCTTGTCTTGTGCAGTGGCAGATCTATATAGAACACTAACTGACCCCACAATGTTTGGGCAAAAAAGCTCACTACTATAAATTTATATAAATGCCTACTAATACTAGAAGGATTTTCATGGATTGACCCAACCGAAGATGTAAATGATATAGTTGACCCCACAGACAAAAGATTCTGGATCCGCCTCTGGTCTTGTGGTGTGCTATGAGCTGCTGATGTCTGTGCTTATTGCTTGTAGAAGCAGACTATACTGAAATATTGTCTCGTATTGTGCTAATGTGCTTATTGCTTGTGTCTATTCTTTATTTTTTTTTCCTAATATGCTACAACTGTATAATTTTCTATCAGGTGCAGCGCAGTGTTTAGGGGAAGTTTATCACTTATTTGGACGCCGCATTACTGCAGGATTGATTGAGACATCAAACATTGTAGCAAAACTCATGAAGTTTCATGAGGTTATATCCTTTTCCCCACAGTTTCTTTATTGTTTTTACTTTTTACCATCCTCATGGTGGTGACCTGAATAGCAAAGTATTCAATTGTTCTGTGTTACTCGCCTGCATCTTTTAATTTCTGTTGCGGTACATCATCCTTTTTAATATCTATGGAAGTTTATCACTGAATTATCTGTTTGGCTGGTGGCATTTTCCATGTTCTCTTTGTCATCTCTGGTTCCATGGACCCATTATGCTCTTAAATTGGTGCTGTGTGCAAAATAGTTTTTATGACTGTATTCCTGCTAACTCATTTAAATTTCTCCGTCCTGAAAGGATTGTTTCATTTTCTTACCAATAGAAGGAGCTTTGACATTTTCTCAAAATAAAACTTCAGGATTTTGTGAGACAAGATGCACTTCTGCTACTTGAGAATGCATTGGAAGGCTCTGGTGGTAGTGGTGCTGCTGCAGCTTATTTGGAGGCTTTCCGCATCATCATGCGAGGGGGCATAAGTGATAAATCATTCATTGTCAGGGTAGCTGCAGCACGATGCTTGAAGGCCTTTGCTAACATAGGTGGGCCTGGCTTGGGAATGGCTGAGCTTGATGCTTCTATGTCTTGTTGTGTGAAGGTATTCTTTACTGCTCTTGTTTCCCATATTTAGTTCAAACTGAAATATGACCACCGCTCTGATTTTAATGCTAGACCTGTCCATTATATTGATAACATCTTATAGGGTTTGGAAGATAATATGTCATCTGTTCGAGATGCATTTGCGGAAGCACTTGGTGCCATACTTGCTCTTGCAGTGAATCCAGATGCCCAGGTACATTAACTTGATATTTTTTTCTGATTGTTTTTCTTGTCTCTATTTATGTGTGACAGTATTTGACAGGTAAAGAAAGGAGGAAAAAAACAGTCTCTTTCTGCAAAGAAATTTGATGATGGTCTACAGAAGCATTTCATTTTGCCCTTTGTTAAAGGTAAAGCAATTCCTAGTGTATATTCCAAGACATTTGATGACATGAATGACTGCCTTATTGTAGCACCATCCCAATTACTGCAGTTTCATGATACTTTATTGGAATTCATTTACACTATAATTGTTATTCATTTTTGTTGCATTTACTAGGAAAAAGTAGTGGTGGAGCATTTCCAAAAAAAGGCATGCGGGACCTTGTATGTTTACTGGTCTTTTGAATCCCACAGAAGTCAGAATTACAAAACTTGACTCTGAACTTTGCTTGATCACAACTATAATATAGTAGTACATGGTACAGGAAATGAACATTGATGCTTGTATCTTCTTTAATGTATGAGTATGACAGCTAACAAAAATATCTCAACCTTTGAATATAGAATGTATTGGATTCTGGGCAATGTTTTCTTTATCTTTTGTGAGTGATGGGGGTTTTTACCTTGTGGTACTGCAATGCTTTAGAGGTGATATGTCTTATGTGGTGTCCTTTTGCAAGGATATCATGAATTCAAGCATATGGGCTGTATCCTCTGCATATGAGACATGTGCAACTTGGATGTTTGATTGTTACTGTCTAATATGATAAGTTGGTTAATTGGCTTTGTAATAATGTTCTTTTTTAGACATTCCTATTTTAGTGGAGGGCACCTGTCAGGCTAGTGGTCTGGTTGTTCTGTTTCTTTTTGATGTTTTACCTAGCAATGTTTTTTGTTTATATCATGTCAGTAATTGAGTTTATTGACTAGCCAATGATTCTATCTCAATAATAAATATAAATGCTGTCTTTATGTGTTGAGTGGTTTCACCCTGCAAACAAAATGTTTGTACACTTCTGCAAGCAGATGGCCATGCTTATGTGCACTGAGTGCAACGTTCCTTGTTGTTTTTGAATTGCAGCAAATGGAGTCAATGCAAAGAAGCTGCGGATTGGTTTGGCTTTATCATGGGTGTTCTTTCTGCAGGTAATTTTTTATTTCAATACAATGAAAAAGGGAATGCTGTGAAAACACAAGTGAACATAAAGTGCAAAGTAGATAAAGAAGCACAAGGACAAAGGGGTGGAATTTAAACAATAAAGTTGGGTTGCACACCTAATAGAACCAGTGTCCAGAATTATCTAATGTGTGTAATCTTGATTTTCAGTTTTATAGAACAACTATAATAGTGATATCATTTTTTTGTGTTGCTGTATTGCTTCTTCGTCCCACTCTTAACATTTCTTTCCTTTTTACATATGAAAGTTGTGAAGGAATTATATGCTCCTTTTTGTTGCTAAATTCTAAGGGATCTAACTATTTTCAATACTTAATTCCTTCTCCATTATATGTATCCTCCATTACAGTTCCAATACCAAGTCATATACTGTCATTTTTGTTGCATAAATTTCTATCTGTTAACAATTTATCCATGTTTGTTTTCCTACTTATTCAGCTGTCTCAACTTTGGTTGTTCTAATCTTTTACTTATTTAGATTATCTTTCTGATGAGTTAGAATAATCCTGCACTTCAATTCTGCTAATCTTCTCTGAATAAAAAATAATAAGTTTGATTATGATTTTTTTATAATATATTTGACATTTTAGTTCATTTCTTCATTAACGAAGTTATACATGGCAGATGATTCATATCAAGTATGGGACCCCAGATAGTGAACTACAAAACTATGCCTTACAAGCCATGGAAATTCTGCAAGGGAATGGTTCTCCTGATCCACATGCATTGGTATCTCCTTTGTTAATTTTGGTTTGATCCCTGTTTTAAGTTTTGGTGATTACCATGAATTAGTACCCTGTGATTTAGTTTGGGTGGAGTGTAGGCCTAGTTGTATACATCGAAAGAGAAATGATTTGTTTTATATCTATAGCTGGTTACATTTTTCTCTTTTAGTTTGTAATGTTTTCAAAAGTTTTTTGAAGGTGTACTAATTTCAGTAATTTGGTTGTAGGGTAGGAGTCTTCTCATCTACCTGAAGATAGGTAGGGGGAGGCAGGCCCTCACCTATAATGTCAAATCTATGTTAGAATAATGTCGGGAGTCCACACCAAATTGAACTAATCTTTTACTAGATCTGCAACTCTGTTACAACCACGTTATATGTGACATTGCTTTTCTTGAAACATGAAGAGCATTTTCATTGTAATTTGCTGTTTTTGTTTTTTTTTCTTACTTTGATTTGACATTGGTAATATCTATCTTTAACCAGTAGTTCTAACCTATGTTGTAAATTTCCATTTAAATTTTCTATTCAGCATACTATTAGACCCTAATACGCTATGAGTTGCTAAGGTGAAGGATGGTTTGATGACGACTAATACTCTTTTATGGATTAGGACGCTCACGAGTTGGAACTTGTCTAGTGTCCAGCACATGTCAGTGAGGTGCTGGTCTCTTTTACATTTTAAAAATTAACATCCCTGAACACAGCACACATACATTGCCAATTTGATATATTATTTGTTAGCACAACTAACTTTATCTTTTTGAACATTATCAATGTATTACCTAACCTTGGTTTATATGAAAACATAATGCTAGCGATAATAGAATCTTAACTTCCTAGACCTTATGTATCTGGTATGTAAAACCAAACATTATAATTTGATATAGCATTAGTATAGTGATGCCAAGGGAAGTTAAAAGATACATATGATTTTTATTTTTTGAATATGCATAATAGTTTTGATGTGTTGATATTTCTGGAAATGTGCCATGTTGTGTTCATAGCATGTTTTGCTGGCCTCGCATATTAGTGTTGCTGCAACCTAGCCTGTTGATAATGGTGACTACTTTCAAAATTGCATTACATATCCAGAAAGGAAATGATCAACTGAGAAGGCTGTGTTGTACTCTAGAATGAAGCTAGGAAAACACGTTGGCAGGAATCATATGAAAGAGTTTGGATACTGCACATAATTTGTACTGTAATTTGTGGAGCATTCAGGAGAACTTGTTTAGTTCTAGATCCATTTTTTCTTGGATGTCCTTTCAAATCATCAAGTAAGCAACTAGCCGGTCAATGCTCAATTTGCATTCAGCTTCCAACACAAGCACTTGATTTATAATTAAGTTTGTTAAGAAATGAGGAAATATCAAATGTCTGGAAGGAAATGACATTGGACCTCAAGTATTCAATTAATGTTTTCTTCTGAAGGATCTAATTGCTCTTTTCTAAATATCTAGGCATGTGTTCTATACATTCTTCGTGTTGGTGTTGCTGACCAGATGACTGAGCCAATGCAACGTGACTTTTTGGTATTTTTGGGAAGAAAGGTTTGTTAAATTGCTTCTGCTCCTAAAATGATAAAATCATTTATGGATTTATATGATTTCTGTGCATTGATTGGTGCAGTTGGAGTCTTCAAATTATACTGCTCCGATGAGAGTGGCAGCATTACGTATTCTGTCTTACCTTTTGAGAAGTTTGGGTGAGGTATTTGCCCTTGAAAAACTGTGTCGTATTTTGTACATGGTTCCCTCTTGTTTATCTTGCAGCCACCATTGAATTTGGCATTCCGCTTTGTGTTGAAACGGTAAATGGTACTATTTGATTTTCTTAACCAAGTGATTGCAGTAGCATACTTTATGCATTGTCCTCTGACCACACTTCCAATATATTTTTGTTGACAAAGATCTAAACTAGTCCATCAAGAGTATCAAGAAGTTCTCCGATATGTTTGATCTTTGGACACCAATTTGGAACTGATTCTTCAGAAAAGTCTATTAAACAATACTATTTTTAAAAGAATTTGGAAAATGGAACTGCGCACCAAAAAATCCCAAAAACATTAGTAAGACCTGCACACCTAAGTTCATTTTGTGAACTATTTTAGGACACAGTTCAATTTTAGATTTTATTTTGCAAAATAGTTCATTTAATGAAAGTTATTATTCTAAAAAACCTGGTTGATATCATTTGAAGCACTTGACTACAAGTTGCAATTCTGATTGATTGTGATTTGTAATCCAGGCTGTATTAATGATTGATATCAAGGTTGTAAATAGCGCTGATGTAGCACTGAATTGGCGATACATCGTGTAAATTACCCTTGATGTTAACATGATATAGAAATATCAAATTTAGTGAGTTTTTATGATTTATCGTGTTTAGCACTGATATATCGCTGATATTTCAATGTTCATATTTTCTGGACTAAATGATGCTTTTGGCCCAGAAAGTCCAAGCACAACAACAAAACAGATGCAAAGTTGGTACTTGTATAGGTTATGACTTTGTGCTATTTGCTTGTTTGTGATGTTGAACTTAAAACTTTCTTCCTTTCGTGATGTTGTACTTGAACAGGTGTTTTGACTATTGGTATAACATAACAAATTTGACTTTGATAGTTCATGTATGATAGTATGCTATAATAGATTCTTGGTATAGTGTATTTGTAACCATGAATAATTTGAACCACATAAAACTATGTGATATGAACATGCCTGCTTCAACTTTTATTGGCTGATATATCATGCTATAGCGCTAACACTAAACGAACCGCTGCCGATAAGTGCCACCAATAAATGCATCTCACCTCTTCGATGCTTCTGTGCATCTTATCTTAGAAAATCATGTAAATGATCATGAAAGAATTTTATAAAAATTAGATAAAGTGTATATTAAGTTGGTCAAGTAGTCTATAAAATTTCAACTCTAAATTCAATGTATATTAAGAGAAATAAAAACAACAAAATTTTAGTGAATAGTAATTTTTATCCTTTTCTTTTATCTTTTTTTTTTGGATTTATTTTTTAGCTGAATTTATCTTTTTTGCTTCACCTTGTGTAGATTGAATTTAGATTTGAAATTTTATGAAATGGTAGGTTGATTTTATATCTATAATGTCAAATTTTGTGAAATTTTTTATGATCATTTACATAAAATTTTCAAGAGGGATGCAAGAAAATACCAAAGGGGTGGGATGCATTGGATACTTCTCCATATATATATAGGACATATCTAGTGTAAACCCATATTTGGGTACGTTGGTTGGGCCATCTAATCATTGCAAAAAATTCTCAAAAAATTTGTGTAGATACTATTAGGAGCAATCTAGCATTTCATAAAATTTCAAATCCAAACTCGATCAAAATTGAGAAAATAGAAATTTGCTGTGAACAGTGACTTGTTTTTTACTTTTCTTTTATGTTTTATTTCTAATTTGACAGAAATTTTTCTTTTTTGTTTCTCATAGCATTGATTGAATTTTGACTTCAAATTTTATACGATGATAGATGAATTATAGGACTATCTACAAAATTATACACACACACACACACACTTGGCTGGCTAAGCATCATAAGCATCCAAATCTCAAATTGTTAGATTGGTTGAAGATACAAGCGATCAAAGTGGGTATAACATGATGTTCATTGAAAAACATAGTTTGCATTCATAGGATGTATAAGTCAATGATCTAAACTTACTTTAAAAGCACTTCAAATCATATACGTTATCATGCATTTTATATATATCGAATTCTGAACTTGAGTTGGATTTATCGCAAAAGTTCCTTATTTGACTTTGAAAGTGAGTTTAGAACTAAATTACCATAATACAACTATTATATAACATGATGTATACATTAGGTTGAAATTGTTGGATCCAAAAACATGTGTATTACACGAGAATCATGCTTTTTGAAAAACCCTCTAGTGCGTTATAGCTCGAATTCTCTAAGGCTTAGACCCTTTTGAGATCTGCATTCGATCCCTCTAGACCCTTATTATACCAGCGATATAGCTCGTTTTTGAAGGGGATTCTATTAGTGAGAAGCACTGTATCTTTAGGTGAAGTCCAGCGGTGTGTGCCTAGACACTTAAGTGCATCAAGTATTTTACCTCTCTCTATCTCTCTATATATATATATATATATATGGGGGAAATATTTAGTGCATTCTAACCCTTTGATGCATCTGTGCACTTAAAAATACCATGTAAATGGTTATAAAAAATTATACAAAAATTTAAGAATGTAAACGAAATCAATCTATCATCCTGCAAATTTCAGATCCAAATTCAATCCACACAAGGGGAACCAAAAAAAAAAAAAAGGCAAGCTCTACTGAAAAAGAAGTCCGAAAATAAAAAGGTGAAAGAAAAAGATAAAAGTTACTATTTATTAAAATTTGTTATTTTTGTAACTCTTAAAGTGTATTGAGTTTAGGGTTGAAATTTTGTAGGCTACTTGATCATTCAAATGCACATCTCAAAGTTTTGTGGAATTTTTCATGATTATTTACATGATTTTTGAGATGGGATGCATGGATGTACCGAAAGGCTAGGATGCTTATATATGTATACACACACACACACACAAAGATCAAACTTGTCTTAACAAATCTCCATACCTCATGTAGCTCTGTGGTCTTGTTGAACTTGAACCATGCAACTCTTTGTTCACTTTGATAAATAACAAGTTTGGACCTATAAATTCTGGTCGGTATTATCTTATACTGTCTTTTAGAGTATTGAAGTTACCTATGCTCTAGATTGGTACCAATATATTCATTAGTTTAGTCAATGCTGTTTTGGGAATTGATGTATCTATGGAAAAATAATACACTCAAGAAGAATCTTGTTCCATCAGGGTTGTAGGCTGCTGTTTTCCTCTGTTCATCCAAACTGTCATGCTTGGAGCACATTTTGTAAATTGCCAACTGATAATTCGCTTGTGAATGTGATTTCTTTCATCTGCCTGCTTTTCAAAAGCCAATTGCTGTGGATTTTGTCTACTAAAGTGCTATTTTCTTTGTACTGCTATGGTTTACCTCAATTGTGTACCAACTACTTGTACAATGTGATGTTTTTGTGTTCCTTTTGACGAAAGTTGAAATTCTTTCTGGACTATTTGTTTATCGATACTCTGCATACATCACATATGCTATCTTGCAGGTTCCAGTTGAATTCAAGGATGTTCTTGATAACACAGCTATTGCAGCATTATCTCATTCTTCATCACATGTATGCTGCACATTAACTTTTCCAAATTTTTCGTTGTCATTCTCGTGAGTTTACATGTATATGAAGATAAGTATATTGTTCACATAATTTGTGTTATTAGATTTGTACTGTGATGCTGTATAATTTCTGATTAAATACGTGGTATAACTGACAAAATAACCAGTGTTGATATATATATTGTACATTTATGCTGTTTAAGGGTTGACGTTCCATAGAAAAAAGAAAAACTTTCTGATAGGCACAGAACCATTTGCTTATGCGGTTATGCCATAGTATTTGTTATACTTCACCCTATCTGGAATATGCATTTGCTCTTCTTGAACTATTTTTTTATTTTGTGAGATACCGATGATGTAGTAAACCATTGTTGTGGAATCACTGCACAGATGGACTTTCCTTGAGCACTAGCATGTGCATTACACAATTACCTTGACTGTGTCACATAGCTTCGTCACTTGTACTACTACTAGATACAAACTTTGCATGCGCTATGTTCAAGTTCAGTTTTTAGCATGCTAAGTGGCTACCACTTACCAGAGGCACATTAACTATGCATCTAATCTTGTTGGATACTGAAACAAAATGAACGATGCTTTCTCTTCAATTATATTCTGCAACATTTATGATTAATCACTTGAGACTACAGTTGCTTCCTTCATGGCCCATATGGTATACAGAAGTGGAAACAACTTCTGTTAGAACCTACTGTAGATTGGCTTTTTCTATTTGCTATGTATGTGTGCAAAATGGAAATTACCCCACGTGTTGTTCTTTTGATAATTGTACTACTAATCTAGTTTACTTATATTTTTCAAACAAACTAATACTATTGAACAATCCTGGTTTCTACTTTTTGACATCTTTTTGTCTGTATGGATTATATAGGTACGTGTTGAGGCAGCTTTAACATTGCGTGCTTTAGCAGAGGTCGATCCTACATGTGTTGGTGGTTTAGTTTCATATGGTGTTACAACATTACATGCTCTCAGAGAGAGTTTATCATTTGATAAGGTACTTTTCACTTCAAAGGATTAATGATACACTATCAGTTACATGCCATGTGCTTTGTTTTTTTTATCGTTACTGCACGGGAAGTCAGTATTTTTATGTGATTCTTTGTGCCTGCAACTGGTATTTCCTATGCTCACTGGTGCCAGAGTGCCAGGAATGCGGGAACCTTCTCTCTCTCTGTCTGTGTGTGCCTGTGCGTGCATGTGCCTGCGCATGTGTGCCTGCGCATGTATGCTATTTTGAAAGGTATGCTAGCAAGTAGTAAGCAAACCTATGCCCAATATCTACCAATCAATTCAAAGCAGTATCTTGCTGTCGCACAAATGTTCATGGAACTCCAAAATCCTGGCACTACTTACTATGTTGTTGAAACTAGAAGTTTATGGAGATATCCACTTTACAGATTAGGCTTGCTAATCTTTGTTCCCTTCAGACAAGATAAAGCTTATTCTTTCTGGTATTTGTGCTTCCCATCCAATTCTTGCCTTCCATTAGGAAACCCAGAATTGTTCTTAGACAATTGAAAGAAGCCAAGTGTTAGAGTGTGTCTGCATATATTTGTGTACACTCAATACTGCATTGCGATGCCTTGCATTCTAGGTGGCCATATTCAGGCACACATTTTGTAGGTATAATAAACTATTATTTCTTTTATTTTCAAAATTCAAGGACCGCAATAGGCTTGCTTCCAGTGTTGTCACAGGCGATGCTTAGGCGATGCCTAGGCGGCCACAAGGCGTCCAGTCAGTGGAGACCGGACACCGGGACCCCTCGCCTTGTCATGTCTTGACTAGGCGACCGCCTGGGTGCTCCAGGCATTGTCTGGTTCGCCTGGGCGGCCACTCCCTCCGTCATGCATCTTGCCGTCAATAGCCTGTTGTTACGCAAACCTCTGTCGTCACAGCCCTGCCGTCGCAATCTCGCGTCCAACTGTCGTGATCTCAAGCTGATCACCCCGCCGGAAGTGTAGAGGAAGGAAGAGGAGAGAAAGAGGAGAAGGAGAGGGAAGGTAGATAAGGCTAGGAGATGAAAAAGCATGGAGAGGAAGAAGAGAAGGCATGGAAATGAAGGGTTTTGTTTTTTCTTTTTTCTTAAGACAGTAATGGTTGATGTCGTTGTGAAGCATGACATGGTGGTGAGTTGTGCTTTCCTTGGACTTAGTGAGGATGATTTCTTAGACTCCATCTGGATCTTCTAAGGTATTTACAATATATAGTATGATATAATTTATAATATATTACATATAGGGATTTGTCGCTTAATTCCCATCTAGGTGGGTGTCTAGGTGTCTAGTCTGTTCCAAGGTGCCTTGCCTCGCCTCGTCTCTG
The DNA here is from genome assembly GCA_019359835.1 of Pharus latifolius. Classification (NCBI taxonomy): domain Eukaryota; kingdom Viridiplantae; phylum Streptophyta; class Magnoliopsida; order Poales; family Poaceae; genus Pharus; species Pharus latifolius. The sequence goes on along the minus strand of CM033324.1, from coordinate 21,636,816 downwards.
TGACAACCTTACTTTCTTTTTTTGTTTAGGTAGAACTGATATCTGGCACTCATGTAACAGTGAGCAAGCATTTGTTTTCTTTATATCGTTCTTGTTTGCTTGCTTTTTTTTTTGTGAAACCAGATGACATTATTTATTGTTTGATTTATGACATGTAAAGAACGGAAAAGTGATGTTACTTTAAAATGTGCTTATGCTTAAGCACCCATTTTCAAGTGTAGCACAGGACTATTTTATCCATTTTTGTGCTTTAAGGATTCCATAATTTAGATGCTTTTTTTTTTTCAGTAAAACTGATAGCCTCTGTATAGAGCATATAAAACAATGAATTGTTTTTTCTTTTCTTTTTTAAATTGAGATGTTATTTAGTTTTCTCTTAGGCATGTAAAGAAAGGAAGCTAGTGGTGTCAATACTATGTTGATTATGTGGTCACACCAGAATGGTGCCGCTGCAATTCCAGTCATGGTTCTGGCACTGTATAATGTCAGAGATGAAGTAGAGTTAATAGAGTATTGGTATTTAACTGATGATAACGCCATGTTAACCAACCTGTTGATGTGATGGACACGTAACATCAACAATGTAAGACATGATGATGGTTATTTGGCATATTATGACTATGGTTGTGATGTGGAAGATGAAGCCATTGCTATTCTATGTGATTGGAAGTTCTAGGATGTTACACATTCTTGGTTGCCACATTGGAGATGGAGCTTTACAGATCACATTGCTGATGTCACACAATAAAGAAATGAAAGGATGCAAAATATGCACTGCTTTTACAACAACAGAAGTACTTAAAAAACATGAGTGTATTACTAGCAGAATTGATAGATGCGGTTTTATTTAACTCAGGATACCTCCCTCGTTAGTCATTACTGAAGTTGTTGAAGTGATCTAGCCTTCAGACTTACAATTCCTATTCTATGGTGGCTTCACCACTCAAGATGATTTGGCTGGTTTTGTAACATATTGACTAGTGTTTATTGGGCAATATGTTTACCTGTATCTTTTGGTTAATCTTGTTAAGAATCCTTTGTTATTTTTGTACTGTGTGCAGTATCACTTTCTCATGATACAGTTTTACTGCTTTAATCTTGACCCCTCTTAACAAACTTGTTTAAAACAGGGGAAAAGCATGCATCTTGAGCTCGATTCTCTACATGGACAAGCTACTCTATTAGCTGCTCTTGTTTCAATCTCACCAAAGTTGATTCTTGGTTACCCTGCAAGGTTTACTTTGTTATACTTGACACTTGCTTGACATCAGTTGGAGCTGTGTAGGTTTTTATCAAACATGCAATGTTGAAAGGCACATTATTTTCACCAAAGTGGCACTGATCTGATACATTATTGTTAACAAACCTAACTTTAACTTTCTGGCCACTTGTATATTTGATACTTAACCTAGTTTGTGATTTATATAACAAGACAACACAAGACATGGATTAAAGCTTTAACGTCATTCTGAACCTTACATATTGGTGTGCAAAACAAACATAACAAAAAAAATAAAAATTTATAGCATTACTGTAGATGCCATGGGACTTCTGAAAAATAGACGATATTTTATTTTATCTTTTTGCTAGCCTTGTCATCATTTTGGCATTTTTGGAAAAGTATCATATCATGATGCATTAGTGTTGTATATCTGTGTTGATGCAACCTAGGTGTTGCATTATTCAGTATCAATAGTGCTTGGGCTATGTGGACTCTGACAGAGCTAAAGATTCTTCATTAACTCTTTGAATTGGTCATTTTTCTGAGAAAGGGTGAAAAATGGAATGGAATGGAATCTCAGTTTTTTGGTTCACTTTGCCATCTCATTGTTATTTGAAAAAATGCCCTGCTCTGAAACATAAAGAGGATTAATTTTTTTAAGGATTTGACCCTGATATATGTTTGCCTTGTTTTGCCTAAACTTGCAGGCTGCCCAAGTCTGTACTTGAAGTGTCCAAAAAAATGCTGTATGGCTTCAGTCGGAATCCAGTGGCTGCTACTGCAGAACGTGAAGCTGGTTGGTTGCTTTTAGCTTCTTTATTAGCATCCATGCCAAAAGAGGTATTTATATAGTTTTTTAATACGTAAAATAAGTGCTTTTTTTTTCATAACCAGGACTAATTCAATGGTATGTTTGCAGGAGCTGGAAGACCAGGTTTTTGATGTTCTTTTGCTTTGGGCTGGTCCTTTTACTGGAAATCCTGAATCTTACCTTCGCCATATACAGGATTGGGCATCAGAGTTGCGGTTCGTTTCATTGACCATATATGTATATTACTTGTTTTTGTTCATTTGCATGATATTAGAATCCTATGCTCCGTTAAGCAATTATCATTCATTATCTACCTGGATGTCTGTTTAACTCTTCTGAACTTCCTTATGATTTCACAACTTTTGAAGGATCCAATTTTTCATGACACATTGGTCTGTAAAATGAGATCATCTTATTGCAATTAGCATAAGGTGAACATAACAATGCTTTCATCATGTTTTTGGCTATCATGTGTGTATATCCTTTGTGGAGCTTGTATGAATCTTGTCTGCATACTCCTCAATGAATGCTCGGTAAATAACCTTCTATAGTTGTTAATGCCTTTTAACACTATCAGAGGGATATGCCTGTTTGGAGACCCTTGTGCTGATTTACATTCAGTTATTCTACACTTGTATTGAATTTTTGTTTGTTACCTAAAGAGTAAGAGATCTGATAGAATGTTGGGCTGGATTGTATGTAGTTGGCCTGACAGCCTGTTCTTGCTAGATAGGTTGAGCTGATGAGCCTGTGCTTGCTAGGGATGCACTGGCTGCTTGAAATAAGTTTCCTTTCCAAGTCCTAACCTTACTATCATTGTACTAATATACGCCAATGAATGCAGGCAGCATACTTGTCGCTTAAATTTAAGTTTGTTGAGGATTGTTGCATCCACAATAGAATTATCTAATAACCTAGGGCATTGTTGAAGATTTTTTTAGGGTGTGGATAGGTGTGCTGTTGGAGCAACTTTTTTTTGATACTTTGATGTAATCGATTTTTGCCATTGATGGTATTATCTTTCTGTGATTACAGAACAATAACTGTCCATGTGGACCATGCTGCTTACTGCCTTATATTGTCCTGCCTTTCTTCACTCTCTATTTCTATATTTCATTTTGTTTTGGTCCAAGGCTGTATAGCCTGTATTGGAAGTTTTGTCATCTGTTGTGAGAAAATGGGACGGAAAACTGGGTCACTTGGTTATATCCTAGCATGTTTATTTGGATGTACTTCTTATCATGATATAAGCATCCTGCTGAAATAGTGCTGTCCAAGGTTATCACACTGTCCCGGCGAGGCGAGTCGCCTCCCGGCCAACTTGGACGTCTAGGCCCCTAGGCGTCAATTAGGCGAGCAATTTTATATAGTTTGCAGCAAATAAAGTAAGACAATACCATGATTATATTGCAAATAAAACAAAGTTTTTCTAAGATAACAAGCAGCAAGTTACAAGCTAATATCCACCAAAAGTACTATAATACCGAAGTTCTCAAAAACAATTAAATAACATAGGCATAGACGGTATTAGTAGCATAGCAATATAGCATAATATCATGTCATCACCAATAAGTCTCAAGAGTCCAGACTCTAAATCTCAACTCTCAAAGTCAAATATTATCTAACTCTAAATCATCTATATGGCCCTCATCACTCATGGCACCACTCATGAGGAGATGGAGTTTGGCCATAATCATCTTCAACATCTAAATCATCATCCATGAAAGCTTGTCTTCATTGTTTGAATTTGGCTCTACGTTGAGAATAACCAATCACTTCACCATGAGCTCTCCCAGAACATTGCGACCACGAGGTTTGTGTGATGCACTGGTGGCTTCATCAACATGAGCGCATGAAAGATCATCCCCATTATGAACTTCTTCGGCACCCATGTTAACCATTCATTGTTCTACTGAAACTCTTTTAAGTTATTGCTTCCTTCTACACACCTCTTTTGAAACCCATTTGCAATCTTTTGGTTATATTGAATGTAAACCAAATCATTCAAATTCTTGTGCTCTAATCGGTTCCTCTTTTTTTATTTTTTGGTATAGATCTAAAAATAACAAACAAAAACATATAATAAATTAATAATTGTAGTATATGACCGGCTATAAATTGAAATCAGCTTAAATGCTTTGTTACTTACAAACTCAAAGGTACTTCAATTGCGCTCACATCCGGAGGTTGAACAACAAAGATTAATGATACGCCTTGTAAACGTTTTGAGCTCTATAGCATGATCATCAAATGCACCCCACCAATCAACAAAAATGTCAAACATCATACCTATGTTTGAATGATTAAAAGGAAAAATAGTTTGAAATTGAATACACTTAGAAGTTAGTAATACTTATGAGGACTCTGTTTAATTGCTTTCCAAAGCTACTTCGTATGCTCTCATATTGACCAGCTAAGTCACTTGTCTTGGCAAGCAAATCATCATCATCAATGAACATTTTTTCAAGCACATCATCAAACATCATCCATAGTCTATAGTTTGGAAGCATATGCATAATCATTTGCTTTGATGTCAAAAAATTTGTTTGGGTTCAAAAGCAATATAATTTTTGCTCCTTTTGGTCCACCCACCGCCACTCAACAATATCCATCACTTCCTTGAGTATTCTTGAGCTTGCTTGCAAAACAATCATTGATTTTCTTCTTCGCAAGATCTATACTTGCGGAAACCTCTGACCTTGCTGGCTTCTCATCACCATCATCGATCATCGACACAATAAGAAGCGGTTGTGATGCTCTATGTAATCTTCCACTGAATTCCAAAATCCAGTAGAAAACACAATGTCGCACATTTTTTTCCGCCTTTTTGATTGCTAAATTTGGACCTAATCCAATCCTCACTAACAAAGAGATGTCTCAAAGCATCTCTATGCTTGTGCAAACACTGCAAAGTGAGGAAAGTTGTGGCAAATTCAGTAGTTGCGGGTCTCACAAGACTCCTCCCACCTGTCTTCATTGCATCAAGAAGCCTCCCAAACCTATACATAAATGTGGTGACACGCTTGGCATTTTCAATATGCTTCTTGAACTCTTCCAACTTCCCTGTCTTCCAGCATAAAGTCCAATCAATGGGTAGCACAAGGAGTCCAAAATAGAGTAGGAATCCTCTCCATAAGAAGTCTGCCTGCTGCCTTAAAGTTAGCACCATTATCTGTGATTACCTAAACAAATTTGTCCTTGTCGATCTCAATTCTTTTCTTTAGTAACTCCGCTAACATCATTGCATCAATTGACTCCAAGAAGAAAGTCCCCTTCGGACTATTGACACGGAGATTAATCAAGTGTCGTCCCCTTTTATCTGTCCATCCATCTGATACGAGTGAGCAACCGTACTGCTTCCAAGCCAACTCACGCTTCTCCCTCAATTTATCTTTCCTTTCTTGCTTTCTCAAGCAATCACACCCACAACTCATGAAAACTATGAGACTTATACCGGGGTCCAAATTGCTCAATGGACTCAACTATAATCTCAAAATTCCTTGAGTTGGCAGTATTGAATGGTATGCCACACTCCATTGTTATCAAGTCGGTGACTTGTCGTCTAGTCGGGCAACCATCGCCAACTTGCACCATCAACTCGACTGGAGGAAGTAAGTTAAGCGACTTGGACATTTGGTTGACGATGGTCGAGAGTTTCCAGTCATCGAGAGCCCATGGGTAGTGAGAAAGCTGATAGAGACAAAAGAGGGAGAGGCGCGAGAGAAATAGATTGAGATTAGATTGTGAAACAGAGCGTACCCGTCACCGTCGCTGTCGTCGTAATCGTTGCCCTCGAGCCGTCTGTAGCCGTTGCAAGCCCTCCGTCGTCACCGCCTCTGTTTCCCTCGAGTTGTCCGCTGCGTTTGACTTGGATTGAGCCTGGCTAGCACGTCTTGTTGCCGTCGTCGCCCCTGATAGCCGCCTGGAGCCAGTCGCCTTTGTTTTGAGGTTTGGTTTGAGGATTTGTTAACTTCTGACTGTTGAGCCCTGAGGTTTTGTTCACTACTGTAGTGTTGTTGCTTGTTAGTTTGGTTTAAGACCGTTCATTGTTGTTAGCTCTGACTCCACTGTTTTGCTCGCTGGTTTGTTGCTCCACATCCAATCTAATGGCAAACCAAGGTTCATCCGCTTCACATTATTGAAGCAGAAGGTAGGGAGTAGTATGATCTATCTAAGGATCCTCAATAGAAGGCTAAATTCAAAGACCCGGGGTGAAAATACGAGTTTTTGCTTGAATTGTTGAACAAGGATGTCATCCAATGTCCTCTTTGCGGCAAGCAAATGCATGCCGGAGTCAGAAGATTGAAGCAACACCTTGCTGGGGGTTTTGGAGAAGGAAAAAAGGAGACAGATAAGTTGAGTGAGAAACATGTGTTGGCTTGGAGACAGTTCGGTTGCACACTTATGTTAGATGGATGGACAAATAGGAGGGGACAACACTTGATTAATTTCCTTGTCAATAGTCTGTTGGGACTTTCTTCTTGGAGTCCGTTGATGCATCAAGTCAATCAACCGATGCAAACATGTTAGCAGATTTGTTGGAGAAAAGAATGGATGACATTGGCAGGGATAATGTTATTTAGGTGGTCACATATAATGGAGCTAACTTTAAGGCGGCAGACATAATTCTAATGGAAAGGATTCCTATTCTATTTTGGACCACTTGTGTTGCCCATTGCTTGGACCTTATGTTGGAGGACATTGGGAAGATGAAAGAGTTCAAGAAGTACATTGTACATGCTAAGCATGTGACCACATTTATTTACAGGCATGGAAGGTTTCCTGATGCAATGAGGGAGAAGACAGGTGGTAGGGATCTTGTGAGACCTACCGCTACTCGATTTGCTACATTTTTCGTCACTTTGCAAAGTTTGTACCAGCATCGGGCAGTTTTGAGAGGTCTCTTTGTTAGTGATTGGAATAGGTCCAAATTGGCAAGCACAGAGGCTGGGAAAAGGTGTGTGAAATTGTGCTTTCTACTAGATTTTGGAATGCAGTGGAAGATTGCATAAGAGTATCGCAACCGCTTCTCATTGTGTTGAGGATCGTCGACGGTAATGAGATGCCGGCAATGGCAGAGGTTATTGTAAGCATGGATCTTGCAAAGAAGAAGATCAATGACTCTATGGAAAAGAAGCCCACATTACTCAATAAAGTGATAGCAATTGTTCTTGAATTCATACAGATTTTTTGACATCAGAAGGGCTGATTTTGCATATGCTTCTACCTTCTATGCTACGGAGCATGTTTAATGATGTGCTTGAGATGATGGTCATTGATGATAATGATAGGCAAAACAAGATAAGTAACCAAGTCGATGAATATGAGAACATGTTAGGTTGCTTTGCCAAGACATTGGCAATCAAAAAACAAAAGAATAAGTCCTCGTAAGTATCACTAACAAACAAACATAAGTTTTTATTCTTTTTAAGCTCTAAGTCTCTAACATAGGCTATGATGTTTGACTTTTTAGTTTTTTGGTGGGGTGCATTTGGTGGCCTTATTCTAGAACTTCAAGCATTTGCAAGGCGTATAATTGGTCTTTGTTGTTCGGCCTCTGGGTGTGAACGGAACTGGAGTACTTTTTAGTTTGTAAGTAACAAAGCAAATCAACTCTTCTAGTCTTCATCTTAGAGTCGGCTATGACATATAGTTTATTTATTTCGTTTGTTATTTGTAGATCAATACAAAAAAAAGGAACTGGTTAGAGCACAAGAGATTGAATATCTTGGTTTACATTCAATACAACAGGAAGATTGCAGGTAGGTTTCAAAAGTAGTGTGTGGAAGGAAGCAATTTCAACTTATTGATCCTAGAAGAGTTTCAGTGGGACATTGAATGGGTTGACATGGGTGCTGAAGAAGTTCATCATGGGAATGATGATCTTGCATGGGCTCATGTTGATGAAGCCATTGGTGCATCACACACACTTCAGGATCGCAATCTTCCTAAGAGAGTTGTGTTGGTGATTTCTGATATTGTGTCTTTTGCTATTTGAGACTTGAGAACTTGATTTCCTATTTTAATTATTGTTTAGAACGTTATTATTTTTGAGAACTTGTTTTTTCTTGTGCTTAATCATTAAGTCTTAATGTCCTTTTAATTTGTTGTCATATAAGGTAATTTTGTCTCGACGACTAGTCTGTCCTATGGCGACTTGAACTAACTGACCGACTTGATAACCTTGCCGCACTCATAGAAAAAATTGTCTACATGCTTATGCACCCTCTCGTTTTCTTCCTTGCTCCTTGTACATTGCTTGATGGTAGTTTGAGAAGGCCCTTGGCATGTCTTTTCATAACAACCTGTTCAGGTTTCTTTCAAAGCATAGAAGCAACTAATTTTGTTTGTTTCAGCATTAGTTTCTTAAACTCAAGAGCAGCAAGAGCTAATTGCTTCCTTTTGGCAACTATCCTAGAATTTGGAGTTGCATTACAAGAGGAGACCTTAGTTGATGCTTCTTGATGATCATGTTCTATTTCTTGAACATCATCATCACCTTCTTCATCTTCATCATCTAAGATGACCGGTTTGTTTATTGAAGCCTTCTTCATGTACTCTTGCATCTCTTTCATGATGGCTGTGGTGGTTTTGGACATTTAATTACATCTCCAAAGCTTGCTTTGCAAGATGTTGCTTCAATCTTTTGATTCTTGAATGCATTTGCTTGCCACATAGTGAACATTGGACCAAATTCTTGGTGCTCAAATTTGGTCAAAATCCGTATTTCCATACTGGATCTTTAGATTTAGCCTTTCCTTTAGGATCCTTAGATGGATCATACTGCTGGCTGCCCTCTCCTGCACATGTACCTTGTTGAGCTTGCTCTGCCATGATGATATATTGTTGAAATGTTGAGCCTCAAACATAGAGACAACAGAGGAGATCAACGGATGGCGGCGGAGGGTGGTGGCTGAGGGCAATAGCGAGGCGGCAGGCTGGAGGGAGGTGGTGGTGGCTTTGGGCCAGCTGGATGGAAGCAATGGCCAGGCAGCGGCGGCGGCGGATAGACTGGAGGGGGGCGATGGTGAGGTGGCGAGTTTCAGACGAGCTGGATGGAGGCGATGGTGAGGCAATGGCAACTTCGGACAAACTGGAGGGAGAGAGGTGATGGTGAGGCAGCAAGCTTCGGATTGTGGTGGCAGTGGCGACTTTGCCGGACGACGGGCAGCAAGGGTTGCCCGCAACCCATGAAACTTAACACTCTTGACCCCCCTTCCCCCCGGCAACTGCCTAGTTGTGGCTTGGCAACGTCTAGTCGCCTTGGGCGACACCAGGATTCATTAGGAGGGAGAGAGGTGATGGCGAGGCAGCGAGCTTTGGACGATGGCGGCAGTGGCTAGGGTTGCCCGCAACCCATGAAACTTAACACCATTGACCCCTCTTCCCCTCGGCAACCGCCTAGTTGTGCCCTGGGTGACACCAGGATTCATCAAGAGGGCGCCTGGCCTTCGCAAGGCGAGGCGACCCCCCTGATGTTCGGCGGCCATCAATTGGACAGCTAGGTGGGGACTAGGCATTGCTGTCGCCGTTATAACCATGGTGCTGTCTTGTATGACCAACCTCTCGAGTAAAATTTATTATAATACAACCAAAGTTTGGAGGAATAGGAAAATAATGACAAAGATAGATTCCCTGAGAACAACATTTATATAAAGACTGATATAACAGTTTTTTGTCTCCCTATTGTTCATAGCTTCAGTTTGGTTGTCTATATGATGTATTGATTGTTAGCTTGTTTGTTGCAGTGTTCTATCAGTTGCAATCGAGGCGCTTACTGCTTTTATAAGAAGTTTTGTTTCTCCAACTATGACAGCTGTTAATGGTGGAATCTTGCTTAACCCTGTGTTGGCCTACCTTGGTGGGTGCGTAAAGTTACTACTGAATTTCTATTTAAGTTTATATCTCATGGTGTCTGACTGTGTTCCAACTTATTATATCATGCAGAGCTTTGTCCCTTATATCTTCGTTGAGCTCCAAGCAAGTGCCAAATGTCAAGTCTGCACTGGACCTCTTCACAACTAGAACATTGATGGCATATCAGTCTCTTTCCAATCCAATGGCGTATAAATCTGAGCATCCACAGATTCTTCAGCTATGCTCAGGCCCGTTCAAGTTAGTTGACTTCTTGAATAGTTATTGTTTTTATTATAGTTTTTCTTTTGTGACATGTTATGAGTAAATTTTGGAACAGTTGAATATGATGAACACCTATAATTATTATTATTAAAAAAATTCAGTACACCCTTCTGATTTTTTCTCTCATTAGCACTCACAATAATTTGGTATTATGGTGCGGTGTGAGAATAATTTTGTAAAAGCTGCTCCTGAAATGGTTATGCCTTGGATGCTTCCCCAATATGACTGTTGGTAGCTTTATTGAGATATGTTTCTTCACTTGAACCTGCCTAAATTTAACTCCCGATACAATGGTACATTTGTGCAAAATATGCCTTGGTCATACTTTTGTTTCTCTGGGTGTTGTATAACATATTATAATATGTTGAGAACTTAAGGAATTGTGTTTAATCTGGTAACATCTTCCAACTAATATTTAACTCTACTTTCTCATGCTGCGCTGTTTTATTAACTGCTTCTCATTCTCACTGTTTAACCTGATGGTTGATGAAACAAGTGATCCTTCTGGATGGGAAGAAAGCTCATGCTTGAAGTTCTTGTTAGATAAGAGAGATGCTTCCTTGGGCCCATGGATACCTGGAAGGTAGTTTCAAGTATGGATTCTTCCAGTACTAAGTTTAGTGAATTTTGTGGCCTGTGTTAATGGTACATTGGTTATCAGGGATTCTTTTGAGGATGAACTGCGAGCTTTTGATGGTGGTGCAGATGGATTTTTACCATGTGTTTGGGATGATGAAATCAGCAACTTTCCTCAGGTAGCTCTCTCCTGATATTCAGTCCGACTGTCATAAACTGTCTTATGTTTGCTTAAAACCCTGATACTATTGAGTCATATGTCTAGACTGAGAAAGTGCACTTTGGGCTTTTACATATAATTGATATTCCAAAGAAACATAAACTGTCTTCAAAAGAGACTAAATTTATCATTAAATAATAATATATAATATGTCATACCCAGTGTTTTAAATGGTGTGTAGTGGAAGTGTAGCGGCAAAGTGTTTTTATAACAGATAGCGTATAGCAGTGATATAGTGGGTGCAATGTGCTCGGCTATATTTGCTAAAATATGAAGTTATTCAACCTTAAATTGAAACATCTAAAACACAAAACATTCCGATATAGAAGGCAGTATGACCAATTGACCATACCAACTATTAAATATCTAAGATAGTATAAAAAATATAAAGCCAATTATCAATATAACAACTTTGTTAATCAATCTTCATCCTCTAATGAAGATGATGAACCAAAGCATTACATAGCATGCAGCATCCTCTAGGCATCAAGAAGGCTTGGAGAAATAATTAAGTGGCTATTGACTAGACAAGGAAGTAAATTAAGCAAAATTTGGAAGGTCTATGCCACACTTAATGTCAAAATTAAATATCAAACTCAATTAAATCATTTGAAAACTTGAAACATGCAATAAATGGCAGTCTTTGAAATTTATAACATCATTGTACAAGGGCGCCTGCTATGCACTACAAGCTATGTCTGCAATAGTAGGCTGCTACAGTACGCAGCTGCACAGGCACACCACAACAGCCACAGTGTAGCGGATAGGGGGTCCTATCCACTATATCGGTGCTACGTTGGGCTATTTAAAACAGTGGTCATACACTTGTACTACGTCTGGAATTAATTGTTCTTCTGACTATAGCTGCAATTAGAACCCCTTTTTTTTAAGCTTCTTACTGTGGATGCATGTTGATGTCATTGACTTTTGATTAGTTGACTGGGGAATCTGAATTGGCTAATATGCATTTCTTTTTCTGATATGAAGCCAGAATCAGTTAGCAAAATGCTGGCCAATCAGATGCTTCTGTGCTTTGGTTCCATCTTTGCATGTCAGGTGAGCTCTGACTTGTGGGATTTATTCATTTTTTTCCCATTAAAATTTTACCTCTGCTGTTTTGTTTTATTCTATTGTTTGCTAACATGTCTACTGACAGGACAACACTGTCAAGATAAGACTCCTAAACAATATTGAGCATCGCCTCAAGGCTGGGAAGAAGCAGTCTTGGTTTATGTCTTTTGTTACAAATGCATGTGTGGCTCTGTTATCAGGATTAAAGGTGATGCTAATGTCTGGTTTAAATAAGCTGAGAGTTAAAAATTCTATTTATTTATTTATTGTTTATATCATACACCTATTTAGGACATGCTGACTTTACGTGGTGCTCAACCATTGTTAACTGAGACATTATGTATTATCCAATCCATATTCAAGGTGATGTGATTTTCAACATTTAGAAATTCTTAATTTTGATTTGCTAGTTCTTGCAACTTTAACATGAGACCTTTGTTCCATCAGGGCATTTTAATAGAGACTGAAATTTCTACAGCGCAACGGCGAGCAGCATGTGAGGGCATTGGTTTATTAGCACGTGTTGGGAATGATATTTTTACAGCAAGAATGGTTTGTTTTGTTGTTATGGTTTCACTTTTCTTGTTACTTAATATTTGTTAGCAGTGATATTCATCCGCTTGAAGTCTCTTTTATCTAATTTGGTCTTCTATCAAAAACACTTAATTCTTTCCTTTGTCTCTAGTTTTCAAATACATGCTCCTCCATTTGTTCCAATTACTTACGGAGGAGAAAACATCAATTTCTTACTGGGCTTGGTTTGATTTAGTGTATCTATTGTTCAATGAGGTCCAATATACACCTAGGAGGCTAGGACCATGGGCATTCAGACCTAAACTGGTAGGTTGTCAGAGAATAATTGGAACGCCAAAATTGATAGGCTATCTCTACTGATTAAAGTGCCCTGATGTTATGTTTCATCGTGCGTATCCAGTATAAAATGTCACAAAAATGACAGGGATAGTGGTAAGCATTTTGTTGTGTCAACAGATCAATTACTAAGCTCTGGAAAAAATCTTGGAACTCTTGAGCTCTGGGAAATAGAGGCTATAGTCAGATTCATAGCTTAATATTGGTCCATGCCCAAACTCTAGAAAATGGAAATTTTCAAAACTCTAATTAAGATAATTGGAGACCTGGCTCCTTTTCTTAGACGACCTAGAAGGAGGATTGCTTCTCACCCATAGGTGCAAGGAGCGTAGCCCAAGATTCTTTTTAGATGAATGAATGCTGAAGAAAGGAAAGCCGTCGTGAGTTCCTTTTTGTTAATTTTATAGGAGAAATATTGTGGGATTTGTCTAATCATGTAATTTCATACCCTCCATTAGCTACTGTAAATAATTTATACACTCCAGGCCTAACCAGTATGAGAGGGATCTACATTTGGTTTTTTTAATTCCCTGAGATATTCTTTTTTATTATTTTCTTGTTGCTATAACAATGGAGTTAATTATTCTATTTGATAGACTCGTTCCCTTCTTGGAGAGCTAGTAGCCTCAGTAGATCTGAGCTATACAGCATCTATTGCACTTTCATTGGGCTGCATTCATCGAACGTAAGTTGTTAATATCGCAAAAAATCTCATGTATACTGTATTTATTTTACTCCTGAAAAATGACATTTCAGGTTATATTTGTGCTAATGTGCGTGCACATGCTTGTTTTCACTTAATGACATTCAGCTCATTATGTGCTAATGTGTATGTGCCTTCACATACTACATTTGTTTGGATATTGAAGTTTCAGATCTTTAATATGCCTGCACATGTAATCTTATTACGACATGTTCAACATTGCATGCTGTTATACTTGACAGATTTTATCACTTGTGTTGCATAAACGGGCAAAAAAAAAAAAAAAAAAATGCTAAGCCATAATGGGCTTGGTCATACTTGGTTCCCGAGTTACTGGTGGGGAGTGGGATTTGAAACATTCTGAGAAATAGAACCCTGGATGGCACAGCACAAGTGCTGGAGCTTGGAGGAACAACTCTAAGTGTGTCGAAAAATGAAATGGGACAGCACAAAGTTTTGAAGAATCATCTTCAACGTGCTGTACTAGATTATCGTTCTAGGGACTACTCAAATCCACAAGCAAAAAACAGCAAGGTTAATCCAAAGCTCACAGATATAATCCAAGATCTAAAGATAAAAAGTATAAGAATTTGGGTGAAAAATGGTCAGAGTTCTGATACAATAGAAAGTCTCAAATATAGAGGCTCGGAACAAGTAACTCCCTCCAAGCCAAGTAATTTGTTAACCTATTAACTAACTTGTTATAGCCCAGCTGGTTGTATTGGAGTAGTAGATATGAATTAATGGCCATTTGACTACTTGGAACTCTCTCATTTGTTAAAAATTTGCAGCCCTGTCTTAGTGCCAAATTCTGCGCCATCCTTAGCTCAAATCTGAACTGAAAACGATAGTTGCAAGTGTTGTGCTGACGGAGAACACCTCAGACATGATTCTGCATCATTATGCATCATTAGACCATGAGCATTCAGTACAGTTGGAAGGCAATGTGGCAAACTATCTTTTTTGTTACTGGGCATTTGATTTTTTGAATTGTTTTTTCCTTGCTAATGGTCTGATGTTTATACAATTTATTTCAATGATGAATGCGATGCTTACTGTGTATTATGTTTTAAACAAGTGGTTATTGTAGTAATGGGCTTTTGGTGGGTGCAGTGCAGGAGGAATGGCATTATCTACTCTGGTTACTCCGACTGTGAGCTCGCTGTCCCATTTGAGTAAAAATTCTAATTCCAATCTGCAGTTGTGGTCACTGCATGCTCTTCTTTTAACGATTGAAGCTGCTGGCTTATCTTATGTCTCCCAAGTTCAGGTATTGAAAAGTGCAAGCTTATTTTTTAAGTTGTGGTCACTGCATGCTCTTCTTTTAGCAATCGAAGCTGCTGGCTTATCTTATGTCTCCCAAGTTCAGGTATTGAAAAGTGCAAGCTTATTTTTTAATAAAATAGTGAGATGCACAGATACCAGTTATCAGGCACCATGAACTGCATGAGCTCAACATTAAAAACTGCGTTACAGAGCAACATTGTATGAACCATAAATTGTATGAGCAGTAGTGATGCTGTTTGTCAATTCTTTATCTGGTTCTCTCACTCGTGCACATGCATTTGCTGCACATACACATAGACAAACACACATGCAAACAACTGTTGGCTGTAGGATAACTATCAAGCAAGGTTTTGACCAACGAGTCAGTGCACTGGATGTTGTGTGATTTAGATTTTACTTCTCTATGGCTAGTAGTTTATTAGCTGGTATAGTGCTCACTCAATGAATTGCTCTCAGTATTGATTGGGGGTATCCTTTGTTATGACTAAAAAGATGCCTATGTGTCTGGCCTTGTTTGCATTATGTCAGAGCATCTCACTTATTTTGAGAATTTCTGAAGTTCTACTTTTTTTGTTGGGTTATTTTTGCTTTCTGCAACAAGCTTGAAACATTGTCCTTGTACTGCTGATCGTTACATAATATCTTGTTACACAGGGGACACTCTTTCTTGCTATGGAAATTCTTTTGTTGGAAGAAAATGGATATGTTGATCTTAGACAGGAGATAGGACATCTTATAAATGCAATAGTTGCAGTTCTTGGTCCTGAGCTTGCCCCTGGTAGCACATTCTTTTCACGCTGCAAGGTTGGACTATCTTAGTTTAGAATAATTCCTTATTGTCTTTAAATTGTAAGAAGTCTTGTTATGTAAATCAAATTTCTTGCTTTCAATCTCTGTAGTAGTTTTGTTCATATTAACTCATTGTTTAAGTGCAGTCTGTCATTGCAGAAATAAGCTCCTCAAATGAGACAGCCACGCTTCTAGAGTATGTAATGAGCATAATCCACATTTATTTTTTTTTTAATATTTAACAAACAGCTGGTTAGGAGAGGTGGAATTTAGATATAGTTCTTTAACTTTATTTCCTGCTATGCGATGAGTTATATGACAGTAAATGTCAATAATGTTTCTCCTGCAGATCAGTAAGGTTCGCCCAGCAGCTTGTTCTTTTTGCTCCCCAAGCTGTTCCTGTGCATTCCCATGTTCAAGGTCTTATTCCAACACTTTACTCAAGACAGGTAAGTTATGTTCTTTTTAATTTTTAACTTTGCTATCAGCATTTCCTGTCATCCACTCTGAAATTTCTTTATAACAGCCAAGTCTTAGGTATCTGGCAGTATCAACACTGCATCATCTGATTGAAAGAGACCCGGTAAGGCATGCACAGCTGCAACCTTTTCTTTAGCACTTTGCTTCCAATGCCTGCTTTCTTTTTGTTGTATGCTTATGATCATGCTTAAGTTCTGTTGACCAAGGTTCTTCTACCAGCTGATATGGTGGGAATTGTTCTAAATAGCTGCCACTGCAGCGTTGTATGCTGCCGCTAAAGTGGTAGCTGCCCCTCAAAACTTATTGCATAGCGCCTGGATTTAATGGCTATAGCAATTAATTAGTCCGATTGAGTGTTTAGCAGCCCGATTAACACTTAAGCGGTCTGATTTAGTTGTATAGTTACTAGTAGACTAGTGGCTAATCTATCATAATAGTTTAATCTTATAGGGAATATCTCTCGTATTTTGTGGAAAGGTGTAGCCAGGGTTCAAAATCCTGGCTGGTAACTGCTGGGTACTGGACCCGAACAAGATTTGGTAAGCCAGCCAAGTTAAAGTTTTTTTGAAATTTGAAATTTTTGAAATGAAATTGTGGGAGTATAACAAATCTAGATGAACTAAAACAAATTTGCAAGTAATTATTAGACTAGTCTGAAGATAGCTAATTGTGACGTGAGATATATTTAAACTATAATATTTGAGGGCCTTTTCTTACGAACAGGTCATGTCTTTAAATTGTCATTATGTTTGCCAACTTATTTACATATGTTTCCAGGTGGCTATCCATTGACAATGTTGTAAGAATTGCAGCTCTTGCAATGGTAAAAATATTGCATGACACTTAACTTTGATGCCAATAATGTTCTCAGTTTTGTATACCTTAGTGATTAATGCATTTTTTTAGCTAACGTGAAGCATTGTTCTTCAACTAATTTATTGCAAAGGAAATACGCCTCCATTTTTTTGTTTTTATGAGCTTGTGGGTTTGGTGCTATAGATCACATTCACCAATTACTTCTGTATTCGACTACTTCTAGACATAGTTTCTGATGCTGTATGGTTCCAAATGTGGTGACAGTGTCATTGGATTGCCATTCCTGCACCAATTCTACTATTTTGGATGTCAATTGCATTGTTTTACATGACTTATCTGCGCCTTGAACAAGATTCGGTGGTTTAATTATATGTAAAATATCATTTACTTCATCTTGTTTTTCAAGGGCATGATTTATTCACTAATAGCTGTTCATTTTATGTAGTTTTGGTGAATGGCTGGTTCCTTAATTAACTAAATGTAGTTCTTCCACTTGAATAAGTTGAATATCACCATTTTGGTGTCTTGCATAACATTTGTTTGATATATTTACACTCAATCAGCTTGTTTTGACAGTGAAAATTCCATGTGATTTCAGCCAGATATCTTTGTTCTGGAAGATTTCCTTGTAATTACTTGTCACTTGCCTTACTTGTCGCTGAATCTTCTTTTTCAGGTTGCAATGATCAATGAGAACATTGAAGAGAATCTATTCAGTATGCTTGATGAAGAAACTGATTCTGAGTATGTTATTTTCTTTGCCTTTAGCGTGTATATTGTATTAGTTGCCACATGGTGAAAACTGGTGCCAATGTTCTTTTTAATCTGTACGTTGTTTCTGAGAATTACACTTAGCAGTTACTTATATTGTAAATTATGTGTCCTATCTCTATTTTATAATGCCCTGTGGTATCTTGCAATGTATCTTGCTCTGTTGCAGATGAATTACCATGCTGGGCATGCTATTTTTGCTGCATAACAGCAGCTGACATGACTGGCATCCCAAGTTATTGTCAGGTGTCAGTAAAGACAGGGAGAAATCTTACTGTTATAATATGTATTTTCCAATTTAAATAGGGACCGCCACAACTGCAGGGCCGGTACATGCCATCATACTAGTGTCGCTAGTGTCATCTTAGATCCTCTTAGACCTTCTTCAACAGCAATATCTAAAATTGGATTTCTATATCCCCATACCTTCCTAAAAAGATTCCATCCCTATATTTTAACTTACTCCAACAATAATCTCCAAATCCTTCTCCCTATTCCGTTAAAAATAACTGCCATTTGTTTTTCACGCTGGGGAGCGGCGGTGTGGGCAAAGGGCGGCGCGGGGGAGCTGTAGCACGGGCAAACGACGGCGTGGGGGAGCAGCGTGGCAGCGCTCGTCGTCACCTCCTTCGCCGCCTCATGGCCTCGCCCCTGTCGTCATCGCCGCCCTCGCCGCCTCGGCGCCCTCGCGGCCTCGCGGCTTGCCGCCCTCGTCAGCGCCGCTCTCGTGGCCTCGCCGTCCTCACTGCCTCGCGGCTTGTTGCCTCAGCGCCCTCGCGGCCTCGCGGCTTGCCGCCTCGCCGCCCTCACCGCCTCGCGGCTTGCCGCCCTCGTCAGCGCCGCCTCGCCGCCCTCTCGTCATCACCGACCTCACTGCCTCGCGGTCGCCGCCCTCGCCGCCCTAGCCGTCGCTGCCCCGTGTTGGAGAGGATACAGATCGGAGAGAGGATGTCAAGATTTGGGTATCCTCTCTCCGATCTGTATCGACGGGGCGGCGGATGCGTCGTCTGTTGGAGCGCGCGGTGGAACCCATTTCTCGTGTGTAGCCGAAAAAATCCAGATGCACAGTGTTTTCGGGGTTTTGTTGGGGAAGGTCTTAGGTCCTTGACACTTCAGCACCATCTGTTGTTTCCTTGGTGTTTGACACATACTATTATATCATACTATGTACTCCCTCCATTTCATATTATAGGCCTTAGTGGCCTTGTACACAAGGAATAAGGAGGTCTGAAATCAAGAGAAGCAAAGTTAGATCATACTACCCCTATTAATAGAGATAATTAATCCGTCAACTTTCTCCCTCCCAAGTCCCAGCACTAATCAAAGGGTGAAATTGGAAAATGCATTAAATACAATATTCATTTTGTTAAAGGGCTTACATTGAGAAACAAATCAAAGTGGTCTGCATGCCATACTTTGTGAAATAGAGGGTGTATCACCTTTTATTGGATGGCTTATACTTGATTGTGTTGCTGATGTGACTTGCTCTGGACCAAGACTTGTACAAATTATTATTTGGAAGATTTTTTTTCATTGTTTTTAAGTCTTAACTGATAGCATTATTGCTTGGGTTTTTGTTTGTAGATTCGGTTTGTCTTGTCAGTATTGTTGATGATGCTAGTTTTTTGGAGTCTTCTCAATGTAATATTTTCAATGTGGATCAATATATTGGGTAGCTTTAGGGGTGATTGGTTGCCCGCATAAGTCCAACTTGACTCAGTGAGATAGAATTGTTTAGTCGGGACAAGATGAGATGATGCTAGTAGGGCTTTGAGGTGTTTGTTTAGTTGTATGAGGTGATGCGGGATATAAGTTGAGATGTTGTTTTGTTGACCACATGGGTGATGCAAACAAAGATGTACAAGACGAAAATATACCTAGTTATTAATGTCTTCACTGTATCTAATAAGCCTCATCTACATTAATAATCTTTAATCCACCTTAATTCATTATAAAAAATCCTCAATATGTGTTAATCACTCGCCTAATGATGCCATGAAGTGGGTTTGACCCAGTGGGAGATTCCCCAGGAGCCAGCTTCAAACCCTCATTTATGCATCTCTCAGCTTGGCGCAATGATGCAACCTAGCCAGCGCAATGATGCAAGCTAGCCAGCCAAACACCACCTCCTCCAAAGGTTCTGTATGGATGAACCATATTGAGTTTGATGCGGGTCCTTTGTCTTTTGACAACAAGTGGGGATGCAGTATATTTCATAATGTTCTTATAGTATTTGCAATACAAACTTGCACTGGTTTTGTTCCATGTGGACCACTAATCGTTAGCAGTGTAAACTTGAATAGCCTTGTCATAGTGCTGTCTGTCTTGGCCAACTAGCAATAGGCTGCTGAATATTTTACATCTGTATATTGTGCCATTTAATTTCCTGGTCACAAGGAAATTAAATTAGGCTGCAAATCTTGTTTCTCATAAGACTGGAAAACTTCCCTTTCATCTGAATGCGATTTATGATTCTACTAAATATTTCTTCTCTCTTCACTATTTTGCCACTTGCCAGCTCATGTTTGATAAATGATAACTGAGGGATGTTATTATGAATTGTGAAGTGATATTAATTGTTAAACTTCCATACATGTAGAATAGCAACACTGGTTCGTGCAACTATTATTCGCTTGTTGTATGCATCATGTCCACTACGCCCATCTCGGTGGTTGGCAGTACTGCAGAACATGGTATGTTTGATGCATACTTTGCTTTGAAATTCAATATATTTCTTTGAAATTAAGTATGGTTGCCTTGGTGTAGCATCCTCAGCTTCTTGTAGTCCATATGGATCATAATAATACTTGCCATTAGTTATTTTCCCGCCATATTTGCTTGTTAAACACAATGGCACAAAATATCAGTGTATAACGAATGTCATTCATTGCTAATTTTCTGTCCTACATTTATGTTTACGTGTGTTACAACTCCTGGATGGCTTAGGAAAAGAGATATACCTGTTATTACTTACCATTCTAAGTAGAGATTTAATGACAGGTATCATATATCAATTCTGAATTGGGCTCCTGTTTCCATACTATTTAGTTTGTGCACCTCTTCATGTTGTGTATTATTCTTCCTTTTTACATGAACACTGGATAATTTGTATTTGGTTTGTTTACTGTCATTACTTGACTAAAGACTTTTAGTAACATATGCTTTTTGAACATTGTCCTGCCCTCGAAATATTTTCTTGTTAAACACTATGACACAAAATACCAGTGTATAACGAATGTCATTCATTGCTAATTTTCTGTCCTAAATTTATGTTTACGTGTGTTACAACTCCTGGATAGCTTAGGCAAAAAGATATACATGTTATTACTTACTGTTCTAAGTAGAGATTTAATGACAGGTATCATATATCAATTCTGAATTGGGCTCCTGTTTACATACTATTTAGTTTGAGCACCTCTTCATGTTGTGTATTATTCTTCTTTTTTACATGAACACTGGATAATTTGTATTTGGTTTGTTTACCGTCATTACTTGACTAAAGACTTTTAGTAACATATGCTTGTTGAACATTTTCCTGCCCTGGAAATCTCTGACTCATACTGTCATACATCATAACCTTTTATTTAGTGCACTGTGGGTTGTAAGCTTTGGTAATTTCATAATGAATCCAGTATGCTCAAGGATCACAGGGTTATTAGTCAATCGTCAAAAAATTAGTACATGATGGATGAACAATCTACTTTTGGAGTTGGCAAACTCATGTTGTTTCTTTTGGAAACCATCCAGGTTCTTGCAACATCAGTTATGAGAAACACAGGTGAAGGTCTGTCCAGTTCTGGGCATGATCCCCTTGATAGTACATATGAGAATGATTTATACCATGGAGAAGATGAAGACAACATGATTTCTAGTCCAAAACAGGAGCAAATACACTGGTCTGCTTCTATTGTTAGTCACTTTCCTCAAAGAAATAAGCACCTCAGATATCGCACAAGGGTTTTCGCAGCAGAGTATGTCTCTTACTGAGATGTAATTCTTGTTCTATCATGCCCATTTTATGCTGTAGTTATGCATATTTTTATTTTTCTTACTTATCACTATTATATAATGGCTTTTTCCCTGGTGAAACACAGATGTTTAAGCTTTGTACCAATTGCCGTGGGAACAGAACCAGCTCATTTTGACCTCTTGCTGGCAAGGAGTGGAATAGCCAAAGGGACCTCTTCCTTGAATGATTGGCTAGTGTTTAAGCTACAGGAGTTGGTGTCACTTTCATATCAGGTCTAAACATAAGCAGATTTTGTATTCAGACAGAACTGTTGAAACATAGTTGGAGTCAAATCCTCTTATTAAAAGCTGACAGCTACCTTTGCATGACAGATAAGCACTGGACAATTTGAAGGCATGCAACCAATAGGTGTGAAGCTTCTAAGTTTGATAATGGACAAGGTATTGCAGCTTGGATTGAAATATTATGGCCCTGGCACAATATATATGTGTACCATAATATTAATTGGTTTATTGAAGACAAATACCTGAAGCTTACATTATAATGTAAAATAACTGGGTGCCTTCATGGCTTAGTTGGTGCCTATTTGTTGTAGTGAAAATAAATGGTGGACTTTAGTAAACACTTTAGTGTAGTGTAATATTGTACAAGTGCTCTGAAACAAGTAGCAAGCAGCCACCTCACTGTTACATGCATTTTACATTAGCATTCACCAACTGGTTGAGGAACCTTGTAATGAGTAGATTTAGGCACCCAGGTACTCGCAGGTTTATGGAAATAGAACTTTCTGGGCTGCGTTAGCGAAGTAGTGATGTTTTCAGGTGATCCCTCCATTGTTTCACAAAGCACAATTTATGCGTGAAAGGAGCTAGATCTATTTTATCGTTAAGCTATGCCTTTTTGAGATTCTGTTCCTTGGACTTGACTGATACAGAAGCATGGTAGCTAACTGAAGCTCTGGAAAGCCTTATAGAAGGCTAGATGCTTATTGGTATAATGGTATTATTTTGTGTGACAAAACTCTGGATCTGGTGGAAACTGAGTTTAGTTTGTACTCTCATGTGCCTTGGTAGGGTACTACATGGAAACTGAACTTTGCTTGAAAAAAAAAAAAAAAAAAACACTTTGTAATGGAGTCTTCAAGACTATACATGACACATGAGAATACTAACTTTACACAGTCATCCAAAAATTCTTCCGTTTGCTGATTTTGATCAAATCCACACTTCAAAATAAATGGAGGATTCTAAGACCATGAGCAGTAGTTTGTTAACTGAGATTGTTCTGTTTTTTTATGTTGGGTTATTGATGTTTATTATATTATGGATGCCCACGTTGCTGGCTCTAAATGTTGTTTTAGGTTTATTTGGTTGATAGACATAATGGTATTCAGATGACCGTGGCCTGTCTATATCAAATTATAACTTATTCCAATGTTGCTTCATGTACAAATAAAATGGTAGTGCTTATCATCATTTTACTTGGTATTTTATGTCTAATACATGTGTAATATCAATATGAATATGTTATGTTCTAAACCTCCCCTTTGTTACATGATAGAACAGACATTTGCAAATTTCAATAGATTGAGCTTCTTCTGTGATTATTTTCTGCCTTCTAATGATCTAATCCCCATGTTTGCTGTGACAAACTTGATCCTGAATGTTCTGTTTACTCTGTTTTCTAGTTTGGCATGATGGCAGATCCTGAACTTCCTGGCCATATCTTGTTGGAACAGTTTCAGGTGATCCTCAGTTCTCCCCACCTCTTAATACATTTTTTTTGTAGCAAAAAAGATCTAGAATGCCTGATCTTATGTTTAAGTAAATAACTAATTGAATCTTACAATGCAATGCTGATAGAAAAAACCAAGTGTACAGACGGATGTAATTGCTTGATTCTTTAATGCTGATGTTACATTTTTTGAAATGCAGGCTCAGCTTGTTTCTGCTGTTAGAACAGCCATAAGTACTGCTTCTGGTCCTCTTCTCTTGGAGGCTGGCCTTGAACTTGCTACAAAGGTCTACATGCAAACAACCCAGTTCTTTCCCTTTCCATTGTTGCACACTGTCATTATTCATCACGCACCCATTGAATCAGTATTTTTGTGGGGAAAAACCAGGTTATGACAAGCAGCATAATTGGTGGGGACAGAGTGGCTCTTAATCGTTTGTTTTTGCTGATATCCCACCCACTGAGTGACATTAGGGACCTATTTTATCCATCTTTTGCTGACTGGGTTGTGTGTAAGGTAATTTAGTTGTCCTAGACTATGTCTTTTGTACTGATGCATCTCATGCAATTTTATTTTGGATGTGTAGTACTGGTCAATTGACACAGACAGTGCATACTGTGACAGATCAAAGTACGTCTTCTAACTGCCCATGCTGCAGTAAAATGTTACACCTATAAATTCTTGAAGATGAAGGAAAATGTTCCTGATGAATATCAGCAATTGTCACCTCTACTTGCAAATAGCTCGACTCTCTTAGGAAAATATTGGGTTGGAGCTCTCAAGGATTATATTTCTATAAGTCTTGGTTTGCATTCAAAAATTAATGTAAGGCCATCTATCAAACTTCAATTATTTCTCCCCGAAAGATTTTATAATGACTTCTGTTGTCTTTTATACAGTACAAACCATTCCTTGATGGAATTCAGTCCCTATTGGTCTCATCAAAGGTACAGAAGTATCTTGATGAAGTTTGGGCACTAATTCTTCAAGCAACGGTTCTCGATGCAGCTCCTGTGGAGTTTGAAATGAATGATTCTGAAGATCTACATGAAGGGACATTTATATCTGGACGTTGCATGGTCAAGTTGGAAAAAAGTGACTTTCAGTATCTTTGGGGGTTCTCAATGCTGCTTCTATTTCACGCCCGTCAATCAATGATTAGTAGTTTAATAAAAATTAATCTTGATCATAGCAAGGAGCAAAAGTCTGGAGACTTTCTTGTCCATGGACTAAATGACCCAAGACCATGTGATACAGTTGTACCAGTGTTCTTGTCCCTCACAACAGAAGTTTTCTTTAGCAAGGATTTTCTTTCAGCCGATATTTGTCGGGAACTCCTTCAGGTCAGTGCACCCTGATGTTACCTTAATGTTTGCCAAGTGGTAAACTTGCTCTCAGTTTTCCTGGGAATAGTTTCTGCTTTGGATTTTTTTTGTGACAATCTAGGCATATGTGTAAATGTGTGTACATTGCTACAGATACATGCCATCACATATAATTAATATCACAAGAAATACCCAACTATACTGTATTATATTTCAAAGTGATGAGATGTCTCTAGTTATGAGGTGTGACCAGTCAATGCTGTTCTTCACCGTGGACTGCTCAGAAGGTTGCAGTGTTGCACAGGTGGTATGAATGTATGCTATAGGTCTGAGATTGGCTAAACTGAATAAAAAAACTTGCTTGTCTTACATTGGCCGAGAGATTCTGCTTGGAAGTCTTTGACCAGGCTTGTGCTAGCTAGTGACCAGTCAATGCTGTTCTTCACCGTCATGGACTGCTCAGAAGGTTGCAGTGTTGCACAGGTGGTATTAATGTATGCTATAGGTTTGAGATTGGCTGAACTGAAAAAAAAACTTGCTTGTCTTACATTGGCTGAGAGATTCTGCTTGGAAGTCTTTGACCAGGCTTGTGCTGGCTAACTTGCCACTTCATGCCAAATTGGGGTTGGCAGCGGCGAGGTCAGTGCCCAACTACGGAGGGAAAATGATGAAGTGTAATAACCTCTTTAGCTAAGGGGGTATATGTAACATTGTTTCCTATATATATCAAAAGTGGGTTTAGTGGGGTAAACCACACAATAATCTCCAAAGACCAACATGGTATTAGAGCCGGTGTTGCTAGTGTTAGGGTTTACGTAGCCTTGGCCGCCATTTGCCGTTGCCTCCTTGAGTGAAGCTGCAGTGGTTGCCTCACTGCGCCGTCGGGTCATTGCCAGATCCGCCCGATCAGATCCTGAGCCCGAGTCGAAGGCCAACGACTTGTGTGGGAGCGGACCCAACGTCTTCATCGAGCCACTGCCGACCTCGTCGGAACCCCGTGCCACATCACCTACTAGAGCTCGGCCAGTGTAGATCGGAACCCTATTCCCGCAGTGTCGCACGGTCAACGGACCCGCGTTGGATCTTGTTTGCTGCCACAGCCTAGTCCTCGCCACACAAACCATCGTAGGAGCTGCCTGTTGCCGCCGATCACTTCCTCACCGCCACTTGCCGTCACCTGGTTGCTCCACCTGTGCGTTAGCAACCAATTGGGTTTGGTTTGGGTAGTGCAGCCGACCTAAGAACAACAAATGAGCTGCATCCGAGTCGAGCCGAGCCGTGCTACTACAAGCCACAGCTCCAAGTGTATACTCGGCGAAGACCCAAGACTAGTACAAATGCCAGAGACTACCATGAGCCATCCCCAACTCCCATCGAAGCTTCGGAAACTTCCTTCCTTCCTACTCTTCTAGAGTCAGATAATGATCTTTCAATCCTTAACTCGACTCTCTTGATCAACCTATCGCACTCAGGAGACCTAGCCGCACGTGCGGGTCACTCTACAAATCTCATATGTATTCCGCTTCTCAACCTATCTCCAATTTTTTCTCTCTAGACTCTCACCTGAGCATAAGGCTTTTATTACTTTCCTAATCTCTGTGGCTGTTCCAAAGTCTTGGAAAGAAGTCTTGTAGGATTCTAGGTGGAAAGAAGCTATGATTGAGGAGATAATGTCTTGAAGAAAAATGGTACTTGGGAGTTGGTACCTTAGCATCCACACGGAAGAGTAGTGGGATGCAAGTGGGTCTTCATTGTCAAGCAGACTCCAAAAGGGAAAGTAGATCGATACAAGGCGAGGCTTGTTGCTAAAAGTTACTCTCAAGCTTATGGAGTCGATTATGAGGAGACCTTCGCACCAGTAGCAAAAATGACTACTGTGAGGATACTGTTCTCTTGTGCTGTGAATTTAGACTGGGATGTTCACAAGTTAGATGTGAAGAATACATTCCTGCATGGAGATCTTAAGGAAGAGGTGTACATGGAGATTCCCCCGGGGTTTGAGACTGTGTAAACTGATGGCAAGATGTGCTAATTGAAGAGGTCTCTGTATGGACTCAAATAGTTCATTGAGCATGGTTTGACAGGTTCAGACAAGCGATGGTGTGTTTTGGATACACCCAGAGCAGTGCTGATCACACTAGGTTCACCTATCAGAGGAATGGCAAGCTGACAGTGCCGATTGTTTATGTGGATGACGTAGTACTCACTAGAAATGACCCAAGAAACTGTTGTCTTGAAGCAAAGATTGGCAATGGAGTTTGAGATCAAAGATCTTGGTCGCCTCAAGTACTTCCTGGGAATCGAAGTGTTTAGGTCGGTGAAAGGGATCTTTCTGTCATAGCAAAAGTATGTGCTTGGCCTTTTGGAGGAGACAGGTATGCTTGGATGCCGTCCTGCCACTACCCCACTTGATCCCAACTTAAGCCTTGAGGCAAGCCTAGGTGAGCAGGTGGATAAGGATCAATATCAGAGGATTGTTGGAAGGCTCATTTACCTCTCTCATACTCGACCAGATGTGGCTTATGCGGTCAGCTGGGTTAGTTAGTACATCCATGATCCTAGGACCACGCATCTAGATGCAGTCAATCACATTTTGCGGTATTTGAAAGTAGTCCGGGGAGGGGTGTGCTCCTTGAGAAGCGCGACCACCTTCTAGTTGAAGTGTATACTGATGCTGACTGGGTTGGTTCTCGAGATGACAGGCAATCCGTGTCAGGTTACTGCAGTTTTGTGGGAGGCAACTTGGTCACTTGACGCAGCAAGAAGCAAAGTGTGGTGGTTAGATCCAGTGTAGAGGCAGAGTATCGTGCTCTTGCACAAGGGGTTTGTGAGGCCTTGTGGATTCACAGAGTATTGGAAGAATTGAAGCTAAGGGATAAAAACCCTCTTATGCTCTATTGTGACAATAAAGCAGCAATTGATATTGCTAATAACTCTGTGCACCATGATAGAATCAAGCATGTGGAGATAGACCGGCACTTCATAAGGGAGAAACTTGATCATAATGTCATTTGTCTACTCTTTGTAAGGTCTTCAGATCAATTTACTGATGTACTCACTAAGACCATGCGTGCTCATGACTTCTTATCTCTCTTGTCCAAGATGGGCAGATGTAATATCTATGCACCATCTTGAGAGAGAGTGTTGAAGTGTAATAATCTCCTTAGTTAAGGGGTATATGTAACATTGTTTCTTATATATATCAAAGAAGTGAGCCTAGTGGGGTAAGCCACACAATAGTCCCCAAAGACCAACACACAATAATCCCCAAAGACCAACAGAAAAGATGTTGGATTGAGATGGGGACAGAGGAGAGATGGTAGAAAGAGGGTGAGGAGGGAGCGGGACACAACATTGTGTGAGATGGGTGACAGAGGGGAAGGGGTGAATGCTTTGTGGATTGATGGAGATAGGTGGATGTCCTGCCTGATCTATCAGTGGAAACTTCCCTAATGATGTGATTCAATGAGGCAACTGTCTAAAAAATACAGGTACATAGATATAGATATAAATTAGATATAAGTGAATGTTATACTATAATACTTTCCCATATTTTTATTGGCTGATCTTTTGCTAGCAGACCCTTTAAAATCCGTTTATCTGTCGAATATTACTTTAGCACTATACTAGTGCTTTTAGACCTAGGGTTCAAAAAACCAGTAGAAACCAGCCGGTTACCGGTGGTTACTGGCCAGATCGATAAGGATTAGGAAACCAAATCCAGGTGAGATTTAACTGAGTTATAACCAATTTACTTCGAGTTAGTCCGATTTATACTGATTAATTACTGTTTTCAGGCCGAGTCAGACCAATTCAAATAGTCTAGTCAATCCATGACTTTTTGAGAAAAGCCCGGGAACCAGGTGGTGCCGGTTTCCGATAAACCAATGGGGTTTGGGAACCACCCAAAATCTGGTTTTTTGGAACTCTGCTTAGACCAGAGCATTGGCCAGGCTAGTGGACTTAGGTGCCAGATATTTACTTTGACACTATACTAGTACTAGTAGTGCTAGATATCTTAGTGACCATTATGTGGCTTGATGAGTCTTTACCAGCTTGATGTTTTAATGATAGTGCATTGAGTTTCCTTCAGAGATTAGTTCACTGAAAAACTTAAGTTGCTAAGGAAAGACTCATATTTTAACACTCCCCCTTATGTCTAGATAGATTAGCTCGAAGATGTGGATGGTGAAATGGGCATAGGGGCGACTAATTTTATTTTTTTAATAAATGTGTCTGACAAATCTCAAACTTAGGACCTGCTGTTATACTGTAATGAGTTTCATGTATAGACCAATTCACCCAAAAAAAGCTTAATCTGTTGAGCAAAAATAAACAATCCACTCATATTTCAACATTGTGGATATAGGTTTTTATTATAAGTTTGGAAGTTGGTTCAATCCAAGTATGTGACTTAATTTTGTGACCTTTTAAATCCTTAGTGT
The DNA here is from genome assembly GCA_019359835.1 of Pharus latifolius. NCBI lineage: Eukaryota > Viridiplantae > Streptophyta > Magnoliopsida > Poales > Poaceae > Pharus > Pharus latifolius. The sequence continues at coordinate 21,607,586 of CM033324.1, read as the reverse complement.
GGACTCCTCAATTCTATAATAGTCTTTCTTCTTGACGCCACTCTTTCTTCTGTGTCAATGCAGGCTCTTCTGTATGCTGATTGCTCAAGTGCTCTTGTAGTTAGTCTGTTCACACAGGTAAGGTCATGTTGGTGTTTTTGTTACTCCCTATTTGTATTAGATCCACCAATTACATTTCAGTGCGTATTCATTGTATCCATTGCTAATAGTCATAAATGTGAACACTCTGGTAACAACCAATGTGATAGAGTATTTGCATTTCTTTTTTAACACAACTAAAATTTTTGCTGCTAACAAAATTTTCTAAGTAAATGATGGGGTTCTGTATCCTGTTTGCTAAAATTTGTTCCATGGAAGCATTGCACTTTTATGCCTATCAAAATTGTCAGATGTTTGAAATGCTAGAGTATTTGTTTGTCTCAAGATGCTGCATTAGTAGGGCTGCATGATTTGCAGTCTACAACAGGAAAAAAAGACTTGTTCTGCTGTGCCCTCGTTTGACTGAGCTCCAGCCTCTGGCTTAGGCTTGAGTGACAGGTGCAGGCTGTCTCCATTTTCCGACTTCAATAGTCCAATCAGAGCATTAGTAGGAGTTGTACTGAATAAAGAATTTGGAGCATCCATCTTTGGTGTGAGGCACCAGATTCTAGAAATGGACAATTTCCCCCAAAAAAGTGGGCTCAAATTACATAAACTTTATTGCTCCTTTAGTGGTATTTTTTGCCTTCCACACAATGAAAAATGTGAGTATGCAAATTTTTAGAGAAGCTGAGCATCCATCCAAGTAAACCTCAGGTCTTCAACTTTGGTCCTCCTGATTCTCACTGGGAGTGGTAGTTGGGGTCAGGGTCCGGCTTTCTGTTTTTGGACATTTTCCCGCTCCTTGGCTGGTACCAGTTCCTAGTCGGGAGGAGCCATTTGAACTGGCAATTTGATTTTGATGTTGACTGGGAGCAGGTGAGAAATTGATTTTTCTGGATGAGAACTGGAAAAGGTATTCCATATTGACTTGTTTTGGAAAAAATGTATCGTATTAACACAACTATGTTGCTGACGTAGTTCAATGTATAATCAAAAGCATAAAAAATGAAGAGATTGGCTCACCTGATACACAAATTGACTCATTAGTATATCTTTAAACTTAATTCACTAAAAAAGCATTGAAATTTACTGATATTCTCAATGCTTATTCCATAATTGTTTATTAACAAAAAATTGAATTCAAAAAAAATTTTAAATATGAATTTTAACCTGGCGGGATAAAACCTCCTGGTTGTGGCCAGGATGTCCGGTTATCACCGGGAACTGGCCCGTTCCTGGCGGGAATCTGTACCCTGGTTGGGGTGAAGACTAGTCAAGGGGGAGCCTTAGTGCTACTAAGAGATTAGCTTGTTCGTATTTGCATCTAGGATTCTAGTCTAATACCATCTTGGGCTATGCCAACCACACAAAATACCTGTTGCCATATTAAGCTAAAAAGGCCTCATTGCACTCATTCCACTTCTCTTAATCCTAATAAGGTTGCTGCCTAACTACTGTTTTCTCATGAAGATTCTCAGATTGTGCCCTGATAACTTTTTTGAGGTAGAGGCGTTTGTCTTTACTGCATTGGAGTTATGCTCTCAGTACCTCACCATGATACTTCAAAGGTAATTGTTGTTTCAACATGTCAACATTCAAACCCTATGTTCTAGTTATTACTTTTAATCATTAGACACAACACTGGTATTGAGTTCTGAGTTCTCCATTTTCTTCCTGCAGTAATGATGCAAGTTCTCAGGCGTGTTCAAGTAATACTTTGATTCCTGAATTATCTGTTGCTATTGAGACAATGGCTTGTCGAATGAAAAATGAGGTAAGGATGTGGGACAATCAGAAACTACTATCCTTCATTATATTTAGTGTCAAAGTGCCTTATTGCGTTTCAAATCATACTTCCTGTACTGAATCGGATAGCTTTACTTGTCTTATATGGCAGCATATGTGGAAGCTGGTGATGTCACTGATATCGACATCTTACCAATCATTTCATCAAGTCTCAACTAATCTTTGTTTGTCAAGAGTCATCTCCTTTCTCCAGAATATCTTGCCTTTCATGAAGAAATGTTTCATAGGTACCATCTTTGTTTGCTCAGGAAGTTACTAATTCTCCACCAAACATGTAGTCTTGTGTTGCTCCACTTTTTTTGTAATAATACCCACCATGCCTAGCTCCAAACTGGCAAATGATCTAATTTGTAACACTAAGGCATATTAACTTGTGCAACCACAAATTCCATGTATCATATACACTACTGCATAATTTTCCTCAAAACAGAAAAAAGAGCACTTATTCTTGATCAATAAATCTGTGCTGCATAGAGATTGTTAAGAGGAGCATAAACATGTGTCGCTCTCGGTGTTATTCTTCAATTCATGATCATCAGATAATTTTGCACTTGATTGTGCACAATCCTTGTGTGGTCTAGTGGCCCAGCTTCTGGCAAACACAATGATGGTCGCTGTAGTGTGATAGCTTTTCTACAAGGACCTCAGTTGTGTGGTGGCAATACAGGGAAATTGTGATGGAAATTGCATGGTGCTATCACTCAAGCACTAAGTTTATAGGTCATTCTTAAACCTGAATTTTTGAAGTCTCGTCACAAATGCTTTTGCCTTTTGCTGACTGTGACAGTGTCCTGTTTGCAATCTAAACTCCAAAATTTCTGGCTTTTTTCCTTAACTTCATTGCTAAAAGCTGCTTAAACATATCTATTTTCTTTGTCAACAAAGATAAATACTGAAATGAATTCATGTTTGTATGGAATTAATTTTCTCATGTCCTTTTTATAAATAATTAAATATCAAAATGTAGTTAGAAAGAAGAATTTCATCTGTCTTGGGAAGAAACTGAATGGCTTTTGGTTTGCAGAAAGAGTTGATCCTATTGATGAGCATATTGATCCAAAAGTTATCTTAGGAGCTTTGGTTGGCTTGGTGGCATACTTCTGTACAGAATGTGATAAGCGAATCTGCACACTGGAGAGCAAGATTTCTGAGTCCTACAAGCTTTTGGCAAAGATACTATTTTTCTGCTTGGGAGAAATCGTTGCTCTTGCAAAGCTTGTTCATGAGATAGGGTATCCAAGTGAAAACAGAACTAACGTTGACATGCTAATGTGGGGTATCTTCAGGCATTGTGTACATGTTGTTCAGGATTCGCTTCATAGCACCAACATACAGGTAGATAACTGGCTTTGCTTAATACTATGTGTGCTTAATGTTTCAAAGTGGCGATAGTGGCTGACTAGATGTTTTCATTAGCAGGTGCAAACGTTGGGGATACATGCGCTAAAAACCTTAGCACAGAGGGAGCTTGCTGAAGGTTCACACATGGAGACCCATTCTTTTATGCTGTTGCTTGGAGAATTAGTGGGGGATTTGTTTTCTGTGATGCAACATGCATTGAAGGTAGTATTTTGAAGCTTAATTAAATTGGAGATGATTGGAATTATCATAAGCTGGACAGCATTCTCTGACAACTTTTTGCTGCAGAAATGTTCAAGCAAGGAATCTGTCAGTATAATTGATGAATGTCTGAAACTGCTTTTCCTCTTCCATACACTGGCTCAAGCAAAGACATACCAGCAAGACATTACCACTCTTCTTCTGGAGGCCTTGCTAATGGTTTTCTATCTGTCCAGCAATATTGGTCCACAGGTAGCACAGAATTTTTCTCCTCCCAAGTTGAGTCTCATCGTGTGATTAGAAAATAGACTATTCAATCAGGTTTTATTGATCCTTTTTCTATGCTGGCTATTTCAGGAACTTATTGAAATTAACACCATCTCCCGGAAAGTACTCTCTCATTTTATTCAGATTCCATCAGCCGCAATACAGATCAAAGATATAATGTTGTCAGCACCAGCTACAAAAAGACAACAACTGCAGGTATGGCATTATATTTCTGACTGGACTGTGGAACTAATAGTATGTACTGATTGGCTTATATGTAAAGGGAAGTGCTCCAATACTTTTACAAAAAGTGAGTCGCACAACTTTTAAAGTAAATTAAGAGTCTAATTTGTAACTACTTACTACACCACTACTAAGTGTATTTATTTTAAGATCTGTGCAATTTAATTTCTGGAAAGTATGGGAGCACTACTTGTATGTAAATAACGTCATTGGTGATATTTTGGCTCTGATGTTCATGTTGACTTGTAAAGATTTTTGTTATTCTGCTATCATCCTCTATGTTTGTGTGCATGTTGACTTCTATAGCTTTTATTTTACCCCAAATATCCAACACCCATGCTGCTTTTCCGAATTGCTGAATTGTTAACTTCAAATTGTGTGTTGGTTGCATACTTAAAAGTACCCAATCTCTTGCATTTTTTGTAGGACATTATTCGGGCTTCAGTCAGTCATAGTCTGATTGCAGAGCCAGTGGATTTCAGTGCACAGTCAGAGAACACACAGGGTGGTAGCAGTCAGACCTCCAAGCCCATTTCCGAAGTGTCTGATAATGATGCAGTTCAAGACAAGGATGAAAAAGAAGCTAGTGATGATGACTGGGATGCTTTTCAATCTCTGCCAGCGACTGTTGCAAACGATGATTTTGATTCTGCAATAGTTTCACCTGTGAATGAGCAAGTTTCTCTTGCAAGTCCTCACCAAGAACACATCCCACTGGACCATAATATCTATCAAGAGATTAGTGACACTGACACTACAGCAGGGGTGATGGAATGTATCAATTCTGTTAAGGAATTTGAAGAACCCTTTGCTTTGCAATGTTCTAGTAGTGAGCAACAGGCTGAGAGTGATAGAAATGACCTAAAGTTTCCAGAGTCACATGGAGATCGTGAGGAAGTAGCAAAACACCCAGTAGTTCATTGTTCGGAGCCACTGGCGCATGTTCCAAAGAATGAAAAGCCAGCTGCTGAACAAGAGCAGGTTCATGGTGATGCAGTCGACAATGAAGGAAAGAAGAGTGATAGCCTGAACTTAACCAACGAGGCTACTGATGCAGCAAATGAAGAGAACAAAGCTGTCTCTGGAAAATGCCATGGTTCTGAGGGAGATGTCCTAGATGAAAACATTGCTTGTAGAGATGGCTCCACAAGCAGTTCACATAGTCTCTCAGATGCTACTGAGGATGTGGAAAAGAAGAGCGGTGACAAGGTATTGAAGGGCACCAAGAAGTCCAATAAGGATAATAATGATATCAGGGAAGAAGTGGTGGCTTCTTCTCATGATGCTAATACAACAGATGTGAGCATGTTAGAAAAGGAGGGCAGGAAGAATTACCCAAATAATCATCCTGAATGTGGGCACCAACCCAGAAGTGTCTGAAGAAGGAAGCTGAGAGTTGAGGTCATAATTCAGAGGAACTTCCCTCCAGGCCACGTAGAGGAGATAATTCTGCAGGGGATTGCGTATCACGACGCGGAAGTTTGTTCTCCCCATTGGCTTTGACCTTAACTAGTATCAGTAATTTCATTGCAGTGGCTCCTTTTGAGCCTCTAGTGTGAAATATAAGTGCTCGCCTCTCGGTCCTGTACAATTGTTTGCCTGGAATGCGGTGTACATAAACAGCCATGCTCCATGATACAAAAATTTTTACCTGTATTTGGAGCAACTGAAGAGCTACCTACCAACAGTTGAAATATTGTTGTCCAGACATTACTGTTTGATCTCATGTTTGTGTTGGAAGAATGCTACTATTGGATCTCATGTTTGTATTGAAAGCATGCTACTGCTGGATCTCATACTTGTATTGGAAACATGCCGTAGATCAAAACATTCTTTTGACATTCGAGATATTTTCATAATAATATCAAACATAAAGCTACTGATTTATTGTTGGTAAATTAACACCTCCCTACATTTTATGTGAAATTTATGGAAGAATTGGAAAAAAAAAAAAGAATTTAGGTCCTTGGCCCCGTAATTTTCTGTCTTCGTTAAAATATTGTAATCACTGGTATATGGGGCAAAAAAGTTGGCAGTGAAATAGCAAACGGTTGTAATTTAGGTTCTCAATCTTGCTTTGAAAGACACCCAGTTCGCTTTTTCTTAAAACATTAGAGCAATTTCCAAGTTTTATATGTTAGTAATGCATAGTGGAATCAGTACTTGCAACTAGCTTAGGCGCTTAGCAGATAATACATGAGAAGCAAATGGAATCATCAGCCAATGTGTGTTGGGGTAATTGTGCTCCGTGACTGTGACGTGACTTGGTATTCAATCTCAATCTGTGAATAATATTTGACAAAAGTTAGTTTTTTCGAGTAATATGCAGCTCAGAGTAGTGAAACTGAAATATGGATTTGAATTACACATGTTCACGGTGCAAGGGTTTGCTCATGTTCAGGAAACAACCCAGATACATATATTACAAAATATCAAAGTGCCAAAATATTGAGCATATATTTACAAAAGTAATCGGTTTATTTGCAGCTTCAGATTTCTTCATCTCCAGATCTAAAGTAGGTAGTGTTGTAGCTGTATATGTTCGCTTCCGACTCCTCTAGGTCTTAAGCCACTTTTCGCATCTCCAAGGTTCTTGACACAATCCCCGCTAATCGAGTTCTAAATCTTGATATAGATAAATAAAACTAGGTACAAAACTGCAAGTAAAGGAATAAGAGATAGTGCAACATGCTATAGCTTAACTAATTTCAAGGATGCCTAAATATTAAATAAACAAAGGATTTTGAGATTTCTCCCATAAAAATTTGTTGTAAAACATTCTTCAATTTAAGAAAATCCTATTAAACACTTCATACATAGTGTTGAGGCCATTTATAGGCCTCCTTTTCTGCAAAATTGTATTATTTTACTCATAGAAACTCTTGATTTTTATGTCGGAGTTCATCAACATCACCCCGCATTCTTGTTAATGTGTGACCAAATCGAGAGAACAAAATTTTTTTCAAATTATCCACTAAACAGCTCCAATCCACCAATTGAGCCTATGACTCTTTGAGTACTTAGTGGATGATCCATAGAACCCATTTGGATTATTCTAAGCCACCTATGACACTTAACATATATATATATATATATATATATATATATATATATATATATATATATATATATATATATATATATATATATATATATATATATATATAGAAACACACACACACACGATTTGTGTACCAGGAGAAAGATTTTCCACCCTTAGCTGTAAAGATATGTGGCAAAAAAAAAAAAAGGCTTGCTGAGCAAGATGCATTGCAATTTCATCTTCTTCTCAAACTTCCAAAAGTCCATTTGGCTTTTTTTGATGTCGAGTGGGACTACTCTATACTTAGATATAAAATTAATAATTTGTACCCACCTCATCCACCATCGGATAGGTCCATCCCCAATTTAATTCAAAAACAAGCACCCATTAACCACCTACTAACAAAACAACAAATTTGATTTGGGTTTCGAGGACACCATCACTACTATAGAAATGCTGAGTACTAACGGTTCCAAAACGTCTGTACTAACGGTTCTCCATTTACTATTGATGAATAGATAGAATAAGCCTAGCACTACTCTAACAATTAGAAATCATTAGTAGAACAACTATATTCTAACGGTTCTTATTAGTGAACCGTTAGAACAACTTATTATATTCTAACGGTTCGTTCTTAACAATTGTTTGAATATTCTAACGGTTCTTATTAGTGAACCGTTAGAATAGATTACTATATTCTAACGGTTATTAATTAATAACCGTTAGAATTAACTATATTATTCTATTAGTTCTTAATTATAACCGTTAGAATAAAGTAAGCTATCCTAACTGTTGAGATGAATGAACTCTTAGAATAATTGTTCTCTTCTAACTATCTGTGTTGTAGAACCGTTACAAGAAGCTACAGATGGAAAAAAGGTACATTCACAAATACACCAATACATATATACAAATACACAGATTGAATTTATTCACACATTCAACAAATTGAATTTATTCACAGATTGAATTTATTCACAAATACACTAATATAAATACACAAATACACCAATTCACACATTCAATGTATATTATAAAAGTCATGGCTGATTGTTGATAGCCACTTCGTCAATCACATATTGAGCCCAAATTTGTCGCAACTCCTTTATCTAAGACAGCTCGTATTTGTCTTTGGACATGGCGCTTTGTATGCAAGTATGAAGAGTTAGTAATTAATTTTTTAGTTTTGAACGTCACATCCAATATTCAACTTTGAGTTAGGAAAAATGCTTACATTAGGGAATTGGGTAGTCTGTCATGATCAGGTCATACATAAACCTCTTCACATAAAACCCACATTCCCACGATTGTGGCTGCTGATGGCACTGAGATAATTGCATATGAGAAGACATGTTAGCTATTGTTGTCAAACTCGAAAGAACTAATTAAGTATAAATTAAAAGACTCATGAGTAGTTGCATCCTTATTAATTACCTCATGTTTTTTCAAAGAAATTGTTGTGTCCTTTGACGCGTCATGCTTCCCTCCAGCGGGAGCATAATTTTTGAAAGCCTTGCATTTATTGCTGGTTAATATGTTATCATTAGCTAGTGGGATCAAAATTTATATCAATCATGTTATTTACATGTCCATGTGCCACGTGAGAGTGTAAACATGCGCTACCCTGTCACGCATCAAATCGAGGTAGTGATATGAACACGCCGGTGAAGGACGCATTCATGGGGGGTGGCCCGATCTTCACTAGGTAGAACCTGGATAACTAGTATCTGAAGATACCTGGATAACTAGCATGACTTGACGAAACGAGATAGCCAACCACTTACAGAGTAAGGACCTACGTATCTATGAATTCGTCCAACCACACTCTGAATTACCTATCCACACGGCCACGCACGAAGTTGGCGCACAGATAGGGTGATCACGAAGATCATTCGAGTAATTCCGGAGAAAATCACAAGAACAAAGGATGAAGAGATTCAACTCTCAACTAAAACTAAGGCTTCAATCTGAAATTTCAATATCAATATTTTGTATATTGTATACCAAAAACTATGACCATGCCTCTCTTTTATAGAGGGTGGCATGTACAAAATATAGAAGAATTAAACTAGAATTCTAATCTGAACCTAATTCAAAATGGAATAAAAATTCTAACAAACTATAAAAGATCATTCGAGTAAGTCCGGAATAAATCTTCTCAGAGTTGGATTTGAATTCGGACTGGAATTTTTCTTTCCATGCAGTTGTTACTCTTTTGGGTTTCCTGGTCGCATACGCCATCGGAATTTAACGATTCTTGATGCGTTGGAAAGATCTTTTGAATAGCTTTCCAAAAAGTACTCACATGATCAAATTGGACATTTGTACTGAGAAAGGTGCTTGGTCGAAGTTGAACTATCGCTTGGTTGGCAGACTGCATGCCAAGCAAAATTTTTTTGGTTGTAGCGGTTGCAATTCTTGATGGAATCGAGTGATCTTGGGCTTGTTGGGAAGCTTAGGAAATCCTCTTTCCACTCAATAGGTGTACAACTAGATTCGATGAAGTTCTTTGGCCTATACGTGGCTATGTCCTTCCTATTATGCTCTCCCTCTTTATATCTAATCAATGTTAAACAAGAGCTATTAGGTAGCAGTATATTCTTATCATAATCTAATTTTGTAAAGAACAAAGTCACCTGTTGATGTAGTTGTTTTGGCTTTGCTCGAGTGATTGGTTCTTTATATTCCTCGGGTCGAGTTCTAGTGCTACTTATGCTAGAGATGTCCTCATCATTCTCCCCCCTCTTGAAAATGACTCGTCCTCGAGTCTGACAGCGTAGAACCGAAGAACGAAGAAAGGTCCAAAACATTGAATGTAGCACTGACTCCATATTCACCTGGTAGCTCTATCTTGTAAGCATTCATTTATCTACTGCTTTAGTCGTTCTGGTACAGGCAAAGGCAACAAATCAATAGGAGCAATCAGTTTAAAGTCATAAACAATTTCAAAAGGACACATATTAGTGGTCGAATGTAGTGCCCTGTTGTACGCAAACTCCATGTGCGGCAAACAATCTTCCCACTCTTTCAAGTTCTTTTTGATCACCATCCTCAGCATGGTTGGCAATATACGGTTGACGACCTCGGTTTGCCTTTGTATTTCTTTAGTCTCTTCAGGGTTGGTGCGGTACGGTAGTCGGTTTGACAGTGCTGCTCCAGGTGTTAGATCAATTTGATGCTTGATTCCTCGTAAAGGAGGAAGTCTGGATGGAACATCTACTGGAAATATGTCATTATAAGCCTGCAAAACAGCGGTAGCAATATTAGCAAGAGCGGTTAAGTCATTAGTAGAAATCAAGGATTCTTTGTACAAGAGAACAAAATAATCCAACAATAGGTTGCTCACAACTCTCAAATCTGATTATGTAGCTATTAAAGCTAAGTTATCTTTCTCTCTTTTCTTTTGCTCACTCATATTTGGTTTGTGGCTCTCTCTCAACCGATATGTGGCACTCACTCATATGTTCACTCACACCATCAACCTTCTGTCAGAAAGTTTTTTCATCTCTTCCGATATGATTTGCTCAGGAGTCATAAGAAGAAGAGTGATGTACTTGCCCTTGAAATTGAAGAAATATTTGTTAGTCCGACCACAATGCTGTGAAGCGCGATCATATTGCCATGGTCGTCCCAACAGTAAGTGGCAAACTTGCATAGGAACAACATTGCACAGACATCATCAGTATACTCCTTAATGGTAAACTGAACCTTCACTATGGAGGTAATTTTGATCTCACCACAAGAGTTAAGCCAACTAATGAGGTATGGATGAAGATGTTTGAGCACTGTAAGTCCAAGTTTATCCACCATCTCTTTACTAGCAAGATTATGACAACTACCTCCATCAATGATGAGCTTGCATACCTTGTCTTGGACCTTACATCAAGTTTGAAAAACATTATGTCACTGTCTTCGTTCAGCTTTCATCATTTGAACACTGAGCACAGTCTTGACCACAAGAGCTTGACCTTGCTAGAAAGAAAAACCTCCTTTTGCTTCAACTTCTGCTGCAGCGTCTTCGATAACGTCTTCGTCACTTTAAGAATCATATTCTCCATCTTCTTACACAATGATAGCTCGCTGGCAAGCCGACATTGAGACCAGGAAACTGGCAAGCCAGTCAACGTGGCGTCCACACGCGCGGTACAACACCAGTGCGGTCACACCATGAGGGCGTGGCCAAGCACGGCCGTGGGCCACGAGAGAGGAAATGAGGTGGCGCGGCTCAGGCTACGGCTAGCCACGACGCAAGCGCCACCGAGAAAAGAATGTCGCAGGCAAGGGTCAGTGGTGGTGAGGCACAAGAAGAAATTAGGGTTAGCGAAAATGGCGAGACTTAGGATTTAGTAGGGTCTTAATATGATTTGGGTCGGGGAAGGCTATGACAAATCAAAATTGGAGGTGAATCACCGCCGACAAAGCACCTACGACCGACAATCTTGGATTGCGACATGCAATAGCAAATTTGTGCTAGGCGCGTGCATGGATCTGCGTGTGTGCTTGAACTGAGGGTCGAAGGCAAAGCTGAGTGATCGGAGCAATCTCCATCGACGAGGAGGCCGTCGGTCGATGGTGGGAAAAGCTAACCATAGCAGCAACGACGGCATGAGTGTGTGTTTGTGTGTTATGTGTGCGTGTGTGGTGTGAGTGTGTTTTTGGGTGTGTGTGGGCCAGTGGGCTGAGTGGGCCACTTGTGTGCTTGTGTGCGTGTGTGGGAGACAGTGAGAGGAGGGCAGTTGGGCCCGGGCCGGCCCAACTCGAGCCAAGGGGAGTTGGGCAGGTTCAGGCCCAACCAAAAGTTTTCCTTTTCCTTTTCTTTTTTCCATGTCTTTTCTATTTTATTTACTACTATTTAGGTAATTAATATTTATTCAATTAATTTATTTAATCCAGCAATTTGACTGATTGAATGTTTATTAATAACTAATTCACTTAAACTATCCTGCACTCGAATTTCACATATTAAATTGTTTAAGGATTTTATTCACTAAACCATATATTTTAACTTTCCATAAGTATGACCTAAATCATTTTTCTATTATAATAGTCTTTTGTTAGTTAAAGGAATTGTTAAAACTATGATTTGCTTCTATGACCTATTTAAGTTGGATTAATTCATTAGTTAATTAACTTGTTTTTAAACCAGTCACACTTAATTTAATTATATTAAATCTGTATTTTAGTAATTAGAAACTAAATACAAATAATATTATCCTTTTGGGAAAATTATCCAACCCGAGGTTTTAAAAAATTCCATTATGCAGTTTAAGTAAACTAAATTTGAATTTTCGTTTTATTTGGGAGGGTGATTGTCGACGATTGGAACTCGGGCGTCCTTCTGTTGAATTTATGCAAAATTGATATGGGTAATAAAGGGAGCCAATTAAACAAGTACCAAGGTATTCAAAGTATCTACGAATCTAAGACACGGGAATTTATCCAGGTTCGGGCCCCCGTAGCTGAGTAATGACCCTACTCTTGTGTATTTATCTATGTGGTAAAAGGATTACAGAGAGAATGTTACAAAGAGAATACAATGTCTATTCCTATTAAGCTATGTCTAATCTTCTCTATCGTTGGTCTCGTCCTCCCCTAATCCTTCCCTTGAAGGCCTTTTTATACCCGCCGAAGAGATCGTCGGTTGTCCTTCTGAGGACGGGCCCCACGATTGCCCTTGACCGCTTCGTGATAGTTGCCGTAGGTCGTGTTCACGTGATAGTAGTCGTAGGTCGTGGCTACGTGGTAGTTAGGTAGCTCTGACCAGTAGTCGTGGAAACTGCCTCACTATCCTAATCTCCCCCGACGGTTACCTTGTTAGGGACTTATAATTATTTCGGAATAATCATAAGGACCAAGGCATGGTTATGGTGGAGGGTGATCGCATACCTCTGTGACCACGTATTGATATTAGGTTTTGTCTCTGCGAGAGGGTGTGGTCGTAGGTAAATGTCTCTGCGACCATAGTGCTCGCGGAGACAGCGCAAGACTATAGACTTTACAATACTAAATGTTTATGATCCATAGAGTCTCATAGCTAAGTTTGCAAGAATTAAATATAATTGATGGGTTATGTCCAGAATACCCTTGGATTATCCGATATCTCTTTCCTAGGCCTTCTGTTACCATAGAATGGTATGTGCGACCATGGAACGTTGTGCACGACCATGGAAAGGTATGCGCGACAATGGGTGTCTTAGCACGGCTAACAATCCTTGTCAGCTAGCCCCGAAATTTGAAATGACAAAGGCCCACTATAATGGTTGTGTCACTTTGAATTCTCACACTGTACTACGTCATTTCAAATTCCAACACATCTCGAGGAGAAAATTGAGGAAGTGGTTACTGGGCAGGCACTAGGGAAGATCTCGAGGTCTTCTCGCTACGCCCTAGGCCGGGAACTCGAAACGTCGCCTTTGGAATTCTATAAATAGTCACCACACTACTGTGAAACTTCCAATTCTTCACGAATTCTCTAAGTCTTTAGAATCCTTGCCTCCCTGACTTTTCCTCTTCTTCTTTTTTGTTTCAATGGCATCCCCAAGCCAAGAGCGACTTGATGAGGAAGAAATTTTGGCTGCCGAAGGCAATGTTTAGGCATTGGGCTCACAGGGGATCAGTATGAATAATGTTGCATCGCCATCTCAAGAGGTAATTCTCTCTCGGTAGGTTGATGCGGGTTTCTTCTTCTTGAATGCAGTTTTTCTAAACTCTTGGGTTTTTGTAGTCGTCTGAACGTCTAACAGCTTCAAGGAAGCGATTTGGTGATGATGTTAGACTATCTAGTGGATTTTCCTCGAAGAGGATGGTTGGGGCCTCCTTCTTGGCTGCACAAAGCGATTATGGTATAAGGAACGAAGCCTCAACCCCCCAACCATTAGCTGCAATTGTGGCTCAGGTCTCATCCAGGGCCACACAAATTGCTCCTCATTGTTCGAGGTGAACGCTTGTTTTTTCTCTAACTGAATTGGGTTATTTAGTTAGGAATGGAGTACTCAATCCTAAATTTCTTCCTCTCCTCCTATAGTGTCGTGGTATTAAAAATACCTCGACAGATTTTTCGGACGTGAGGAACACGTGTGCAGCAGCGCGAGTTGACCGTGTGACTGGTCACCTCCTGCCAGGCAAGCTCAGAAATTGACATAGTGATTTTATACAGGTTCGGGTCCCGATGGGAACCCTAGTTCTGTCAGCACCTCCCGGACGTGAGTCCACTGAGGAGGTTCTCTCTCAGGGAGAGAGGTCTCCAAGGGATGCCTGTTGCTCGTGTGTAAAATGAATTGAGAGTTGGTTACAAATGAGATACAATGGGGTATATATAGGCCCCAAAAGATGCAAAAAGACTAAAAGTCCCTAGCTACAAACGCTGGATCGAGGGGCACCGCCGTCGTTTTATTCGGCGAAGGGCTTGGATGCTCGACATGTGTCCTCACTAGTTCTCGAGGCATCCCTGAGACTTTTCCTGGGAGGCGTCCATGGCCTTCCACGGGAGCCCCCTGGGATGCATCCCTGGATTTCCACGGGAGTCCTTCGGGACTTTCGACGGGAGGCGTCCGGGACTTTCCACGGGGGGCGTCCGTGGATTTCCATGGGGGCCCTCCGAGACTTTCCACGGGAGGCGTCCGTGGATTTCCACGGGAGCCCTCCGGGACTTTCCACGAGGGGCGTCCGTGGCTTTTCATGGGAGCCCTCTGGGACTTTCCATGGGGGGCGTCCATGGATTTCCACGGGAGCCCTCCGGAACTTTCCATGGGAGGCGTCCGTGGCTTCCCAAGGGGCCCTCCGGGACTTCTACCGGGAGGCGTCTAGGACTTCTCCAACAGCAGCCCCCCATACCTCCGGGGACTCGAAGTGACCTCAGGAGGTATGAGCAGCTCAGCAAGTGACGTTTCGTTTCCCAGGACGTGCCCCGGGGTGCGCGACGCTTCAGCTCCCAAGCTCATTTCCTGCGCAGAGCCTCGGTTCGCACACATGCGCCGTACAGTGTTTCAATTTTCGTGCAGCTCTTCGATACCTGTGCGACGTTTTGAATCAATGGCCTAGATGGGCTCGAGGAGACGTGGTGCCCATTCGAGGTCCCCTCCGTCGCTTATGAATAGGAGGGGGGTGCTCCAGCCTGTGACACTTCACTCTCAGCCTCAAGAACTTTGCTCTCCCGGTAGCCACCTTCCCTTTTCCTTCTCTCTGGACACTTTAACCTCCCGGTAATGGCGCCTAAAGGTCGCGGCAAGGCATCCGAGTTGCCCCAGGAGGAGGTGACCTCGGATTTTCTCATACCCACCGAGTTCTCTTCCCAGGAGCTCGAGGTTCTCCTGTATCAAAGGGCCTTTGCAAACGGGGATATCAGGATCCCCGGGCCGGGGGAGATAGCTCCCAGCCCCTGGGAGGGTGATCCGGCAGGATCTTCAAGTCCTGATCGCATACAGCTTCGCGATCTTAACCGTGATCGGAAAGGTTTCGTGACCATGGATTAGTTCACGACCAGGAAAAGGAATTTGTTCCCTGTTCGGAATTGTAATCCGATTCGTATATATATAACTAAGCTTATCCATTTAGGATTAGTTAGCTAGTTAGTTATATGAGTCTAATATGTTTAGGTTACTGAGTCTGATACGTACTCATACGGTTGGACTATAAATACCTTGTAATAGGTCTAGTTTAGATCATCGAATATTATTACAGCCTTGGATCATATATCCAGCTTATAGTTCCTTCGACGTAGGCAAGTGTGTCTAACGTTCGACGTGTAAAGACCTCTTTGAAATAAAGAGTTGTGCAATTACTTTGAGTTATGTTTCGATCAACCTTTGGGTTTCGGTATTTCTGAGTAAGATCCCGTTATTCTGCATATTAGAATCTGGGAGAGCCTAGTACGAAAACCAAGGCTAGGTCTCAAACGGATCAAGTTGGTATCAGAGCAACTTTCCTATCCTGTGGATGGTGAAGACTCGCTAGGGTTACAAAACCTCCGGTGAAAATCCAGGAAATCAATCGACGGTTCTTATAGCCGCGTCTTCGACAATGTCTGACGATACCTCCGTTCAAGCTAACCTAGCTGAACAAGTGGCTAAGCTCTCCACCGACATGGAAACCATGCTTGCTTGGATTAAGCAGCAGGCCATGATTGTACCTCCTGAAGTAGGGAAGGTTATGGGTGTGAAGACTGGTGAAGACATGCGCAGGACAGACGAAAATAAAGACGAAAGCGACCACAAGACCGACGACCTCGCCAACACCTCCTTAGCTGTCGGATCTTTTAAGGTCGACGCTAAGATTGGTATACCCATATATGATGTGATGATCGATGCCGAGAAACTGGATTCTTGGATCAACCAACTTGAGACCTACTTTGACCTGAAAGGGTTCAATAGCGCTCAAAAGGTGAAGTGACCTTTGAAGATGAAGGACCACGCCAAGACTTGGTGGAAGGCCCTTGTCGCCAGTGGTGAAGCTGACGAGCTTGCGTGGGGTCAATTCAAACAACTTCTGCGACAAGAATTCTATCCGATGGGTTACCTTGAGGAGAGATGGGAGCGTTGGCACAGATTGTACCAACGACGCGACCAGACCGTCCAAGACTATACGACAGAGTTTCGGCGACAAGCAATGGTCATCGGCATCTCACTATCCGATCCTCAGGTATTTCAGAAATACACATCTGGACTTTAGAAATCGATCAGTACTGAGCTAAGTCTGTTCGGCGTCCAAGACATCGCGACCGCGAGCACAACTGCTATGGCGATCGAGAAGAACAAATCCCGCAGCGACAAAAGCACGAAGGAAGGTGCGACCTCGACAAAGGAAAAGCCGAGTCTGAAGAACAACGCTTCAAAATCGGGCACGGGTGCCTTTTGTGAACATTATCAAGTCGCGGGACATACCAAGGACAAATGCTACAAGCTTCATCCTGAACTTCGACCAAAGAAAAACGGACCAGGGAAAAGAACAGCCACGGCTACTGCAACGTCACCCGACAAAGAAGTTGTCCGAGTGAATTTGGTTAATGAGGTAGATATGACCTTGTCTCTGATGGCAATGCCAAAGGAGAAGGGTTCGGATCCACCAAACGACCATCACCTGACGGAGGACTTGTTCACCATCAACATCCAAGTGAAGCACGAAGTGGGCGCAGCGATATTCGATCCTGGAAGTCAGAAGAATCTGGTCTCCGCTGGACTGGTTCAGCGACTTGAGTTGAAGACAACCACACACCCGCGACCATATCTGCTGGGTTGGTTTACATCCGACGTGAACCAACAGATCACGAGTCAGTGTGTGTTGAAGTTTGTGATCTCTGCACGATATATCGATGAGGTGCAATGCGATGTTGTCCCTATCGATATCTGTCAAGCGATCTTTGGGAGTCCGTATCTGTATGATCGAGACGCTCACTTCCATCGGCGAGCGCAAGAGTACGACCTCACCAAAGGCGGAGTTAAGTTCGTGATCAGTAGAGACATCCACGTCAACACTTCGAATTTGATTACCGCAAATCAAGCCAAATGAATTGTTAATGCATGTCACAAGTATGTGCTTGTCATGATTCGACCCATTGGTCAAGGTGAGGGTACTCAACCAGCATTGTCGTTGGCGTGCCGAGAGGATTCTGGTTGTTTGTCGGGACTGCTGGAGAAATACAGTGATCTGTTCGAGACTACCCAGGGTCGTCCGCCGAAACGTCCAGTCGAGCACGAAATTCAGCTTGTGTCCGATGCGACACTGCCCAATCTGAGTATGTATCGCAACTCAGTATTGGAGAATGAAGAGATCAAGAGACAACTTGGTGAGTTGCTGAACGATGGTGTCATTCAACCGAGTAGTTCACCTTGTGGATCTCCTTTGGTGTTAGTGCCAAAGAAAGATGGGACTTGGCGTATGTGCATCGACTACTGAGCACTAAACAAGATCACCATCAAGAACTGGTACCCCCTTCCTCGTATTGACGACCTACTAGACCAATTGAAGCATGCCATTGTCTTCTCCAAATTGGATCCTAAGTCAGGATATCAAGTCAGCATCCGAGAGGAGGATACGTGGAAGACCGCGTTCAAAACACGACAATGTCAGTTCGAATGGCTGGTCGTGCCATTTGGTCTCGGCAACGCCTCGGTAACTTTCATGCGTCTTATGAATGACGTATTGAGATAGTTCATGGACGACTTTGTGATCATTTACCTCGACGACATACTAGTCTATAGTCGTTCGTGGGATGAGCACCTCATTCATGTCGAAAAGGTGTTCGAACAGCTTTGGCAACATCAACTTCGCCTCAACCGTAAGAAGTGCGAGTTTGGCCAACAAACACTACTTTACCTCGGATTCATGGTCAGCAACGGTATGTTGCAAATCGACCCGGATAAGGTAAAAGTTATTCGCGAATGGCCACGACCGCGAACAGTTATGGACGTGTGTAGTTTTGTGGGAGCATGCCAATATCTTCGAAAGTTCATCTGACACTTCTCGATTATGGCTTCTCCATTGCATGCATTAACCAGAATCATTCAGAAGTTCGAGTGGACAGGGAAACATGAGGACATGTTTCTCTTGCAAAAAAGGAAGATCAGCGAGGGGCCTCTGTTAGCTTTGCCGAATCTCCAGAAACCATTCGAGCTAGAAACCGATGCCTCAGGTTATGCGATGGGCGCAGTGATCATGCTAGAAGGTCGACCAGTAGCATATCACTCCGAGTTATTCCAGGGAGCTCAGAAGAACTACCCGACTTATGATAAGGAGTTATGTGCACTGCATCAAGCCGTGAAACATTGGCGGTGTTACCTCTTGGGTAAAGAGACTGTTGTCCACACCGACCATCAACCATTGCAATATTTGCAAACTCAGTCCAAGCTATAGCAAGCTCGGCACATGAAGTGGATGTCGTATCTACAGCAGTTTAATCTAGTGATTAAGTACAAGAAGGGCGTACACAACAAATTGGCGGACATGTTGTCGTGACCACCAGTTACGACCCTCTGTTTATTAGTGTTCATGTAGATCGAGCCCTCATGTCATGATGACTATACCAATATGTACAGTGAAGACCCAGATGTTCAAACAGCACTGACTGAGCTCGAAATAGGGAAACCTACAGAGTTTGTTTGGCAAGAAGGACTCTTGTACAAGGGCAATTTACTTTGCATACCTCGTGGAGCACCTCGAATTCAATGGATGCGAGAAGCGCACACATCGAAGGTCGCTGGTCACTTTGGGGTAACAAAGGCGTTGCAAAATCTTCACCAACATGTGTTCTGGCCGCGTATGCAGCAAGATGTGGCTAGTTTGTTTGAGGTTGTGGTCTCTGCAGCATCTCGAAACCAGCAAACTGGAAATTAGGTTTGTACACTCCTTTGCTAGTTCCATCGCGACCATGGGAGAGCATATCCATGGATTTCTTGGGGGGATTGCCTAAGACCTGACGTGGCAACGACTATCTATTCGTGGTCCTTGATTGGTTCTCCAAAATGATTATTCTTATACCTTGTCGAAAGACTATCACGGGAGAAGAAGCAGCTCGGGTATTCTTTCAACACGTTTGGACACACTTCAGACTGCCAACTTCTATTGTGTCTGATCGGTATACCCGGTTCCTTAGTCACTTTTGGCGATCGCTCTGGACGATGATGGACACCAAGCTAAAAAGGAGTACTGCTTTTCCTCCGCAAACTGATG
The DNA here is from genome assembly GCA_019359835.1 of Pharus latifolius. Classification (NCBI taxonomy): domain Eukaryota; kingdom Viridiplantae; phylum Streptophyta; class Magnoliopsida; order Poales; family Poaceae; genus Pharus; species Pharus latifolius. The sequence continues at coordinate 21,587,923 of CM033324.1, read as the reverse complement.
GTCAAACTGAGGTGGTAAATCGCACAGTCGTTCATCTTTTGAGAGGATATAACTCGAAGCACCCGAAGACCTGGGATGAAAGCATACCGTACCTGCAGTTTGCTTTTAATCGAGCAGTGCATGGTTCGACTGGAAAGTCACCGTTTGAGGTCTATTTAGGATTTCTACCACAGAGTCCATTCGACATGGAGTTTGTGATCCCTACCTCAGCACAGAACAGCAAGGAAGCATCTGATCAAGATCGAGCATAAAAGTTTCTGGAAGGTATTCAATGACTCCATCGAGAAGTTGAACAGAACTTGCTTAAAGCTCAACTCAAGTACAATGCGCGACATGATCGGCACCGAGTTGATGCGCAATTTCAAGAAGGTGATATGGTATGGCTACATCTGAGTAAGGAGAGACTTAAAGGTGAAGGTAAGAAACTCAAACCCATTCGTTATGGTCCTTTTCGGATTTTGTGGAAAGCGGGTAATAATGCTTGTCAGCTCGAGTTACCACCATACATGGATATTTACTTGGTTGTTAATGTTGAGCACCTCAAACTTTTCGAGCCTTCAATGCTAGATGATGAGCCAGATACCATAGTACCATCTGTTGAAGACTTGATCTATCAACGAGATGAACCTCTACGTGAAGATATGATTCTGGAGAAGAAGGTGACTACCACCCGCAGTGGCACAAAGGAGACTTTTTGAATCAGTCGGAAAGGTCAACGAGTACGTGCGGCAAAGTGGTACACTAGAGAAGATGGACAAGCCCAATTTCCACATTTCCAGTTTGATCGAGAGGTCGCAACAGGGGTTAGGTCCTTCTCAACAAGGGAGTCATGATCCGGGAGGATCTTCAAGTCCTGATCGCATACGGCTTCGCGACCAAGTCCTGATCGTATACGGCTTCGCGATCTTAACCGTGATCAAAAAGGTTTCATGACCATGGATTAGTTCACGACCAGGAAAAGGAATTTGTTCCCTGTTCAGAATTGTAATCCAATCCGTATATATATAACTAAGCTTATCCGTTTAGGATTAGTTAGCTAGTTAGTTATATGAGTCTAATATGTTTAGGTTACTGAGTCTGATACATACTCATACGGTTGGACTATAAATACCTTGTAATAGGTCTAGTTTAGATCATCGAATATTATTACAGCCTTGGATCATATATCCAGCTTATAGTTCTTTTGACGTAGGCAAGTGTGTCTAACGTTCGACGTGTAAAGCCCTCTTTGAAATAAAGAGTTGTGCAATTACTTTGAGCTGTGTTTCGATCAACCTTTGGGTTTTGGTATTTCTGAGTAAGATCCCGTTATTCCACATATTAGAATTTGGGCGAGCCTAGTGCGAAAACCAAGGCTAGGTCTCAAATGAATCAGAGGGGGAAGTCGTCGCCTTCGAAGCCTTCGTCGAAGCAAGCTTGTGACTCCCAGTGCATCCTCTGCTGCGGGACTTCCACCGGGAGTACCGGCTCTCGCTCAACCACTTAACCCAGAACACCCTCGTCCGTATGTGGTTGTTCATGTGGCTATGCAAGACAACCACCGGCGAGGAGCCCACCCTCCAGCTCCTCTGCTACTTCTACGAGCCCTTGGTGAGGGGCCCTCTAGTTATGAAAGACGGGCCCAAGTCGGCCTTTGGCTCAATTATGATTCAGCTGATGCCTGGTCGTACCGATGAGTACTCGGTGCAATCCTCCTGGGACCACTGGGGGGATTGGCTCCGGAGGTGGTTCTACCTCCGGTGGGTGACCCGGAGGTGACATACTCTCCGGAGCCTTCGTCCTACTGCCGATCGACCGGGCCGCTAGCCCCCGATCGGACTGAAAGGGAGATGGGCCTCCTCACCTTGATGGCGGAGGCCCGGTTCCGGAGGTCCATGCGGGATCTCGTGGAAGAGATGGGGCTCCTCCTGGTAGTGCCCTTCAACACCCGCCGAGGGAGCGGGGTGAGCGCGGCGCACCGCCCGCCCCGGATGGCGGTGGCGGAGCATAAGTCCCTAAACTTATTCCTTCAAGGGAAGGCATTTCCTAACTTCCTCTTTTTTGTAGTATGGTCCTATGACTGGTCCCGGAAGATAGCGATCAATCTCTTCGGGAGATACTACAGGGACGAGCATGAGCGGGTTGTGAATGTCGTCGGGGAGGGCCCTCCCCGGAACATCGTGGCTGAGGTGTTCAAGCTGAGGCTTCTCACCCGTGGAGGGCTCTCCCTAACCCCTTCCTTGCACAAGAGGGGGAAGGAGGCGACCGGGGGGCCATCAAAGGGTGCCTAGGCGCAAAAAATCCCCGTGAGGGCCCGGGCTCAGAGGAGCCCCGTGAAGGCCCGGGCGCAGCCCCCAGCTTCGCCCATGAAGGCCCCCACCGTCACGCCGGTGAAAGCACCATTTATGGCTCTGGCGAGGCCGCCGATCACCCCCGGTGGGGTGGACAAACCCTTGGGGTGCGATGGTTGGGGAAAGACTCGGGGCGTACATCTCTGAGTCGGAGCCGCATCGAGGGTGCGATGGCCGGGGTGGGTCAGGGCTCCGACTCAGAGATGTATGCCCCGAGCCCTTCCCCGACTCCTGCTCTTGCGGAGGTTCGGCCGCCACCGCCGTGGGGCGTGGTCTCTGTTTGGTTCAAGATACCAGGGGCCCTACCGATGTCCTCGATCTTGGCCCTAGAGGCAGGCCCCCTGGTGGGCCGGGCGATGGCTTCGGCTCCCCCTCCACCCGGGAAGGGCAAGGGCCTCTTCATCCATCTCGGGGTCCCAGCCCCACCGATGGATCTAACATCCAGGACTTCTGATGGTGGGACCCCGGATAACGGCACCGCGGTGGGTGGAGAGGTTTCCCGGGGGAGCCACCCGGAGGATGATGCAGAAGGCTGTGAGGAGGTGATCTCCTCTGGACTCTAGGTAAATGTCAACAAGTTTTTGCTTTGCTTTGCTTTGCTTTCGCTTTTTGACGGCTTCCCTCTCCAGATGGTGGCGTTGGCCCGGGGCCTTTGGGCTTGATTCACCGCATGCCTCCGAGCCACCGAGGAGGTGATAGCCTCCGAGCGCTCCAGGAAGGAGAAGGTGCTTGGGGACCTAGCCGTTATGGAGGGAGTGATAGCCTCTGAGCGGTCCGAAAAGGAGAAGGCGCTCAGGACCTAGGCACCGCTGAGGGGGTGATCACCTCCGAGTGCTCCGAGAAGGAAAGGGCACTCGGGGAGCTTGCCGGGGTCCGAGCTTGGCTCGCGGCAGTTGAGGACACTGCCTCTCGGCTCCGGAAGGAGCCACAAGTAGAATGGGTCGTCTCCCGAGAGGCAGAAGCCTCGGGCGCCCACACAGTCGTCTCCAGGGGGAAGATGATCTATTCTGCCCTGGAGGAGCTCGGGGTCGAGCTCGGGCCGGGGGGTGACTCCGATCCGGCTTCGTCATCAGTCAAGGAGGCCATGTATTTTCACGATATGCAGGTCTCCCTCATCCTGGTGGCGGCGGACGTCCGGGCACGGGACCTCGCCGTCCCGGTCATAGCCCTGGCGGCAGCTCTCGTGGAGCACCACGGGGCAGGAGCCCGGGTGATCGGGGAGTTGCTCCCCCGGAGTTTCCCCGGCTATTTCGAGGCCCAGTGGGAGGGGCTCGAAGAGCTTGCCGGGGCCATCTTCGATTGGATCACCGGCGCGATGGAATTGGATGGTGCACACCTAGCGCAAGACGCGACGGCAGCGGTCCTCTTGGGGGGGAACAAAGACAGGCAAGTATGAGCTCCCCTTGGTTATATAGGTTTTTCTTTTGTTAGGGCTTTTGGTTCCCGGTAGCTTCTTTAGAAGAAGCCATGGAAAAATGTAAATTTTTGATTCATGAACTGGAAACAACTCTTTTTGCTAAGCCTTGTCCACTTGTAAGAAGGTGTCCCTAGAACTTGTTCCCAGGGAGTTTCCAAGTCCTAGAAGGCGTAGCCCGGCTAGTGCCCTGGCGGCCTCCCCTTTGTTGAGCCTCGCCGCTGGGGGAAACACCGATGGCCTAGTCCCCGGGCTTGCTTATGATGTTTCCACGGTGGGGGGGTGCTCTCTGGGAGCCAATTCGGCGCAGTGGCTCCCGGAGTGGCATTTAGACAATTTCGACAATTGTCAAGCCGAGTTGTCTTCTCTGAAGCCAAGGTCCCGGAGGGTCCCGTTGCTTTAGATACCCCCCAACCGGCTACGAGTATTGGCCAGAGGACCTCCTTCAAAGGGCCTTCCGGTGAGTAAGGAGCTTGTACAAGGACATCTCCTGGGAGTTGTCGGAAGGCCTCCGAGAATATTAGATGTAGTTGCTCACCGGAGGGGGTTGTCCTCTGGGGTAGTTTCCTGTGGGAGTTTAACTCCCCGGGTTTTACCCTGTTTTTGCCCAAGCATCATCGTCCCGGGGACGCCTTAGCCCACCAGGGGGGGTTGTGCCCCGGTTCAATGTCCAATCAATAAAGGATTTTCCTTGTTGTTTTTGTAGAGATTTTTCCGACACGCTTGCCCGGGTCTGGAGTAGTCCCCCCCACAGTGGGGGGTAGTTCAGTACTACGCGTTGTGGGTGAGGAACGAGAAAGCCCCCAGTAAGAGGAAAAAGCCAGAGGGTCACACATAGGATTTCTTGTAGATAATTTTCTGAGAATTCCCCGAGTCAATATTCCCGGAGCCGGACGAAAATTTTCCCGGACGAAAAATTTTGAGACCCGGGATATGCTCCTAGAGGAGGGCGAGCGCTATGACAGGCTCTGAGTGTTTGAGGGGGAACTAGTCTCTCAAATTGACTCGTTACTGCAGTTCATGGGAATTGGGTTGCCACTTACCCCCTCAGTCCATGAGGGGTTACTGTAAGCCACCCTAAGGGAGCGGGGCTCCCATTGTAGGGACTTTTAGGTTGCGATAGCCTACGTCCTCACTGGGAGGGCATCCTCGTGAAGATGGCATCCTCATGGAGTGGGTATTGCCTTTGAAAGCAGTTAGATGAAAATTCGCAAAGGAAATCCGAAAGTGCATGAGAAAAACACTTGCATTGAAGTAGATACAAAGCCTCCCCCTGCAGAACTGCGACGGGGGAGGGAACAGTGAGTACAACGCCTCCCCCTACGATGCCGCAATGGGGGAGGGAGTGAGCTCAGAGGCTAGATGTAGAACTTGTGGATCAAGCCTATGTTCCAAGTGTACTTAGCTCTTCGTCTTCAAGGTTGGAGAGCTTATAAGCCCCTGAGCCCAGGACCGTAGAGATTCTGTATGGGCCTTCCCACTTAGGGCTGAGTTTGCCCTGGGCCTGGGGGTCAGTCACGCGCTTGAGGACAAGGTCCCCAAGGCGGAATGCTCTCGCACGGATGCGCCGATTTTAAGTGTGCGCCATTTTGTGCTCGTAGATGGCATGGCGGAGGAGCGCTCTATCGCGCTCTTCTTCGACGAGGTCGACTTCCATCCATTGATTTTCTTCGTTGACTTGGTACACCGCAGCCGTAGCTCTGTCCTGGAGCTTGACTCACAGCGATCGCAAACCGATCTCTGGGGGGAGGACCGTCTCGGCCCCATATATGTGCGAGAATGGGCTACGCCTAGTTGCTCAGTTTGGGGTCATGCACATGGAGTAGAGGACGTTGGGGAGCTCTTCCACCCATGCGCCTTGCCGGCAGGCAGCCTGCTCGAGTCGCCGACGTAATCCCTGTAGGATCACACCGTTAACTCTTTCAACAGCTTCGTTGCTTTGGGGGTGAGCTACGTAGGCGAAGTGGGGTGGCGCCCAAGGTTTCACAGAACTCCCAGAAATGTGCCGAGTAAAACTGAGTCCTGTTATCGAGTGTGATTTCTTGGGGTACCCTGAAATAATAGACGATGTTCTTCTAGAAGAACCTCTGCACCGCCTGGGAGGTGATGCTGGCCAAGGGCTCAGCCTTCACCCACTTGGAGAAGTAATCCACAGCGACCACCACATACTTGTAGCCCCCCGGCGTCGGGGGGAAGGGACTGAGGAGATCCACCCTCCAACATGCGAAGGACCAAGTAATCGGGATGGTCTGTAGTGTGGTGGAGGGTAGTTTGGAGCCCTTCGCCATTTTTTGATAGGCCTCGCATTCAGAGACAAGGTCTCGCGCATCACGGACCGCGGTAGGCTAGTAGAAGCCCTAGTGGATAACCTTCGCTGCGATCGCGCGAGGGGCTAGGTGAGAGCCGCAGCTCCCCGAGTGTATGTCCTCGAGAAGCTGAAGCCCCTCTACTCGCAAAAGACAATGGAGCAAGGCCGAAGCACCCCGCTTGTAGAGCCTCCCCTCCAGCAAGAGGTACGCCTATGCCTTCGCACGGAGGCGCTTGGCCACGACACCGTCGGGGGGCTCCTCCCCCTTATGAAAGAGACGAGGGGATCCATCCATGACTCTGCTCTGGAAATTTCAGAGACCGTGTCGTGGGGCTCGCTATCTGATTTGGGGGTGGTCACCGAAGGCCTTTTGATGACTTCCAAGAAAGCGCCCCCGGGAAGGGGTCCCCGGGTGCTGGCCACCCGTGCCAAGGCATCAGCTCGGTCATTGTCCCTCTGGGGGATATGTCGGGCCTCAAGGCCCTCGAAGTATTTCTCCATCTTGCGTACTTCCCCCAAGTAGAGACTCAGGTTTTGTCATGGCACAAGTATGATTTGTCCATTTGGCAAACCACGAGCTGAGAGTCCCCCTTGACCAAGAGGCAACGAATCCCCAGGGAGCGCGCGAGGCATAGCCCCAGGAGCAGGGCCTCGTACTTGGAGACGTTGTTTGTGGCAGGGAACTCGAGCCTTGCCGTGTACTCCAGTGTCCTTCCCTCGGGGCTTCCGAGGACTACCCTTGCCCTGGCCCCAGTGAGACACAGGGAGCCGTCGAACATGAGCGTCCAATGGTCGTCGCGCTGGGGTGGGTCGACGGGGGAGCCCCCCTCTGCCCCAGGGACAAGGGTCCATTTCGCCACAAAGTCAGTGAGGACTTGTGATTTTGATGGCAGAACGGCCCGTCAGGGAGAGGGAGAAGTGGGCCAGCTCGGCTCCCCACTTCCCTATTCGGCCAGTGGCCTCTTTGTTCCGTAGCAAATCTTCTCAGGAAGTAATGGCGAACCTTTCGGGACGCCATCAGAAGGGCGTAGCAAATCTTCTCCAGCTCTGTGTACCGTGTCTTAGCCCCATGGAGGGCTTCGCTCACATAGTACACAATGCGCTGCTGCCCGTCCTACTCCTTTACTAGTACTGCACTCACAGTGATCTAGGTGACCGCGAGGTAAATGAGCAGGGGTTCTTCTGGAGGGGAGCTCATGGGTATCGGGGGACTTGTGAGGTACTTCTTCAAGTTGTCTAAGGCAGCTTGGGTCTCGGGGGTCCATCTGAATCCCTCGAGACCCCGGAGGACCTTGAAGAACTGGAGGCCGCATTCTCCCGACTGTGAGATGAAGCGGCTTAGTGCGGCTTGGCGGCCGGTAAGCCGTTGTACGTCTTTCACCGAGAGTGGCGAGGACATGTCCAACAGGGCCCGAATTTTTTTGGGGTTGGCCTATATGCCTCGCTGGGAGATGAGGAAGCCAAGTAGCTTCCCTCCCGTGCACGCCAAATGTGCACTTCTCCGGGTTGAACTTCAACCCGTACTCGCGAAGGTTGTGGAAGTTTCCTCTAAATCTTCAAGGTGAGCGATCGCACGAAGGCTCTTGACGACCACGTCGTCGATGTAGACCTCTACATTGCGGCTGATCTGATCCTTGAGGACCAGGGACATGAGGCACTGGAAGGTTGCCCCAGCGTTCATGAGCCCGGAGGGCATGTGAACGTAGCAGAAGGTGCGGAGGGGAGTTATAAAACTCATCTTTTCCTCATCCTCCTTGGCCATCTAGACTTGGTGGTAGCCCGAGTACGCGTCCAGGAAGCTCATGAGCTCGCACCCCATGGTCGAATCCACCAACTGGTCAATCCACGGGAGTGGGAAGTTGTCCTTCGGGCAAGCCTTGTTGAGGTCGGTGAAGTCCACGCACATCCTCCACTTGCCACTGGACTTTTTCACCAGGACAGGGTTCGCCAGCTACTTGGGGTGCAAAACCTCCCGAACGAACCCCTCCTCTCGGAGCCTGGTGATCTCGGCTTTGATGGCTTCTTGGCACTCAAGGGAGAGCTTCCTCAATTTTTGCTTTACTGGGGGGCGGCCGGGCGTTATAGCGAGCTTGTGCTCGATAACATCCTGGGCAACGCCCCGCATGTTTGCAGGCTTCCATGAGAAGATGTTGGAATTTTTGCGAAGGACGGCCGCGAGTTGCCCCGCGTGCTCCTCGGGGATGTCCGCCCCGATCTTAACATCTTTTCCCCGTCCCCCAGGGATAGTCAAATCTTTCGGGGGTCCCCCTCTCAGCGTGGTTTCGGGAGAAACTTCCCGAAGGGAACAATCAGGGTATTCGGAGCAGGGGGGAGCTCCCCCCCGGGGCCTTGATCAAGTTGACGTCCCCAGTCATCGAGGTGGCGCGCTCGTAGAGAGCACGGGTCGTGTCTTCACTGCCTCGGGCAGTGATTACACCACGAGGCCCAGGGATCTTCACACAGAGATAGCTCTATTGGATTGCCGTTCCCAGACGGTTGATCGTGGTTCTCCCCATGATTGCATTGTACGAAGAGGGGAGATCCACTACGTCGAACCGGGCCATCTCCGTTTGGTAGTTGTCCGGGGCGCCGAAGGTCATGGGAAAGTCGACTTCCCCACCGGGTAGATAGTCTTCCCAGGGACTAAGCCCTGCAAGGGCCCAGCAGCGGTTTGCAGCAGTTTTTTGTCTACCTGCATTTCCCTAAACACTTTCAGGTACAGGATGTCTGTGGCCCTTCCGCCGTCGACGAGGATGCGTGCCAATTGGCAGTTGAAAATGGTAGCAGAGACGATGAGCGCGTCATCGTGGGGGAAGCGAACCCCGCACGTGTTCTCCGCTTTAAAGGTGAGGGGGACGTTTGACCACTTTGGTGGCCAGGACGCGTTCAGCACCCCAACCACCTTTACTTCCCGCGTGTACTCCTTACACTGGCGCTTTGAGTCCTGCCTTGAGGCGGATCCTCCGGTGATGACGTTTACACGTCTCTGGGAAGTTTGGAAAGGTAGCTCCTCGGCTGAGCTCCTTTCTTGTGCCTCTCTCTGCTGCTCCCTTGAAGGAGCAGGGAGGGCCACCAAAGCTAGCGGAGGGGGCAAGGAGGCAGGGCTCCACCCTGCCCGCGCTGGTCGAGGAATGCGCGAAGTTGCAGGAGCTAGTTGCATTCCCGAGTGGCGTGGGTAGTAGACTTGTGGAAGGCACACCACAGGTTGGCTGTGCCCTCCTTGCCGCATGTTTTGGGCTCTCCCGGTTACGGGAGGACTGGCCCCCTGCCTTTCAGCCTAGAGAAGGGACGATTGCCCTTATTGGCTTTGCGTGAGCCACCTTCACCCTCGAGGACAAAAGTGTCTCGAGGCCATGGCTCGCTGCGATTGGCCCCCTTGGGGTGCTTTGAGAGGTCTTTGGCCTCCCGTTCGGCGGGGGCAGGCGCCCCCTGGTTTTTCATCTAGAGGATGTCTTCCTCGGCTTGAGCGTCACGCCCGGAGGTACCCCCAGGTCAATGCCCAGAGGCGCTCCGGCATTGGAGCCAGCGGTCGCTCCAGAAGTCTTCCCCACTCCAGCACCCGTCGCCGCCTCGGATGTTCACCCGGTGCTGGGTCAGTCCCACGCGCCAGTGACATCTCCCGGGCCTGTGACCAATGCGCATCAGCCCCCTCCTCCCACGGGACCGCCCCCAAGGGCTCCCCCGGTGGATCAGACCCACTTCACCCGAGAGGAGGTTGAGAGAATGTGCACTGCAAAATCTGGGGAGGTTCCCTCCCACTATCGGTCGGAACTCCCCTGACTCGCGGTCGCGGCGAGCCATGCTCCCAGCTCGACCGGGGGAGGAGACCAGTTGAAGAGGCTACCGCCACCTCCATGGGGTACCCGGAGATCCAAGAGGTTAGCTCGACTAACCCCGAGGAGAAAAGGCGCTACCGCCGTGCCGGCGGGCCACTGGACCCGTCCCCGACTCCGACAACGAACGTGCGTCCCCTGTTAAAGGGGATGGTGACTGGGAATCTACCAGGGAGGTTGAGGGGGCTAACCAGCCGCTGTGCTACCGCCTCCGATGCATCCGCTGGTCATGGCCTTACCACCCGCCACACATCAAGAATTACAACGGTGAGGCCGATCCTTACAAGTTTTTGCAGGTGTACTCCACAGCCATCTCGGCGGCTGGGGGGGATGATGTTGATCGAAGGATGCCGACTAGGGGGGGGGGGTGAATAGGCGGTTTTTAAATTTTTACTTTTAATCTAGTGATTAACACCCTAAATTACAATAACAATGCTCAAAAGATATGAATGAAAACACAAGACAAGTTTTGCAATTTCTAAAGAATTAAGAGCAACAATTCAATCTCTTGGAATATAAAGCAAGTAATAGAAATAACGAAGAGATCGAATTTTTCCCGAGGTCTTAGAAATTTGCCGATTTCCACTAATCCTCGTTGAAGCGCTCTTCGCTAGAGCTTATGCTTCAATTTCACTGGGGGTAGCCCTTCTCCTCTCTGGATAGGCGAGCTCTGAGCCTTTACAATCAATCGCTAGGCCTCTTCGACACACACCGTCGATGGAGGGATCGCCGGACCTTCCGGGTTGTCTAGGTGACGACAATCACCAAGAGTAACAAGCCTAGCACCTTGCTTGATCAACCTCAAAGCTTGAAGAACAACTATGCAAATGCAAATGGCTTGAAATCAACTTCACTCAACTAGCACTGAAGGTTTGCTCAAGATTTGACTTCAATTGCTAGAGAATGAGTGTGAGAGGGTTTGCAAACTGTTGCACAAGAGTTGAGAGATGAATTTCATGTGTGTACAACATCTACAAACAGTGGGGTTTATATATTCTCAGCAAAACAGTCGTTTTCAAGAAAATTGGGTGAAAGTTGTACTGGCCGGACATTGTCCGGTCACTTCGGACAATGTCCGGTCAGTACAAAAAAGTTGACCGTTGCTCACGTGAATTTCAAGTGTCAGTAGCCGTTTGAGAAATTTTGTGAAGGCCGGACAAATGGATTTGTCTGGACAGATGTATTTGTCTCTGTTAACACTCCTGTTTAACCCCACATATACACGCCGGACAAATACGATTTATCCGGACAAAATGTCCGGAGAAATACATATGTCTCTGTTGACACCTGGTTTAAATAACACAACAATTTATATGGACCAGACATATGTGATTTGTCCAGACAAAATGTCCGGACAAATACATATGTCTCTGTTAACACATGTATATTCAGCTTATCAGAAAATGTATTTGCCGGACATTGTCCGGTCACTTCGGACAATGTCCGGTGCGTTTCAGATAAATGCTTCCGGACAAATACATTTGTCTCAATTAAACTTGTCGTGAGAGTTGTATTGGCCGGACATTGTCCAGCCTATATCGGACAGATACACCGGACAAGTTTATTTGTCTTTGTTTAACGTTTTGCAAAATTCAAAAGATATTTGTATTGGCCGGACATTGTCCGGTCACTTCAGACATTGTCCGGCCAGTTCAAAACGAAAACAGGATCACTGAATTTTACTCAAATTCAACTAGGGGCTAGATGCATATGCAAATATGTTTTCAAAGACTTCAATGTTGATCAAAAGACTCATGCTAAGACCCCTCTTAATAGTACGACCATCTAACCTAGAAATTTTCAAAAAGTAAAAATGCTAGGTTTAGATACTTGTACTTTTGTCGGAGTTTTCGTCGTTTTTGCTTCATGGAGTCTTGATAATCTTGATTTGCTCTTTCTTGATGCTTTCCCCTCTGTTTAACCTGAGTCTCACACACATAGGTTAGTCGCATATTTCACGGATGTCATTAATCACCAAAACCCTAATTAGGGCTCAAGATTCAACAATCTCTCCCTTTTTGGTGATTGATGACAACCGTTATGCATAAAACACATAGATATCAAGAATGAACATAAGCATATAGTGCTCCCCCTGAATCATACAACCAAGCTCATGAACATGTCCATAACAAGATATATGAGACCACATATACATATCCAAATAACAATTTCATTTCATAGATATATGGGACCACATATACATATCCAAATAACAATTTCATTTCATAACAATCCATAATAGCATGTCCATACACATATCCAAACAACGCGACATAACAGCATAAATCATCCATACACGTATCCACAATATGACATAACAATCCATCATAACAAACGACATAACAATCCATAATAACAGATGACATATCCACAACATATCCACAATACGACATAACACTCTCTCCCCCTTTGTCATCAAACAACCATAAAGGGAGAAGACATACACACAAGTAGTATAAATACATAAGTACAAATGGATCTAGGACTGCGGAGGATGGTCGGAAGAAGGATCACCGTGATGACGACGCTGATACTGGCCTGCGTCAAAGCGTCCCTGCAGCTCAGAGATGTCGTGACTCATAGAATAGATACGAGGCTCGATGATGTTGAGTCGATGGTCAATGGAGCTCAATCTGGAGTCGACCTCATCAAAGCGAGTCTCGAATCTCATAGACATCTGATCTAGACCCTCCATGATCATCATGTAAGGAGCCGAGACATCAGGACTCTGAGATATGGAGTAGGATTGGAGAGGAGAAGGAGCTCCCGCTACCGGAGACATGTGCTCATCTTCATGGCCGGTGATCCTACTTGGTTTTCATAGCGAATAAGGATCCCCAAGCTCTTCATCCGGTAATACTCCATCGAGGATGGACGAGATGCTCGATGTAGCCCAAAGTAGGTCAGGGTGTGAGCTATGAAGGGTGCGAAGGGAAAAAGCCTCTTCGAGTCCATCTGAACCTCCTGCATCTCGTGGAACATGAACTCAACAATGTCGAAAGGAGTCTCGTCAACTTGGGCCTTCAACAGACGTAGCATAGTGGATGTGATGGCCTCGCGATCTCCGGTTTTGGGCAAGATGGTCATGCGGTTGAGCTTTTCCAAAATAGCAACCTGAGGGATCAGTTGAGAGACTTTACCAATATTTGGATCTGGATTATCGAAGAGATGGACGACATCTTCAACTCAAACTTCATCAAAGGCGAAAAGGCTGTTGTCGATGTGCTCAATCTGTAGAGCCTCTTCAAACTGTGCCTTCGTGAGTGTTCTCTTCAAGTTGTTGTTCATGAATACGATGTGGGATCGATCTGAGGCCACATGAAGAGATGCAAAGAAGGATCGGATGATATCCACATTCCACTTCCAGTCTTCCTTCATCTCGGTGAAGGAGTACATACTGATCGCCAGGAACTTGCTTCTTAGTGGATAATTCACTTTGCTCTCGATCAAGTTCCAGTCGATGGCCTGATGCTCAAAGACTTTGGCGGAGGAGAAGCGGGTGTAATATTGGGACATCTGAAAAGCATTCCAGAAGTTCCTCTCAGTGCAGGTCCTCGGATGCTCATAGGGATTCTTTCGACGAAGCCGCCGAATAGCACTAGCGGTGAAAGTCTGATGGCCCCTAGGTTGCTGATCACCGCTACTGCTGCTGCTGTCATATGAGTCTGGATCAACAATGGGAGAGCCTATGGGAGATGCTGGAGCGGCATCATCCTCATCGACTGCCAGGGAATCCCAATCAATAGGTTGTGCCTGTTGGGAAGATCCAGGACCATGGCGACGGCTAGTTTGTTTCACTCGTCCTGACATGCTGACTCTGGTAGAGAGATAGATATAGAATTTGATCATGATATGACTTGATGAGAATGCCATGAAATGCATGAACTAGTCCTCATGTGAATATGAAAAACTCATTTGACTTAGTTTGAACTATATCACATTCATGCATTCACTCATAGATGCTTGTTTAGACTTCATATCATCACTTTCTGCAATTTGATTTGGCTCTACTCAATTTGCTTTGTTCATAGTTAAGGTTCTAATGTAAGCCAAAGAAATCATCCTCTATATACTCATCTCTATATTCATTTAGTGCATGCCATAACCTTGTACAAATTTGGTGTGAATCTATGTTTTAACAGTTGATCCAACTAGTTTATTATATTTCCATAAGAACCAACTTGATTTTGTCACAAATCCTAACCCTAGAGAGCATCTTGATACTCATACCATGCATGTCTATGATATGCTTCAATTTTGCAAAAATCAATTGAGATGAGACCACTCCTAGATGTCAATTTCATGAGTCTCTAAGCAATTTAGGCATGCAAAATCATTTAGACAATTTCAAACCCTAGAATGAAATGAGATGAAATGCATGAATTAGAGAGGAGAAGAGGAAAACTGACCCAAACCAAGGAAAGAGGAGATGCACAGGAGCCCAAATCTGAGGCCGGACGAGAGGAGATCGGACGAGACCTTGTGTCCGGTGAGGAGAGGAGAACAGTGGTGAGAGGAATCAGCAGTAGGGCAAAACAAAAAAAACTTCTGTCGATTTGTGGAAGAAAGGGACTTCAGGAGTTTCAATAACCGAACAGGTATGCACACACCAGACAATGTCCAATCTGGCCGGACAGTGTCCGATATGGCCGGACAGAGTCCGAACTGGGCAGACAATGTCCAGTCAGTTCAGATAAGTTCCTGAAACTTCTGAATTTTTGTGTTTTTCGCAAATTTGTCTCAATCAGAGGTTTAATTCCAGTATGAACTCAATTACCATGTTGGGAATATAGCCAGATAGCCTTGAGTTGGATATGAGAGAAGAAAATCTTGATATGAGCCTCCAAAGGATGTTTTCGGGTAAAACGAGTAAAACAGAACGAATTTTCACCAAATCTTCAAATCTCAATGAAACTTGGATTTTTCTGAGATGTTTGGACTTGTATGAATTTAAAATACTATTTCAAGCCAAAACATGGAAAAGATTTTGGCTCAAACAGCAAAATTCACAAAATGCATGTTTTGGGTATTTTCGTGTCAAAGCTCGTTTTCAGGCGACTTGGAAAATGTGATAATTTGCAAACCGTTGGTCCTTTGAGAAAAAGTTCAACATGAACTATCTTCGAATGATTGATCTCTAAGTGTTTCATGTAGAAAATTTTTGTCAAAACTCAACCGATTTTAATTTATGGAAATGAGTCATTTTAGGCCAAAACAAGATCCCTAGATCTTCAATTTTGTCAAAATTCTACATTTTAGCTCGAAATCCTTTCTTTTCACTTTCAAAACCTTTGAGCGCATATTTGAAAGGTATTTTTGAAGGTTTTGTGTTATTTTTACATATTTTGAGTATTTTAGCACTTTTTCACCTTTTTGATTGTAAAATGACCCTTTTAATAAAAGACATGCATATTTTTCATTTTTGTACACAATTTTGGGTATACAAGCATTCAATGAGCTTGAAGTTGCTCCCCCTTAATGTGTTATCCAAGTTTTGTTGAGAAAAGACAAAGAGGTGAACTTTTGGTCTTTTTCTTCAAAATAGGAAGTGATTGGCATAGATGCCTACATTGATTGAGTATGTATATATATATAAGTAATAGTATACATGCTAGACACAACCATACTAAGACCATTTCAAGACAAGCAAGAGATCAAATAACATTTGAAATGTCAATAACATTCAATTCATTTCTTAACTTGCTAAATCTTGACTCATCCAAGGGTTTAGTGAATAAGTCCGCTAATTGATTTTCGGTTGAAACATGACTAATCACTATATCCCTTTTTGATACATGATCCCTTAGAAAGTGATGTCTAATGTCAATGTGCTTTGTTCGAGAGCGTTGAACGGGATTGTTAGCAATTTTAACGGCACTCTCATTATCACTTAAAAGTGGAACACAATTGACTCTTATGCCATAATCTAACAAAGTTTGCTTCATCCATATAAGTTGTGGACAACAACTACCGGCCGAAACATATTCCGCCTCGGCGGTTGAGAGTGCAATCGAATTTTGTTTCTTTGAAGTCCATGAGACTAATGATCTTCCTAGAAGTTGACATCCACCGGAAGTACTTTTTCTATCAATTTGACAACCGGCATAATCAGAATCCGAATATCCTAGGAGATCAAAGCTAGCATTCTTAGGGTACCAAAGGCCTATGTTTGGTGTATGTTTTAAGTATCTAAAGATTCTTTTTACTGCAATTAAGTGACATTCTCTAGGAGCAGCTTGAAACCTAGCACACATGCATACACTAAACATAATATCCGGTCTAGAAGCAGTAAGATATAATAAACTACCAATCATAGAACGATATAATTTGAGTTCTACCAGTTTACCTCCCTCGTCCAAGTCCAAATGACCATTTGTAGCCATGGGAGTCTTGATTGGCTTTGCATAATCCATGCCGAATCTTTTGAGCAAATCCTTCACGTATTTGCTTTGACTTACGAATATACCTTCTTTGATTTGCTTAATTTGAAGTCCGAGGAAAAAGCTCAATTCTCCTATCATAGACATCTCAAATTCCTTGGACATGGTTTCATCAAAAGCTTGACAAAGAGATTCATTAGTGCAACCAAAAATTATATCATCGACATAGATTTGGCAAACAAAGAAGTCATCATTTATGATTTTGGTAAAGAGAGTTGTATCAATTTTTTCAACCTTAAAACCTTGTGAAATTAGGAAGTTTCGCAATCATTCATACCAAGCCCTAGGGGCTTGCTTAAGACCATAAAGTACTTTTGAGAGTTTATAGACATGATTTGGATATTTTGGATCTTCAAAACCCGGTGGTTGCTTTACAAATACAAGTTCGAAAATTTCACCATTTAAGAAGGCATTTTTAACATCCATTTGAAATAGTTTGATTTCAAAACATGATGCGAATGCAAGTAAGATACGAATGGCTTCTAGTCCAGCTACGGGAGCAAAAGTTTCATAAAAATCCAATCCCTCAATTTGAGAATAACCTTGTGCTACCAATCTAGCTTTATTTCTTACAACTATGCCATTTTCATCTTGCTTATTCCGAAAAACCCATTTTGTGCCAATTACATTGTTTCTAGTAAAGTTATTCAATTCACGGTTCTTCATCGCAGTACGCTGCCTACGTTGGCTTGTTGGCGAAAGAAATGGTGAAGATCACCGTCGAGAGCTGGAAGGACGTGAAGGGCGAGATCTTGGTTAGCTCGGTCGAGAAGATGCTTAAGCCCGGCGTGTTTCTCAAATCAGGACCTATAGAAAGCATCTTACATTTTTTTGCATGCACCAGCTTGTGGCCAGATGCTTACTTGCTTGGAGAAAAAGAATTGTTGTTATTTGCACAACCATTCTACACCATCACTACACAGAACAACATCTTGGAAGGTAGGTTCTTTTTGTTAATGGAGTTGAGTTGAGTTGATCGAGTTTGAGTCCGAGCAAATCACCAATACGTACAAATGTATGTCGACGGCAGTTCCAGCTCCTCGGGCGTCTTCGAACTGAACTCCTATGGTTAAGTCCAATGTGGTTCAGACATTTGCTGTTTTGGATGAATGGATTTGTGATGTATCAGGTCTAACTTGTAGTCGGTAGTTGCATTGTGGCAACCTGCAAAGGTTCTCTTTTATGTAAAATGTATGGGCCACTGGGTCCTCGTCGTGATCTGTTGTTAATTTCAGACGTGGCTTTTCTAACATACATCGAATGTGTGAATTGTTGTATTTGTATATTGTTGTATATTTGTGTATCATGTATTGCTAATTGGGACATGAACTTGAATGTGCAGGGAGTATTTGTGTATTTAATTGTATTGGTAGGTAGGTGTGTATTTGTACTGCTGTTTCAGACATGCACTTGAATTTGTGAACTGGCATGTGTATGTTTGTACCTGAATTTGTGAATTGGCATGTGTAATTTCTTTGGCAAGATGAAGTCCCAAGTACCTAAGAAAAGTATTTTTGTGTCTCCTAGTTAATCCACAAATTAGCACTTCTTGAAATATTGCTTTATCTTCTAGTTAAGATCCGTTTGATGTAAGATCTGTTTGATGTAAGATCTGTTTGGTGTTACATTGATATGATTCCTTGAATGTGAGAAATGGCATGTGTATGTTTGTCCCAGTTTGGTACCAGTACCTCCTCTAACGGTAAGTACACATATTTACCGATAGGAAAACACATATATTTGCTCAGTCATGCATATTCTAACGGTAAATACACATATGTACCGATAGAAAAACTCTTGCTCGTGTGTCATGCATCATCTAACGGTTCGTACACATATCTACCGATAGAAAAACTCATGTAGGTGCTGTGTCATGCATGATCTAACCGTCAATACACATATTTACCGAAAGAAGAAGTCCTGTACTTGCTCGGTAATGTACATTCTCTAACGGTATGTGTGTGTTTTTACCGATAGACTATGTGAGCGTCAAATTACCTAAGTTAGTCTAACGGTTATTTCATGTATTTACCGTTAGAAAAAGGTCCATTATAAGAAAAACCCCACTCGACCATTGCTGAGCTGCTCTTTAATTTGTTCTGTTGCACTCTGTGTCCCTCTGTTTGTGACGAAAGTTCCACGCCCGCAGCTACACTGCTAGGGTGATCAGCGCAGGGTGGAGGGAAGTTGATTGCGCCCCTCTCTTTAAGGTACGCTTAATTGTCGACACTTATCTCTCTCTCCCTCTAGATCTCCCTTCCTCTCTACTTGCAAGCTAGCTGTATTGTGTAGTTCCAAGTTTGTAGCTCTAAGCTTGGGAGCTTGGTAGCTGGAAATGCGTTATGTTTTAGGAGCTAACTAGCTTGTATTGTGTAGTTAGCTAGGTTAATTAGTGTTAATTTCATCAGGCTAGGGTTCAACACATGTATCTATTGTAAGAGGCTGTACATGTACATATACATAACTTAATCGGGCAGGTTTCATGCATGCATGGCTGACTCGTTAAAGTTTGTTAATTGTAGATGGACAGGAAATATTGGATGTATAGAATAAAACGTACTACTTTTGAATATTTGGATGGTGTGAATGAGTTTATTAAATTTGCTGAGCAACAAAAGGAGAGGAAGGGAGAGAAAAATATGCTCTGTCCTTGTACAGATTGTATGAACTTGAAGAGGTTTAGCAACTCTGATCAAATTAAGAGTCATTTGATTCGTCCTGGTTTTAACGCGCGATACACCCGTTGGATATGGCATGGCGAAGATCTTGAGGAAACAAGTACCACTACTACCAATCAGCAGGACTCGGATGTGGATTGCAATAATATCGATGATCATCCGAATTGTGATAATGTTCATTCCGATGTGCACGTAGATGATGATGATGATGATGACAATCTAGATGAGATGTTACGTGATGTAGAGGAAGATTACAATGAAAACGACTTCTGTGATTTTGAGAAACTGATTGCTGACTCTGAGAAGCCTCTGTTCCCTGGATGTGAAACATTTACAAAACTGTCTTCTGTGCTGAGATTATATAACTTGAAGGCAGGCAACGGTTGGAGTGATAAGAGTTTCACGGCACTATTAGATCTTCTAGCGGACATGCTTCCAGAGGGAAATGAGTTGCCAAGATCTACTTACCAAGCCAAAAAACTGTTGTGTCCGTTGGGAATGGAAATCGAAAGAATACACGCATGCCCAAATGGTTGTGTGTTGTACCGTAACGAGTACTCCAGTTTGCATGTTTGTCCAAGATGCGGCGCATCGAGGTATACGCGTAGGGACCGGATTGACAGTGAACATCACAAGGTAAAGAAAGGACCTCTGGCAAAAACAGTGTGGTACTTGCCTGTGATACTTAGATTGAAGCGGCTGTTTGCAAATCCGAAAGTCGCGAAGCACTGGCGTTGGCATGCTGAAGCCCGGAAACAAGACGGAAAACTGAGACACCCAGCTGATTCTATTCAATGGAGAAACATCAACAGAACATTTGCTGAGTTCGGCGGCGAACTTAGGAATATAAGGTTCGGGCTGAGTACAGATGGTATGAACCCACATGGTAATATGAGCAGTCGGCACAGCACTTGGCCGGTTCTTTTATGCATCTATAATCTTCCTCCTTGGTTATGCATGAAGCGCAAGTACATCATGATGGCGTTACTAATCTCAGGACCCAGACAACCCGGAAATGATATTGACGTGTTTCTAGCGCCTTTAATTGAGGACTTACAGAGATTGTGGAGCGAGGGGGTGCAGGTGTGGGATGCATACAAGAAAGAGAATTTCATCTTGCGGGCCCTGATATTTTGCACCATAAATGATTTTCCGGCCTACGGCAATTTGTCGGGGTATAGTACGAAAGGAGCCAAGGCTTGCCCTATTTGCCTAGATGAAACTGAGAGCATGTGGATGCGAAACTGCCGGAAAACAGTGTACATGGGTCACCGCAGGTTTCTTCCGGTGCATCACACGTACCGTAAGAAGAGGAAATCATTTAACGGGAAACCTGAGAAGGGATCAGCTCCAGTGTTTCTGATCGGTAAGGAGATTTACTCGCGCGTGAAGGACATCAAAGTTGAGTTCGGTAAGCATTCTAAACCTCGAGAAAAAAATGTTTGGAAGAAGAGATCGATTCTCTAGGATCTACCGTACTGGGAGCACTTACAAGTTCGACATTGCATTGACGTCATGCATGTAGAGAAAAATGTCTGTGACAGTTTGATTGGTTTGCTGTTGAACATTCCAGGAAAGACAAAGGATGGTGTGAAAGCTCGTCGTGACATGGTGGAAATGGGGATAAGGTCTGAGCTTGCACCTTTAGAGAATGGAAAGCGTACATACCTCCCTCCGGCCTGCTATACGTTGTCCAAGAGCGAAAAAACAGAACTTTGTCGGTGCCTGCACGGTGTTAAAGTTCCATGTGGGTACTCTGCGAACTTGAAAAAACTTGTGTCCATGAAGGACCTAAGACTAGTTGGCACGAAGTCCCACGACTGTCATGTCCTGATGTCACAAATGCTTCCCATTGCTATCAGAGGCATTCTCCCAGTTAAAGTCAGAGAGACAATCACAAACCTATGTTATTTCTTCAACGCAATATCTTGCAAGGTAAGTACGTGCACTCGTACTATAAGTTCATTACCTCCATCTGTGGAGCTTAATTAGAAGATTTTTCTGATATGCATATTTGGCGCAACTGTGTCCTCGTAGGTAATTGATCCGGATGGATTGGACGCTTTGCAACGCGACGTGGTTACAACTCTTTCTCAGCTCGAGATGTATTTCCCTCCATCCTTTTTTGATGTTATGGTCCATCTGATTGTTCACCTTATCAGAGAAATTAAGTTTTGTGGACCCGTGTGCCTGCGCTACATGTATCCATTTGAGAGATTTACGGGTGTATTGAAGGGATACGTAAGGACTCGTCGTTGACTCGAGGGGAGTATCATGGAAGGTTATGCCGCCGAGGAGGTGATTGAATTTTGCACAGATTATATGGCCGGGGTTGACCCAATTGGCGTTCCTAGGTCCCGACACGAGGGTAGGCTTCAGGGAATCGGAACGATTGGATTCAAAGCTATCGTCCCCGCTCGTGATGTGTACGCAAAATCACATTTTTGGGTCTTACAACACATGATGGAGGTCGAGCCATACATAAACGAGCACAAGGTAATGTTACGGTCACAGAATCCTTCGAAGTCAAACATTTGGGTCAGCAGAGAACATAACAGGAAATTTACTGAGTGGATCCAAGAAAGAGTCACGCGAGCTGCCGAGGGCTCCGTAAGTGAAACTGTGACATGGTTGGCTAGAGGCCCAAGATTCACTGTAGGGACTTGGCAGGGGTACGACATCAATGGGTATTCATTTTACACAAGAGCTCAAGACGCCAAGAGTAGCACGCAATGTAGCGGAGTGACACTGTTTGCTATTTCCGAGGATGCCAGGTCAGTAAGGGCGCTGAACTCATATTACGGTGCTATTGACGAAATATGGGAGCTCGATTACGGATTACTTAAGATTCTCCTGTTTCGATGCCAATGGGTCGAAATCCCTCGAGGTGTTCAAGTTGACAGTTACGGGTTTACTCTCGTCGATCTTGCTAGAGTCGGACACCAAGATGATCCATTCATACTTGCAAAGCAAGCCACACAGGTATTCTACATCGTTGACCCGGCCAATCCAAACTTGCATGTTGTCCTCCACAGGAAGAGACGTATTGTTGGGGTCGAAGATGTTGTCGACGAAGAGGAGTATAACCAATTCGATGAAATACCTCCATTTTTAGAGGACATTCAATCTATCCGTACTGAAGATATCGACGAAACAACGTATCTGCGAGATGACCACGAAGAAGGATTATGGGTTGAGAACCATTGATGATTAATTTCTATTTCAGGGATAAATGCCAAGCAAACAGCCCACAAGTTCTGCAGCAAGGTGAGGAACTTATCATTAATACATCAGGCAGTACATTTTTCTTTAGAACTTAATGATAAGCTAGTTCACAGCATTAATATATCTCAATTTTACTCCACAGCATGAGTTCTAACATGTACAGTACCTTTATCATGTAAATACTTAATTCTTCCCTTCAAATAGCACTTGCAAAAATATCATCGCAGCCTCTTGCTTCTTCAAATTAAGCTCTCCAAAAATCAATTTTTCTGACGGTATTTTGTTATTTCTACCGATACAAAAGGACATCCGCTACTTTAATGTGTCTCAGGCACTTCGAAAGTTTCGCTGCGAAAGGTGTACTTATTCTATCGGTATTATTATATTGTACCGTTAGAATAAATTCGTTAGTCTCACGGTATTTGTTGTCTGACGGTTTTTTCTGTTTGTACCGATAGAACAATACTCTGGCGCTTTGAATTCTCAACCGTGTCACCATGCGTCGCCTTGGAAATTCTATAAGTATCTCGCCATGCGTCGCGGTATTTTTTTGTTTTTCTAATCCTCGAACGCTTCGACTCCTCATCTTCTCTTTCACAATGGCAACCTCCATGGGATCGTCAGCCACGCCCTCCCCGGTAAGAACTCTAAATCTCCTGGGTTTACCCCTGTATTGTTAATCCATGTTCCCTACATTCTTGACCTGTTGCTTTGCACAGGGAATGGGAGCCGTGGAAGACATTGGCAAAGTGAAGGCCGAACTGAGGGCCCTCCAGGAGGAGCACAAGCTCCTTACGGACAAGCACACTCAGCTACGGCTTGACCTTGACGATCTCTTCCAGCGTATTCAGCGCATGAAGACGGATGGTGACAATGCTAGGGCGAGGACGAGGCGTCTTCGCGAGGAGAAGAAAGCTGCGGATATGACCATCGCTGGCTACGGTTTGACTATGAAGGATACCATAGCGAAGCTGAGGGAGGTCGCAGGCCTTCTCGACGCGGTAGTAGTTGATCCTAGGGACAACTTGTGGCTAGAGAAGTCCTGTGTCCTGGCTGCAAGTCAAACTGACTCTATTCTACATGCAGCCAAGGCTAAGACCACCCCTTGACCTAGCATTTTGGGTTTTAATTTTTTTTAAGTGATAAAACAATAATGAATGAACAATTTCTTTTGATGTCAATTTTCCAATTTTTCGGCTATCTTCCCACTTTCTTTATCATTCTGCAGCTTTCAAGCACGGTCTGTTTGATGTTAAATTGTGTTTACCTTTTCATTTTCTGACGGTATTTTGTTGTTTTTACCGATAGAAAAATGGAACACAATACTATAATCTCGTAAACTTAATTAAAAAATTTTTCTGGGGAAAATTGGTCTCACGGGAATTTATTGTTTATACCGATAGAAAAAAGGAATCCACTAATTCAAATATTTTTCCGGGAAATTTACTTTTTCTATCGATATTATTTTGTTGTACCGATAGAAACGGACATAATTCTATCGGTATTATTTTTGGTGTACCGATAGAAAAGGTCATACACTACTTTATTACTCGTACACGGCCCTTGAGTTTCCCTCCAGTCGAACAGTTCCAAACTAGAGCACTGCGTCTCTTCGAGAGCGAAGAAAACCACAACCTCCGCCGTGACCACTCACTTCCTCTCTCCCACACGACGATCGCCGGCTGGACACTGGTTCGCCACTGCCACCGGTTCTTATTTTCGTCCTTCGCCGGCCGCCGCTGCATTCTACACCCCCTCTCCATCACCAGCACTGATCGCCGTAAATACCCTAATTCGTCGTTCTATTTCCAGCATCTTCCTTATTTGATCCTAGTGTTTTGTACGTACTAATTCTTCGAGTTTTGCAATTACACTAGGGTTCCCTATTGTGTTGGATTATGTACATTCCGCGGGCAATGTCGATTTAAATTAGGGTTGACATAATATGTTCCAGTGCTGTAATGAACCTATTTTGAGATTTTAACTTATCTATACTGCTGTATGTGTGATCAATTGTATGCAACTGCCATGTAATGCACATTATATGTTGGAGTTGTTCGTACACATATTCTATCGGTATCTCCTATATTTGCCGATAGAAACAATTTGTCTGCTCTATCGGCAGCTCTTGTGTTTACCGATAGAAAATATTTCTGAACAACGTACTATTAAAACTTTGGATTTGGAAGGACATGAGGCATGCAATGTACGTACTAGTTTGGTTGGGAATTTTTACTCACTTGGTATGAATATATGGCATTGTGGATGGGTCTTCGATGTATATGTTTCAAATGCATATCTCTTGGTTATCTTTTGCATTACCTGTATGTCATATATGACTTTTCCCAAACTAATAGATGTGATGAAGTCCTGATGACTTGCATACAGGTAATGCAAAAGATAACCAAGAGAGGGTGCTATAGACCATATTATTCCTTTTTTCCTCTGTGACCTACTTTCTGTGCTACTTCAATATCTTTATATTCCATTAGCATTAGGTTTGTCAGATTATGCACAGTGGCACTTAGATGCTTGTGTGCATATTTACGTGTGAAATAATAATGCTGGCCCATGAATATTAGTATAGAAAATCATTGAGAATGTTATGTGATGACAGTGAGTAGTGGCTTATCAACAAAATTTATTCATGTATTTCTGAACAGTTCAAGAAGTAATTTATTCATGTATTTCTTTTAGTATTATTTTGTTTGGACATCCTTTTTGCAGCCCTAATTAGATTCTAGTCCTGGGCTGAGTTATGGAACTCCAAGAAGAATTAATTGCCATATGTTGCCTGCTTCCTATATGAAAATGTGTAGACGAAAACGCTGAGAAATAGAATCTTATCTTGTATTAATTGCATGGTAGCTTTTGTGTTTACCGATGGAAAAAATATTTAAAATAGGTCCTTTTTCTTTGTAAAATGATTTGGTTTGTGTTTCCATTAAATTTTTGATGGTTTGTTGATGGTTTTGTAGGGAAAGACATGTCGTCGTCTTCATCGGATGGTACCAGTGGTTCGACTAGGGCCAACCCCAACGTAACTGAAGATGCAGCTGTTACATCCCAGTGCAAGAGGGTGGGACGAGGCGCGACGACGTTAGGCCGTTTGGCAAAACGCACGGATCTTTCTTGTGAGTTCAACTAATTTGGGAGGCCGGTTTGAAAGAATGCTGGGAAGTACGCGGCCTACGTTGGGCTGTTGGCGAAAGAAAGGGTGAAGATCACCATGCAGAGCTGGAAGGACGTGACGACGGACGAGAGGGATAGGTTGTGGGCGGAAGTGAAGGTTAAATTAACTGAAATCGCTGAACTCTTTCGTAATCATGTTCTCTTGGCTTATACTAAAGTTTAACAAACTCGTGATTAATTGTATGCATTTTTTGAAAACAGGCTAAGTGGAACATCTCCGACGATACACCTAGGACGGCCTACTTGAAGGACATGAACGGAACATGGAAAACCTTTAAGAGCTGGCTCGTCAGTAACTTCCTCGCTGCGGGGAAATCTCCTTGCGAGAAGTACCCCTTCATATCGTAGGAGGTATGGGAGGAATTCACCAAGCAGAAGGGGACTGAGGAGTTCAAGGCCCTTAGCGAGAAGAATAGGGCGATCCAGAAGAGGAACGACTACCCGCATCGGCTCAGATCCCGGGGCTATGCGGGGAAGGAGGAGCAGTGGAAGAAGGAAGATGAGCAAAATCCTGTCATCGACACCCCTGAGTTGCCGCTCTCCGAGATCCGGGATGAGAGGTGCAAGCGATGGTGGAGGGGGAGGGGGTCCGTGTCATCCACCGGGTCTGTGCAGTTCGCAACCCCTGGGGACGTCGATGTTGTGAGGCGAATGGTAAGTTGGCTAACCTCGTAAACTATGTGCGCACAAGTGTATATAAGGCAATTTTTCTCACAAGGTACCTTTAAATGTAACAGATCTCTTTAGAGAAGGAGGCAGTGGAGGGATTCTTTACCCCACAGAGGGAGAACGACATCCTCACCCGGGCTCTAGGAAATAAGGAGCATCCCGGGTGGACACGGGCCGTGGGAGCCATTGTGTAGTGGAAGGCCGGTTTCGCAGATCCGGCTCCACCGAGGAAGAAGGCTCGCTCCTGGAAGGAAAAGGAAGCAGAGCTCTCCGATAAGATACGGGCTGAGGTACGAGCGGAGATACGGGCTGAGGTGCAGTCTGAGGTCCACAAATGAGGGAAGAGTTTGCACGGTTGAGAGATGCATTGCTGAGCAAGAGTGCAGATGCGGAACCCCAGGGTGACGGTACCCCGCGGGGTCGGATAAGCAGTTGCGCTGCGAAGGTCCTCGCGGATCCAGTGGATCTACTTGAGGTACTGCAAGCCTTCATCTGTGCACTTAAGTTGATGCCACTCCCATTCTGTTAGAGTTGTTTCGCTAACCTATTTTAATATTTACAAATTTGCAGAAGCCGGAGGGTTGCATCCTACTGAATCACCTAGGCGACAGGCAGGAAGTGGTTGGACACGGCTTCGTATATCCGTCTGGGCCGGATGTCCGGGTCCATTGCGTACCTCTGCGGTTGGGGTTTGCAAAGGTACAGGTGGACATGGCCATGCCGGGCTACAACGATTCTCCGTTGGCAATCCCAATAGAGGAACTGCAGACACTTGCTGAGGCAGTGGGCTCCTACGTACAGTGGCCCAAGAAGTGTCTTCTAATACAACCGGTAAATCCTACACATTTTAGATTACATCCTACTCAGTACACTCAACTTGCATAATCTAACATACGTGCTCATTAATTGAAGTGGCCTGCCGTTGGGCTACCAGGGGACTGCGCCCCCAGCTCGGGGCATGAGGCCCGATCTCGTGCGACCCTGGACACATCAAAGACAGCCTCGACCCCACCCAGCGCATCCACGCCTTCACCTCGGAAGAAAGCCGCCATCACCTCGCCCTTGCCTTCGAAGGTACGCGCTCAGTCCCCGGCAAAAGGCAAGGGCAAAGGCAAGGGAAAAGGGCGACAGGGACAGCCTGAGAGGTTCAAGAACGGGTTCCCACTCATGTCGGAGGCAGCTTTGCGCAAATTGGATCGATCAACCAGAGACCTCCAAGAGTGGTACCTACACCGAGCTCGGCGCAATCTGAACTTCTTAGTTCCCTACAGGCCTGGGCAGTTCCACCGTGAGCCCGGGAGTATATCCGTGGCACACGAGGATCTGTTCGACCTCTACAACTGGCGGGAGCTCGATATGTCCATCATACGGACTGGAGTCCTATGAGTTTGCTGATACTATGTATTGCTGTTTTCTAACTCTGTTTGCTAACTCTGCATTGTTGTAGTTCATTTGAAATGTAGTAACTTTCTGTGCAATACTAATGTCGTCCTTTGCATGCAGGTGCATGTACAGGCTAGCATCGGAGGCTGCGTGTGACAAGGTGGGTTTCCTTGACCCAGAGAAAATAAGCCTCACGATGCTAGAGCACGACGCCGCGCACGCTGAGCAGTACATATCCAAGGCACTGATGGCGCAGCATGACAGGGAGTTCATTCTGGTGCCGTACCACCAAAGGTTAGTGCATTTCGTACTAATTTAACTCGATCTTGTATGTTACACCTGAGATATACTTTGAGCTAGCGGTCCTCTTTTACGTACAATGCAGGGGCCACTGGATCCTCATCGTGATCTGTCCGCCGAGGAACGAGGTGTACTACCTCGATTCGATGCGTGACAGATTATCGATCGAATATGTGGTCAAGGGGAATATGGAGGCGTAAGTAACTTATATGTTAATTTAAATTTTCACCTCACTAGCTAATGATAATACATTAACTGGCAATACTAACTGAAATGCAGGGCTGTTGATAAATATGTGTCCGCTGGAGGGAGGCATGCCGCACCACAGGGCTCCCTACTAGCTTGGAAAGAATATGAGGTACTCACAAGACTTTTTGTTTATGCTTAATTAGTTTATGGAAACAATAGCTAACATGTCTTCGCATATGCAATTATCTCAGTGCCATCAGCAGCCGCAATCGTGGGAATGCGGGTTTTATGTGTTGCGCTACATGTACGACCCAGACAAACTTTGCCCAATTCCCCCAGGTAAGCATCGATAGCTAACTCAAATTTGAAAATTGGGTGTCACGTTCTAAATTAGGAAGTTAGTTACTAAGTATTCACACATGCTTGCAGATCTCCATGTCGAAAGACTCATACAAAAATGCAAAGATTAGAGATCTTCGACAAATCTGGGCTCAATATGTCATGGAGGAAGTTGCGCCCAACCATCCGCCATGATAATTTTCTCTTTTTCGTGTACAGACTGTTTATATACATGTGAATAAATATATATGTCAATAAATGTCCACATTGGATTGCAATTTGTATTTGTCCATATATATGTGAATAAATGTGAATAACTGTCTAATGTGTCAATCTGTTTTGTGAATTTACCCTTCTTTGCATCTGTACTGTATTGTGTATCCAATCTAAATGTATTGCATCTGTACTGTATATGTGAATGTAAATAACGTACTGTATATGTGAATGTTCTATCGGTAAACTCATCCACAACCGACAGACTACCACCACTTTTCTATCGGTAAACTCATCCACAACCGAGAGACTACTACCACTTTTTCTATCGGTAAACTAGAAATTAATCGTCAGAATAGTGTGACTTTTCCTGCCGGTGAACTCATCTACAACCGAGAGACTACTGTAGTTTTTTCTATCGGTAAACTTGAAATTAACCGTTAGAAGAGTATGATTTTTCCTGCCGGTGAACTCATACACAACCGAGAGAGTGCTAAGATTTTTTCTATCGGTTATCTCATTTCCAACCGAGAGAGTACTAAGCTTTTTTCTGTTGGTAAACTTGTAATTAACCGTTATAATAGTGGTATTTTTCCAACCGCTACACGTCAGACTACGACGGGATTTCTATTGGTACACTCATAAGGTGCCGATAGAATAGTAAGCTTTTTGCTGTCGGTAATCTTATAATTAACCGTTAGAAGAGTGGTACTTTTCCCACTGCTAAACGTCAGACTACGACGGGTTTTCTATCGGTACATTCCTAATATGCCGATAGAATTGTGAAGTTCTTCTGTCGGTTATTTACCGATAGAAAATGTTATGTCTTGTTCTATCGTGCTATCTCTATCGGTACGAAAACCGATAGTAGAAGGGTGTTTTTTACCGATAGAAGAAAGCTTTTCTGTACTAGTGTTGCAACCAAAAACTCGAAAATATCAAAATATTTGGTTTTCTTCCAACAATTAGCTCGTAGGGAGTTTTGTTTAACAATGGATGAGTATAAAGCCGGTTTATGGCATAACAAGCAGTATTGACTGCCTCGGCCCAAAACCTAGTGGGGGTTTTATATTCATCCAACAAAGTTCGAGCCATTTCGATTTATGTTCGATTTTTCCTTTCCACAACACCATTTTGTTGAGGAGTATATGGTACGGAAAATTCGTGTTTAATTCCAGATTCATCACAAAGCTCAATAAAATCCGAATTTTGAAACTCTCCACCATGATCACTTCGAAGTTTCTTGATGGAAAATTCAAATTCATTTTCAACACGTTTTGTAAATCTTTTAAACACACTTGGAGCATCGGACTTATGATTTAAGAAGAAAATCCAAGTAAATCGGGAGAAATCATCAACAATGGAAAAACAATAATTACTACCACCAATACTTTGAGTTTCCGATGGATCAAACAAATCCATATGCAAAAGTTCAAGTGGTCTAGAGGTTGACAAAACGTTTTTAGCGGGATGAGTACTAGCAACTTGTTTTCCCGCTTGACAAGCACTACAAAGTTTATTCTTTTCAAACTTTACATTTTTCATACCTAAGACCAAATCTCTTTTTAAAAGTTTTTTTAATTGATGCATTCCAACATGAGCCAAACGACGATGCCAAAGCCATCCCAAAGAATTTTTGGCAACCAAACAAGTTGAAATGCAAGAATCTTTTGAACCGAAATCCACCAAATACAAATCTCCAAATCGAAAACCTTTGAAAATTAGAGATTTTTCTTCTAAGCTTTCAATGATCACGCCATTTGGTTCGAAAATGCATCTAAGACCCAAATCACAAATTTTTGCAACCGAAAGCAAATTGAAATTCAAGGATTCAACAAGTAATACATTTGAGATGGAAAGGTTGTTTGTGATTGCCACTTTACCTAACCCAATTACCTTTCCTTTGCTATTATCACCAAATGTGATTTTATCAATGTCATTGCAACCATTCTCAAATGAGGAGAAATGACTTCCATCACCGGTCATGTGTTGAGTGCACCAGCTATCAAGCACCCAATGCCTCCCATCGGTTTTGTAGTTCACCTAAAAGAAAGGTTAGACGCATTTAGGTACCCAAACTTGTTTGGGTCCTTGGAAGTTAGCAACGAGGGTCTTTGGAACCCAAATACTCTTTTTATGGTTATTTTGATAGGGTAAACCAATGAATTTAGCAATTACTTTTCCATACTTGGTTTTCTTAAGCATGTAATGGGAGTGATACTCATTTTCTTTAGCTCTAGAAGTTGAGGGACAATTATTCGGTAAATGACCTACATTATGGCATTTGTGACAAAACATATTAGTAGCCTTAACAAAAGTCACTTTAGTACTCAACTTCTTTCTTTTGTTCGGTTCATATCCTAAACCTTCCTTCCTAAATGAACATCGTTGCTCACTAAGAAGTTTGTCTAAGATTTCTTTTCCTTTAAAACATTTTGCTAATCCTAGATTTAGTTTTTCCACTTGTGCCTTGAGTTCTAAATTTTCTAAAATCAAATTTGAGTTGTTATCAACAATTTCATCACAAACATTTTCATGATTAATTTCTAAATCATCACAAGTGATTGATTTTGAATGAGAGACAATATGAGATGATTCATCTAGAATATCACAAGTAATTCCTATATCACTAGTTTGTTTAGAATCAATAATATCCTTAACTAGAAGTGCCTCATGCGAGCCATTTAGTTCGGCATATAAATCGCTAAGTGTTGAATATTCCTTTTTAAGCACTTTATTTTCCTTAGTTAACCTACCTAGTGCCTCATTTAATTCCATAACCATATCAACAAGTTCCTCATAAGAAGGTTCGAGATCCGATACCTTAGCATCATCACTCGCCATAAGACACAATGATGACTTGTTTTCAAGCGAAGAGGCCTCTCCAATAGAAATTCCCGCCATCTTCTTAGAAGATGATGGTACTTCATCATCCGATTCGGATTCCTCCGATCCGGAGTACCATTCACCAATATAGGCTTGGCCCTTTCTCCTACTGTTGTAGAACTTCTTGAAGAGCTTCTTTTTACCTTTTGAGCCTTCACCGTCATCTTTTCTCTCATGTGATCTTTGATGATCACCCTTCTTATTTGGACATCTTGAGGCAAAGTGTCCCTTCTCATTACACTCATAGCATGTAATATTCTTGAATCCGGTCTTCTTGTACGGTCCTCGCCTTTTGTCAAAATCAAACCCCTTTTTGTTGATTTTGTTTAGGAGCTTCCGGGTCTTTCTCACAAGAAGAGCTAGATCACCATCGGAGCTCTCATCCGAACTATCCTCCTTGGCCTCCTCGACATTTGCTTTAAATGCCAAGTTTTTCTTCTTTGATCCGGATGCTTCTACAATTCCTTTCTTCTCCTCTTTTTGCATTTCATGGGTAATAAGAGTACCCAAGAGCTCGGTTGGAGTTGTGGATGTAAGATCACCATTGATAAGCACTGTCCCAATTGTATCAAAGCTCGATGGTAAAATCATAAGCTTTTTACGCACAATATCAATATCTTCAAACTTTGTACCTAAACCTTTGAGATCATTGATTAAGAGATTGAGTCGAGTATACATATCACTAACATTTTCAGATTCAAGCATGAAGAAGGAGTTGTATTCTCTAGTTAATTTAATTAGCTTAGCTTCTTTGACCTTAGATGTGCCTTCATGAATTACTTCTAAGGTTTTCCATATTTCATAAGATGTATCAAGATTACTAATGCGGTTGAACTCACTTAAGTCAAGACCATTAAATATGGCATTTTTTGCTTGAGCATTTGCTTGGAGGTTTTTTGCTTCTAGAGGTGTGAGATTTTCTAAATCAATGGGAGCTCTAAAACCGTCTCTAGTGACCCTCCAAACGTCAAGACTAATGGATTCTAGGTAAACCGCCATCCTAATTTTCCAATAGCAATAGTTATCACCCTTGAAGAAGGGGACCTTTCCATTATAGTTTTCTTTGATCGATGACATCCTCTCTCTAGACGGTTAGGTCTAAAATGAGAGACCTAGTGCTCTGATACCACGTGTTGATCGAAGGATGCCGACTAGAGGGGGGTGAATAGGCGGTTTTTAAATTTTTACTTTTAATCTAGTGATTAACACCCTAAATTGCAATAACAATGCTCAAAAGATATGAATGACAACACAAGAAAAGTTTTGCAATTTCTAAAGAATTAAGAGCAACAATTCAATCTCTAGGAATATAAAGCAAGTAATAGAAGTAACCAAAGAGATCGAATTTTTCCCGAGGTCTCGGAAATTTGCCGATTTCCACTAATCCTCGTTGAAGCGCTCTTCGCTAGTGCTTTTGCTTCGATTTCACTGGGGGTAGCCCTTCTCCTCTCCGGATAGGCGAGCTCCGAGCCTTTACAATCAATCGCCGGGCCTCTTCGACACACACCGTCGATGGAGAGATCGCCGGACCTCCCGGGTCATCTAGGTGACGGCAATCACCAAGAGTAACAAGTCTAGCACCTTGCTTGATCAACCTCAAAGCTTGAAGAACAACTATGCAAATGCAAATGGCTTGAAATCAACTTCACTCAACTAGCACTCAAGGTTTGCTCAAGATTTGACTTCAATTGCTAGAGAATGAGTGTGAGAGGGTTTGTAAACTGTTGCACAAGAGTTGAGAGATGAATTTCGTGTGTGTACAACATCTACAAATAGTGGGGTTTATATACTCTCAGCAAAACGGTCATTTTCAAGAAAATTGGGCCAAAGTTGTACTGGCCGGACATTGTCCGGTCACTTCGGACAATGTCCGGTTAGTACAAAAAAGTTGACCGTTGCTCACGTGAATTTCAAGTGTCAGTAGCTGTTTGAGAAATTTTGTGAAGGCCGGACAAATGGATTTGTCCGGACAGATGTATTTGTCTCTGTTAACACTCCTGTTTAACCCCACATATACACGCCGGACAAATACGATTTGTCCGGACAAAATGTCCGGACAAATACAAATGTCTCTGTTAACGCATGTATATTCAGCTTATCAGAAAATGTATAGGCCGGACATTGTCTGGTCACTTCGGACAATGTCCGGTGTGTTTCAGACAAATGCTTCCGGACAAATACATTTGTCTCAATTAAACTTGCCGTGAGAGTTGTATTGGCCGGACTGTGGGACCCTCTTTTGAGGATTCCAGTGGCAATCGCCCAGGTGGATTGCACTCAGAAAAGGCACATTGCAGCTCACAACAATAGAATGCA
This sequence comes from Pharus latifolius, assembly GCA_019359835.1. Taxonomy (NCBI): domain Eukaryota; kingdom Viridiplantae; phylum Streptophyta; class Magnoliopsida; order Poales; family Poaceae; genus Pharus; species Pharus latifolius. The sequence goes on along the minus strand of CM033324.1, from coordinate 21,554,208 downwards.
TTATATAAAAATGCGAGTAATTAAAAATAAGTGCTGATCACAAGGACCAACATTACAATAACTTAGCGCCGAAATGACGCATTTAATTGTTAATACAAATTAAGGAGTTTTCGACACAAGGGTCGGCACAAAATAAAACAGCAACGATAAACAAAAGGACTTCTTCAGTCTTCTTTCTCTGCAGCGGCGGTATTGCATGGGCCTTCTCCACATCGAACTCCACCTTGGTGCATAACCCTTTAACCAGATGGGTCCTCAGTTTCTTCTTCTTGTTCCACATTGGGTTCAAGACCATAAGATTCAGGGTCGGCGAATCCTTCCTCTAAATTTGTTTGTAAAAGCAAGGGTGAGCACATTGTCCACATGGTGCTCAACAAGTCCCAAGTAACAATGCATGTATATAGATGATGGGGAATTTCTCAAGAAATAGCTCTTTGGCTTTGTACATACATATATATAATAGATTTTCACATACAGCTTTGAAGAAGGGTCTTCATTTTCGAAAGCGAGGCTTTTAAAATCCTAAGCTAGATTTTCAGAAAATGTTGTGTGTGGCGGTCTTTCGTGAGTCACCACTTTACTCAGATTTTGTGAAAAACTTCCAAAAGCTACTTGTGCTGCATCGACGTGAATAGAATTCACAGCGCGCAGACTCCATGACCTGGGAGCTCAGAGTATCCGATACCTTTTAAACTTTGCAAAGGTGTACCACCTTAATCCACCAATCATTCGGCTTTCAAGTCGGATCACCTTCATGCGACTTTTACGCATGTGACAAGGCCGAGATGACACAACAATTTAGAGTCCTAGTATTAACTATTTCCCTGCTCGGTAAATAGACAGTTAAGTCTCAAGTACCGTTGTGGGTCCTCCCCACTGCCTTACTTCCTAGCCTGGGCCTATGTTCTCGCAAGACACATAGCCTCTCTTGATTACAGTCGCGCACGACTTAATCTGGCTTAGGGCGTCTTCCTTCTTTCCACCTTTTCCTCTCATGATTTTTCTGAACTCACATCACTCATGGCCTTCTGCGGCCCACCAGTTCTCGCAAGAAACTGGACCGACAACCATTGCAAGGAAAAGCTAACACTAAAGAAAGCTACTAAGTTGCGCCCGTCCCATAAACAGGCAGGTGGTTGGTACGTTTTTCATGCCGCATAGAAGCACAACACAAGGTTCTAGTCCTTATGAATCTTTAGTGAGGAGTCTTTCACATTCCCAGTGCGCACACAGCACCATCCAATCAAACCATCCTCACTATAGATTCCAATCACATTTTCTTTCACAAAAAGGGGTTTTGAACATGCTTTTCTCATATGTGACCATTCAACATTTATCATATAATCATCGAGCATAGCATAGCCTAAGCATGATAATCTAGGGTAACAAGGGTGCAGGGATATTCAATGCCAAAAGGGGCTTTACAATCATTTAGGTCATATCTAGTCATCTTTATTGAAACATAATTCTTATTTGAATCTAAGGCATGCATATACTTGAAAACAGTTAACACACTTCATTTCAAAATAGTAGGCGAGACATGATCAAGGGTTTGAGACTTGCCTTGCAGTGATGAGTCTAGCTGTTCAAATGAATCTTCAGGGATCTCCTCTGCTCCTTCAACGTCTGGTTCCACGACGGGTACAAACAACACATACACACCATATAAGCACACAAGCACTAGAAAATAATACGTAAATACATCATGCATGCAGGGGAGTTGGTTTAGACAAGGTCACTTGACATTGGTCGAAGAGATGGGTTGAAAGGGCTTGAATGTCGAAGGGCTGACATTCGACTTATGGCTTGACATTACCCTAAATCGGTTCTAGGTTTGTTTTCTGGAGATGTGATAGTAGGGAATGTTGTAGAACATGGCTCAAAAGGCTTAGTGGACAAAGTGGCATTTCAATTGCTCAAAAGAAACAAGTCTAAATCATCCAATGCCACAGGTGGACATGCACTGACATAGTGTTAGACATGGCCAGAAACTAGGGCATTGCATAACTTTTGACTCAGGACTCCAATTGATGCACAACTTTGTCTGGGGTTTAGGCATTGATAACAGCTACAAAATTCTCAACAGGCTCAAGGGTTGAAAGTGGCCGGAGGGTGGCCAAATCCGGTGAGCAAACACGGTGGCCTGGACATGAACTGAGCCACTGGACAGCAACCTTGGCATGGCTATAACTTTTGATTCAGGTCGATTCAGAGGTCGGGCTAGTAGACAAAATTGCTCAGGGGGTTGAGATCTATCTAAGTGACAAGGTGAGTGTCGCGCCCTGAAACTGGGACAACGACTACTCCTGTAGAGACCTAGCTCGCTGCAGCTAGTCCCAAACCACAAACCTTTGACTTCCCAGGATAAGTCAAACACAGGAGTATATTACATTGCAACAGAGTACTCACAAAATATTAAGCAGTGTGGCCTGCTGGCCTTAATATTACATAAAGAGGATTACAATGCCTACAAGGCATTCAGGGTTTAGCAAAATATTTAACTACGCAGCAGAAGATAGGTGACCCTCCCACAAAAGAAGTTGACGGCAGAACAACACACTTCAGGGCTCTGGCGGAACTGATTCTGCTCCTTTTGGATCCACGAAGTACTCCGTGCCATCATCTTGATCAAAGTAGGCTCCATCTATTGAGTTGAATGTTGCAAGGGTGAGCACTTACGTACTCAGCAAGTCATAGGTAAGAGTAGATACATAGAGTAGTGATGATATGAACCTAGACTAGTCAAGAATTATGGATCTTTGTAAAATAATCTTTTCCTTTCTTATCTCATCTTATGGCAGCACTTTTTATAATATAACATCATCAATCATGTTCACTAGATTATAGCACTACCGCGACACGTCGACACACGACAGCCCACGGCAGCACTCCTTATCATGACAACACATGTCATTTGGGTAATCTTGATTAAACATATTTTATTTAGAAATTAGTACTTGTGTCACACCCCGTGGATTTAATCCACCGCAGCAGACTCCTATAAACCCGGGAGCTCGGAGTATTCGAATACGTTTTTTTTTAACTCTGCAGAGAGGTACCACTTTACCCACAAGATATTCCACTTTCAAGCCCATCCTATCAAAATGATTAGACCCCTCCTCACAACCATGTGTGAGTGGCAAGGTGGAGATAACAAGAACTTTTGTTATGCATCACTTACAATTCACCCCCGACCCTGTGGCTCTCAGCGAGACACAGTTGTGGCAGGTTGTATCCAAACCTCCACCCCTTTGCTTATTCCCATTACTGGGTCAGCGTGCTTGATCACCTTCAGTGATATTTGTGGGAGCCGCGCTCCGTGTTTATCGTGCATCACTACACATCTCATGCAGGGGTTTCATGTGCGATCCACATAATTACTTGTTCAGGCCTGTCCCATACCAGGCTTGCGGTTAGCACGTTGTTCATGCCACTAGACGCACAACACAAGGTTCTAGTCCTTATATGCCAATGACCAGACCATCCACAACCCTGCACCTTCAGTGCCTGCATATCCTTTGCAGTCTAGCACCTCCAGTGCTACAGCCATCCATACCATTTTTCTGGTCACGGCTAGGGGTTTTATTTCATGAATATAAGTATATAAATACATATAATAGTTCATGGCTCAAAACTTGTTTATTTCACATTTCACAGATAACCAGTCTAGTACTGCCAATTCATAAATCAACCATTCTCAATCTTTCACATGCAATATTGCCTATATTCAAGGTTATGTTTTAGCAACATTTAAAATATAGGTTCAAGATGACCAAGGATATGACTTGCCTTCCGCGTCGTAAAATACAGCAGTCGATGACGGGTCAACAGCAAAATCTTCAAAGTCAGCTTCTGAATCTGCTCGACGACAAACAAACACACAAAGATTACTTATAATATTTAAAATGTTTTAATACTTATATGCAGAAATGCTTAACCAGAATGATTGAACTATACTGGAGATAATTTGAACTGCAAACTGAACTGAGATTCTAGGGTTTCAAGGAATTTGGGCTAAGGATGGTGATTAGATAATCTTAGGGTTTTTGGATTGCAATAGGGATAACAATTTTGTGACTGGTTTAATCAAAACAGCGAATGTCAACAGATCGACATTCGGATCAAGGCTTGGACATAGCTTTAAGAAAAGCTAGAGTGCTTATCTCAAGTTGTGGTAGTAGAAGAAAATGTAGATCACAACTCTACAAATTCAGTGGACAAAGTGGATTTCAAATTACACAACCAGAAGTGGGTAAACAAGGTCAATGCCACTGGCTGGCAAGCTCTGGCATAGAACTGACAATGCCAAAAACTAGGGCTTAGCATAACTTTTGATCTGGAGCTCCAAATGATGCACCACTTTGTCTGGGAGGTAGGCTTGAGTAACAGGAACAATTAAGTTAACAGGATCTAGGGCAAGAAATGGCTGGAAAGCAAGAAATTTGATGATGAACAGAGATGAACTGGCTGCACTGGAGCAGTTCTGGACACAAACTTGGCAAAGCTATATCTTCCAATCTAGGCCGATCTAGGTGTCGGGCTAGAAGACAAAAATGCTCAGGAGGCTAGGGCACATCTAAATGACAAGGTAATTTGGGCTGAAACTACCGGGAACACTTTTCCGGTCATCGGCGCCAGAGAAGAAACACTGGATTTGGGCATTTTCAACACAAGGCGATTGAACTCGATTCCTTGCTCTAGGAGTGATAGAAGGGTATGAGTAAGCTACTGGAGATGTCAATTTGGCCGGAGGTTCGCCGGTGTGGCTTGGCGACGAGAGCCAGCAACTGATAAATTGCAAAATTGGGGATAGCTTCAAATTGGGCTCAATTGATTGTTCTAAGTTCACAGGCATGCTTGATTTAGCTTACTGATCAATTTTGATTACAGAATCGAGAGCTAGTTTGGAGTAATTCGAGCTACATTGCCGGAATAGGGCATTCTTCGACTTTCAGCCATTTCCGGCGATCACCGGCGTTAGAGTCCACCGGAGAGCAATTAGATAGCACTACACAGAGAGGATGAGTAGATGAACTCACTGATGGCTTCAATTTGGCAGGAGATGCAGTGAAGTGAGCTGGCACCGTGAGCCTCCTCGATGGCTCGCCGGAGAAGACGACTGCAGCGAGGAAATTTGGAAATTGGTTAAGTCCTGGTGATGTGTGGAGGGAGCTCCTGAGCACAGGAGTGCTTATATAGGCCAGGCGAAGATGGCGAAGGGGGAACAATGAAGTAATTGGCTGCTGTGATGAGATCGTTTGCGTGCTGGAGCAGTAGCGGCGAAGAAACAGCAAGAGCGGTGATGCGATGGCGACAAGCTTTCAACTGATCACAATGTCGCCTCATCGGGACCTGGCAAAGCTTGTAGCAAGCGGTGGCGACAAGTACTGGCGCAGCGAGGCTACGTGGCGATGGATTGCTGACAAAAGTCACTGCTGGTCACGCGCGGGAGCAAGCACTGGTCGTCGACGTAGCAGCGGCCTTGCCACGGCACCAGCTGGAGCGAGGACACGTGCGCACTGGCATGCACGGTCAAGTTGCAGGCAAAGCTTCACCGGCGGCGAGCGTGCACGGCGCAAGGAAACCACGGCGAGCCCTGGTCGTGTACAGCAAAACGGCCTGGTCGAATGCTGCTGTTGTCCTGGTCGAAAATGGACTGAACTGCAGTATTCGATTTCTTGATTTGGACTGAAATGCAAATCTGGAATTCTGGGAGGTTTAAACTGAAATTGATTTCACTAATCTGGTAGATTATATTCAACAAGGTATTTGGCAAAGATGGTTGATAAGATTTGACACATTTGAATAGTTTTCGATACAAACTGAAAATAGGGTAATTTAGGGTAAAATAAGGTTTAAGTTTTGTCGATTTTGAATTCTGGCATTTAGGGTTCGATTTTGTTATCTGCACAGAAGAGAAACTTGTGGCAAATAGCATTTTGAGAAGATTTGCCGAAGAGATTTTGAGTTTGAAGTTAATCTGGAGATTCTAGCCTTTTTGGGTTTTCAGATATCAGATAAGGACTAATTTGCGATAACTCTTGGACTGATTTGTGAAAAGAGTCTAGATGATGAAATCTGGCTGTCAACTTTTTAGATTAAGATATTGACGTACCCATGATCATATTCCAGAAATAATCTAGTCTGAACTTGGTCAAGATTCGGATTAAATCTGTATTTCTGAAACTTAGGGTATTTGGGTAATATAAGGTATTTCTGTTTTCGAAAACAAAAGAAGTTGATAATTCTGGGAGTTAGAGATAGAATTGGATCTAGGTTCTGAAGGCTTTTAGATTCAGGATAACTAATAGATCACATCTGAACAATCTGATCTTGATTTGAGGTCACAGGATAGATTTTGGAGATTTTAGGGCTTGAGATAGAAACTAATCTGGCTATTACTATAGATACATGCATGCATGCTATTGATGAAAAAGGAAATTTTCACCCCTAACTCAGGGTGTTACAGTGAGCGAGGCTAGATCGGCCGGGGATAAATTCCGGCGACCGGCGCTGGAGAAGACAACCTCCAGATTGGGCGTTTCTGTTCCAAAGGGTTTGAGCTCGATTCCTTGCTCAGGGAGTGAGAGGGTGAGGTGAGGGATCTATTTGCGGGGTTGAATCGGCCGGAGAGTGGCCGGAGAAGCTTGGTGACGAGGACCAGCTCACTGGTGGCGCGCAAACCTCGGAAAAGCCATGATTGTTGCTCAAATTTGAAATCTAAGCTTACAGGCTTGCTCAAATGGGTGCACTGGTCAATTCCTATTACTGGCACGAAGGTTAATTCGGGCTAAATCGTTAGGCATTGCGGGAACAGGGGTTTTTCAGTTTTCTGGTGATTGCCGGCGTTGAGGTGCGCCGGGGACCAATTAATGGCTACGGTACGAAGAGAGAGGTGTAGGGAGCTTACTGGTGGCGTTGGTTTGGAGGAAGAAGCTTCGGGCGAAGCTGGCGCCGTTAGCTTCAGGAACTGCTCGCCGGAGAAGATGAACTTCGCGGCGGCGCTGAGGACTCGGTTGCTCTCTGGTGCTAAGGCTAAGGCAAAGAAGCTGTGGGGTGGTGCGAGGTACTGCTGGGCAAGGGAGGGGGCTTATATAGCCGCGGGTGAGGCTCTCGGGAGCAGCAGCAATCGCCGGGGAGATCTTCTTCTGACGCCGGGACGGTCATCGATGCACTTCGGGACGCGGCGGGGCTCTGCCAGAGACGGTGAATCGCGGGGAAACAGGATTTGGTCAGGGGGTGGTGGCGATGATCTTCGGGATGGCGGCCAAGTGGCATGAAGCTCCTGGCAGCAGCAGCAGCAGCACGCGCGCGAGGAAGAAGATGGCACGGTGGGGTTTGAGCGCTCCACGGTGGCGGTACAGCTGCGCACGGCTGGTGGCTACGTGGCCGTGAGGTGGCAGCGCAAGGGGCTTCGCCGGCGGCGAGTTAACGGCGCGGCAATTTGGCGGTTGCTGGTTGAAAACTTCACAGGGACCTGGTTGCGAACTTTGGACCTATTTGCAATGATTTGGACTGATCTGTGAAGGTTTTGGCTCGGGAGTTTGGGCCTATTTGCAATTCCGAAGATCTGAGGGGCTGATTTGAATTCTGATTTTGCAGATGAGTGCTACTAAATGTCTTGGACTCATCTAGTAGGAAAAATGATGAAATCCGATAACATCTGGTGGTTTTGACAAAAATCGAAAACAGGGTAAAACAGGGTAATTAGGGTAATTAGGGTTTGAACTTTTGTCGAGGCTGAAACTAGGGTTTTGGTCGAGATTCTGGGATTCTTCCAGAAGGGAAAAATGTTCAGAAAAATGAAAGAAAGGTTATCACTTGATCAGATTTAGATTTTGAGGTGATCTGGGACTTTTAGCCTTTTTGGGTTTTCTGAAACTTCTGAAAAGGACTAAATTGAAACACTTTTGGACTGAAATGTGAAAACGATCTGGTCAATGAAGTTTAGCAGCCAACTTTTTAGGTTAAGGTAGTGGCATACCCAAGATCAAGATAGGGTTAAAATATCAGGGTTTCCAAAGAAGTTATGCTGATTCGCAAGCAGAAAAGATAGTCAAAAACTGGGGTGTTACACGGACATTGTCCGGTCACTTCGGACAGTGTCCGACCTATATCAGACAGATACACCGGACAAGTTTATTTGTCTTTGTTTAACATTTTGCAAAATTCAGAAGATATTTGTATTGGCCGGACATTGTCCGGTCACTTTAGACATTGTCCGGCCAGTTCAAAACGAAAACAAGATCACTGAATTTTACTCAAATTCAACTAGGGGCTAGATGCATATGCAAATATGTTTTCAAAGACTTCAAGGTTGATCAAAAGACTCATGCTAAGACCCCTCTTAATAGTATAACCATCTAACCTAGAAATTTTCAAAAAGTAAAAACGCTAGGTTTAGATACTTGTACTTTTGTCGTTTTTGCTTCATGGGGTCTTGATAATCTTGATTTGCTCTTTCTTGATGCTTTCCCCTCTGTTTAACCTGAGTCTCACACACATAGGTTAGTCGCATATTTCACGGATGTCATTAATCACCAAAACCCTAATTAGGGCTCAAGATTCAACAGATGAGACAGTGCAGTGCAACGTCTTCCCTCTCTACCTCACTGGGAACACCCGCTCTTGATTTTACAACCTGAGGGCCGGTTTCATTAAGTCCTTCGCATAGCTCAAGCGCAAGTTCTGCGCAAACTTCCTGGGAACTATGTGCGTCCCTTGGACTCGTCGCAGCTCTACACCATCCGTGAGAGGATGGGGGAGACCATCCAAAGCTTCTTGAAGCCCTCCTCCGCCGACGAGCTCTTCACTATGCTCGAGAAGTATGCCCCTGTAGAGGAGGATGACCTCTGGAAGAAGAAACAGGGGCACTTGCCCCCGTCGACCCGGAGGCCAGGGACCCCCTCAGCAAGCGTCCCAAGAGGGGGCAACCGCAGCGAGCCACGGCCTCGAGACACCTTTGTCCTCGAGAGCAGAGGCGGCTCGTATGATGGCAACAAGGGACACCGCTCCTTCAAGCCGAAAGGACATGGGGGGGACAGTCATCCCGCGGCCGAGAAGGCCCCACGACAGGAGGCATGGAGAGCACAGCTAACTTGTGGTGCGCCTTCCACAAGTCCAGTACCCATGCCACTCAAGAATGTCACCAACTTCTCCAATGCATCGCTTCATTCCTCGACCAGCATGGGCAGGGGGGAGGGAGCCCTGCCTCCTTGCCCCCTCCACCGACTTTACTAGCTGTCCCTGATCCTTTGGGAGAGCAGTAGAGACAAGGACAAGAAAGGGGCTCAGCCAAAGAGCTCCCCTTCAAACTTCCCAATGGCGTGTGAACGTCATTACGGGGGGATCAGCCTCGGGCGAGACTCCAAGCTCCAGCGCAAGGAGTACGCATGGGAGGTAAAGGCCGTGGGGGTGCTACACATGTCCCAGCCACCAAAGTGGTCAGACGTCCCCCTCACCTTCACAGCGAAAGACGTGCATGGGGTTCGCTTCCCCCATGACAATGTGCTCATCATCTACGCCACTATCTATAATTGCCAGCTGGCGCGCATCCTTGTCGACGGCGGAAGCACCGCCGACATCCTGTACCTAAAGGCATTCAGGGAGATGCAGGTCGACGATAAGCTACTGCAGCCCGCGGCTGGCCCTTTGCAGGGCTTCGTCCTAGGGAAGACCATCTACCCGGTGGGGAAGGTGGACCTCCCCATGACCTTCGGCGCCCCAGACAACTACTGGACAGACATGGTCCGGTTCGACGTAGTAGACCTCCCCTCTTCATACAACGTGATTATGAGGAGGACCACGATCAACCGTCTGGGGGCGGCGATCCACCAGAGTTATCTCTGCGTGAAGAACCCTGGTCCCATGGCGTGATCACCGTCCAGGGCGACCAGGACATGGCCCGTGCTCTATACGAGCGTGCCACTGCAACGATCGGGGGTGTTAACCTGATCAAGACCCCGGGGGGGGGGGGGGAGGGAGAGCCCCCCGGTCTTTAACACCCCAGTCGTCCCCTCTGGGAAGCTCCCACCGAAACCGCGCCTGCAGGGAAACCTCTAGAAAATCCAACTGTCCCCAGAAGACAAGGAAAAGGTCGTCAAGATCGGGGTGGACCTCTCCGAGGAGCACGTGGAGCAGCTCACGGCCTTCCTCCGCAAAAACTCTGACGTCTTTGTGTGGAAACCCGCAGACATGCGAGGCGTCGCCCGGGATGTTAGCGAGCACAAGCTCGTTGTGACACCTGGCCGCCCCCCGGTCAAGCAAAAGCTGAGGAAGCTCTCCATTGAGTGCCAAGAGGCCATCAAGGCCAAAATCACCAAGCTTTGAGAGGCGGGATTCATTCGGGAAGTCTTGCACCCCGAATGGCTCATGAACCCCGTCCTCGTGAAGAAGTCGAACGGCAAGTGGAGGATATGCGTGGATTTCACTGACCTTAACTGCGCTTGCCCAAAAGACAACTTCCCACTCCCGCTGATGAGCTTCCTCGACGCGTATTTGGGCTACCATCAGGTCTGGATGGCAAAGGAAGAAGAGGAAAAGACGAGTTTTATAACTCCCCTCGGCACCTTCTACTACGTCCATATGCCCTTTGGGCTGAAGAATGCTGGAGCAACCTTCCAGCCCCTCATGTTGTGGGTCCTCAAGGACCAAATCAGCCGCAACGTAGAGGTATACGTTGACGACGCGATCGTTAAAAGCCTCCGCGCGGCCGCTCACATCAACGACTTAGCGGAGACCTTCCGCAACCTCTGCGAGTACGGGTTGAAACTCAACCCAGAAAAGTGCGCCTTTGGCGTACGCGGGGGAAAGTTGCTTGGCTTCCTTGTGTCCCAGCGGGCTCTACAGGACATGCCGCCGCCGGGCTACGTGAAAGACGTCCAGTGGCTTACCAGCTGCTTGGCCGCGCAAGCTGCTTCGTCTCACGATCAGGGGAACGCGGCCTCCAGTTCTTCAAAATTCTCCAAGGCCTCGAGGGGTTTAGGTGGACCCCTGAGGCCCAGGTGGCGTTCGACGACCTGAAGAAGTACCTCATGAGCCTCCAATGCTCCTGAGCTCGTCTCCGGAAGAGCCCTTGCTCCTTTATCTCGCCGCAACCCTAGTCGCTGTAAGGCACGGGCGTATCTCCTGCTGGAGGGAAAGCTCTACAAGCAAGGGGCTTCCGCCGTACTCCGCTGTCCCTCATGGGCAGAAGAACTCCAGCTTCTCGAGGTCATTCACTCGGAGAGCTGCGGGTCTCACCTGGCCCTGTGCGCGGTCGTGGTGAAGGTTCTCTGTCAAGGATTTGTCCCACATTTGTCTGTGACACGCGAGACCTTGTCTCCGCGTGTGAGGCCTGCCAGAAGATGGCAAAGGGCACCAGGCTGCCCTCCGCGACGCTGCAGACCATCCCCATAACTTGGCTCTTCGCGCGGTGAGGAATGGACCTCCTTGGTCCCTTTCCCCCAGTGCCCGGGGGCTACAAGTATGCGGTGATCGCGGTGGACTATTTCTCCAAGTGGGTGGAGGCTGAGCCCTTGGCCAGCATCACCTCCCGTGCGGTACAGCAGTTCTTCTGGAAAAATATCGTATGTCGCTTTGGGGTCCCCCAAGAAATCATGGTCGACAACGGGACCCACTTCGACTAGGCATACTTCCGGGAGTTCTGCGAAGGCTTAGGGTCTACCCTACATTTCATCTCCGTAGCTCATCCCCAGAGCAATGGGGCCGTCGAAAGGGTCAACGACGTGATCCTGCAAGGATTACGCCGACGACTCGAGCAAACTGCCTCCAAGCGGGGCGCATGGGCAGAGGAGCTTCCGAGCATCCTCTGCTCCATGCACACAACCCCGAGCCGGGCAACAGGGCGTACGTCCTTCTCGCTTGTGTACGGGGCTGAAGCAATCCTCCCCTCGGAGATTGGTTTTCGGTCACTGCGGGTTGAGCTCCTGGACGGAGCTACGGCCGCAGCGTACCAAACCAACGAAGCAAACTAGCGGATGGAAGTCGACCTCGTCGAAGAAGAACGCGACCGAGCGCTCCTCCACCACGCCATCTACGAGCGCGAAATGACGAGCGCGTACAACCAGCGCATCCATGAGAGAGCTTTCCGCCTTGGGGACCTGGTCCTCAAGTGCGTGACTGACCCCCAAGCCCAGGGCAAACTCTCCCCCAAGTGGGAGGGCCCCTACAGGATCTCCATGGTCCTGGGCTCGGGGGCCTATAAGCTCTACAACCTTGAAGACTAGGAGTTGAAGCACACTTGGAATGTAGACTTTCTACGCAAGTTCTACACCTAGCCTCTGGGCTCACTCCCTCCCCCGTCGTGATTTCGTAGGAGGAGGCACTGTACTCACTATTCCCTCCCCCACCGCGATTCCACGGGGGGAGGCATTGTTTTTCATCTTCATCAATACAAATGGATTTTCAATAAACTCTGGGATTTTAGCAAAATCATTGTTCCCTCCCCCGCCGCGGCTTCGCAGGGGGAGGCGTTACATTTCATACTCATTAACACAAATGGCTTTTTGTTTGACTGTGTTGTTTTTGCAGATTATTATCAGTAATGCGAGACTTGAAAGAGTCCTGATCGACGGAGGTAGCTCCTTGGACATCTTATTGGTCCAGGCGCTCGATGAGATGCAAATTCCTCGTTCGAAAATCAAGCCCATAATCCATCCATTTTATGGGATAATTCCTGGTCCCTCCATGATGCCATTGGGACAGGTGGTCCTCCCGGTCACGCTGGGAGAACCAGATAACTTCTGAACAGAATTAGTTACTTTTGATGTAACTGATTGTGATTCGGCTTACAACGCAATCTTTGGCAGGCCAACTCTTGCTAAGTTCATGATAGCAACGCACTATGCTTACCAGTGCTGCAAGTTGCCTGGCCCCAAAGGTGTCATCTCGATCCGAGGCAGTTGCAACGTGGCATTGATGTGTGACCGGCTATCTTTGGAGATGGTGGACCAACTTCCCCTCCGGGACGCTCAGGTCGCCACAGTCGCCGCTGATGCGATCAAGGCTGCTCCTCGACCTGATGAGAAACTCAAACTAGTTCCATTGTACCCAGATGATCCATCCAAGACAATTTGGGTCGGATCAGGCCTGGACGACAAATAGGAACTCGAACTCATTACTTTCCTCCGGGCTAACGCAGATGTGTTTGCGTGGAAACCATCCGACATGCCCGGTGTCCCAAGGGAAGTAATCGAGCACAGGTTAGCAATTCGACCTGGAAAAAGACCTATAAAGCACAAGCTCAGGCGTTTTGCTGTTGATCGGCAGGAAGCCATCCGAGAGGAGTTAGACAAACTCCTAAAGGCCGGGTTTATTCGCGAGGTCGATCACCCGGAACGGCTTGCAAATCTGGTCATGGTCCGCAAGTCAAATGGTAAGTGGCGCATGTGCGTCGACTACACCAGCCTCAATAGTGCCTGTCCGAAGGACGACTTTCCCCTTCCCCACATCGATCAGCTAGTTGACTCTACCGCAGGTTGTGAACTGATGAGTTTCCTGGACGCTTACTCAGGATATCATCAAATTAGCATGGTAGAAGAAGATGAAGAGAAGACTACCTTCATCACCCCGTTCGGCACCTACTGCTACGTCAGAATGCCGTTCGGTCTCAAGAACGCAGGTTCCACGTACCAGCGCTTGATGCAAAAGACCTTTCTTTCCCAGATGGGGCGTAATCTTGAAGCTTACGTAGACGACTTGGTTGTAAAAAGCACCAAAAGATTGTCTCATTTAGACGATCTCGCTGAAACCTTCTGTAATTTAAATTGATTTGGAATAAAATTAAATCCGGAGAAATGTTCTTTCGGGGTTTCTTTAGGAAAACTTCTTGGTTTTCTTGTTTGTTCCAGAGGAATTGAAGTCAATCCTGAAAAAATCAGGGCTATCGAACAGATGAGATCTCCCTCGACCATCAAGGATGTTCAACGCCTAGCAGGTCGCATGGCGGCCTTAAGCCGGTTTATATCGCGACTAGGCCAAAGGAGACTACCTTTCTTCAAAGCCCTGCGTCAACATCACAATTTCACATGGTCCAATGAGGCCGAAAAGGCATTTCAGGAGGTGAAAGCATATTTATCCAGTCCGCTGGTCTTGGTTTCTCCTGACAAAAGAGAACCATTACTTCTCTACTTGGTGGCCACACCACACGCGGTCAGTGCCTTCCTGATCGCGGATAGAGAAGGTATTCACAGACCCATCTACTATGTAAGAGAAGTACTTCATGACCCTAAGGAGCGGTACCCTGAGGTCCAGAAGATACTTTACGCACTACTGATGGCTTCCCGAAAGTTACGACATTACTTCTAAGCACACAAGATCATAGTACCCTCATCTTTTCTGTTGGGGGATATTGTCCGTAATCTGGAGAAATTTGGTCAGATCGTCAAATGGACTGTCGAACTCGGTGCTTTTGACATCCATTACACACCCCGCATTGCGGTTAAGTCTCAGGTCCTGGCCGATTTCGTAGTCGAATGGAGTAATCATGAGCCACCGTGCAGGTGTCCGAAGAATTGGAATGCCCCGATTACTAGACGATGTACTTTGACGGCTCTCGCAGTTTTCAACACTCGGGGGCTGGAGTGGTCTTAGTTATGCCTCAGGGCGAACAGCTAAAGTTTGTCTTTCAACTACACTTTATTGCGACCAATAACGCAGCAGAGTATGAAGGTCTTCTTGTAGGGCTCCGGGCAGCAAAATTCCTCGAAGTCCGTCGATTGGTGGTGAGGGGAGACTCACAGCTGGTCGTAAATCAGGTAAACAAGGAGTACAACACCTGCGATGAGACAATGGCTCATTACCTGGGGGAAGTGAGGAGGTTGGAAAAACACTTTAGTCATTTCGAAGTCCAATACATCCCGCGAAAGGACAACATTCTCGTAGACCAATTATCCAAAATTGGGTCCTCACGTACATCCGCTCCGGAAGGAGTGTTCGTTGAACACTTGGAACATCCTTCGATTATGACTTCGGTCGAGGATGATCCGGTAATAGTCTGCGTTACCAACCTCGGACAGGAACACGATTGGACTCATCCATTGAGGGTCTATCTTGAACATAGGACCCTGCCCGAGGATGAAACCGAAAGCGATCGATTGATTTGAAAAGCGCGTCTGTACAAACTCATCGAAGGAGTTTTGTATAGAAAGGGTACTCAGGGAGTATTCATGCGTTGCATATCTCAGGAAGAAGGTAAAACCCTCTTGAGAGAAATTCATGATGGTGTATGCAGTGCGCACGTGTCATATCGTACACTAGTCGGAAAAGCCTTCTGACAAGGATTCTACTAGCCTTCGGCACTCGACGATGCCAAGAATATGGTCAAAATGTGTCCTCAGTGTCAGTTTCATGCGAGACAGGTTCACCAACCTGCCTATGAGTTGCAAACCATTCCCCTTGCATGGCCTTTTGCTGTTTGGGGAATGGACATCGTCGGTCCTATGCTACAAGCGGTCAACGAATACAAGTTCTTATTCGTAGCCATTGACACGTTTACAAAGTGGAATGAAGCCGAGCCTGTACGCAATATTACTGCTACTGTAGCGCAAAAGTTCTTCCATAAGAACATTGTTGCTCGATTCGGTGTTCCAAATCATCTCATTACTGATAACGGTTCCCAGTTCGCTAGTGGTCTTTTTCTAGATTATTGCAATCAGATTGGAACCAAGGTGTGCTTTGCTTCTGTAGCTCATCCACAGAGCAATGGTGCCGTAGAACGTGCCAACGGACAAATATTACAAGACATCAAGAAGCGTGTTTTCGATCGCCTTAAGACACGCTCGGGGGCTTGGGTGGACGAGCTCTATACCGTTCTATGGGCGCTACGGACTACTTCTAGTCAAGCCACTGGTGAGACGCCTTTTCATCTGGTATATGGGGCTGAGGCTGTGTTACTTATGGAAATTAGTATTGGATCTGTACGGACAGATCAATTCGAACAAGTTGATCAAAATGAATAGCGATCACGGGATCTCATCCTCCTAGCAGAAAAACGTGATCGAGCTTTAATCAAATCCGCGGTATACTTGCAAGCTTTGTGCAAGTACCATAACAAAAGGGTGCGACCACGTAGTCTTCACGTGGACTATTTGGTCTTACGTAAAATACAAGACCAATCTGGTCGCAACAAGTTCTCCCCAAAATGGGAAGGCCCTTATACTGTTGTTTCAGTGCTATGACCAAGATTAGCTTGGTTAGCAATGGAGGATGGTCGGATCTTATCTAATACATGGAACATCAATCAGCTACGCAAGTTTTATGTGTAAGTATTCAATCCCTTTTCCTTTTCAATTAGCATGATTTAATAAAACAAGTGCTTTTCGTTGTTTCATATGAAAAGTATGTCCTTCTATGCCCATATATTATGAGTTTGGCTCGGGGGCTGGTCGCCAATGGTTATATCGCCACAATACCTTAATCAGATTCGCTGGTCGATCTCATGATCACTTCCAGACAAGACACCCCTCAATAAGCCGTTTCTCAACGCACACGGGGCTTGCTGGCATGTCCTTGGTCATCTAAGTGGCTGCCGGTTTGCAACAAAGTTGGGTATTGTACCAAATATAATTGTTGGTCTGATCGAATATCCCTGGTCGTCGTCACACCCATATCTTTCCTGTGCTTATAATATTAAGTCTTCAGTATTACAATCACAGGCGGGGGCTAGGGGAATATGGTCGCAATATGAAACAAAAAGAAGTGCTTCCTTTTGAAACAAAAAATGCATGCATTGGCATTCTATAAACTGTGTCTGTATAGGTATAAAGATTTACATAATCCCAAGCTCATTCAAGAGTTTATCTACAAAGGTTTAACTTCCTCCATGATAACCTCAAGTTGATCTTCACTCTCGATCTCTGCCTCTCCTACCAATGGATTCAGATCTAGGTCTGGGGCATGGTGAAGACGGAACCGGCAGAGGATGGCGGAGGCTGCTGATCAGACTCTTGTTTCGATCGCCTCTTTTTGCCGCCAGGTATCTTCAGTAAGATACTCGAGAAGTGACCCCGCTTGGGTTGCGACCAACGTGGACCAGTCAATAAGGCTAAGGTCGTCCGTTGAAGTTTCGGCCACATCGGCCCTTAGCAGACCGGCCACCATCTTCAGCTTTTCGAAGATGTCTTGTTGAGCCCTGTTGCAGGTTGAGAGGGACGTGCTTAAGTCTTGATTCTCCCTGCGAACAAAATCAATGGTCGTCTGGAGGTCCTTTTTCTCTTGACCGAGCTGGTTTATTTGATCACGTTGAGCTGCGAAAAGAAGGCCATTACAAATAGTCCGCGCAACACAATTAACTCGCTCTGGTCGGAAGTTAACTTATAGGAGAGCTGCAACTACAGTGTTCTGAGTTCGGCCTCTAGGTGTGAAATTGTGGTGGCCGCCCTGAACTCCTGGTTTTCACGATCAGCGAGGCTCTTCGTCAGAAAGGCATTTTCTCTATAACAAAAGAGACAATTGTCATGACAGGTCTATATTCAGGCAAACGAAAGAACATCTTCCTTACAGCTGCAAGTGATCCGTTTCCCCTTGCATGGCCTCGATGCTATCCGCCATAGCTATCGATCTGGTCGCCATGCGGGTCAGTTCCTATGACATGGAGGGAAATCAATTGCAAAATCTGAATGTTCCTATGCGAAGCTCAGAGACCATGAGGGGTGTTCAACATACCTTAGCATATTCCCGGAATGATCTGTTCTTCGGGACGACTGGAGGCCGAGTTGCTGGGCTCGCTTTATCCCCGGCAGGAGCAACAGATGAATGTTCCTACTGAACATCATTTCCTGCCGGGTCGCAGATTTTAATAATTGCGATTGGGCCTCCGTGTCCAACTCCTCTTCAACGGCCCGGATGACTTCCTAGACCAGAGGAATCACGCTCTCCTCACCAGAAACCTCAGTAGCAGAGGGAATTTCAACCCTCGCCAACGCTACTGGGGGGCTTGCCGCTGAATCTCTACGCCTAAGCAAGAGAAGAAACTGTCAGTTTGATGGATGATCGCCACAATCCAATCCTGTTTTAATGAAAGGAGTTCTTGCCTTAGTTGAAATCCCATCAGCCTTTGGGATTTCGAAGACGGCTCCCCGAGGAAAAGAGGACAGTCGCCGCTCGTCCTGATCTTCCTTTTCGTGAACAGGACCTTGTCTTTTTCTCCCTGTGTGAACCAACCTGTAAGCACATACATAAGGAATGACGAAGACCTAAGTGGTAAGAATTCTTACCGGGGTAACCTGTTCGGTCGGCAGGGAAGCATCCAATGGTCCGGATGTCTCATGAACCGCTGATGGTGGAATTTCATCCATGGCCATTAGATGGGTGGTGATTGTGGTGTCCTGCCCTATTGCTCCCGCTCTTGTCGACAGGAGCGGAGTGTTCGTCGTCCCGGGACTGGCAAAAGTCATAGGGGGGATTTCTTCTTCCTGTGCGAACGTGACTTAACGGATGTACACAAACAAGTAATAATACTCCAGACTGTGAGGAATCTTACCGCGGTCGCCCTTCTACCAAGGGGGGAGATGTTACAGATCCTGAAGCCTCCAGGGCTTCAGGAGCAGAGGTTTCACCCGCAACCACAGGGCTTTCGGTGGTCGCGGGGCCCACTGTAGTTGTCTCTGCGGGCCGAGACAATATTTCGCCGGTTTGAGGAGTAGCCGTCTTCCTCTTCCGGCGAACCAGAGGAACGTCATCTTCCTCATCCTCGCTCCCTTTACCTTGTACGACGAAGAAATAATTCCGGTTCGTACCTAGGGTAACAGGAGGCACATGATATCTTACCGCAGTCTTTTTCGCGGTAAGGGGAGTTTTGTGCGAGGAGCTTTCCCCGAGAATTTTCTTGGATTTCTTGGGGACGGGTTCCCTCGCTCTGGGCTTTGAAGAGATTTTCTTTACTCTCTTCATCATCGGTTTTCCCAGGAGACCGATGCCTTCACTTGGATGCGTCACTTCGGCAAACTTCCCCAGATGCTATGTCATTCCAATGTCCTTGTTAGTACAAGATGCATAGGTGATCAACAAACAGAGACTGATGAGAGAAGTTGTACCTTTCGGCGCTCTTGTCTGAGGTCGTCGCCGGTGTTGATCAAACTCTGGGGTTGAGGTGATCCCCTAGTACCCTCCACCTCGGCGCTGTATGCCTTGAGGAGGTAATTTGTCCGTTTTTCAATCTCGGGACGAAGGCAAAACTATGTCACCAGCAAACGAGTTAGCAAACACAACATTCTTCCAGAAGAAATGTACGTTCTTGTTGGCTAGATGACATACCGTTATTGTAGTCCAGGGTGCTGTCCGCCATGGACTGAATCTCCCAAGCCGGATGAGCCCTTTGACGCAGGGGGCTCACTCGATTCTTCACAAAGTCGCGAACGATGTCGCGAGCCATTAGTCCTTGCTGGACTAAGTGAAGAATCACTTGGGCTTGCTTTTTCTGCTCTACATTCAGAGCAGGGAGAGAATCCGACTCGCTAGATTTCTCCGGCCGTGAGTTTACAAACCAAAGCCCACTCTCGGACGGAGGAGTACAATAGAACAACTTCTGATACCACCCGTGCACGAAATCGCACAGGGGTGGGAAGGGGTACTCCTTCTTCTCCCTAATCCGGAAGTAGATGCATCCGGCGGTATTGGCGCTCTTCGACCAAGTCGAGTAACAGAAGCGTCAGAAGAGATCCACACTTGGAAGCACTCCGATGAAAGCTTCACATAGGTGCTGGAAAATCTCTAGGATCAGCACAGCGTTTGGGTAGAGATTTACCAATTCCAACCCATAGTGCTCCAGGATTCCCTTCAAGAACCGGCTTTCGGGGAATCGAAACCTGCAACGCAGAGATTATGAAGAGTTTTCAACTTATGTAAAGTAAAGGAAATTTTTATTTCTAGCAGTCTTTACATACAAAAGGGATGTAGGCGACCACAGCGTCGACCTGATCCGAGAGAAGTTTACAAAGTTCTCCTAGGGACATATTGGCGTCAGTAGGATCTACACTGATGGCCCCAAGGGAACTATCAACTACTATAAGCCTATCTACATCATCCCTAACAAGAGACGCACTACCATTCCTGATCGAATCGGAGAGTTCTCGCTGTTGTCGAGCGTAGTCCCTCTCCAGGTGGAATCGGTGCCCCTCTTCTCGGGATCTTTCAAAACAATCTACCAGGTGCAGAATTGCCGAAGACATCTCTTCAGTCTTCTTCTCCAGGGCCTCTTTTTCCCCTTGGAGAGTCTCTTCGAGGGGAGGAGGTTGAATTTCAGCAGGCTGGTCGCTGGGGGCTTCAACAATTTTCATCTCCTACATTTGCAAATGTTAGTTTTACTAACTATAACGACAAGCGAAGGGAGATGGAAGTAATTACCAATCCTCGCAAGTGATGGGTTGAAGTATTTCCCCCGGAAAGTAGATCACTCGATAAAAACCGTGGACCTTCAGATGGTGGAAGTGCAACCTTCCCACCAGAAGATTGTTTCCCCAACACAAGTTGAAGATTATCTGGTCGCGGAGATACAGCTTGCCAACCAGAAAATTGACCACCCGAAGAAGGATGGGGATCACTGGGATGAAATGGAGAAAGCCGAGAAGAATGCCCTAAGGGATCATTGCGAACCTCCAAAGGTAGAGATGAAGGTTCGACCTGTCGAGGTACATGAACAGGAAGAACTACGGGAACCGAAGGAAGAGAGAGCAATGATGCATATTTCACCTTTGTCCTGCTGGAGGATCCCTCGTCAACCTTGGGTTTCTTCCTTGAAGGAGACAAATCTTTGGATGTCTGTGAATCCTGCTCAAACTCAAGTGACATTTCTTCTTCATCACTTTCAATCTCGATGATGTTTTGGTCTGCCATCGAGAAGTGTATAGAAGAGAAGGGAAGATGGCTTTGGAAGAAACTTAACTGGGAGAGTATTTATGAAGTTTTAAAGTCAAGAGGCTTCGATATTTATAGCCCCCAGGGTGACGGTTCATTTTTCGAACGCCTCGAGTTTCTAAAACATTTACAATTTTATCTCAGGTTAAAAAACGTTTGTACGGCGCCATCATTACCCGTCAAATATTACCCAGAGTCCGTCTCGGGAAACCAACCACCACACTTAGTGCCCCACTAAGTGGAGTATTTGAAGCGTCGGGTTAAATATCCGATGTGAGTCTTGAAATTTGAAGTAAACATGTCCCTTCGTTCTCTTCAAATTTGGGGGCTAGCTGAAGAGGATTGGTACCTGAGCTAATTCAAATAAATATGCGACTGGTTTAGGACAAATTCGAAGCAGACAAGTGTCTGTTGACACGAACTCAAGTTACTCTGAGAAGTACAGACATGTGATCGCAGGCTTCAAGCGATCAGACCATAGACCGTCCGCGGTCAGGAGCTCGTATGCGAATATGCAGACAGAGGGCTGCAGATGGGCGCGGTCAGATGATTACAAGCAACGCGTGGTCAGAACACCTTTGACCAGGAGACGCGGGATTACTCAGTCCCTGCAGTAGGGATATTCCGAGTATCCTGAAGATTCTTCCACGTATGGATACAACCGTCGGGAAGTTAATACGTGTGGTTATTCCTCAATAACACGTGTTAAACCTGCATGGAGGTTAGAGGCAGTTGCCAAAACTGCATCTGAGCAACTATTCGATGCCATTATGCTTTGGCACCCTTTCGACTAGTATAAAATGGTAAGCCAATATATCGGACAGGGGATCGAATGATCAGATCATAGATGGATCAAGAGATCAACCAAAGACACTAAACTAAGTTAGTTAGCTTTCATAAGCCTCTCGAGTACGATCTTGTATAAACCTACAGGAAAAATCTTCGCTTGTGAAGATCTTTTCCATAGTTTTGTAACTCTTTTCTCCCACATATAGTGAAATCCTAACAGGACGTAGGGCTATTCTCCCACCATCGAGGGCCTGAACCTGTATAAATCTCTCTGTGTTCCTGTTAACATTGATTCATCATACCTTCCCAGAGGGACACCTTGAAAGGTCTCACAACCTACAAATTCTGCATAAGTTCGACTAAGGACGCCGAGTCCGAATCGTCGACACCCCCGGTGGCTTGTCCCGGGCGCCGCCATTTGCCCAGGGACAAGGCCCCCCGGTGGCTTGTCCAAGGCGCTGCCATTTGCCCGGGGACAAGGCCCCCCGGTGGCTTGTCCAAGGCGCTGCCATTTGCCCGGGGACAAGGCCCCTCGGCGGCTGTCCCGGGCGCCGCCTTTTGTCAGGGACAAGGCCCCCCGGTGGCTTGTCCCGGGCGCCGCCTTTTGCCCGGGGACAACGCCCCCCGGCGGCTTGTCCCGAGCGCCGCCATTTGCCCGGGGACATTTGCCCTAGGACGAGGCCCCCCGGTGGCTTGTCCCTGGCGCCGCCTTTTGCCCCGGGATAAGGCCCCTTGGTGGCTTGTCCCGGGCGCCGCCATTTGCCCGGGGACAAGGCCCCCCAGTGGCTTGCATTACCTTCCGAAGACAGGGGTCTTCGGTCCTAGGTCACGTGAGGGTCACGCGAGAAACACCTCGGGAACTAGTGAACACCTGTCAAGCATTCAAGGTTCCTGACTGGGAGAAGGACGTCACTACCCCTCGATCCAACGGTGGCAGGCGGGGTAGTTTAGTCTTTTTGCATCTTTTGGGGCTATATAAGCCCTTGTAACACCTCATGTAAAGGGGAGAATTCACTTTCACTTGGAATAGACAATCTAACAGGTGTGCTCCGGAGCCATCTCTCCCCCCAGAGAGCTCCCCTAGCCAACTCCGGTTGGGAGCGCGCCAACAGGTCTAGGGTCTCCACTGAGGCCCGAACCTGTATAAACCTTCATGTCACTTGCTGTGTTTGTCCGACGGGAGAGGACCGGTCATGCGGTCAGCTCGCGTCGTCTTTTCTTCGCTAGGATCTTCCACAAAACCTGCAGGGGTATTTTCAATACCACGACAGGTTGCATCTCATCATCCAAGAACATATATTTCAGCAAGGAAGGAAGAGTTTTGAGTGTATATTTACTTACCTTTTCCTTACCTGTGGCGTCGGAATCAGAGATGTTCTCTTTGGATTGTTTCTTTTGTTGGTTCGTCTTCATTTTGTTCGTCTTCTTCATTGCTATCCTTTTTTAGTTTTCAAATATGTCATCCGTTCCTTCTCCCAACGTGAGTCAAAGTGGTGACTCCTCTTCTAGGACTTCTTCTGGATCATCCACACTGTAAATTTTCTCCTCATACATAGGGTAGTAAACAAGTTTAGACATTTGAAATAAAATTTTCTCCTCCCCTATGCAAAAAGTAATTCATCCCTCACGAACATCAATGAGGGCACGTGCTGTCCAGAGCATTGGTCATCCCAATATAATACGTATAGCAACATCCTCATCCATATCAAAATAACAAAATCAACTGGAAGATAAAATTTACCAACATGAAGAGGCACATATTCCAGAATTCCTTCTGTTGGGGGAAATCTCCACGAGACTAAGTCCAGGTAAGGGGCTACGCCATTGGCCCAGGGACACGGCCCCCGGTGCCTGTCCCGGGCGCCGCCATTTGTCTGGGAACAAGGCCCCCGGTGCCTATCCCGAGCACCGCCATATGCCCGGGGACAAGGCCCCCGGTGCCTGTCCCAGGCGCCACCTTTGGCCCAGAGACAAGGCCCGGGGCCTGTCCCGGGCGCCGCCATTTTGCCTGGGGACGGGGCCCCCGGTGCCTATTCTGGGCACTGCCATTGGCCCAGGGACATGGCACCCGGTGCCTATCCTGGGCGCCGCCATTTGCCCGGGGACAAGGCCCCCGGTGCCCCCCGGTGGCTTGTCCCGGCCGTTGCCGTCCTTCTGGAGACAGGATTCTCCGGTCCCAAGTCACGTGAGGGTCACGAGAGAAGCGCCTTGGGAATTGGCGGACACCTGTCAAGCATTCGAGGTGCCGGACCGGGAGAAGGACGTTGCTACCCGTCAATCCAACGGTAGCAGGCGGGGTAGTTTAGTCTTTTTGCGTCTTTTGGGACTATATAAGCCCTTGTAACACCTCATGTAAGGGACGATTGCTCATTATTACTCGGAATAGACAATCTCACAGGTGTGCTCCGGAGCCATCTCTCCCCTGAGAGAGCTCCCCTAGCCGACTCCGGTCGGGAGCACGCCGACAGGACTAGGGCCCCCACTGGGACCCGAACCTGTATAAACCCTCGTGTCATTTGTTGCGCTTGCCTGACGGGAGAGGACCGGTCACCCGGTCAGCCCGCGCCGTATTTTCTTCGCTAGGATTGTCCACAAAACCTGCCGGGGTATTCGTAATACCACGACAGTTGGTGCCGACCGTGGGGACTTGTGACAAGACACCATGGTTCCCCCAAGAACGAGGGCCCGCGCCCTTCCCGGTGACGCCGGTCCCGGTGACCCGGCTCCACCCGTCCGGGACACAACCGCGCCGTCGCTTCCGCCCGGAGGCAGCCCAATCCAGGTACCACCTCCCACCTTCCTTGTTAATTTTGGTGGTTCAACCTCCGGGTCAGTCCCGGTGACCGCGGTCGCCTCGGCCGGGACAAGTCTCCCCCCGACGGCTTCCCCGGCTCCCCGGGACGCCTTGCTAGAGGCCTTAGTAGAGGGCCAGCTACGCGCCCAGCGCTCTATGGACGAGCTGCTCCGTGTCTTGGTGCGGCCACCGGCCCCCACATACCCGCAGTACCCATTCCAGGGGGTTATGCCCCCATTTATGGGACACCCGGTGCCCCCTCCGGTCTCTGGAGGCCAGGCTGCCCCGTACGACCCCGCCGGGGGGTATCCTCCCCCGGCGGGCCATCCGTCCGGAACCTTCCCAGCGCCGAGAGCCTTCCCGATGCTGGGGGGTTACTTCATGCCTGGGCCCTTCGTTGTACCGGGGGGACACCCTGTTCCGGGCTCATTCCCGGGGCCGGGGGCCCATTACATGCCGAGGGTTTTCTCTGTGCCGGGAGCCAGTCCTGCCCCACGAGTCACGTTTACCACACCAGGGGCGGTCGACAGAGCAGCTCCCATGTCACAACGGACCTCCCCCCGCAACGGCGCCCCGGTTCTGGACGTCGCCGCGGGGTTCCCCCCCCCCCCCCCGGTTCCAGATAATACAGGGGGTTCCCCCTTTCTGGTTCCGGTCGTCGCCGAGGGGGTTGCCCCCTCCCCGGTTCCAGACAATACAGGGGTTTCCCCCTTTCTGGTTCCGGAGGTCTCCACAGAGGGCTCCCCCTTGTCGGCCCCGGTAGCGCCCGGGCCGGTAGCTACAGTGCATGAGCTCCCTCCTCCCCCGGGGCCGCCCTCGAGGGTGCCTCCGGCGGACTAGGTCCGTTTCTCCCAGGAGGAGGTCGAGCGAATGCGTACGGCTAAGTCCGGGGAAGAACTTCCCCCGGGTCGCGGACGCGGAGAGCTTCGCTCCCGCACCGGCTGGGGGAAGAGACTCGCCGAAGAACCAACCTCTTCGGGGGAGAGCCCGGACGTCTTGGAACTCAGCCCCGGCCCGGAAGAAAAGTGTCGTTACCGCCATGCCGGCGGACCTCTTGGGCCACTTCCCGACTCCGACAACAAGTGCGCGTCCCCTGTCAAAGGAGACAGCGACCGAGACTCTCCCTGAGAAGTGCAGGGGGCTAATCAGCCGCTATGCCGCAGACTCCTGTGCATTCGATGCCAGCGGCCTTACCGCCCGCCGCACATCCAGTACTACAATGGTGAGGCCAACCCCTATGAATTTATTCAGGTGTATTCCACAGCCATCTCGGCGGCTGGGGGGGACGAGATGGTGCAATGCAACGTCTTCCCCCTCTACCTCACCGGGATCGCCCGTTCGTGGTTCTACAATTTGAAGGCCGGCTCCGTCAAGTCCTTCATGCAGTTCAAGCGCGAGTTCTGCACGAACTTCCAGGGGCACTACGTGCGTCCCTTGGATTCCTCGCAGCTGTATACCGTCCGACAGAGGACGGGGGAGACCATCCAAAGCTTTTTCAAGCGCTTAACTCAAGTCAAGTGCAAAGTGGCTAACGTCCCCGACTCCACGGTCATCGAGGCGTGCAAGAGTGGGATCCTCCTGGGAGAGCTCCATCGGATGCTCTCCCGAAGCTGCCCCTCCTTCGCCGACGAGCTCTTCAACGTACTTGAAAAGTACGCTCGGGCGGAGGAGGATGACCTCTGGAAGAAAAACCAGGGGGCTCCCGCCCCCGCTAACCGGGGGGCCAGGGACACCCTCAAACGCCCCAAGCAGGGGGGTCGTAACGAGCCACGGCCTCGGGACACTTTTGTCCTCGAGGGTGGAGGCGCTCGCGCGATGCCCCGAGGGGCAATCGCCCCTTTCCCAAGCCGAAGGGCCGCAGGGGAGGACAGTCGTCCCACGGTCGGGATGGCCCTGCAGCAGGAAGCAGGGGAGGCCCGTGGTGCACCTTCCACAGGTCCAGCACCCATGCCACCCAGGAATGCCACCAACTGTTGCAGCAGTTCACCGCGTTCCTCGACCAACATGGGCAGGGGGGGACTCCGGCCTCCTTGCCCCCTCAGCTGGCCTTACCGGCCCTTCCTGCTCCAGCGGGGGAACAACAAAGACGAACGCAGGAGGGGGAGCCGTCAGAAACTCTCCCCTTACAAACCTCCCAGAGGCGTGTCAACGTCATCACGGGAGGGTCCGCTTCCAGGCGGGACTCTAAGCGCTAGCGCAAGGAGTACGCGCGCGAAGTGAAGGTGGTGGGGGTGCTGCATACGTCTTCGCCACCTAAGTGGTCGGACGTCCCCCTCACCTTCACGACGGAAGACGGGAGTGGGGTTCGCTTCCCCTATGACGACGCGCTAATCGTCTCCGCCAACATCTATAACTGCCACCTGGCCCGCATCCTCGTGGATGGCGGGAGCTCCGCCGATGTCCTCTACCTAAAAGCTTTTAGGGAGATGCAGGTGGACAAGAAGCTCTTGCAGCCCACAGCAGGGCCTTTGCAAGGATTCGTCGCAGGGAAGGCGATCCACCCCGTGGGGAAGGTGGATCTCCCCATGACGTTCAGCACCCCGAAAAACTACCGGACTGAGATGGTCCGGTTTGATGTGGTAGACCTCCCCTCCTCCTACAACGCGATCATGGGGAGGACCATGATCAACCGCCTGGGAGCCGCGATCCACCAGAACTACCTCTGCGTGAAGATCCCCGGGCCTCACGGCGTGATCACCGCCCGGTGAGACCAAGACGTGGCCCGCGCTCTATACGAGCGCGCCGCTGCAACGATCGGAAGCGTCAACATCATCAAAACCCTGGGGGGGAGGCCTCTCCCCCAGACTCAGACGTCACCGCAATACCTTCCGGGAGGCCCCTCCCCAAGCCGCGTCCGGAAGGGGGCCTCCGGAAGATCCCCCTGTCCCCAGACGACGAGGACTAGGCCGTCAGAATCGGGGCGGAACTTCCCGAGGAGCACGCGGAGCATCTCGCGGCTTTCTTGCGCGTAAACTCCGATGTTTTTGCGTGGAAGCCCTCCGACATGCGGGGCGTCGCCCAGGACGTCATCGAGCACAAGCTCGCGGTGACCCCCGGTCACCCCCCAATCAAGCAGAAGCTGAGGAAACTCTCCCTGGAACGCCAAGAGGCGATCATGGTAGAGATTGCCCGACTCCGAGAGGCGGGGTTCATTCGGGAGGTCTTGCACCCCGAGTGGCTCGCTAACCCCGTCGTCATGAAGAAGTCGAACGGCATGTGGCAGATGTGCGTGGACTTCACCAACCTCAACCGTGCCTGCCCCAAGGACAACTTCCCGCTCCCGCGAATTGACCAATTGGTCTACTCTACCACGGGGTGTGAGTTGATGAGCTTCCTAGACGTATACTCGAGCTATCACCAGGTCCGGATGGCGGAAGGGGACGAGGAAAAGATGAGTTTCATAACTCCCCTCGGGACCTTCTACTACGTCCACATGCCCTTCGGGCTGAAGAACGCTGGAGCGACCTGCAAGCGGCTCATGACGTTGGTCTTCAAGGACCAAATTGTCGACGATTCGGACTCGGAGTCCTCAGCCGAACTTATGCAGAATTTGTAATTGTGAGACCTTTCAAGATGACCCTTCGGGAAGGTATGCTGAACAATGGTGAACAGGAACACAGAGAGTTTAGACAGGTTCGGGCCCTCGATGGTGGGAGTAAAAGCCCTCGTCCTGTTGAGATTTCACTAAGTGTGGTAAAAGGTTTACAAATGGAGGAAAAATCCTCACAGGCGAGGATTTTTCCTGTAAGAGTGTACAAAGATAAGCCAAAGAAGGCTTATTAAAATGCTATATGAGGTGTGCCGTAGACTTGGCTAACTTGGATGATTTTCTTCCCCCCCCCCTTCATTGATGTTCCATGCCATCCTTTTATACTGTTTGAAAGGGTGCCATGTAGAGGAAACTGCATCAAACGGTTGCATGGACGGTTGGATGCGGTTTTTTTAGGAACTGCTCTTAACCTCCACGCAGGTTAAACACGTGTTATTCATGGATAACTGTATGTGTTAACCTTCTGACGGTTGATTCTCCACGTGTAGGAATCTTCAGGATACTTAGAATATCCTGTTGTACGGGCAACTGAAATAGATAGATCCCAAGTATCCTGATCGACAAATGTTCTGACCGCGGGATATTGGCTGACCGCGCAATATCCCGAATGTGTAGTTCGCGTATAGCATACGAACTTCTGACCGCGGAAGGCTTATGGATTTCTGACCGCTCAAGGCTTACGGTCTTCTGACCGCGCAAGGCTTACGGTCTGACCACGTAAAGCTTGCGACCTGATCACGTAAAGCTTGCGACCTCATGGTGATGCCCCTCAGAATAGCTTGAGTTCGCATCACCAGGTACATGTCTGGTTCGAACTTGTCTTGAACCAAAAGTTTATTAGAAATGACCCGGGTGTCAATCTTCGTCACCTAGCCCCCAAATTCGAAGAAAACGAAGAGACGTGTTTATTTCAAATTTAAAAACCGTGCATTGGATTTTTAACCCGGCCCTTTAACTTCTCCACTTAGTGGCGCACTAAGTGAAAATGGTTGGTTTTTCGAGACGAGTTCTGACATTACGTGACGGGCAATGATAGCGCCGTAGAATTGTTTTTATCTTGAGGTAAAATTGTAAATGTTTTAGCAAAACCCGAGGCGTCTGGAATGCAAACCGTCACCCAGGCGGCTATAAATACCAGACCCCTGGTCATGTAAAGATCTACAATTTCCCTCTCACGTCTAAGTCTTTTTCTTGTTATCCTGCCTCCTTCCTTTTCACATACCCCTCCCAATGGCAGATCATGAAATCATCGAGATTGAGAGCGATGAAGGGGAAATTGTCGAACAAGGGTCTCAAACGAATGAAGTCCTGTCTCCCTTAAGGAAGAAACCCAAGGTTGACGAAGGATCTTCCAGTGGAACAAAGGTAAAGCACATAGCGAGTTTCTTTCTTCCTTCAGTTCTTTTGACCCTCCCCGTTCATGCCTCTCGGCAAGTTAGGCCTTTATCCTTAGAGAAAGATCCCATCACATTCAATTCTCCCATCCTTTTGGGTGATCAACATCCTGGTCGGCAAGCGGTGACTATCCCTCGATCGGATGATTACCATATTGGGTTGGCGAAGCAATCTTCTGATGGGAAGGTTGCCCTTCCACCATATGATGATCTTCCTCCCAAGATGGGTGTACCAACGGGTTATGCACCGGGACAGGTAACAATTCTTCTCCCTTTTTGCTGATAATTTTAGTTAGTATGACTAACTTTTGCAAAATGCAGGAGGTAGGAGGCTCTAGCGATCAGCCTTCTGCTGCTCCATCTCTTCCTTCCGGACAGACCCTTCTGGAAGAGAAGAATGCCCTGGAGAAGAAGACCGAGGAGATGGCCTCGAAGATTCTGTGTTTAGCAGAATGTCTTGATCGATCCCGAGAAGAGGTGCACCATTTCCGTCGAGAGAGGGACTTCGCTCAGCAACAGCGAGAACTCTCTGACTTGATTAGGGACAATAGTGCGTCTGTTGTTAGGGACGATATAGATAGACTTAGGGTAGTTGCTAGTTCCCTGGGGGTTGTCAGTGTAGATCCTACTGACAACAACATGTCCCTTGGGGAACTTTGTAAACTTCTTTCATAACAAGTCGATGCTTTTATCGACCGTATCCCTTTTGTATGTAAAGAATGTAATAAATAAAGTTTCTTTTATTCATATGAACATTCTTCATACCCTCTGTGTGAAATTATGGTCAAAAGCTTAGTCCGCGACCATTCATACACAGGAAATTTCAGTTCTGCGATTAGAATCGCGCTTTAAAAGATCACTATGACCTGCCCTGATGCCGCGATCAGACTTAAGGCCGCGGTTAGAACTGAATTGCGACCAGAGTTGAACGTTCGGTTAGACTATTACTTCGATTAGAAACGAAGTTAAATAACATGGCTTTAACCAAACCATAACCCAGTTAGAATATATCCGTACGTCAAAATTTGAGTTACATGATATTTTTCACAAAAATGTTCAGGTAAAAAGAAAGGTAAATAACCCTCAAAAAGCCTTAGCAGACTTCTCGAGTTTTAGCCCTTTCAGCTTCTGAAATAAAGAAGTCCTTTTATTTCAGATCCGATACCCGAAACGCCTTAAAGGGTTTATCATAGAATATCCATTATGGGAAATGAATAAAATATTTAAGAGGACGCTTGAGTGGAATGCTACTCACAGAGGCGTGACTCCTCGAGTCTATAAAAGCAGTAGGTAGCTTCTTGAGGAAGCCATTCAGCCGCGAAAAACCCTTAGAGTTCCCGCCGCACAAAACCCTCATCTTCTCGCCTTCATCTTCCACAAAATCATCGACTTTTTCGACCGATCTTTCTCAAAAAATGGCATCTTGGAGCAGATCCAACCACCATTCTGAGGAGACTCTGGTGGCGTTGGAGAAAGAGGAGATCCTTCCATTGCGGCTACTGATCAATTGGCGGCCTGCGGAGAAGGACCAAGAAACCCCAACCGTCCGAGAGGGCGAGTTGGTGATCTTCGAGGAGTATCTGCGTTGCGGGTTCCGATTCCCTGAGAGTCGGTTCCTAAAGGATATCCTCAAACATTATGGGTGGGAACTGATCAACCTCCACCCAAATGCGATGCTGATTCTGGCGGTGTTTCAGCATCTTTGTGAGGCCTTCGTCGGAGTATATCCTAGCGTGGACCTCTTCCGACGGTTCTATTTCTCGGCATGGTCGAAGAGCACCAATGCCGCCGGATGCATCTACTTCCGGCTGAGGGACAAGAAAGAATATCCCTCCCCACCTCTACGGGATTCGGTGCACGGGTGGCACCAGAGGTGGTTTTACTGCTCTCCGCCGTCCGAGAGTAGTTTATGGTTTGAGAACTCGCGACCAGAGAAGTCAAGCGAGTTGGATGCTCCCCCGGCGCTGGGCACGGAGCACTTGAAGCACGCCGAGGTGATTCTTCACTTGGTGGGTGAAGGATTGACAGCGAGGGATGCCATCCGAGACTTTGTGAAGAATCGAGTGAGCCCCCTGCGCGAAAGGGCTCATCCTGCTTGGGAAATCAAGTCCATGGCGGATGGAACCCTGGACTACAATAAAGGTACTCAACCTTTTAACACTGTGCTTTGTTATTTCTGAAATTTATGTTTTCTGACTTGAATTTGGGAACAGTTCTGCCCTCAGCCGAAATTGAGAGGCGAACTAATTCCCTCCTTAGGGCCTACAATGCTGATGTAGAGGGCCCTAAGGGATCACCTCGCCCGCAGAGCTTGATTCATGCCGGTGATGACCTCAGACAGGAGCGCCGAAAGGTAATTTCCTTGTCCGGCTTTGGTTCTGCAGGTCTTGTGTGTGTCCAGCGCTAATCCATTGTAATGGACTGCGAACCAGCTCCTAGGGAAGTTTGCGGATGCGACGTTCCCAAGTGAAAATGTTGGCTCTCCGAAGAAGCCGACGGCGAAGAATGTGAAGAAGGTCTCTCAGAGACCCAGGACAAAGAGTCCTGCCCCTAAGAAGACCAAGCTAAACCCTGGGGAGGGGTCTTCACGAAGCATTCCTCGTCCCGCAAGAAACACTGCGGTAAGATATTGCATTCCTGCTACTTTTTCAGGCGCGATATGGAATCACTTCTTCGTCGTACAGGGAGAGGGGAGCGAGGAGGAAGAGGATGACGTTCCTCTGATCCTTCGAAGGAGGAAGATCGCGGATCTTCCATCCAGCGATGCCCCAAGCTGCCCCACAGAGACCACTACTACCGAAGAGGTGGTTGTGGAAGATCCTGCGACCACCGAAAATCTTGTGGTCGCGGGTGACCCTTCAATTCCTGAAGCCCCCGAGGTTTCAGGGTCAATTACTTCTGCTTCCCTGGTTGAAGGGATGACCAAGGTAAGGAATCTTTTTCGGCCGTTCCTTCTATGACTCTTTCTGCACATTTGTCAAGTTAATGTATATACAGGGAGGAGAGTTTCCCCCTGGGACCACTGGGGGTTCCAGGGAGGAAAATCCTCCTCCTCTGCGGACAGAGGAGGAGGTGGATGAACAAAGGCCAGCTATGATGGTTCCAGCAACTCTGGAATCGCCAAGGCCTTCAGATGCAGCCCCACCAGTTAGCCCAGTGGCCCAGGTAAAGATCTTTTTATGTGTTTTTGCCTGTTCCCTAAGAATATGCCTATAACATGACATTTCCAGGGGGGTGCTGCCTTGTTTACCATAAGGAAGGCGAGAACCGGAGACGGCTCTCCTTCGCAAGGGGAATTTTCCCAGAAGTCCCAGGAACGAATGGGATTTCAAATAAGGTAAGAGCTCTTACTTGACAGTAATCTTAAATAAAAGTTGCCTGACCCATTCTTCCTGTTAGGCAAAAGAAGACAGCGCCTAACCCTTCAACCGCCACTGGGGAGGTTGAAACTAGGGCTGATGAGGGAGCCTCTAATGAAGAGCGCTCTGCTCCCGTGGTTCAGGAAGTCGTCCGGACCGCGGGAGGTGAAACAAGTATAGGGACCGGGTCACAACCGGTGGCCTCTGGGGGTGGCGTCCGGCCGGCACTTCCCCCAACTATCCCTGTCGCAGGCACTTCCGGTGCGCTAGCAAGGATTCCTGCTAGCATGGATGATGCTGCTTTAAATAAGTTTATGAAGGTATGATCACCCCTGTTTCGGCGCTTGAACCGCCTTTAGAGTATATTTAACTTTCTTGCTTTGTATCACAGGGCTTGTCATGGGTGACGAGTCAGTCGCATGCTGCAATGGCTAGCATGGCGGCTGTTCAAAAAGATCGTGACGGCTTGCGCAAGTGAGGATCGTCATTCTTTTGTTAATATAAGTAGGCTTTAATTGTGACTGACCTGATTTTGCTGCAGAGAGGTTACATTCTTGAAAAAAGAGTTAGCCAAGATGAGGCTGAACTCAGTTACAGAGTTCAAGAAACTACGGACTGAAATCAATAAACTTCAGTTTGAGAATGCTGGTAAGTCGATTCTCAACTTGAGAAGACTTAAAGCCGTTTCTTGTTAATAACCTCTTTTCTCTGTACAGCGCAAGCAGGTCGCATTACACAGCTCGGCCAGGACAAGATGATTCTCGAGTCCTCGCTCAACCATACCGACCGAGCAGTCAAAGAGTTGAGCCTACTGGTCTTCGAAAAACTGAAGGCCGTGGCCAGCCTTTTGAATACCAACGTGGTAGAGTTGAGGAAGGACGACCCAAGTGTCAGCGATTGGGCATCACTGCTCACAACTCTAGCAGAATCACTGCTCGAATATCTCCCTGGAGATTTACGGCGACGTGAAGAGATAATCAGGACGAGAGTCCGATCAGCCGCTTCTGCCGTACTCAGTCGGGTTCGACTTCACCATGGCCCAGATGCGAATCTGAGCGCGCTGGTGGGACCGGTTGAGGTCGAGAGTGAAGAACTGCTTGATGCCGTTATTGAAGAAGTTAAGCCCTTCGTTGACAAACTCTTGGCTGAGCTGAGGATCGAATGATCCTTACATTTTGTAACCCAACAATTGTAATTACAATGCCATGTATGTAAAACTATTTTTTCAAAAGAAAGTGCATATTCACATCATAAGTTTCATACTATAAGTATACTCCTCTAGCCCCCGCCTCTGTTTTGTGAATACTGGAGCCTTAGTATTTTAAGCAGAGGGGAAAACATAAGTATGATGACCAGGGATATGCGCTTCAAGCCGATGGTCAAGATTAAAGTAACATTTTAACCTTATTGCAAACTGGTAGCCACCCAAATGACCGAAGACTAGCCAGATAGTCCCGTGTGCGTTGAGAAACGGCTTATTTAGGAGTGACTTATCTGGAAGTGATCATGAGATCGACCAGCGAATCCGGTTGAAAAATGCTGTAATAACCTAACCGCCGGCGATCAGCCCCCAGGTCGAATTTGTATAATTTGGGCTTAAAGAAAAACACTCATTGTATGAAAATAAGACATGCTTTTTATGAAAAGATGCTAATTGAACAGGAAAAGAGTGATTGGAATACTTACACGTAAAACTTGCGAAGTTGATCGATATTCCAAGTATTGGACAAAATCCGACCATCCTCCATGGCTAACCGCGCAGATCCTGACCGCGGCACTGAGACGACAGTGTATGGCCCTTCCCACTTTGGGGAGAATTTATTGCGGTTAGACTGGTCTTGAATTTTTCGTAAAACCAAGTCGCCCACGTTGAGATCACGTGGTCGCACATTTTTACTGTGATACTTGCGTAGAGCCTGCAAGTATACCGCGGACTTGATCAGGGCGCGATCACGCCGTTCTTCCAGGAGGATGAGATCTTGCGATCGCTGTTCGGATTGGTTGACCTGTTCGAATTGATTCGTGCGAACAGATCCAATACTGACTTCCATAGGCAACACAGCCTCGGCCCCACAGACCAAATGGAAGGGTGTCTCACCGGTGGCTCGACTAGAGGTAGTCCGTAGTGCCCATAGAACAGTATAGAGCTCGTCTGCCCAAGCCCCCGAGCGGGTCTTGAGGCGATCAAAAACACGTTTTTTGATGCCTTGCAATACTTGCCCATTGGCCCGTTCTACGGCACCATTGCTTTGTGGATGTGCCACGGAAGCAAAGCACACCTTGGTCCCAATCTGATCGCAGTAGTCTAGGAAGAGACCGCTAGCGAACTGAGAACCGTTGTCTGTGATGAGACGGTTTGGAACACCAAATCGTGCCACAATGTTCTTGTGAAAGAACTTTTGTGCGGCTGATGCAGTAATATTTCGTACTGGTTCGGCCTCAATCCACTTTGTGAACGTGTCAATGGCTACGAACAGAAACTTGTACCCATTGACAGCTTGTGGCATAGGACCGACGATGTCCATTCCCCAGATCGCGAAGGGCCATGCGAGAGGAATAGTTTGCAATGCATAAGCAGGTTGATGAACCTGTCTTGCATGAAACTGACACTGTGGACACATCTTGACCATAAACTTGGCATCATCGAGTGCCGAAGGCCAGTAGAATCCCTGTCGAAAAACTTTTCCGACCAGCGTTCGGTATGACGCGTGTGCACCGCATACACCGTCATGTATTTCTTTCAAGAGGGATTTTCCTTCCTCCTGAGATATGCAGCGCATGAATACTCCTTGAGTACCCTTTCTGTACATAACCCCATCTATGAGTTTGTACAGACGCGCCTTTCGAATTAATCGATCGCTTTTTCTTTCGTCCCCGGGTAGGGTCCCATATTCAAGATAGACCCTCAATGGATGAGTCCAATCTTGTTCCTGACCGAGGTTGGCAACGAAGGCTATTGCCGGATCATCCTCGACCGAAGTCATGATCGAAGGATGGTCCAAGTGTTCAATGAACACTCCTGCCGGAGCGGATGAGCGTGAGGATCCAATTTTGGATAATTGGTCTGCGAGAATATTGTCCTTTCACGGGACGTATTGGACTTCGAAGTGACTGAAGTGTTTTTCCAATCTCCTCACTTCCCCCAGGTAATGAGCCATTGTCTCATCGGAGGTGCTGTACTCCTTGTTTACCTGGTTTACGACTAGCCGTGAGTCCCCCCTCACCACTAATCGACGGACTCCGAGGAATTTTGCTGCCCGGAGCCCTGCAAGAAGACCTTCATACTCTGCTGCATTGTTGGTGGCAACAAAGTGTAGTTGAATAACATACTTAAGCTGTTCGCCCTGAGGCGTAACTAAGACCACTCCAGCCCCCGAGTGTTGAAAACTACGGGAGCCGTCAAAGTACATTGTCCAATAATCGGGGCACTCCAGTTCCTTTGCCAACTGCACGGGTGGCTCAGGGTTGGTCCATTCGACCACAAAGTCGGCCAAAACCTGAGACTTAACCGCCGTGCGAGGGGTGAAATGGATCTCGAAGGCACCGAATTCGACCGCCCATTTGGCGATTCGACCAGATTTTTCTGGATTTCGGACAATATCCCCTAAAGGAAAAGAGGAGGGTACTGTGATCTTGTGTGCTTGAAAGTAATGTCGTAGCTTACGGGAAGCCATCAGTAGCGCGTAAAGTATCTTCTGGACCTCAGGGTAGCTCTCCTTAGGACCATGAAGTACTTCGCTCACATAGTAGACGGGTCTGTGTACTCCTTCCCTTTCCGCGATCAGAACTGCGCTGACCGCGTGTGGGGTGGCCGCCAAATACAAAAGTAATGGTTCTTCCTTTTCAGGAGACACCAATACTGGCGGACTGGAAAGATATGTTTTTACCTCCTGAAACGCTTTTTCGGCCTCGTCAGACCACGTGAAGTTATGATGTTTCCGCAAGGCTTTAAAGAAAGGTAGTCCCCTTTCGCCTAATCTCGATATAAAACGACTTAAAGCCGCCATGCGGCCAGCCAGGCGTTGAACATCCTTCATGGTCGAGGGCGACCTCATTTGTTCAATAGCTCTGATTTTCTCAGGATTAACCTCAATGCCCCTGGAACACACAAGGAAACCAAGAAGCTTCCCTGAAGAAACCCCGAAAGAACATTTCTCCGGGTTCAATTTTATTCCAAAGCGATTCAAGTTACAGAAGGTTTCAGCAAGATCGTCCAAATGAGATAATCTTTTGGTGCTCTTTACAACCAAGTCGTCTACATATGCTTCGAGATTACGCCCTATCTGGGAAAGAAAGGTCTTTTGCATCAAGCGCTGGTACGTGGAACCAGCGTTCTTGAGACCGAACGGCATTCTGACGTAGCAGTATGTGCCGAACGGGGTGATGAAGGCAGTTTTCTCTTCATCGTCTCCTGCCATGCTAATTTGATGATATCCTGAGTAGGCATCCAGAAAACTCATCAGTTCGCAACCCGCAGTGGAGTCAACCAGCTGGTCGATGCGGGGAAGGGGAAAGTCATCCTTCGGATAGGCACTATTGAGGCTAGTATAGTCGACGCACATGCGCCACTTGCCATTTGACTTGCGGACCATGACCGGATTGGCGAGCCAGTCCGGGTGATTCACTTCGCGGATAAACCCGGCTTGTAAGAGTTTGTCTAACTCTTCTCGGATGGCTTCCTGTCGGTCGGTGGCAAAACGCCTGAGCTTTTGCTTTATTGGTCGTTGTCCAGGTCGAATTGCTAACATGTGCTCAATTACTTCCCTTGGGACACCGGGCATGTCGGACGGTTTCCACGCAAACACGTCTGCGTTAGCCCGGAGGAAAGCAACGAGGTCGAGTTCCTATTTGTCATCCAGGGCTGACCCAACCCGAATTGTCTTGGATGGGTCATCTGGGTACAAGGGAACTTGTTTGAGTTTCTCATCTGGTCGAGGAGCAGCCCTGATCGCATCGGTGGCGACAGTGGCGACCTGAGCGTCCCGGAGGGGAAGTTGATCGACCATCTCCAAAGATAGCCGGTCGTACGTGAGCGCCACGTTGCGACTACCTCGGACCGAAATGACACCTTTGGGGCCAGGCAATTTCCGGCTCTGATAAGCATAGTGCGTTGCCATCATGAACTTAGCAAGAGTCAGCCTGCCAAAGATTGCATTATAAGCTGAATCACAATCGATTACATCGAAAGTAACCAATTCTGTTCGGAAATTATCTGGTTCTCCCAGAGTGACCGGGAGGACCACTTGTCCCAATGGCATCATCGAGGGCCCTGGGATTATCCCATAAAACGGATAGATTATGGGTTTGATCTTCGAACGAGGAATTTGCATGTCGTCGAGTGTCTTGACCAATAAAAGATCAAGGGAACTTCCCCCGTCAATCAGGACCCTTTCGACTCTCGCGTTACTGATGATTGGGGTAATAACCAGAGGTAGCCTCAATGGTCGAGTTAGCCCCATAGGACAGTCAGCGCGATCGAACGTCAAAGGTATATCCGACCAACGGGGATATTGAGGTTCACCAAGGGATGTCTCCATTTG
The DNA here is from genome assembly GCA_019359835.1 of Pharus latifolius. Lineage (NCBI taxonomy): Eukaryota > Viridiplantae > Streptophyta > Magnoliopsida > Poales > Poaceae > Pharus > Pharus latifolius. Next base: position 21,515,929 of record CM033324.1, on the reverse strand, counting down.
GTTAACCTCTCGGCAAAAGGTTTTAAACTGCCTTTTGGAAACGAAAGAGGAGGAACCTCCGAAAATGACATTAACATGATTTTGAGGTACCTGGTAAGCCATTTCTTCGTCTCCATCGACGTCTCTAACCCCGTACGCCTGCTCTTTAGGCGGTAAGGTTGGTATTGGCCCAGCTCCTTGGTAGAAATCATCCAGCTGTTTCAACCAACTCCTGCAGTTTTTGAGATCGTGGCCTGCGGAATTGTGGAGTGGACACCACCTTTTGCCTTCCTGCGGATTAGTTGATTTTTCTGGCTGGTCGGAATCCCGGCCACCAGAAGCAGTTTTACTTTTAAAAGAAGACTTATTACCTTTGGTCGAAGGTGGTTTCTCTGCGACCGCGACCTCACGGTACTGTCCAGAGCGGTTCCTCTTCGAGTTTTTTGACTTCCCACCCGGTGAAGACTCCGGCTTTTTGCTCGAATCTTCTTTCTTGGCGTCCTTGAAGCCTGGTTGGGGCGGTAGGTCCCCCTTGTCAACCATTCGGTTCCATTCGACTGCCTCGGCTGCATCGGAGTATCGATCAGCCATATCGAACAGATCGGCCACTGATCGAGGAGGGTGGATGAGCAAGTCTTCAGTGAATCTCCGGTATCGAACGGCATGCTTAAATGCCCTGATTACGGAGCCATCAGGTATGTTCGGGATGGTATTTCTTACCCCGACAAACCTCTTGACAAACTGCCGAAGCGTTTCGGTCGAAGTTTGCCGCAGTCTATGCAAGTCGTCCTCCTTACCCGGCTTTTGGTAACAGTTTTGGAAATTGCTGAGGATGGCATCGCATAGCATTTCCCAATTATAGATAGAGCCCTCAGGCTGATTGAACAACCAGATTCTAGCCGGTCCTACGAGGACTGTTGGCAGGTAGTTGGCCATGACCTTGTCATCGCCTCCTGCTGCTTGGATGGCAGTAATATAGATCTGAAGGAACTCAGATGGGTTTTGAGTTCCATCAAACCTCTCAATGGCCCCTGGTCGAAACTTATCGGGCCAAACGACTGCTCGTAGGCCAGGCGAGAAAGCTTTGCAACCAACGTAAGGACCGTGAACCGTCCTGCGACTTTCGGTCGGGTCTTGAGCAAACTCACGTGATGGCGAGGTTACCCGTGGTCCCAAACGAGAGTGAACGGGGACTCGATCCCTACTACGAGAGTCCTGCATTCGCCGGTATTTGTCCTGTCGGGACGGTATAGGCGGCGGGTAACTCCGTCGGGCAGAGAGCCAAAATGAGGACCATCTCGTTCACGGGGATGTGTCACTGAGCGGGAAGAAGCTGTTGGGGTCGCCTCGAATGCAACCTCGTCCAGTCTTTCCGCCAGGATCCTGAAAAAGGCCGGTCTCTGCGCATCCGTGACCGTAGGAGGAAAATTACGCATGACCTCCGCGATAGATCGCAGTCGACCATGGGTACTTCTCCTAGGGGCACCAGGTGTTAATGTTTCTTCGTCCACTGGGAAATGCTCCGGTGGTAAGGAAGGAGTCTGGTCGCGTCTACGACCACGCGACCGTCGAGAAGAACTCGGGGCAGCATCGTAACGAGCCTGCGCATCTTGAAGAGCCTCTAGGGCAGTTCTGCGTAGTTCGTTGTTCTGTTGCTCGAGATCTTGCTCCTCCTTCTGTTTGCGATCTTGTTCTTCCCTGGCAGCCTGTTGATCGGGAGTTTCTTCCGACAACGCAGCAAACTGCCTGGGGAGAGAGGTCGCCGATGGGGAGAACATCTCGGTTTGTTCCGAGTCAGACTCGAAATCAAAGAGACGGTGGAGGTTATCAGGGTCGAACCTTCCTGGGCTAACTTCAGGGTCACCATCATACTTTCCCTCAGCGGGATCGTATGACGGGCTGGATTCATCACCTAGCACATTAAGAACCTCTGCGGGTTCTGACCTTGTGCCAGTTACCTCCTGGTCGATTAACATGACTTGGGGAGATGATTCACCCTGTGGAAGATTCTGGCCTTCGACCTCTTCCATCGGAACGGGATCACTTGGAGAAGGCATTGGGATATGAGCATAATCCTCGAGATCAAAATCGTTCTTGGAATCATATGCTCCAGCCATGTTTCGGCGAACCTCCGAATTTTAATTAGGACGCCTTGAGAAAGGCCCCACGGTGGGCGCCAGCTGTCGACGATTCGGACTCGGAGTCCTCAGCCGAACTTATGCAGAATTTGTAATTGTGAGACCTTTCAAGATGACCCTTCGGGAAGGTATGCTGAACAATGGTGAACAGGAACACAGAGAGTTTAGACAGGTTCGGGCCCTCGATGGTGGGAGTAAAAGCCCTACGTCCTGTTGAGATTTCACTAAGTGTGGTAAAAGGTTTACAAACGGAGGAAAAATCCTCACAGGCGAGGATTTTTCCTGTAAGAGTGTACAAAGATAAGCCAAAGAAGGCTTATTAAAATGCTATATGAGGTGTGCCGTAGACTTGGCTAACTTGGATGATTTTCTTCCCCCCCCCCCTTCATTGATGTTCCATGCCATCCTTTTATACTGTTTGAAAGGGTGCCATGTAGAGGAAACTGCATCAAACGGTTGCATGGATGGTTGGATGCGGTTTTTTTAGGAACTGCTCTTAACCTCCATGCAGGTTAAACACGTGTTATTCATGGATAACTGTATGTGTTAACCTTCTGACGGTTGATTCTCCACGTGTAGGAATCTTCGGGATACTTAGAATATCCTGTTGTACGGGCAACCGAAATAGATAGATCCCAAGTATCCTGATCGACAAATGTTCTGACCGCGGGATATTGGCTGACCGCGCAATATCCCGAATGTGTAGTTCGCGTATAGCATACGAACTTCTGACCGCGGAAGGCTTACGGATTTCTGACCGCTCAAGGCTTACGGTCTTCTGACCGCGCAAAGCTTACGGTCTGACCGCGTAAAGCTTGCGACCTGATCGCGTAAAGCTTGCGACCTCATGGTGATGCCCCTCAGAATAGCTTGAGTTCGCATCACCAGGTACATGTCTGGTTCGAACTTGTCTTGAACCAAAAGTTTATTAGAAATGACCCGGGTGTCAATCTTTGTCACAAATCACGCGCAGCGTCGAAGTCTACGTCGACGACGCAGTCGTCAAAAGTCCCCGCGCAACCGCCCGCGTCGATGACTTAGCGAAGACCTGCCGCAACCTCTGCGCATACGGGTTGAAGCTCAACCCGGAGAAGTGCGCCTTCGGCGTGTGCGGGGGGAAGCTCCTGGGCTTCCTTGTGTCCCAGCGGGGCATAGAGGCGAACCCTGAGAAGATCCGGGCGTTCCTCGACATGCCCCCACCGCGCTCGGTCAAGGACGTTCAGTGACTCATCGGCCGCTTCGTCTCGCGGTCGGGGGAACGCCGCCTTCAATTCTTCAAGATCCTCCGGGGGCTCGAGGGGTTCCAGTAGACCCCCGAGGCCCAGGATGCCTTCGACGACTTGAGGAAGTACCTCATGAGCCTCCCAATGCTCGTGAGTCCATCTTCGGAAGAGCCCTTGCTCCTCTACCTTGCCGCGACCCCGGTCGCCGTAAGCGTGGTATTGGTAAAGGAGCAAGATAGGCAGCAACGTCCCATGTACTACATGAGCGAAGCCCTCCAAGGGGCCAAAACTCGGTACACGGAGATGGAGAAGATCTGCTACGCCCTCCTGATAGCGTCCAGGAAGCTTCGTCATTACTTCCTGGGGCACCCCATCACCGTCCCGTCATCCCTCCCCTTTGGGGAGGTGCTCCAAAACAAAGAAGCCACCGGCCGGATAGGGAAGTGGGGGGCCGAGCTCGCCCCTTTCTCCTTTTCCCTCACGGGGCGCTTCGACATCAAGTCGCAAGTCCTCGCCGACTTTGTGGCAGAGTGGACTCCTGCCTCGAGGCCCGGGGACGAAGACCTCCCCGCACCGCCCCGACGCAGCACCATTGGAGACTCACATTCGATGGCTCCCTATGTCTGGCCGGGGCTGGTGCTGGAGTAGTCCTTCGGAGCGCCGAGGGGAGAGAACTCGAGTACGCGGCGTGGCTCAAGTTCCCCGCCACAAACAACATCGCCGAATATGAGGCTTTGCTCCTCGTGGTGCGTCTTGCGCGCTCCCTGGGGAATCGACGCCTCCTAGTGAAAGGAGACTCCCAGCTCATAGTTTGCCAAATGGACAAGTCTTACTTGTGCCATGACGCAAACTTGAGCCTTTACTTGCAGGAAGTGCGCAAGATGGAGAAGCACTTCGACGGCCTAGAGGCCCGATACATCCCCCGAAGGGACAACGACCGGGCCGACGCCCTAGCTCGGGCCGCCAGCGCTCGGGAACTACTCCCCAAAGGGGCCTTCTTGGAGATTATTGTGAAACCCTCAGTGACCTCCCTGGACGCGGACGCGGGCGACGAGCCTCGCATCCTGGAAGTCACCGAGATCACTCGGATTTCGTCTTGGATGGACCCCCTTATCTCCTTCATCAAGGGGGAGGGGGACCCTCCCAACGAGACCGAGGCTAAGCACCTCCGGGCCAAAGCTCGGGCATACCTCCTGTTGGAGGGGAAGCTCTACAAGCAGGGGGCTTCCGCCCTGCTTCGATGCCTCCCACGGCTGGAAGGACTCCGGCTTCTCGAAGACATCCACGCGGGAAGCTGCGGGTCTCATCTAGCCTGTCGCGCCCCGAAACTGGGACTACGACTACTCCCGTGGAGACCTAGCTTGCTATAGCTAGTCCCATACAAGCATACCTTTGACTTCCCAGGATAAGTCAAGCACAGGAGTATATTCACATTGCAGCAGAAAAACTTACAAAGTATTAAGCAGTGTGGCCTGCTGGCCTTAATATTACATAAAAGATTACAATACCTTCGCGGCATCAAGGTTTAGTTTAAGCAAAATAAAAACTTCTACACAGCGGATGATGGGTGTCCCTTCCACAGCAAGAAGTTGACGGCAGAACAACACATCAGGGATTTGACGGATCTGGCTCTCCTTCTTCTGGATCCAAGAAGTTCTCCACGCCTTCCTCTTGATCTTGGTACGCTCCATCTTCTGGGTTGTAAGTTGCAAGGGTGAGTACTTACGTACTCAGCAAGTCATAGGGAAGAGTAGATACTTATAGTAATGTTGTTATGAACCTAGACTAGTCAAGAATTATGGATGTTTATAAAGTAGTCTTTACATTCATACCTCATCTCATGGCAGCACTTTTCATAACATATCATCACTATTTATGTTCACTAGATTATAGCACTACCGCGACACGTCGACACACGACAGCCCACGGTAGCACCCCTTATCATGACAACACATGTCATTTGGGTAATCTTGACTTATCAAATTTTATTTAGAAAATAATACTTGTGTCACACCCCGTGGATTTAATCCACCGCAGCAGACTCCTATAAACCCGGGAGCTCGGAGTATTCGAATACGTTTTTAACTCTGCAGAGAGGTACTAATTTACCCGCAAGATATTCCACTTTCAAGCCCTTCCTATCACAAGGATTGGACCCCTGACTCACTTCATACTGTGAGTGGCAAGGTGGAGATAACAAGAACGTTTGTTATGTTTCACTTACAATTCACCCCTGACCCTGCAGTTTTCTTCACACAAACCGCAGTTGTGGCGGGATTACCCCACACCCTAAGCCTCTTCCCATTACTGGGTCAGCGTGCTTGATCATATCACATTCAGTGATACGTGGAGGAGCTGAACCCCGTGAGTTTAGTGTATTGTTTTCCATCTCATGCAGGGGTTTCATGTGCGATCCGCATAAGTACTTGTTCAGGCCTGTCCCATACCAGGCTTGCGGTTAGCACGTTGTTCATGCTACTAGACGCACAACACAAGGTTCTAGTCCTTATATGCCAGTGACCAGACCAACCACAACCCTGCACCTTCAGTGCCTGCACATCCTTTGCAGTTTAGCACCTCCAGTGCTACAACCTTCCATACCATTTTTCTGGTCACGGCTAGGGGTTTTATTTCATGAATATAAGTATATAAATACATATAATAGTTCATGGCTCAAAACTTGTTTATTTCACATTTCACAGATAACCAATCAAGTACTGCCAATTCATAAATCAACCATTCTCAATCTTTCTCATGCAATATTTTCTATATTCAAGGTTATGTTTTAGCAACATTTAAAATATAGGTTCAAGATGACCAAGAATATGACTTGCCTTCCGCGTTGTGAAAGACAGCAGTTGATGTCGGGTCAGCAGTGAAGTCCTCGAACTCTGGCTCCGACTCTGAGCAAAGATCAAACAAGCAACCAAGAATCACAACCTTTTCAATACATTATTATACTACATGCAATAATGCAAAGATGAATGTCTTGATGATTCTGAAATGATTGGGTTTGGATACCATAGAAGTTGATTAGGGCTAACCCATAGGGTTAGGGCTGAAGATGAGTGCTAGGAACTTCTAGGGTTCCAGGATATAGGAATTGACATTAAGTCCGCAGCTGGTTTGCCCAAAATCGATGAATGTCTTTAGGTCGACATTCGGTTCAAGGCATCGACATAGGGTTAATGAATGGTAGAAGGATTATCTCAACTTGTGGCAGTAGAATGAAATGTAGATTACAACTCCACAAGTCTAATGGACAAAGTTATTTTCAATTTACATAACTGGAAGGAGGTGAAATGAGCTAATGCCACTGACTGACATGCTCTGACATAGGGCTGACAATGTCATAATCTAGGGCTAAGCATAAAATGCAATTCAAGGACTCAAATCAAGTTGTGATAGAAGAAGAAATTGTAGATCACAACCTCAGGAGTCTAAGGGACAAAGTCATGCTCAAAATACACATCTGGAAGGAAGTGAAATGGGCTAATGCCACTGACTGGCATAGCCTGGCATTGCACTGACATAGCTAGAAACTAGGGTTTGCCACAACTTTTGATCTAGGGCTCCAATTGATGCACCACTTTGTCTGGGATGTAGGCCTCAGTAACAGGAACAATTCATTCAACTGGACCTAGGGCAGGAGGTGGCCGGAAAGTGATGAAAACCGGCGATGAACTCGGTGGCTGAAATTTCAATTCACAGCACTGGACAGGAATTAGGGCATAGCTATATCTTCTGATTTAGGCCGAATTGGAAGTCGAGCTAGTAGGCAAAGTTGCTTAGGAGATCAAGGCGCATCTGGTGGACAAGGTCTCTGGAGCTGGGTCGGCCGGGAATGGTTTTCCGGTGGCCGGCGCCGGAGAAGAAGACACTGATATTGGGGGTTTTGGCTACACGATGTTTGAACTTGATTCCTTGCTTGGAGAGCATCTAGAAGGTATAAGAAAGCTTCTGGCACGATTGAATTGGCCGGAGAATCACCGGAGAAGGCTGGCGACGTTCGCCGGCGGCTGGTGAAGCTCGGGCTAGGGAAAAGCTTCAGTTCTTGGTCAATTTCACAATTCAACTTCACAGGCTTGCTTAAAATAACTCACTCATCATTTTTGTCTATTGAATCGAAGGCTAATTCAGGCTAATTTGACTTGTGCAACTGGAACAGGGCATTTCACTGATTTCAGCAATTTCCGGCGATCACCAGCGATGAAGTGCATAAGAGTTCAATTAAATGCTACAGCACAGATAGTGAGATACGAGGAACTCACTAGTGGTGTCAATTTGGGAATTGAGGTTGCGGTTGAGGCTGGCGTCGTTGACCTCCTCGGCGGCTCGCCGGAGAAGAAGGCAACAGTGAAGAGAAATTTGTTTTAAAAGCTAAGAAACTCTGAAAAGCAGTACTGGTAATATGGCGGCTGCTATTTATAGGCAAAGCAAAGTGAAGCAAGGCTCAATGCTTGGAGATTAAGATGCATGCGCCGTGAAGAAGAAGGCTTCAGGTTGAAGCAACGGCGAGCAGCAAGCTCCTCTCTGGCATGTAGCAGCTGGTGAGCTGGATGGAGATGGCTACGGCAACAACTGAAGAGCAAACACGTGTGCATGCAAAGGTGGTTGCAAACAACTTGGGCTAGAGTGGCGGCGAAAACACAGCTGCGAGGTGCTCCTGGTCGTGGTCGAGGTCGAAGCAACACGAACACTGTGCCGTGGTCGCGGTCGAAGGGAGGCACCGTGCATCGCTGGCCGAGGTCGATGGCATGCACTGGTCGAGCTGCATCTTCCCTGGTCGCCAGCAGCTACTCCTCTGGTCGCAGCAGCTGGTGGCTGCTGGTCGAAACAGCCATTTGGACTAAATTGTAAAATCTGGAAATTTGCTTTGGACTGATTGTAATTTCTGACTTAGAGATAGTTGATTTGCAATCTGATTTCACAGCTGAGTATAAACTTATACCTTGTACTCATCTAGCAAGAGATTTGATGAAATCTGGTACGATTTGATGATTTTTGACATAAATCGAAAATAGGGTACTTTAGGGTACAATAGAATCTGAGTTTTATCAATTTCAAATTCTGACATCTAGGATGAGATTTTGTAATCTGGACAGAAGGGTAAATTGTATCAAATAGCATTTAGAAATGATTTACTGAAGAAATCTTGAATTTGGAATTGATCTGAAGATTTTAGGCTTTTTGGATTTCTAGATATCAAATAAAGGACTAATTTGCAATATAATTTGGACTGATATGTGAAAAAGACTTAAATGATATAATTTGGCTGCCAACTTTCTGGATTAAGGTATTGGCATACCCATGATTATAGTCCAAGAGTAATCTGATCTGAATTAGGTCAAGACTTGACTAAATCTGAGTTCAGAATATTTAGGGTAATTAAAATAGTAATTTGAATTTCTGTTTTCGAAAACAGAAAGAAATTGATAAATCTGAAAGTTAGAGATGGAATTGAATCTAGCTTCTGAAGACTTTTATGTTCAGAGTAACTGATAGATCATATCTGAGTAATCTGATCTTGATTTGGATTCTGTCACGTCTGCCACGACAGTGACATCACCTGTGAGGAGCCCAGCTCGGTGCAGCTGGTCCCCTAACCACTTCACTTCCCAGGATAAGTCAATCACAGGATTACATTGCAGCAGTAAAATAGTACAATAGTCATAATTGTATGGCCATCAGGCCTTAGTAAAAAACGGGTACAGTGCCTTACAAGGCACAAGGGTCTAACAAAATAACACATCTAGACGGCGGAAGCTAGGCCCAAAAGCAAACCACAGGAAACAGAGGTTGACAGCAAGACAGCACCACATCAGGGCTCCGGATGGAACTGCTCATCATCTCCTGGGTCCGCAGCATCTTCAGGGTATCCTCCAAGGTCGTAGAACGCTCCATCTATTGATGAGTTGTTGCAAGGGTGAGTACTCACGTACTCAGCAAGTCATAGGGAAGGTAGAGATACATATATATATATATGACATGAACCTATGCTATTGGGGAAAGAGTGAAAGGTTTTTCCCAAAATACATTTCTTTCTCAATTCTTATTTAGATCCCGATCATACCCATGGCAGTAAATAAATCATATTGATGGTGATACATATATCCCATATCCAAGGCGATATATCCTCATATCACATTATTTTATTCAAGCCTTCCAATCTTATACTCATGACAGTATTTCGTAACTTAGGGCATAAACCACATGCCTCTTAATTATCATATGTTTGCTAGATTATGGTATTACCACGACACGTCAATACATGACAGTCCACGGCAACGCCCCTTATCGTGACAACACATGCCACTTGGGTAATCTTGAGCTAACAAATTTTAGTTTATAAAACAATACTTGTGTCACACCCCATGGATTTAATCCACCGCGGCATACTCCTAAAACTCGGGAGCACGAAGTATTTGAATACATTTTTAAACTCTGCAGAGATGTACCTCTTTTTAAATCCACTTTTTCACTCGACTTCCAAGTCGGGCCAACTCCATGCGACTTATACGCATGTGACAAGGCCGAGATCACACAACGTTTTTGCAGTCTAGTATTAACAGTATCCCTGCCCGGTAAATGGACAATACCATCCCAAGTACCGTTGTGGGTCCTCCCCACTGCCTTACTTCCTAGCCTGGGTCTATGTTCCCGTAGGACACATAACCTCTTTTGATTACAGTCGCGCACGACTTAATCTGGCGTAGGGCGTCTTCCTTCTTTACACCTTATCCTCTCATAATTTTTCTGATCTCACATCACTCATGGACGAACTGCGTCCCACCAGTTTCCACGCGAGAAACTGGATCGACAAGCCATGCAGGGAACTGATAATACTAAGGAAGCTACTAGGTTGCGCCTGTCCCATACCAGGTAAGTGGTTGGTACATTTTTCATGCCACTAGACGCATAACACAAGGTTCTAGTCCTTACATGCCAGTGACCAGATCATACCACAAACCATGCACCCTCAGTGCCTACACATCCAGTGCAGCCAAGCACCTCCAGTGCTACCACCATTCCATACCAAAATACTGGTCACGGCTAGGGGTTCTATTTCATGAATATAAATGTACATGTTTATACTTTTATTAGTTCGTGGCTTGCTATTTTATCAAGTTCACATTCCTCAAGTATTCAATCTATCACTACCATGATATCATTGATCTCGACACATGCAATATTAACGAGATATCTACTCATGGAATAGCATAGCAATTCATAAAATATGGGTTTCAATATGATCAAAGTATGACTTGCCTTCCGCGTCGTAAGTGTCAGCAGTCGATGACGGATCAGCGACAAGATCTTCAACCCCGGACTCTTGCTCTGAACAAGATCAAACAAGCAAACAGGCATTACAATCAATCCTATTCTTACTAATTCACTACATGCAAAGATGCAAGGAGAAAATACTCTGGTGATACAAGGTTCGAAAGCGATGTGGTTTTAATTATGGAAACCAGGGTTAAAATTAGTTGTTAAGGTTTACAAGGTTCCAAAATATCAGAGTGATATCAAGGTGGTGACTGGTTCGCCCAAAAACAGCGAACGTCTTTAGGTTGGCATTCGGTTCGAGTCATCGACATAAGGTCGATGGGTGATAGAGGGCTCAACTCAAGTTGTGACAGTAGAGAAAAGTGTAGATCACAACATCAGGAGTCTAAGGGACAAAGTTATTTTCAAAGTGCATGGCTGGAAGTGGGTGAAAAGGCTCAATGCCACTGGCTGACATAGTCTGGCATAGGGTTGACACGGCCAGAAACTAGGGTTAGCCATATCTTTTGACTCAGTGCTCCAACTGATGCACCACTTTGTCTGGTGGTTAGGCATTTGTAACAGGAACAAATGTCTCAACAGGACCTAGGGCAGGAGATGGCCGGAAAGTGATGAAAACCGGCGAGGAAGCTGGCTGGCCTGGAGCACATGTAGTGTGAACAGTACAGCAAACTAGGGCATAGCTATATCTCACAATCTAGGCCGAATTAGAAGTCTTGATAGAAGACAAAGTTGCTCAGAATGGTCCAAAACATCTAGATGGCAAGGTTTCTATGGCTGGATTGGCTGGATTTAGGAGATATTGGCTGGAGAAAAGATTAACTCAAACCTTATTTGGGCATTTCTGATCTAGGGCAAATAAACTTAATTCCTTGCTTGAGGGGGGTCTCTGGGGCATAAGAGTGCTACTGGTGAAGTTAGATTGACTAGAGATGCACCAAAAAAGCTTAAACAGCAAGCTCAGTTCACATGCAAAGTTCCAATTTGGGGTTTTTCATATTTTAGCAAATTCTTCGATTCTGGTTGCTTAGGGATGCTTAGATAAGTTCACTAAGCAATATTGATCACAGGCTCGAGAGCTAAATCGTTCTGGATAGAGTTTAATTGCTCGCCGGAGTTTCTGGAGTGAAACGGAAATTGCCGGCGACTGGAGAGGTTTGAAGTCAATTACACGCTCGAGTATGATGAGGGAGGTAAGAGGAGCTTACTGAAGTAGCTGGAATTGAGGAGGAAGCAGTGTAGAGGCTTGGCACCGTGAGCCTCTTCTCGAGCTCGCCGAAGAAGAAGAAGACACGGTGGAGTGTGGCGATTTCTGGTGCTTTGCTATGTGGTGAAGTTGGCTAAGTCCTGAGGGTTATTTATAGGCGATTTGGGGAGGCTGCAACGGCTGGAAAATGCCTGGAGACTTGGAGCTGTGAATCGACGGCGAATTGACTGGCCGGGCGGGACAGCAGCGAGGTGACGCGCTCCAGTGGCCGTGCCGGCTTTGCAGGCTGGCGTGCGCTGTCCCGGGTGATGCAACGGCGAACTGACGGGCTCCTCCGGCATGCTTGCAACGTGGCACCGTGCTTCTGCAGTTGGCTGCAGCGATGGCGTGCGCGCGCGGGCAAAATTGGAGATGCTGGTGCGGCCGCGGTGGCTCCACGGTGGTGAACGACGTGCGCACACGTGGCAGGAACGCGGTGGCAGGGGTGGCGACCACGGGGCTTCACCAGCGACGAAGTTCCTGGCGTGGCAGCGCGGTGGTCGCGGTCGTGCATAGCTGCTGGTCGTGCACAGCTGCTGGTCGTGCACAGCGTCTCTGGTCGAACCAGGGACCAAATTGCAAGGATTCTTATTTGAAATCTGGACTGATTTGTAATTTCTGTCTTAGAGATGGTTAATTTGAGATTTGATTTCATGGCTGAGTATAACATTTCTATTAGTACTCATTCAACTCAAATTTAGAGAAAATTTGATAAGATTTGAGGGATTTCACCTATTTTCGAAAATAGGGTAAAATTAGGGTAAACTAAATCTGGATTTTGTCGATTTCGAATTCTGGTGATTGGAGAGAGATTTTGAAGTCTGATCAAAAGGGAGATCTGTATCAAATAGTATTTGGAAGGTGTTTCCTGAAGAACTTCTGGAGTTGGAATTGATTTGCAGATTTTAGCCTTTTCAGGCTTCCAGGTAAACAGAAAAGGACTTACTCGCAGTAAAATTTGGACTAAACTGCGAAAAGTGTTTAGATGAATCAATCTGGCTCCCAACTTTTTGAAGTGAGTTGAGGATGAACCTAGGAACATATTCCAGGGGTTACTTGAGTCTGGATAAGGTTAAATCAGAATAACTCAATCATCTGGAAACTGGGGTACTTAGGGTAAATCTGAGCTTTCCTGTTTTCGAAAACAGAGAGAGGCTTAGGTACTGAGAGTTAGGGTCAGAATTTGATCTGGCTCCTGAAGACTTTTATCTTCAGGGTAACTGATAGGTTAAATCTGCATGGTCAGATCTTGATCTGAATCTAGAGAATAGATTTGGAGATTTTTAGGATTTGGGAGAGATTAGAGTTCAGCTGATCTGGCTACTACTACAGGGATACATGCATGCAGGATTTTCATGCAAAACTTTTCACCCCCAAAACTAAGGTGTTACAGATTCACAGGGAAGATTTTGAGATTTTAGGGTTTGAGATAGATTAGGGTTGAACTGATCTTGTTACTGCTACAGATCCATGGTATCATGCATGCATGATGTTCATGAAAAGAAAGTTTTTACCCCTAAACTCAGGGTGTTACATAGCCCCGCGCGCCATCGTTGCCAAGGCTCTTAGCCAGGGCTTTTACTGGCTCACGGTGATGCGTGACGCGCGAGACCTTGTCTCTGCGTGCGAGGCTTGCCAGAAGATGGCCAAGGGTTCGAACCTCCCCCCCGTAGCACTGCAGACTATCCCCATCACTTGGCCCTTCGCGCGCTGGGGGATGGACCTCCTAGGCCCCTTCCCCACAGCGCCCGGGGACTACAAGTATGCGGTGGTCGCGGTCGACTACTTTACTAAGTGGGTAGAGGCTGAACCTTTGGCCAGCATCACGTCCCAGGCGGTACAGCGGTTTTTCTGGAAAAATGTCGTTTGTCGTTTTGGCGTCCCCCGGGAGATCACCGTCGATAATGGGACCCAATTCGACTCGGCTTACTTCCGGGAATTCTGCAAAGGCCTGGGGCTCACCATCCATTTCGCTTCTGTGGCCCATCCCCAGAGCAATGGGGTCGTTGAAAGGGTCAACGGCGTAATCCTACAAGGGTTACGCCGATGACTCGAGCAAGCCGCTTCCAAGCGGGGTGCATGGGCAGAGGAGCTCCCTAGCATCCTCAGCTCCATGCGCACGACTCCAAGCCGGGTGATGGGACGTACTCCCTTTTCCCTGGTATACGGGGCTGAGGCAGTCCTCCCCCCGGAGATTGGCTTCCGGTCGCTGTGAGTCGAGCTCCAAGACGGAGCGACGACCGCGGCGTACCAAGCCAATGAAGCCAATCAACGACTGGAGGTCGATCTCGTGGAGGAGGAACGTGACCGAGCGCTCCTCCGCCACGCCATCTACAAACGCGAAATGGCGCGCGCATACAACTAGCACGTGCGCGAGAGAGCTTTCTGACTCGGGGACCATGTCCTCAAGCGTGTCACAGACCCCCCAAGCCCAGGGAAAACTCTCCCCCAAGTGGGAGGGCCCCTACAGGATCTCGGCAGTCCTGGGCTCGGGGGCTTACAAGCTCTCCAACCTTCAAGAGCAGGAGCTGAAGCACACGTGGAACGTGCATTCGCTTCGCAAGTTCTACGTCTATCCTACGGGCTCGTCCCCTCCCCCAGAGCGATCGTGCCGGAGGGGGAGGGGGACATTGTACTCACAGTCCCCTCCCCCGGAGCGATTACACCGGAGGGGGAAGGGGGACATTGTAATTACTGTTCCCTCCCCCATCGCGATTTCGCGGGGGAGGCGTTGTATTTTGGTTCATTGTCAATACAACTGGTTTTTCTTCAACTCTCTCAATGCAAGTTTTTTGCATTACCGTCTCTCACGGCGATGCCCTCCCCGTGAGGATGCCCTCTCAACGAGGATGCCCTCCCCGTGAGGAAGTGGGCTATCACGACCCAACAAGTCCCTACAACGGGCACTAGTACAGAAAAGCTTTCTTCTATCAGTAAAAAACACCCTTTTACTATCGGTTTCTGTACCGATAGAGATAGACACGATAGAACAAGCCCAAACATTTTCTATCGGTAAATAACCGATAGAAGAACTGCACTATTCTATCGGCATCTTAGGAGTGTACCGATAGAAAACCCGTCGTAGTCTGACGTTTAGCGGCAGGTAAAGTACCAATCTTCTAACGGTTAATTATGAATTTACCAACAGACAAAATCTTAGTACCCTCTCGGTTGGAAATGAGTTTACCGATAGAAAAAACAATTGTGCTCTCTCGGTTTTCGTATGAGTTCACCGGCAGGAAAAGTCACACTCTCCTAACGGTTAATTTTGAGTGTACCGATAGAAAAAACTACAGTAGTCTCTCGCTTGTGGATGAGTTCACTGGCAGGAAAAGTAACATTCTTCTAACGGTTATTTTTTAATTTACCGATAGAAAAAATGATAGTAGTCTCTCGGTTGTGAATGAATTTACCGATAGAAATACAGTACAGATGCAATACAGTACATTCACATATACAGTACATTATTTACATTCACAATACAGTACATTCACATATACAGTACAGATGCAATACAGTATAGATTGGATACACAATACAATACAGATGCAAAGAAGGGTAAATTCACATATACATTGAACAGATTGACACATTAGACAATTATTCACATTTATTCACATATATATGGACAAATACAAATTTCAATCCAATGTGGACATTTATTCACATATACTGTTTATTCACATGTATATAACAGTCTATGCACAGAGTACACAAAAAAAAGAAAATTGTCATGGCGGATGGTTGGGCGCAACTTCCTCCATGACATATTGAGCCCAGATTTGTCGAAGATCTCTAATCTTTGCATTTTCGTATTGGTCTTTCGACATGGCGATCTGCAAGCATGTGTGAATACTGAGTAACTAACTTCCTAATTTAGAACGTGACACCCAATTTTCAAATTTGAGTTAGCTATCGATGCTTACCTGGGAGAATTGGGCAAAGTTTGTCTGCACTAGGTCGTACATGTAGCGCAACACATAAAACCCTCATTCCCACGATTGCGGCTGCTGATGGCACTGAGATAATTGCATATGCGAAGACATGTTAGCTATTGTTTCCATAAACTAATTAAGCATAAACAAAAAGTCTCGTGAGTACCTCATATTCTTTCCAAGCTAGTAGGGAGCCTTCGGTGCGGCATGCCTCCCTCCAGCGGACACATATTTATCAAAAGCCCTGCATTTTAGTTAGTATTGCCGGTTAATGTATTATTATTAGCTAGTGAGGTGAAAATTTAAATCAAACATATAAGTTACTTACGCCTCCATATTCCCCTTGACCACATATTCAATCGATAATCTATCACGCATCGAATCGAGGTAGTACACCTCGTTCTTCGGCGGACAGATCACGATGAGGATCCAGTGGCCCCTGCATTGTACGTAAAAGAGGACCACTAGCTCAAAGTATATCTCAGGTGTAACATACAAGATCGAGTTAAATTAGTACAAAATGCACTAACCTTTGGTGGTACGGCACTAGAATGAACTCCCTGTCCTGCTGCACCATCAGCGCCTTGGATATGTACTGCTCAGCGTGCGAGGCGTCGTACTCTAGCATCGTGAGGCTTATTTTCTTTGGGTCGAGGAAACCCACCTTGTCACACCAGCCTCCGATGCTAGCCTGTACATGCACCTGCATGCAAAGGACGACATTAGTATTGCACAGAAAGTTACTACGTTTCAAAAGAACTACAACAATGCAGAGTTAGCAAACAGAGTTAGAAAACAGCAATTCATAGCATCAGCAAACTCACAGGACTCCAATCCGTATGATGGACATATCGAGCTCCCGCCAGTTGTAGAGGTCGAACAGATCCTCGTGTGCCACGGATATACTCCCGGGCTCACAGTGGAACTGCCCAGGCCTGTAGGGAACTAAGAAGTTCAGATTGCGCCGAGCTCGGTGTAGGTACCACTCGTGGAGGTCTCTGGTTGATCGATCCAATTTGCACAAAGTTGCCTCCGACATGAGTGGGAACCCGTTCCTGAACCTCTCCGGCTGTCCCTGTTGCCCTTTTCCCTTGCCTTTGCCCTTGCCTTTTGCCGGGGACTGAGCGCGTACCTTCGAAGGCAAGGGCGAGGTGATGGCGGCTTTCTTCCGAGGTGAAGGCGTGGATGCGCTGGGTGGGGTCGAGGCCGTCTTTGATGTGTCCAGGGTCGCACGAGATCGGGCCTCATGCCCCGAGCTGGGGGCGCAGTCCCCTGGTAGCCCGGAGGCAGGCCACTTCAATTAATGAGCACGTATGTTAGATTATACAAGTTGAGTGTACTGAGTAGGATGTAATCTAAAATGTGTAGGATTTACCGGTTGTATTAGAAGACACTTCTTGGGCCACTGTACGTAGGAGGCCACTGTACGTAGGAGCCCACTGCCTCAGCAAGTGTCTGCAGTTCCTCTGTTGGGACTGCCAACGGAGAATCGTTGTAGCCCGGCATGGCCATGTCCACCTGTACCTTTGCAAACCCCAACCGCAGAGGTACGCAATGGACCCGGACATCCGGCCCAGACGGATATACGAAGCCGTGTACAATCACTTCCTGCCTGTCGCCTAGGTGATTTAGTAGGATGCAACCCTCCGGCTTCTGCAAATTTGTAAATATTAAAACAGGTTAGCGAAACAACTCTAACAGAATGGGAGTGGCATCAACTTAAGTGCACAGATGAAGGCTTGCAGTACCTCAAGTAGATCCACTGGATCCGCGAGGACCTTCGAAGCGCAACTGCTTATCCGACCCCGCGGGGTACCGTCGCCATGGGGTTCCGCATCTGCACTCTTGGTCAGCAATGCATCTCTCAACCGCGCAAACTCTTCCCTCATTTGTGCGGCCTCAGACTGCACCTCAGCCCGTATCTGATCAGAGAGCTCCGCCCGTACCTCAGCCCGTATCTTATCGGAGAGCTCCGCTTCCTTTTCCTTCCAGGAGCGGGCCTTCTTCCTTGGTGGAGCCAGATCTGCGAAACTGACCTTCCACGACACAATGGCTCCCACGGCCCGTGTCCGCCCGGGATGCTCCTTATTTCCTAAAGCCCGGGTGAGGATGTCGTTCTCCCTCTGTGGGGTAAACAATCCCTCCACTGCCCCCTTCTCAAAAGAGATCTGTTACATTTAAAGGTACCTTGTGAGACAAATTACCTTATATACACTTGTGCGCACATAGTTTACGAGGTTAGCCAACTTACCATTCACCTCACAACGTCGACGTCCCCAGGGGTTGCGAACTGCACAGACCCCGTGGATGACACGGACCCCCTCCCCCTCCACCATCGCTTGCACCTCTCATCCCGGATCTCGGAGAGCGGCAACTCAGGGGTGTCGATGATAGGATTTTGCTCGTCGTCCTTCTTCCACTGCTCCTCCTTCCCTGCATAGCCCCGGGATCCGAGCCGATGCGGGTGGTCGTTCCTCTTTTGGATCGCCCTATTCTTCTCGCTAAGGGCCTTGAACTCCTCAGTCCCCTTCTGCTTGGTGAATTCCTCCCATACCTCCTCCGATATGAAGGGGTACTTCTCGCAAGGAGATTTCCCCGCAGTGAGGAAGTTACTGACGAGCCAGCTCTTAAAGGTTTTTCATGTTTCGTTCATGTCCTTCAAGCAGGCCGTCCAAGGTGTATCGTCGGGGATGTTCCACTTGGCCTGTTTTCAAAAAATGCATGCAATTAATCACGAGTTAGTTAAACTTTAGTATAAGCCAAGAGAACGTGATTACGAAAGAGTTCAGCGATTTCAGTTAATTTAACCGTCACTTCCGCCCACAACCTATCCCTCTCATCCGCCGTCACGTCCTTCCAGCTCTGCACCGTGATCTTCACCCTTTCTTTCGCCAACAGCGCAACGTAGGCAGCGTACTTCCTAGCATTCTTTCCAATCGGCCTCCCAAATTGGTTGAACTCACAAGAAAGATCCGTGCGTTTGGCCAAACGGCCCAACGTCGTCGCGCCTCGCCCCACCCTCTTGCGCTGGGATGTAACAGTTGCAACTTCAGTTACGTTGGGGTTGGCCCTAGTCGAACCACTAGTACCATCCGATGAAGACAACGACATGTCTTTCCCTACAAAACCATCAACAAACCATCAAAAATTTAATGGAAACACAAACCAAATCATTTTACAAAGAAAAAGGACCTATTTTAAATATTTTTTCCATCGGTAAACACAAAAGCTACCATGCAATACAAGATAAGATTCTATTTCTCAGCGTTTTCGTCTACACATTTTCATATAGGAAGCAGGCAACATATGGCAATTAATTATTCTTGGAGTTCCATAACTCAGCCCAGGACTGGAGACTAATTAGGGCTGCAAAAGGGATGTCCAAACAAAATAATGGTAAAAGAAATACATGAATAAATTACTTCCTGACTATTCAAAAATATTTTCTATCGGTAAACACATGATCTGCCGATAGAACATAACAATTTTTCTATCGGCAAACACGTGAGATACCGATAGAAAATAACAATGTTTTCTATATATGGAATTTTGTTGATAAGCCACTATTCACTGTCATCACATAACATTCTCAATGATTTTTTATACTAATATTCATGGGCCAGCATTATTATTTCACACGTAAATATGCACACAAGCATCTAAGTGCCACTGTGCATAATCTGACAAACCTAATGCTAATGGAATATAAAGATATTGAAGTAGCACAGAAAGTAGGTCACAACCAAAAAAGGAATAATATGGTCTATAGCACCCTCTCTTGGTTATCTTTTGCATTACCTGTATGCAAGTCATCAGGACTTCATCACATCTATTAGTTTGGGAAAAGTCATATATGTCATATATTCATATATATTCATATTTGAAACATATACATCGAAGACCCATCCACATTGCCATATATTCATACCAAGTGAGTAAAAATTCCCAACCAAACTAGTACGTACATTGCATGCCTCATGTCCTTCCAGATCCAAAGTTTTAATAGTTGTTCAGAAATATTTTCTATCGGTAAACACAAGAGCTGCCGATAGAGCAGACAAATTATTTCTATCGGCAAATACAGGATATACCGATATAATATGTGTACGAACAACTCAAACATATAATGTGCATTACATGGCAGTTGCATACAATTGATCACACATACAGCAGTATAGATAAGTTAAAATCTCAAAATAGATTCATTACAGCACTGGAACATATTATGTCAACCCTAATTTAAATCAACATTGCCTGCGGAATGTACATAATCCAACACAATAGGGAACCCTAGTGTAATTGCAAAACTCAAAGAATTAGTACGTACAAAACACTAGGATCAAATAATGAAGATGCTGGAAATAGAATGACGAATTAGGGTATTTACGGCGATCAGTGCTGGTGATGGAGAGGCAGTGTAGAACGCAGCGGTGGCCGGCGAAGGACGAAAATAAGAACGGTGGCAGTGGCGAACCAGTGTCCAGCCGGCGATCATCGTGTGGAAGAGAGGAAGTGAGTGGTCACGGCGGAGGTTGTCGTTTTCTTCGCTCTCGAAGAGACGCAGTGCTCTAAGTTGGAACTGTTCGACTGGAGGGAAACTCAAGGGCCGTGTACGAGTAATAAAGTAGAGGATGACCTTTTCTATCGGTAAAACAAAATAATACCGATAGAATTATGTCCGTTTCTATCGGTACAACAAAATAATACCGATAGAAAAAGTAAATTTCCCGGAAAAATATTTGAAGTAGCGGATTCCTTTTTTCTATCGGTATAAACAATAAAATCCCGTGAGACCAATTTTCCCTAGAAAAAATTTTTAATTAAGTGCCTGAGATTATAGTATTGGGTGCCATTTTTCTATAGGTAAAAACAACAAAATACCGTCAAAAAATGAAAAGGTACACACAATTTAACATCAAACAGACCGTGCTTGAAAGCTGCAGAATGATAAAGAAAGAGGGAAGATAGCCAGAAAATTGGAAAATTGACATAAAAAGAAATTGTTCATTCATTGTTGTTTTATCACTTATAAAAAAAATAAAACCCAAAATGCTAGGTCAAGGGGTGGTCTTAGCCCTGGCTGCATGTAGAATAGAGTCAGATTGACTTGCAGCCACGACGCAGGACTCCTCTAGCGACAAGTTGTCCCTAGGATCAACTACTATCGCGTCGAGAAGGCCTGCGACCTCCCTCAGCTTCGCTATGGTATCCTTCATAGTCAAACTGCAGCCAGCGATGGTAATATCTGCGGCTTGCTTCTCCTCGCGAAGACGCCTCATCATCGCCCTGGAATTGTCACCAGCCGTCTTCATGCGCTGAATGCGCAGGAGGAGATCGTCCAGTTCAAGCCGTAGCTGAGTGTGCTTGTCCGTAAGGAGCTTGTGCTCCTCCTGTAGGGCCCTCAGGCCAGCCTTCACTTTGCCAGTGTCTTCCACGGCTCCCATTCCCTGTGCAAATCAACAGGTCAAGAATGTAGTGAACATGGATTAACAATACAAGGGTAAACCCAGGAGATTTAGAGTTCTTACCGGGGAGGGCGTGGCTGACGATCCCATGGAGGTTGCCATTGTGAAAGAGAAGATGAGGAGTCGAAGCGTTCGAGAATTAGAAAAACAAAAAAATACCACGACGCATGGCGAGGTATTTATAGAATTTCCAAGGCGACGCATGGCGACACAGTTGAGAATTCAAAGCGCCAGAGTATTTTTCTATCGGTACAAACAACAAAAAACCGTCAGACAACAAATACCGTGAACTAACGAATTTATTCTAACGGTAAAATATAATAATACCGATAGAACAAGTAAACTTTTCGCAGTGAAACTTTTGAAGTGCCTGAGACACATTAAAGTAGCAGATGTCCTTTTCTATTGGTAGAAATAACAAAATACCGTCAGAAAAATTGATTTTTGGAGAGCTTAATTTGAAGAAGCAAGAGGCTGCGATGAGATTTTTGCAAGTGCTATTTGAAGGGAAGAATTAAGTATTTACAGGATAAAGGTACTGTACATGTTAGAACTCATGCTGTGGAGTAAAATTGAGATATATTAATGCTGTGAACTAGCTTATCATCATTAAGTTCTAAAGAAAAATGTACTGCCTGATGTATTAATGATAAGTTCCTCACCTTGCTGCAGAACTTGTGGGCTGTTTGCTTGGCATTTATCCCTGAAATAGAAATTAATCATCAATGGTTCTCAACCCATAATCCTTCTTCGTGGTCATCTCGCAGATACATTGTTTCGTCGATATCTTCAGTACGGATAGATTGAATGTCCTCTAAAAATGGAGGTATTTCATCGAATTGGTTATACTCCTCTTCGTCGACAACATCTTCGACCCCAACAATACGTCTCTTGCTGTGGAGGACAACATGCAAGTTTGGATTGGCCGGGTCAACGATGTAGAATACCTGTGTGGCTTGCTTTGCAAGTATGAATGGATCGTCTTGGTGTCCGACTCTACCAAGATCAACGAGAGTAAACCCGTAATTGTCAACTTGAACACCTCGAGGGATTTCGACCCATTGGCATCGAAACAGGGGAATCTTAAGCATATTTCGTCAATAGCACCGTAATATGAGTTCAGCGCCCTTACTGACCTGGCATCCTCGGAAATAGCAAACAGTGACACTCCGCTACATTGCGTGCTACTCTTGGCGTCTTGAGCTCTTGTGTAAAATGAATACCCATTGATGTCGTACCCCTGTCAAGTCCCTACAGTGAATCTTGGGCCTCTAGCCAACCATGTCACAGTTTCACTTACGGAGCCCTCGGCAGCTCGCGTGACTCTTTCTTGGATCCACTCAGCAAATTTCCTGTTATGTTCTTTGCTGACCCAAACGTCTGACTTTGAAGGATTCTGTGACCGTAACATTACCTTGTGCTCGTGTATGTATGGCTCGACCTCCGTCATGTGTTGTAAGACCCAAAAATGTGATTTTGCGTACACATCACGAGCGGGGACGATAGCTTTGAATCCAATCGTTCCGATGCCCTGAAGCCTACCCTCGTGTCGGGACCTAGGAACGCCAATTGGGTCAACCCCGGCCATATAATTTGTGCAAATTTCAATCACCTCCTCGGCGGCATAACCTTCCATGATACTCCCCTCGGGTCGACGACGAGTCCTTACGTATCCCTTCAATACACCCATAAATCTCTCAAATGGATACATGTAGCACAGGCACACGGGTCCACAAAACTTAATTTCTCTAATAAGGTGAACAATCAGATGGACCATAACATCAAAAAAGGATGGAGGGAAATACATCTCGAGCTAACAAAGAGTTGTAACCATGTCGCCTTGCAAAGCGTCCAGTCCATCCGGATCAATTACCTACAAGGACATAGTTGCGCCAAATATTCATATCAGAAAAATCTTCTAATTAAGCTCCACAGATATTGCGTTGAAGAAATAACATAGGTTAACTGGGAGAATGCCTCTGATAGCAATGGGAAGCATTTGTGACATCAGGACATGACAGTCGTGGGACTTCGTGCCAACTAGTCTTAGGTCCTTCATGGACACAAGTTTTTTCAATTTCGCGGAGTACCCACATGGAACTTTAACACCATGCAGGCACCGACAGAGTTCTGTTTTTCTCTCTTGGACAACGTATAGCAGGCCGGAGGGAGGTATGTACGCTTTTCATTCTCTAAAGGTGCAAGCTCAGTCCTTATCCCCATTTCCACCATGTCACGACGAGCTTTCACACCATCCTTTGTCTTTCCTGGTATGTTCAACAACAAACCAATCAAACTGTCACAGACATTTTTCTCTACATACATGACGTCAATGCAATGTCGAACTTGTAAGTGCTCCCAGTACGGTAGATCCCAGAGAATCGATCTCTTCTTCCAAACATTTTTTTCTCGAGGTTTAGAATGCTTACTGAACTCAGCTTTGATGTCCTTCACGCGCGAGTAAATCTCCTTACCGGTCAGAAACACTGGAGCTGATCCCTTCTCAGGCTTCCCGTTAAATGATTTCCTCTTCTTACGGTACGTGTGATGCACCGGAAGAAACCTGCGGTGACCCATGTACACTGTTTTTCGGCAGTTTCGCATCCACATGCTCTCAGTTTCATCTAGGCAAATAGGGCAAGCCTTGGCTCCTTTCGTACTATACCCCGACAAATTGCCATAGGACGGAAAATCATTTATGGTGCAAAATATCAGGGCCCGCAAGATGAAATTCTCTTTCTTGTATGCATCCCACACCTGCACCCCCTCGCTCCACAATTTCTGTAAGTCCTCGATTAAAGGCGCTAGAAACACGTCAATATCATTTTCGGGTTGTCTGGGTCCTGAAATTAATAACGCCATCATGATGTACTTGCGCTTCATGCATAACCAAGCAGGAAGATTGTAGATGCATAAAAGAACCGGCCAAGTGCTGTGCCGATTGATCATATTACCATGTGGGTTCATACCATCTGTACTCAGCCCGAACCTTATATTCCTAAGTTCGCCCCCGAACTCAGCAAATGTTCTGTTGATGTTTCTCCATTGAATAGAATCAGCTGGGTGTCTCAGTTTTCCGTCTTGTTTCCGGGTTTTCAAAAAAATGCCAACGCAAGTGCTTCGCGACTTTCGGATTTGCAAACAGCCGCTTCAATCTAGGTATCACAGGCAAGTACCACACTGTTTTCGCCGGAGGTCCTTTCTTTACCTCGTGACGTTCACTGTCAATCCGGTCCCTACGCGTATACCTCGATGCGCTGCATCTTGGACAAACATGCAAACTGGAGTACTCGTTACGGTACAACACACAATCATTTGGGCATGCGTGTATTCTTTCGATTTCCATTCCCAACGGACACAACAGTTTTTTGGCTTGGTAAGTAGATCTTGGCAACTCATTTCCCTCTGGAAGCATGTCCACTACAAGATCTAATAGTGCCGTGAAACTCTTATCACTCCAACCGTTGCCTGCCTTCAAGTTATATAATCTCAGCACAGAAGACAGTTTTGTAAATGTTGCACATCCAGGGAACAAAGGCTTCTCAGAGTCAGCAATCAGTTTCTCAAATTCACAGAAGTCATTTTCGTTGTAATCTTCCTCTACATCACGTAACATCTCATCTAGATTGTCATCATCATCATCATCATCTACGTGCACATCAGAATGAACATTATCACAATTCGGATGATCATCGATATTATTGCAATCCACATCCGAGTCCTGCTGATTGGTAGTAGTGGTGCTTGTTTCCTCAAGATCTTCGCCATGCCATATCCAACAGGTGTATCGCGCGTTAAAACCATGACGAATCAAATGACTCTTAATTTGATCAGAGTTGCTAAACGTCTTCAAGTTCATACAATCTGTACAAGGACAGAGCATATTTTTCTCTCCCTTCCTCTCCTTTTGTTGCTCAGCAAATTTAATAAACTCATTCACACCATCCAAATATTCAAAAGTAGTACGTTTTATTCCATACATCCAATATTTCCTGTCCATCTACAATTAACAAAATTTAACGAGTCAGCCATGCATGCATGAAACCTGCCCGATTAAGTTATGTATATGTACATGTACAGCCTCTTACAACAGATGTGTTGAACCCTAGCCTGACGAAATTAACACTAATTAACCTAGCTAACTACACAATACAAGCTAGTTAGCTCCTAAAACATGATGCATTTCTAGCTACCTAGCTCCCAAGCTTACAGCTACAAACTTAATTGGAACTACACAATACAGCTAGCTTGCAAGTAAAGAGGGAGGGAGATCTAGAGGGAGAGAGAGATAACTGCGACAATTAATCATACCTTAAAGAGAGGGGCGCAATCAACTTCCCTCCAGCTTGCGCTGATCACCCTAGCAGTGTAGCTGCGAACGTGGAACTTTCATCACAAACAGAGGGACACAGAGTGCAACAGAATAAATTAAAGAGCAGCTGAGCAATGGTCGAGTGGGGTTTTCCTTATAATGGAGCTTTTTCTAATGGTAAATACATGAAATAACCGTTAGACTAACTAAGGTAATTTGCCTCTCACATATTCTATCGGTAAAAACACACATATACCGTTAGAGAATGTACATTAGTGAGCAAGTACAGGCCTTGTTCTATCGGTAAATATGTGTATTTACCGTTAGATGATGCATGACTGAGCAAATATATGTGTTTTCTATCGGTAAATATGTGTATTTACCGTTAGAGGAGGTACTTGTACGAAACTGGGACACACATGACACCAGTTCCCACATCCAAGGAATCATATCAATGTAACATCAAACAGATCTTACATCAAACAGATCTTAACTAGAAGATAAAGCAATATTTCAAGAAATGCTAATTTGTGGATTAACTAGGAGACACAAAAATACTTTTCTTAGGTACTTGGGACTTCATCTTGCCAAAGAAATTACACATGCCAGTTCACAAATTCAGGTACAAACATACACATGCCAGTTCACAAATTCAAGTGCATGTCTGAAACAGCAGTACAAATACACACCTACCTACCAATACAATTAAATACACAAATACTCCCTACACATTCAAGTTCATGTCCCAATTAGCAATACATGATACACAAATATACAACAATTCACACATTCGATGTATATTAGAAAAGCCACGTCTAAAATTAACAACAGATCACGACGAGGACCCAGTGGCCCATACATTTTACATAAAGAGAACCTTTGCAGGTTACGACAATGCAACTAGCGACTACAAGTTAGACCTGATACATCACAAATCCATTCATCCAAAACAACAAATGTCTGAACCACATTGGACTTAACCATAGGAGTTCAGTTCGAAGATGCCCGAGGAGCTGGAACTGCCGTCGACTTACATTTGTACGTATTGGTGATTTCCTCGGACTCAAACTCGATCAACTCAACTCAACTCCATTAACAAAAAGAACCGACCTTCCAAGATGTTGTTCTGTGTAGTGATGGTGTAGAATGGTTGTGCAAATAACAACAATTCTTCTTCTCCAAGCAGGTAAGCATCTGGCCACAAGCTGGTGCATGCAAAAAAATGTAAGATGCTTTCTATAGGTCCTGATTTGAGAAACACGCAGGGCTTAAGGATCTTCTCGCCGAGCCAACCAAGATCTCGCCCTTCACGTCCTTCCAGCTCTCAACGGTGATCTTCACCATTTCTTTCGCCAACAAGCCAACGTAGGCAGCGTACTGTGATGAAGAACCGTGAAATACGTTGCCCCTCATGAGCATCATCCAAGGACCTGCAAAGATCATAATCATATTGAAAAGAAGACACATCAAAATGAAGGATACAAAAAAAGCAGAATAATTGCCATAATCGGATTAGAATGATTTACGTACCTTGCTTGGGATGCCGAAGTCTAGAGGGCGTCGATGGAGGTGCGGAGGTGCAGCGGTCGCCTGTAGAGGTGGGCCGGCCATCCATGGAGCTTACGGGTTAGGACTACGAGCCCCAGATGAACTGTGAGAATGAAGAGACATACCCCTGTATTTATAGTACTAGATAAATTCTATCAGTACAAAAACCGCATACCGTTAGTCATTTTATATATATTCTAACGGTACAAAATAAATTACCGATAGAACAAAAACATCTGTAGAAGTCGAACGGCTCTATCGGCACAATACAAATTACCGATAGGAATTTTTGTCCATACTCTGTCGGTATATACGTACATTGCCGATAGAATAATACTAGTTGTAGAAGGCGAACAGTTCTAAAATATTTTTGCTATATTCTAACGGTATAAACATTCATTACAGATAGAATAAAACTATTTGAAGACGAACAGTTCTAAGCAATTTTCGATATAGTCTAACGGTAAAATAATATATTACCGATAGAATAAAAATATTTGTAGAAGGCGAACGGTTCTATCGGCACACTACATATTGCCGATAGGAATTTTCGTACATATTCTGTCGGTATATACATACAGTACCGATAGAATAAGACTAGTTGTAGAAGTCGACCAGTCCTATCGGCGCACAACATTCTCCCGTCAATACTTATGCATCTCTTCTAACGGCAAATATGTTCATCACCGCTAGAGTAAATCATAGTATTTATTCTATCGGTAAGTTTCTTACAAAACGATAGGAAAAATACACCCGTTGGCCTTTTATGGCCGCGAGGCACATTTTCTATCAGTTTTCTACTAAAGCGCTAATAACTGATAGAATATAGCGGTTAGTAGACTACATTTCTGTACTAGTGGGGAGTCCCACTCCCGTAGGGCGTCTTACG
Source organism: Pharus latifolius (assembly GCA_019359835.1). NCBI lineage: Eukaryota > Viridiplantae > Streptophyta > Magnoliopsida > Poales > Poaceae > Pharus > Pharus latifolius. The sequence goes on along the minus strand of CM033324.1, from coordinate 21,487,907 downwards.
ATCACCCCTTGTGGACTGAGGATGTAAGCGGCAACTCGGTCCTCAAGGACCGCGGTAACAAGTCAATTTGGGAGACTAGTCCCCTACCCAAACACTCAGACCCGTCATCGGGTGCATCCTCCTCCGGGAGTCGATTGTCTCCTTAGTGAGACGGAGTCCTTGGATATTTTCTCTCAGAGATATTATTGCCGGCTCCCCGTATTCACGGCGACCTGACGGTTGTCTCCCGGAAAAATTACCTCCAAAAATTTCATCTCGGATTTTCTTGGATGTTTTCCCTGGAGACCTTATTCCCGGTGCCCCATTTTCACGGCGACCGGACGGTTGACTCCTGGAAAAATTACCTCCGAAAATTTCGTCTCAGATTTTCTTGGATGTTTTTCCCCGGAGACCTTATTCTCGGCTCTCCATTTTCACGGTGACCGGGGTGCTCTCTCCTAGAAAATTTCCCGGAAATATTGGGCTTCCCGGAAACCCAGTTCCCTGTTTTCACGGTGACCGGCAGATTTTCCCCCGGGGAGAATTCTTTGGAATTCCGGAATTCTGATATTTTCCCCGGAGACCTCATTCCCAGCTCCCCGTTTTCACGGCGACTGGAGAGCTCCCGGAAAAATCAATTTTTTCCCGGAGACCTCGTTCCCGGCTCCCCGTTTTCATGGCGACCGGAGAGCTCTCCCGGAAAAATTGAAATTTTTACAACCTTGAGAAAACTTGGAAAAATTCTGAATGGCTTTGTCACGAGAGCTTTGTTAACCCCACAGCACGCGGAGCTAGCCTCCGGCCCATTGTGGAGGGGGGGATAAGGAGCCCCCGGGAATCACAGCGTTCCAGACCTAAGATAAACGAGCAAACTTAGCTCTATCAAAGAAATCTTACACAAGCAAACACAGCTTTATTGAAGATCTTTCCACCAGAGGACATCTTCCCCCTCCGGTGGTCATCATTACAACGGACACCATACAACCCGGGGCATAACCCGGAAAGTTTCTACGTCCTAAAAATCCTACGTCTAATAATCCCGGAGACCCTCTGATATCTCCCGGGCCAAGTCTTGGTACAAGCTTCGTATACGACACCGGGCCTCCCGGAGCACTTCTTCGGGCCAATACTCGTAGCCCGCCGGTGGAAGTATTCGAAGCAGGGGAACCATCCGGGACCCTAGTCGCGGAGGGGGTAGTTCAGTGCGATGATTATCAAAGTTGTTCAGGTGCCACTCCGGATGCCATCGCAACTGGATCGGCTCCCAGACAACGCCCCCACTACGTCCCCCGGAGAAGAGACTCAACAAAGTTAAGGTGGCCTCGGCATCCCTCGGGTGGCACCCACCGGGGATCAGAGGCCTCGCCCCCGGGGAGTCTCTCCAGGACCTTCTCCCGGGGGTAACCCCCCAGGAAACCTGGTACATTGCATTCATATAGACTCAGAAAAAATTTCAATCTCTATTGCATCAAAATATTTTCGTACAAGTGTCCGGGGCTTCCTCTAAGAAGCTACCGGGAGCAAAAACCTAAAAAGCAAAAAGGGTCCTATCTAGACCCGGGGGGAGGCTCATACTTGGTCATTGGTGTCCTCCCCCCGGGGGGCTCCCTCCGGAGCCGGAGTGTCCGCTCCCGGAGGCGCCGGTGCCGGGAATCGCACCCGGACGATCCGGTCGTAGAAGCCGCCGGTGAGCTGCTCCACTTCTCGCCTTGATGGCTCGAAGAACTTTGGGAAGCTGCGGGGGATCCGGCCCCCTATTGCTCGGGCGCCAACTCCCCGGTGGTCCACGAGCCCGACTGCGGCAGCAACGACCAGGATCGCCCGGCCCCGGGCCCTAGCGTCGGCAAACTCCGGAATCACGGAGACTTGTGTGTTGACAAAATGCACAGCCTCCGTGAGCATCGCCGGGGGCGCCTCAGAGCTGCTCCCCGAGCCTAGGCTCACTCCAAGCCCCTTGAGGGCTGAGCGCACGGAGCAGCCCTCGTCCGTCACTGCCCGGACGCTGGAGCCCTCGAGCTCCCAGAGAGCATCCTCCTTCGCCTTGGCCTCCCTCCGGAGCCGCTCGTTGACTGTCTCAGAGGCGTGGAACTGGGCCCGGACCCGGGCCAACTCCTGGAGGGCGCCGTCCCGCTCCTCCAAGTAGGCGGTGGCCTTCCCCTCTGCATCTTGCAGCGCCCGGCTAAAGCACGCTTCAATCCCCCAGGTGATGGCGGCCCCTTACAAGCGCAAGAGTTAGAAAAAAATTCGAGTTGAGAGCGCCGGAGGAAGCCTCCTACCGGTTCGAGAAAGTACCTAGATCTGGAGGGATTGAAGCTCCCGGAAGCATTCGCGAAGTGTCCCTTGTGAGACATAGTCCTGGACCTTCCGGGTCTGCAGGCTCTCCGCATACCGGTCGACCTCCCCTGCGGACAGCAGGGGGTCTCCCTCCTGGCGCCGAACCCGTCACACCCGACGACAGGCCCCCGTGCATGGGTCACGGGGGTGATGTGGACTGGGGTGGCGGTGGCTGGCGTCTTCGTCGCCGAAGAGGTTGCTGCTGAAGAGGAGGGTGAGGAGCTTCCAGAGGGATCCCCCCCGGGGAGGGATCAGGAGTTCCTTCCCCTTTCCGGGCCATGGGGCCCCCGGGACCTCTGTCACCAAGGGAGCCTCGTAGACCGAGGGGCTCCCTCCCTCGTCTACCGGCCATTCGACGCGCGGAGGGGAAGCCTCCGCGAATCGAACCTCTGGCCTCTCCGGCTCCGGTAACGCCGGAGCCGCTGGGAGAGCTATCGCCGAAGGTGGCGAGGGGGCGTAGTCCGCAGAATCGGACGCCTCCCCGTCATTGGCTGGTCCCTTCCCTCGAGCCTCTCCGGGGTTCTCCGGGGGAGGTGGCGTTGCTTCCAGCTTGGGAGGCGCCCGCGCGCGCCCTCTCCCGAGGGCTGCGTCCCTGGCCTTCATGGGCGTAGAGCCCGGAGTCGTCGATGGATCGGGGGCTTTCTGAGCCTTGGCCCGCTTTGGCTCAGAGCCCCCGGTGGCTTCTTTCCCCCTCTTGTGTGAACCGGGGGTGGGGAGGGGCGTTCTCGCCGGTAGCCTCAGCCGGAAGGCCTCGGCCACCAGGTTCCAGGGAGGGCCCTCCCCCATGACGCGCACGATCCGATCGTGCTCGTCAGCGTAACACCTCCCAAGGAGGTTTTCCGCCTTCTCCCGGCGGCCGGGTACGGCCGGACTGCAGAAGGTAAGAGTTAGAAAAATTCATAAAAAATGAGTAAAGCGACTCGGGAGCTTACTTTGGGTCACCGGCTTCTGCGGGGGCCGTTGGGCCGGGAACATCCCGATCCCCCTCCTCCAGTGCGAGAAGGGGAAGATCTTCAGTAGCGTGAGCTCCTCGGCGGCGTCCCTCATAGAGCGGACGCCCCGGGAGCCCACCACCTTGTTGAGGAGCTTCAGCTCCTCCTCGGTCCACATTGGGGGCTTCAGGGCAGACGACCGGCTGTAGGAGGGGGCCTCTGGGGAGTACACCACCTCCGGATCCAGTCTCCCTAGTGGTCCCGGGAGGCCGCCACTGGGTACTCAGCTACCCGGGATGGCAGCAGCTGAATCATCACCGAGCCAAAGGGGGATTTTGGTTCCCCCTTCACCAGGTGGGAGCTCCTTGCTGCCAGCTCGTAAAAATACCGGAACAGCCGGAGCATTGGCTCCCGTCCGGTGGCCGTCTCGAAGAGCCAAATGAAGAGGCCCATACGGACGAAAGCGTTCGGTGTGAGGTGGTTTAGCTCCACCCCATAATCCTTCAAGAACTCCCGGAGTAGGGGATGCACCGGGAGTCGGGGCCCGGCCTTGAGGAAAGCCTCAAAGGCCACTACCTCCCCGGGGCAGGGGGCTTTGTCTTTCTTAGTGGGGATCTGGACGTCCCCATCCGCGACAACTCCCCAATCAACCAGGGACTCCCGGTCAACCAGGCTTCCGGGAGAGGGCTATCGGGAGAGCTAAGGGCGCTAAAGGTTTGAAGTTTGAAGTTTGGAATGAGTTCTCTGGGCCCCCAAGGCCCTATTTATAGGGGCCAAGCGCGGCCCCGATGGGCGCCATGTGGCCCTCCGTGGTGCATCCGCGTCGTTGAAAATCAAACAGCGCGCGGGAAATGAAGGGACAGGCACGCAAAACGAGGCGTCGCCGGTTTGAACCACGAGCGACCATTATGGCTGAACGGCGTGCTCCCATCGAGACAACAACGCGGTCACAAACGAGTGGCACGGGAATCGAAACGTCACGCCCCCTGTAGCTTGTCTTAGAAATTTTCCTGGTAACATGAACCATCCCCTCCGGGGACTCAAGCATCGTCCCCGGAGGGCATGGGGGGCTGTTGTTGGGGGAAATCTCCACGAGACTAAGTCCAAGTAAGGGCTACACCATTGGCCCGGGGACACGGCCCCCGGTGCCTGTCCCGGGCGCCGCCATTTGGCCGAGGACACGGCCCCCGGTGCCTATCCTGGGCCCCGTCATATGCCTGGGGACAAGGCCCCCGGTGCCTGTCCCGGGTGCCGCCCCCCGGTGCCTATCTCGGGGACTAGGCCCCCGGTGCCTATCCCGGGCGCCGCCATATGCCCGGGGACAAGGCCCCCGATGCCTGTCCCGGGCGCCGCCTTTGGCCCGGAGACAAGGCCCCGGGGCCTGTCCCGGGAGCCGCCATTTGCCCGGGGATAGGGCCCCCAGTGCCTGTCCCGGGCACCACCATTTGCCCAGGGACAGGGCCCCCGGTGGCTTGTCCCAGGCGTTGCCGTCCTTCTGGAGACAGGAGTCTCTGGTCCCCGGTCACGTGAGGGTCACGCGAGAAGTGCCTCGGGAATCGGCGGACACCTGTCAAGCATCCGAGGTGCCGGACTGGGAGAAGGATGTTGCTACCCCTCAATCCAACGGTAGCAGGCGGGGTAGTTTAGTCTTTTTGCGTCTTTTGGGGCTATATAAGCCCTTGTAACACCTCATGTAAGGGACGATTGCTCATTATTACTCGGAATAGACAATCTCAAAGGTGTGCTCCGGAGGCATCTCTCCCCCGAGAGAGCACCCCTAGCCGACTCCGGCCGGGAGCACGACGACAGGACTAGGGCCCCCACTAGGACCCGAACCTGTATAAACCCTCGTGTCATTTGTTGTGCTTGCCCGACGGGGGAGGACCGGTCAGCCCGCGTCATATTTTCTTCGCTAGGATCGTCCACAAAACCTGCCGGGGTATTCGTAATACCACGACACCTTCCGGATGCTTCATCAAGTGATCGAGAAGTTACAGAACCATGCGTGTAGGCTTGATCTCACCCATACTCAAAGGTTGTGCAATGGTGAGAGGTATCACACTAACACTTGCGCCTAGGTCACAAAGAGCTCGATTTATGTGTACCATACCTATGTTGCAAGGGATGGAGAAGCTCCATTGATACTGTAGCTTTGCCGGCGTCCTGTTCCGAATCAAAGCACTACAATTCTCAGTCAAAGCAATAGTTTGATATTCACTCAAATCCCTCTTTTTAGTCAGAATGTCTTACAAGAATTTTCCATAAGAAGGCATTTGATTTACTAAATCAGTAAAAAGCATAGTCACATAAAGCTTTTTGAAGATTTCCAAAAAATTTTCAAATTGCTTATCGAGTTTCGTTTTAAAGTACCTTCCCGAGAAAGGTGGAATTGGATTATAAATACGTGTTACCTGATTTTCTCCACTTTTCTTTTCTTTTCTTTCGGCGATCTTGCTGTCATCTTTTGCCGGCGATAATGGTACTTCCTTGATTTCACTTGACAGCACTGGTTCGGTTTGTGGTGTTTGTTCCGGTAGCTTTGTTCCACTCCTATTGATCACTACATTACAAACAAGATGGTTAGAACAAGTTATAGAATTAATTTGTTCAGAATAGCAAGGATTGATTAGTTGACAAGAAAGAGGGTTATTGTTTTTTGGTGCAGTATTCGCCAATTGTGCGATTTGAGTCTTGAGCATGCGGATGTGAGTTGATATAGAGTCTATCTTTGGGCTCATGTGAGTTCTCTAGCATGTGCTCCATGTTCAACTGCTCGGGTTATCGGTGTGGTGGTCGATAAGGCTGCTAATTTTGTGGTTGGAACGGTGGCCTTTGAGCTTGATATGGGGGATTTTGTTGATGTACTTGCTTCTGTCCAAAATTTGGTTGTTGATGTTGAGGTTTCTGATTTTGTCCTGACCATGCAAAATTTGGATTGTTGCACCATCCAGAGTTATACGAGTTAGGAAAAGCATTGCCTTGCCTTTGTTGCATACCTTGAAAAGCATTTGCCTGCTCCATGGATGGGTTAAATTGGCATTCATGGCCATAGTTGCCTTTTATGTTGCATAATTCACATACAGGGGTGATCACATTAATAGATGAAGTAGCAGATGATCCAAGAATAGACAATTTATCGGTTAGAAGTGCTACCTGTTCGGCTAGTTGCGACATTACACTTACATCCATGTTGTTGGTCGGAGTTTGTTGAGTAGCTCGTTTAGTTCCCCATTGAGTGTAGTTTTGAGTAATACCTTCGATGAGGTCGTATGCTTCATCTAAACTTTTGTTCATCAGTGTGCAGCTGGCTGGGTGTCGCAGCCAAGCGTGCGTTATAGTTCAATCTGTTATAAAATGTTTGAACTACAAGCCACTGCTCTAGTTCGTGATGCGAACATTTGATCAACAAGTCCTTGTATCGTTCCCAAGCGTCGTAAAGTGATTCACCTACCTGCTGTGAAAAAAGATGCAATATAGTTGTGAATATGAACAGTTTTAATAGGAGGGAAAAACATACCAGGAAAAGCTCGTGAGAGTTCATCCCTGTCGTGGTATTGCGAATACCCCGGCAGGTTTTGAGAGTGATCCTAGCGAAGATTACGCAGCGCGGGTTGACCGGATGACCGGTCCTCCCCCGCCGGACAAGCACAAAGAATGACACACGGGTTTATACAGGTTCGGGTCCCGGTGGGGGCCCTAGTCCTGTCGACGCGCTCCCGACCGGAGTCGGCTGGGGAAGCTCTCTCCGGGGGAGAGGCTTCCGGAGCACGCCTGTGAGTTTAGCTATTCCAATAAATGAATCGATCCCTTACAACAGAGGGGTACAAGGGCTATTTATAGCCCCCAAAAAGCAGCAAAAAACCTAAGCTACCCCGGAAGCCACCATCGGATTGAAGGGTAGGACCGTCCTTCTCCCGGTCAAACGCCTTGGATGCTTGACAGGTGGTCGCTAGTTCCCGAGGTGCTCCTCGCGTGACCTGCACGTGATAAACAGTTCAATACTTTACCTTTAGGAGGGTGATGAGGACCGGGACGGCGCCGGAGGCCACGTCCCGGGAGCCAAAAGGCGGCGCCCGGGGAGGCCCCGGAGGCCACGTCCCTGGGCAAATGGCGGCGCCCGGGAGGGCACTGGAGGCCACGTCCCGGGAGCCAAAAGGCGGCGCCCGGGGAGGTCCCGGAGGCCACGTCCCCGGGCAAATGGCGGCGCCTGGGAGGGCACCGGAGGCCACGTCCCGGGAGCCAAAAGGCGGCGCCCGGGGAGGTCCCGGAGGCCACGTCCCCGGGCAAATGGCGGCGCCCGGGAGGGCACCGGAGGCCACCTCCCGGGAGCCAAAAGGCGGCGCCCGGGGAGGTCCCGGAGGCCACGTCCCCGGGCAAATGGCGTCGCCCGGGAGGGCACCGGAGGCCACGTCCCGGGAGCCAAAAGGCGGCGCCCGGGGAGGTCCCGGAGGCCACATCCCGGGCGAGTGGCGGCTCCCGGGAGGGCACCGGAGGCCACGTCCCGGGAGCCAAAAGGCGGCGCCCGGGGAGGTCCCGGAGGCCACGTCCTCGGGCAAATGGCGGCGCCCGGGAGGGCACCGGAGGCCACGTCCCGGGAGCCAAAAGGCGGCGCCCGGGGAGGTCCCGGAGGCCATGTCCCGGGCGAGTGGCGGCGCCCGGGAGGGCACCGGAGGCCACGTCCCGGGAGCCAAAAGGCGGCGCCCAGGGAGGCCCCGGAGGCCACGTCCCCGGGTAATCGTGACACATCTTACCTGGACTTAGTCTCACGGAGATTTCCCCCGACAGCAGCCCCCCATGCCCGCTGGGGACGATGCTCGAGTCCCCGGTGGGTATGGTTCAAGTCACCGGGAAGATCTCCGGGCCAAGCTACCGGAGCCGCGACGCTTCGGTTTCCGTGCCCCACACTTAAAGTCGCGCCGTTTCGCCATAAATGCGCGCGCGGTTCAAACCGGCGCCTCGATTCTTGCGCCCGTCCCTTCGTTTCCCGCACATGGTTTGAACTTCTACGGTCCAGATTGATCCGCGGGTGCCACGTGGCGTGCATCTAGACAACGGCCCGGCCCTATAAATAGGGCCTTGGGGGGCCCGGAAGCTCATTCCAAATTCTCAGCCCCAACGATCTTTGCTCTCCCGGTAGCCCTCTCCCGGTAGCTTATTCCGGTAGCTTCCTCCGGTAGCTTTTTCCGGTAGCAGGCGTCCGGGAGTTTCTAGTAGTAGCCTCCTGCAAAGTTAGTCACCAAAAAGAAAACTAACCTCATGGCACCCAAGGGTCGAGCGAAGACCACGGAGGTGCCCCCGGAGGAAATCCCCTCGGATTTCCTCTGGGCGTCCGAGTTCACGGCCGAGAGGGGCATCGTTGCGGCCGGGGACATCCGAGTCCCGGTGAAGAAGGACGGAGCCCCCGGCCCCAGGCCTGGGGAGATCGTGGCCTTCGAGGCCTTCATCGAGGCGGGGCTCCGGCTCCCGGTGCATCCCATGCTCCGGGAGTTTCTCAAGGAGTATGGGGTGGCTCTCAACCACCTCACCCCGAACGCGCTGGTCCGGATGGGCCTCTTCATTTGGCTCTTCGAGACAACGACCGGGCGGGAGCCCGACCTTCGCGCCTTCCGGTACTTCCACGAACCGGCGGCGCGGACCTCCCACTTGGTGAAGGGGGGCCCCAAGTCCCCCTTCGGTTCGGTCATGGTCCAGATGTTGCCGGCCCGGGTAATCGACTACCCGGCGGCGGCCTCCCGGGACCACTGGGGGGATTGGGTCCGGAGGTGGTTCTACCTCCGGGTCCGAGACGACGCGGTGGTGTACGCCCCGGAGGCCCCCACCTACAGCCGGTCGTCCGCACCGAAGCCACCGGTGTGGACGGACGAGGAGTACGAGCTCCTCGGCAAGGTGATCCTCTCCAAGAAGACCCGCTCGATGCGGGATGCGGCTGAGGAGATGGCCCTCCTCCGGATCTCCCCCTTCACCGGCGGGAAGAGGGGGATCGGCATGGGCCCCGAGCAGCGGCCCCCGGTGAAGTCGATGACGCGACGTAAGCTCCGGGAACCCGCTGCACTGCTCTTACAAAATTTTAATGAAATTGACTAACTTTTTACCTCTTGCAGTCCGGCCGTACCCGGCGGCGCGGGAGAAGGCAGAGAACCTCTTGGGGAGGTACTTCGCGGATGAACACGAGCGCGTCGTGCGCGCCGTGGGCGAGGGCCCCCCCAAGAACCTGGTAGCGGCGGCCTTCGGGTTAAAGCTGCCGGAAAGGAAGCCTCTCCCCACCCCCGGGTCGCACAAACGGGGAAAGGAGGCGGCCGGGGGCTCGGAGCCCAAGAAGGCCCGGGTTCAGAAGACCCCTGGCCCATCGACGACGCCGGCGGCGACACCGGCGAAGCCCCGGGACGAAACCCCTGGGGGCGAGCGTGCCCGGGCACCGTCCCGGAAGGAGGCAATGCCTCCTCCCCCGAAGGCCCCTGTCGAGGCGCGGGGGAAAGAGGCGACCGCGGGCGGGGCGGCGTCCGACTCGGCGAACTACGCCCCGTCGCCGCTCGCGGTGGAGCTCCTCCCGCCCCTTCCGGCCTTTTTGGAGCCGGAGAGGCTGGAGGTGAGATTCGCGGGGGCCTCGCCCCCGCGGGTCTAGCCGGTGGACGAGGGGGGGAGCCCCTCGGTGTACGAGGTTCCTCCGGAGGAGGGGGCCCCGAAGACCTTCCGGCCCGGGGCAGGGAAAGGCCTGATGGTTCCCCCCCGGGCGGAGGCTCCCGCCGAGAGCTCCTCGGCCACGTCTTCGGGGGGCACAACCTCGTCGACGAAGACGCCGGCCGCGTTACCGGACCTTGAGGTCCGGGGACCCCCCGCCGGCCGCACCGGCGGTTCTGGGCGGGAGACCCCCTTGCTCCCCGCGGGGGAGGTCGCCCGCTTCTCGGAGGGCCTGCACACCCGGAAGGTGCAGGCCTTTGTCGCGGGAGGGACGCTCCATGAGCGTTTCGAGGGGCTTCAGTCCCTCGGGGCCCAGGTAACCCGTCGATAACACTTATCCCCTGCACTTTGAAATTTTTCTAACTCTTATGTATTTTGTAGGTGGCAGCTGTTACCTGGGGCCTTGAGCCGCGGGTCGCCCAGCTGCTCAAGGAGATGGAGGGCCGGGCCTCAGCCTCCGCAGGGCAGCGCGAGGAGGCCCTCCGGGAACGCGACGAGGCGCTCGCGGAATTGAGCCGGGTCCGGGCCCAGGTTCACATTTCCGAGGCCATCAACGCCCGCCTCCGGGAGGAGGCCAAGGCGAGGGAGGAGACGCTTCGTGAGCTCGAGAGCTCAAGCGTCCGGGCGGTGGCGGACGCGGGCCGCTCCGTCCGGACGGCCCTCGAGGGCCTTGGCGTGAGCCTCGGCTCCGGGAGCAGAGAGGTGCCACCGGCGACCCTCGCGGAGGCTGTGCGTTTCCTTAACGCACAGGTCTCCGCCATCCTAGAGGCTACCGATGTTCGGGCGCGGGGTCGGGCGATCCCCGTCGTCGCGGCCGCTGCGGGGCACGTCGAGTTTCGGGGGGTCGGCGCCCGGGCGATCAGGGGCCGCATCCCTCGAAGCTTCCCGGACTCCTTCGAGCCTTCGCGCCCGGAGGTCGAACAGCTCGCCGGAGGGTTCTACGACCGGATCATCCAGGCGTGGTTCCCGGCTCCGGCGCCTCCGGCAGGAGAAGCCCCTGCCCCGGCCTCGGAGGAAGCCCCCCGGGGGGAGGATGCCAATGAACACGTATGAGCCTCCCCCCGGGTCTTAGCTAGGGCCCCTTTTTTTGTTTTAGGATTTTGATTCCGGTAGCTTCTTAGAAGAAGCCCCGGGCACTTGTAGATAAAAATTTTCAATGCAATGAAGTTAGAATTTTTTCTAAGTCTTTGAATTGAACTTACTGTTACCAGGGTTCCCGGGAGGTTGCTCCCGGGCGAAGGTCCGGGAGGGGCTCCCCGGGGGACGCCCAAGCGGCTTTAATTTTGCTAAGCTTTCTCTCCGGGAATCGCGGCGAGGATAGTGTTCGGGAGCCGATCCGGTTGAGGTGGCGTGCGGAGTGGCACTTGGACAATTTTGATAATCACCGTGCCGAATTGTCCCCTCCGCGACCGGGACTCCGGATGATCCCTCCCCTCCGGATACTTCCACCGGCGGGATACGAGTTCTGGCCTGAAGATGTGCTTCGGGACGCTCGGCGCCGCGTGCGGGCGCTGTACCAGGACTTGACCCGGGAGCTAGCGGAGAGCCTCCGGGAGTATTAGGCCTAGGAGCCTTAGAGCTTAGAGAATCCCCCGGGTTAGAACCCGGGTTGTATCGTTTCTGAAGCCCACCGGAGGGGGAAGATGTCCTCCGGGTTTGCTGATCAATAAAGCGCTGTATTGTTGTTTCCTTTTATTGCGCCTCTTATTTTTTCTTCTTGGATGGTCTGGACGACTCATCTTAACAAGGATGAGCTAAGTTTCCTCGTGGGCGGTGCGGTCGACACCCGGGGGTTCCTTATCCCCCCCCGCCCACAGCGGGCCGGAGGATAACTCCGCGCGCTGTGGGGGTAACAAGGCCCCCGGGATAGAAGTTACCTGTAGCATAGGAAATTTTCTAAGTTAGAAAATCTTAAAGCGAGGTTTTCAAGGAGAAGACCTTTCGGGAGATAATCATCTGGTCGCCGTGAGAACGGAGAGCCGGGAGTAAGGCCTTAGGCGGAAGGAATGTCCAAGAGAACCCGATGGGATTTCCAGAGGCGAGCTTCCTGGGAGACACTCGTCCGGTCACCGTAAGAACGGGGAGCCGGGAATAGGGTCTTCGGGGAAGGAAATGCCCGAGAAATCCGACTTCTCCGAGAGACAATCGTCCGGTTGCCGTGAGAACGGGGAGCCGGGAATAGGGTCTCTGGGAGGCATTCATCCGGTCGCCGTGAGAACGGGGAGCCGGGAATAAGGTCGCTGGGGACCAATCGTCCGGTCGCCGTGAAAACGGGGAGCCGGGAATAACGTCGACTCCCGGAGGAGGAAGATAGATCCAATCAAGCCGCAAGGGGCTGATCTTCCGGTCGCCGTGAAAACGGGGAGCCGGGAATAACGTCGACTCCCGGAGGAGGAAATGCCCGAAGACGGGACTTGAGTGTTTGGGCAGGGGACTAGTCTCCCAAAGTGACTCGTTACCACGGCCACTGTGACCGGGTTGCCGCTTACACCCTCAGTCCATGAGGGCTGATCGTAAGCTGCCCTACGGGAGTGCAGGCTCCGTTGTAGGGACTTGTTAGGGCTGGCCCACTTCCTCGCGGGGAGGGCATCCTCGCGGGGAGGGCATCGCCGCTAGGGGCGGTAATGAGAAAGACCTGCAATGAGACAGTTTGCAAAGCAAGACCTATGTATTGCAAATGAAATGAAGTACAGGGCCTCCCCCTGCGAAGCCGCGAAAGGGGAGGAAAATACAGCGTCCCTCCTCCCACTCCGGCGTGAACGCCCCGGGGGAGGGGACATGCCCGTAAGGCTAAACATAGAACTTGCGAAGTAAACGCAAGTTCCACGTGTGTTTCAGCTCCTGCTTTTGGAGGTTGGAGAGCTTGTAGGCCCCCGAGCCCAGGACCGCGGAGATCTTGTAGGGGCCCTCCCACTTGGGGGAGAGCTTACCCTTGGCCTGGGGGTCCGTCACGCGCTTGAGGACAAGGTCCCCAAGGCGGAAAGCTCTCTCACGCACGCGCTGATTGTATGCGCGCGCTATTTCTTGCTCGTAGATGGCGTGGCGGAGGAGCGCTCGGTCGCGTTCCTCCTCCACGAGGTCGATCACCAGGCGCTGATTGGCCTCGTTGGCCTGATATGCCGAGGGGGTGGCTCCCTCCAGGAGCTCCACCCGCAGCGACCGGAAGCCAATCTCCGGGGGGAGGACTGCCTCCGCCCCGTGGACCAGGGAGAAGGGAGTACGTCCCGTTGCCCGGGACGGGGTCGTGCGCATGGAGCAGAGGATGCTAGGGAGCTCCTCTGCCCATGCACCCCGCTTAGAAGCGGTTTGCTCGAGTCTCCGGTGTAATCCCTGTAGGATCACGCCGTTGACCCTGTCGACAGCCCCATTGCTCCGGGGATGGGCTACAGAGGCGAAGTGGATGACGAGCCCCAGGCCTTCACAGAATTCCCGAAAATAAGCCGAGTCGAATTGGGTCCCATTGTCCACGGTGATTTCCCGGGGGACACCAAAATGACATACGACGTTTTTCCAGAAAAACCGCTGAACGGCCCGGGACGTGATGCTGGCCAAAGGCTCCGCCTCAACCCACTTTGTAAAATAGTCTACTGCGACTACCGCATACTTGTATCCTCCAGGCGCTGGGGGGAAGGGCCCTAGGAGGTCGATCCCCCAGCGCACAAAGGGCCAAGTGATGGGGATCGTCTGCAGCGCTATAGGGGGGAGGTTCGAGCCCTTGGCCATCTTCTGGCATGCCTCGCACGCGGAGACGAGGTCTCGCGCGTCGCGCATGACCGTGGGCCAGTAGAAGCCCTGCCGGAGGGCCTTGGCTGCGATGGCACGCGGGGCTAGGTGAGAACCGCAGCTCCCCGCGTGGATGTCTTCGAGAAGCTGAAGTCCCTCCGGTCGGGGGAGGCAGCGCAGGAGGGCGGAAGCCCCCCGCTTGTAGAGCCTCCCCTCCAGGAGGAGATATGCCCGGGCTTTAGCCCGGAGACGTTTAGCCTCGGTCTCACTAGGAGGGTCCCCCTCCCCCCTTATGAAGGAGATGAGGGGGTCCATCCAAGACGGAGTCCGGGTGATCTCGGCGACCTCCGGGATATGAGGCTCGTCGCCCGTGTCCGGGGAGGCCACTGAGGGCTTCGTGATGATCTCCAGGAAAGCCCCCTTGGGGAGCGATTCTCGGGCGCTGGCCGCCCGGGCCAAGGCGTCGGCCCGGTCATTGTCCCTACGTGGGATATGCCGGGCCTCGAGGCCGTTGAAATGCCTCTCCATCTTTCGTACTTCCTGCAAATAAAGACTTAAGTTTGCGTCATGGCACAGGTAAGACTTGTCCATTTGGCAAACTACGAGCTGAGAATCTCCCTTGACTAGGAGGCGCCGGATCCCCAGGGAGTGCGCGAGGCACATCCCGAGGAGCAAAACCTCCTATTCGGCGACGTTGTTGGTTGCGGGGAACTCGAGCCGTGCGGCGTACTCGAGTTCCTTCGCCTCGGGGCTCCGGAGGACTACTCCCACGCCAGCCCCGGTGAGACACAGCGACCCATCGAACATAAGGGTCCAATGATCACTGCGTCGGGGCGGCACAGGGAGATCTTCGTCCCCGGACCCAGAGGCGGGAGTCCATTCTGCGACGAAGTCGGCGAGAACCTGCGACTTGATGGCGGAGCGGCCGGTAAGGGACAGGGAGAAGGGGGCGAGCTCAGCCCCCCACTTCCCGATCCGGCCAGTGGCTTCTTTGTTCCGCAGTACCTCCCCAAGGGGGAGGGACGACGGGACGGTGATGGGGTGCCCCAGGAAGCAATGCCGAAGCTTCCGGGACGCCATGAGGAGGGCGTAGCAGATTTTCTCCATTTCCGTGTACCGAGTTTTGGCCCCTTGGAGGGCCTCACTCATGTAGTACACCAGACGCTGCTGCCCCCCTTGCTCCTTCACCAAGACTGCGCTGACGGCGACAGGGGTCGCGGCGAGGTAGAGGAGCAAGGGCTCTTCCGGGGACGGGCTCACGAGCATTGGAGGGCTCATGAGGTACTTCTTGAGGTCGTCGAACGCCTCCTGGGCCTCGGGGGTCCAGCGGAACCCCTCGAGCCCTCGGAGGATCTTGAAGAACTGGAGGCCCCGCTCCCCCGACCGGGAGACAAAGCGGCTGAGTGCGGCTAGGCGGCCGGAGAGCCGCTGGACATCCTTGACGGAGCGCGGCGGGGGCATGTCTAGGAATGCCCGGATCTTCTCGGGGTTTGCCTCAATGCCCCGCTGGGACACGAGGAAACCTAGGAGCTTCCCCCCGCGCACCCCGAAGGCGCACTTCTCCGGGTTCAGCTTGAGCCCGAATGCGCGGAGGTTCCGGAAGGTCTCAGCCAGGTCGTCGATGTGGGAGGCTGCGCGGGGACTCCTGACAACCGCGTCGTCTACGTAGACTTCAACGTTGCGGCCGACTTGCTCTTTTAAAACCAGTGTCATCAGGCGCTGGAAGGTCGCCCCCGCGTTCTTGAGCCCGAAGGGCATATGGACGTAACAGAAGGTTCCGAGGGGAGTAATAAAACTCATCTTTTCCTCGTCCCCTTCCGCCATCCGGACTTGATGGTAGCCCGAGTAGGCGTCTAGGAAGCTCATGAGCTCGCACCCCGCAGTGGAGTCGACGAGCTGATCAATCCGCGGGAGCGGGAAGTTGTCTTTGGGGCAGGCACGATTAAGGTCGGTGAAGTCTACGCACATCCGCCACCTGCCGGTTGATTTCTTGACGAGGACGGGGTTCGCGAGCCACTCGGGGTGCAAGACCTCTCGAATGAACCCCGCCTCTCGGAGCCGGGTGATTTCCGCCTTGATTGCCTCTTGGCGCTCGAGGGAGAGTTTCCGCAGCTTCTGTTTGACCGGGGGGTGACCGGGGGCTACTGTAAGCTTGTGCTCAATGACCCCCCGGGCGACGCCCCGCATGTCTGACGGCTTCGATGCAAAAACATCGGAGTTTTCGCGCAGAAAAGCCGCAAGTTGCGCTGCGTGCTCCTGGGGGAGCTCCGCCCCGATCTGGACGGTTTTGTCTTCGTTGCCCGGGGACAGCAGCACCTTCCGGAGGCCCCCTTCCGGACGCAGCTTGAGTAGGGGCCTCCCGGGCGGTGGCGCAGCAGCATCTAGTTCCGGGGGAGGAGCCTCCCCCCCGGGCGTCTTTATGAGGTTGACGCTTCCGATCGTGGCCGCAGCGCGCTCGTATAGAGCACGGGCCATGTCTTGGTCTCCCCGGACATTGATCACACCGTGCAGCCCGGGGATCTTCATGCAGAGATAATTTTGATGGGTGGCAGCCCCCAGCCGGTTGATTGTCGTCCTCCCCATAATCGCGTTGTAGGAGGAGGGGAGGTCTACCACGTCGAAGCGGACCAGCTCGGTCCGGTAGTTCTCTGGGGTGCCGAAGGTCATTGGAAGATCTACCTTGCCCACGGGGTGGATCGCCTTCCCCGGGACAAAGCCTTGTAGGGGCCCGGCAGCGGGCTGCAGGAGCTTCTCATCCACCTGCATTTCTTTGAAGGCCTTCAGGAATAAGACATCGGCGGAGCTCCCGCCGTCCACCAGGATCCGGGCCAGATGGCAGTTGTAGATGGTCGCGGAGACAATGAGCGCGTCGTCGTGGGGGAAGTGAGCCCCCCGCGCGTCTTCTGCCGTGAAGGTGAGGGGGACGTCCGACCACTTTGGTGGCGAGGACGTGCGAAGCACCCCCACAACCTTGACTTCGCGCGCATACTCCTTACGCTGGCGCTTAGAGTCCCGCCCGGAGGCAGATCCTCCCATGATGACGTTGATGCGCCGCTGCGAAGTTTGAAAGGGGAGAGCTTCTGAAGGCTCCCCATCCTGCGTTTGCTGACCCCCCGTGGGAGCGGGAAGGGCCGGAACAGCTGGCCGAGGGAGCAAGGAGGCCGGAGTCCCCCCCCCTGCTCACGCTGGTCGAGGAAGTCCGCAAAGTGCTGCAGCAGCTGGCTACAATCTCGGGTAGCGTGGGTATTGGACCTGTGGAGGCTGCACCACGGTCGTTCCCGCCTTCTCCCCGCGGGGCCTTCCCGGCCGCGCGAAGACTGTCCTCCCCCATGGCCCTTCGGCTTGGGGAAGGGGCGGTTGGTCCTCGGGGAGTCGCGCGAGCCGCCTCCGCCCTCGAGGACAAAGGTGTCCCGAGGCCGTGGCTCGCTACGCCCCCCTTGCCTGGAGTGTTTGGGGGGATCCCTGGCCCCCCGGTCGGCGGGGGCGGGAGCCCCCTGGGTCTTCTTCCAGATATCATCTTCCTCCGCCCGATCGTACTTTTTGAGCACGTTGAAGAGCTCATCGGCGGAAGAGGGGCAGCTCCGGGAGATCCTTCGGTGGAGCTCCCCCGGAAGGATGCCACTTTTGCAGGCTTCGATGACCGTAGAGTCGGGGACGTGGGCCACTTTGCTCTTCACCTGGGCAAAGCGCTTGAAGAAGCTTCTGATGGTCTCCCCAGTCCTCTGCCGGACAGTGTACAGCTGCGAGGAGTCCAGGGGACGCACGTAGTTCCCCTGGAAGTTGGCACAAAACTCCCGCTTGAGCTGCGAGAAAGACTTGATGGAGCCGGCCTTCAGGTTGTAGAACCAGGAGCGGGCGATGCCGGAGAGGTAAAGGGGGAAGACGTTGCACTGTACTGACTCGTCCCCCCCGGCCGCGGAGATAGCAGTGGAGTAGACCTGCACAAACTCGTAAGGGTCTGCCTCGCCGTTATAATGTTCGATGTGTGGTGGGCGGTAGGGCCGCGGCCACCGGATGCTGCGAAGTCTTCGGCACAGGGGCTGGTTGGCCCCCTGCACTTCCCGGGGAGAGCCCCGGTCGCTATCTTCTTTCACGGGACCTTCATTGTCTGAGTCTGGAAGCGGTCCGAGAGGTCCGCCAGAATGGCGGTGGCGACGCTTTTCCTCCGGACCAGGGCTGAATTCCCGGACATCCGGGCTCTGCGCGGTAGAGGTTGGCTCCTCAGCGGGTCTCTTCCCCCGGTCGGTGCGAGAGCGAGGCTCCCCGTGCCCGCGGCCGGGGGGAAGTTCTTCCCCGCGCTCTGGTGAACGCATTCGCTCGACCTCCCCCGGGGCAAAACGGACCCGCCCCGCCGAGGGAGGGAGCTCATGCGCTGTAGCTTCGGGAGCCGATTGGGGTGAGCCCCCTGCGACGACCCCCGGGACCAGAAAGGGGGAAGCCCCTGTGTCATCCGGAACCGGGGAGGGGGCGCCCGCGGCGACGCCTGGAATCGAAGTGGAGGGGGCCCCAGTGGCCACGACCGGAACCGGGAAGGGGGCAGGCCCTGTAACACCCGGAACCGGCGAGGGGGGAGCCCCGGTGGCGGCGTCGGGAACCGGGGAGCCCATGCGAGGGGAAGTCCGCTGCGGCACGGGGGCTGCTCTGTCGGCCGCCCCCGGTGCGGTAGACGCAACGCGGGGGGCGGGACTGGCTCCCGGCGCAGGGTAAACCCTCGGCAAGAAGTGGGCTCCCGGCCCCGGGATCAGGCCGGGGACGGGGTACCCCCCTGGTGCCACGAAGGGCCCTGGCATGAAATAACGGGCCCGGGCGCCTGGAAGGGTCCGGGCGTGTATCCCGCAGGGGGAGGGAACCCCCCGGCAGGATCATACGGGGCAGACAACCCCCCCGAGGCCGGAGGGGCCGCCGGGTAACCCATAAATGGGGGCATGTTCCCCGGATATGGGTGGGACGCAAATGTGGGGGCCGGGGGCCGCGCCAACACGCTAAGGAGCTCGTCCATAGAGCGCTGGGCACGGAGCTGGCCTTCCACGAGAGCTTCGAGCAGGGCGTCCCGGGGAGCCGGGGGAGCCGTCGGGGGGACGCTTGTCCCGGCCGAGGTCCCCGCGGTCACCAGGAACGACCTAGAGGTGGAAGCACCTAAGTTAAGAGGAAAGGAGGGAGGCGGTACCTGGGCCAGGTCGCCTCCGGAAGGGTCCGCCGGGACAGCAGTATCCCGGGCGGACGGCGCCGGGTCTCCGAGACCCGGGTCACCGGGAAGGGTGCGAGCCCTTGTTCTTGGGGGAGCCATGGCGTCTTGTCACGAGTCCCCACGGACGGCGCCAACTGTCGTGGTATTGCGAATACCCCGGCAGGTTTTGAGAGTGATCCTAGCGAAGATTACGCGGCGCGGGTTGACCGGATGACCGGTCCTCCCCCGCCGAACAAGCACAAAGAATGACACACGGGTTTATACAGGTTCGGGTCCCGGTGGGGGCCCTAGTCCTGTCGACGCGCTCCCGACCGGAGTCGGCTGGGGAAGCTCTCTCCGGGGGAGAGGCATCCGGAGCACGCCTGTGAGTTTAGCTATTCCAATAAATGAATCGATCCCTTACAACAGAGGGGTACAAGGGCTATTTATAGCCCCCAAAAAGCAGCAAAAAACCTAAGCTACCCCGGAAGCCACCGTCGGATTGAAGGGCAGGACCGTCCTTCTCCCGGTCAAACGCCTTGGATGCTTGACAGGTGGTCGCTAGTTCCCGAGGTGCTCCTCGCGTGACCTGCACGTGATAAACAGTTCAATACTTTACCTTTAGGAGGGTGATGAGGACCGGGACGGCGCCGGAGGCCACGTCCCGGGAGCCAAAAGGCGGCGCCCGGGGAGGCCCCGGAGGCCACGTCCCCGGGCAAATGGCGGCGCCCGGGAGGGCACCGGAGGCCACGTCCCTGGAGCCAAAAGGCGGCGCCCGGGGAGGCCCCAGAGGCCACGTCCCTGGGCAAATGGCGGCGCCCGGGAGGGCACCGGAGGCCACGTCCCTGGGCAAATGGCGGCGCCCGGGAGGGCACCGGAGGCCACGTCCCTGGAGCCAAAAGGCGGCGCCCGGGGAGGCCCCGGAGGCCACGTCCCTGGGCAAATGGCGGCGCCCGGGAGGGCACCGGAGGCCACGTCCCGGGAGCCAAAAGGCGGCGCCCGGGGAGGTCCCGGAGGCCACTTCCCCGGGCAAATGGCGGCGCCCGGGAGGGAACCGGAGGCCACGTCCCGGGAGCCAAAAGGCGGCGCCCGGGGAGGTCCCGGAGGCCACGTCCCGGGCGAGTGGCGGCGCCCGGGAGGGCACCGGAGGCCACGTCCCGAGAGCCAAAAGGTGGCGCCCGGGGAGGTCCCGGAGGCCACGTCCCCGGGCAAATGGCGGCGCCCGGGAGGGCATCGGAGGCCACGTCCCGGGAGCCAAAAGGCGGCGCCCGGGGAGGTCCCGGAGGCCACGTCCCGGGCGAGTGGCGGCGCCCGGGAGGGCACCGGAGGCCACGTCCCGGGAGCCAAAAGGCGGCGCCCGGGGAGGCCCTGGAGGCCACGTCCCCGGGTAATCGTGACACATCTTACCTGGACTTAGTCTCGCGGAGATTTCCCCTGACAATCCCATGTAGTGATTGTGATCCGGGAGGATCTTCAGGTCCTTCAGGTCGAATACTTTAGGTCGAGTTTGGAAAGCATACGCGACCTCAGAATGGTTCACAACCTTGGGAGGATCCGATCTCTGGTCGGATTGTACTCCGATCAATATCTATTTAACTAAGTCTTACATGTTTATGTTTAGTTAGTCGTCCGAGTCTAATACGTTTAGGTTAATCAGTTATTGAGTCTGATACATATTCATGTGATTGGACTATAAATACTTTGTAATAATTCTAGTTTAGATTATCGAATATCAGATCGAATGGATCGAGTCTTGGTTGAACTTATTTAAGTCTTAGACACATAGTTCATCGGCGTAGGCGAGTGCATCATATTGTTCGACATGTACAAGATCCCTCTTTTCAATAAAGACTTGTGCTATCTTTGAACTATTTTTTTGATTAACTTGGGTTTCAGTAATTCCGAGTAAGATCCCATTATTCCGCATATTAGCATCTGATCGAGTATAGTCGAAACTCGTCTATACTTCAATCAGGGAAAATTAGTATCTGGTCGAGTATAATCCAAAACCTGGTCTATACTATAATCAGATCAAGTTGGTATCAGAGCAATTATCCTGTCCTATGGATGGTGAAGACTCACCAGGGTACGAAACCTCCGTCAAAATTACACAAGAAACTCTTGCAGCTGAAGGCGATCATTCGATGGTTCCTACAGTCACGTCTCCGAAGATGTCTAACAATAGCTCCATTCAAGCTAACATAGCCGAACAAGTGGCTAAGCTCTCCACTGACATGGATACCATGCTTGCTTGGATTAAGAAGCAGGACATGGCTGTACCTTTTGAAGTTGATGCTTCAAAAGGCAAGGTTAAGGGTGTGAAGATTGGTGAAGACTTGCGCAGGCCAGACGAAGATGAAGACGAAGGCGACCATAAGGCTGACGACCACGTCAACTCCTCCATAGCTGTCGGATCTTTCAAGGTCGAAGTTAAGGTTGACATACCCATATATGATGGGGTGATCGATGCCGAGAAGCTTGATTCTTGGATCGTTTAGCTTGAGTCCTACTTGACCTAAGAGGGTTCAGTAGCTCTCAAAAGGTGAAGTTCGCACCTTTGAAGATGAAGGACCATGCCAAGACATGGTGGTAGGCCCTTGTCGGCAGTGGTGAAGCTGATGACCTTGCATGGGGTTAGTTGAAAGGACTCCTATGACAAGAATTCTACCGATGGGTTATCTTGAAGAGAGATGGGATCGTTGGCATAGATTATACCAACGGCGTGATCAATCCGTCCAGGATTATACGATGGAGTTTCGAAGACAAGTAATGATCATTGGCATCTCGCTCTTTGATCCTCAAGTGTTCCTAAAATACATGTCTAGACTTCAGATATCAATCAGTGCTGAGATAAGCCTGTTCGGCATCTAGGATATCACAATCGTGAACACGACTGCTATGGTGATCGAGAAGAAAAATAAATCCTGCAATGACAAGAAAGAGAATTTGACCTCATCAAAAGAAAAGTTGAGTCCGAAGAAGAGTACTCCGAAGTCTAGTATGAGCATCTCTTGTGATCATTGTCATGTTTCTCGGCATACAAAGGATAAGTGCTATAAGCTTCATCCTGAGCTTCGACCAAAGAGAAACGGACCAGGGAAAAGAACAATTACAACTACTACGGATCCATTCGAAGGACTTGTCTGAGTGAATTCAATCGTTGAGGCGGATACGTCCTTGTCTCTGATGGAAATGCCGAAGGAGAAAGATTCAGATTCACCTAATGACCATCACTCAATGGAGGACTTATTCACTATCAACATCCATGTGAAGCACGAAGTGGTCGCAGCCATATTCAATCCCGGAAGTTAGAAGAATTTGGTTTCCGCAGGACTAGTTCGATGACTTGGTTTGAAGACGACCACACACCCATGACTGTATCCTCTGGGTTAGTTTACATCCGACGTGAACCAACAGATCTCGAGTCAGTGTGTGTTGAAATTTACGATCTCTGCTTGATATATCGACGAGGTTCAATGTGACGTTGTTCATATCTATATCCGTATCTGTATGATTGAGACACTCACTTCCCTCGACGAGCACAAGAGTACGAGCTCACTAAACACGGAGTTAAGTTCGTGATCGGTAGAGACGTCCACGTCAACACTTCGAATTTGATTACCACAAATCAGGCCAAAATAATCATCAATGCATGTCACAAATACGTGCTTGTAATGATTCGACCTGTTGGACAAAGTGATAGTACTAGAACAGCGCTATCGTTGGAGTGCCGAGAAGATTCTGGCCATTCATTAGGACTGGTAGTGAAATACAGTGATCTATTTGAAAGTATCCAGGGTCGTCCACCAAAATGTTCAGTCGAGCACCGGGTGTTGGGCACCCGGGCGATCGGGGGCCGCATCCCCCGGAGCTTCCCCGAGTTCTTCGAGCCCTCGCACCGGGAGATGGAATAGCTCGCCGGGGGCTTCTACGACCGGATCATCAGGGTGAAATTCCCGGCATCGGCGCCTCCGGCAGCAGATGCCCCGGCCCCGGCCCCGGTGGAAGCCCCCGGGGGGAGGACGCCAATGAAAAAGTATGAGCCTCCCCCCGGGTCTTAATTAGGATTTTGATCCCGGTAGCTTCTTAGAAGAAGCCCCGGACACTTATAAAAAGACATTTTGAATGCAATAGAGTTAGAAATTTTTCTAAGTGTAGAATTGAATGCAATGTTACCAGGGTTCCCGGGAGGTTACTCCCAGGCGAAGGTCCGGGAGGGGTTCCCCGGGGGCGAGGCCTTCGAGCCCCGGCAGGTGCCCCCCGGGGGAAGCCCAAGCGGCTTTGATCTTGCTAAGCCTCATCTCCGGGAAGCGCAGTGGGGACGCCGTCCGGGAGCCGATCCGGCTAAGGTGGCATTCGGAGTGGCAGTTGGATAATTTTGACAATCATCGCGCCGAATTGTCCCCTCCGGGTCCGGGGTTCCGGATGATACCCCCTCTTCAGATACTTCCACCGGTGGGCTACGAGTACTGGCCCGAAGATGTGCTCCGGGAAGCTCGGCGCCGCGTACGCGCGTTGTACCGGGACCTGGCCCGGGAGCTAGCGGAGGGCCTCTGGGAGTATTAGGCGTAGGAGCCTTAGGATGTAGAGAACTTCCGGGTTTTGACCCGGGTTGTATCGTTTCCGATGCCCACCGGAGGGGGAAGATGTCCTTCGGGTTGGATGATCAATAAAGCTGTGTTTGCTTTCTTCTTTGAGTCCCCTTTCTTTTTTTGTTTTTTCTTGGATGGTCTGGACGACTCCTTTTCATAAGAATGAGCTAAGTTTGCTCGTGGTCGGTGTGGTCGACACCCGGGGGTTCTTTATCTCCCCCCCCCCCCCCCCGCCCACAGCGGGCCGGAGGGTAGCTCCGCGCGCTGTGGGGGTAACAAGGCTCCCGGGGTGGAGATAACCTGTAGCATGAGAATTTTTCTAAGTTAGAAAATTCTAAAATGAGGTTTCCAAGGGAAAGACCTTCCAGGAGACAATCATCCGGTCGCCGTGAGAACGGGGAGCCGGGAATAAGGCCTCGTGTGGAAGAAACATCCAAGAAAACCCGATGAGATTTCCGGAGGCGAGCTTCCTGGGAGACGATCGTCCGGTCGCCGTGAGAACGGGGAGCCGGGAATAGGGTCCTCGGGAAAGAAATGTCCAAGAAATCCGTAATTTCTCCGGGAGACAATCATCCGGTCGCCGTGAGAACAGGGAGCCGGGAATAGGGCCAGAAATCCTGAGGAAGATTCCGGAGAAAATTCTTCCGGGAGACAATCGTCCGGTCGCCGTGAGAACGGGGAGCCGGGAATAAAGTCTTCGGGGAAAAGATATCCAAGAAAGCCAAAGATGTCCCGCTGGGGAGAGCATCAACTCCCGGAGGAGGAAGTGCACGATGATGGGTGGTCTGAATGTTTGGGTAGGGGACTAGTCTCCCAAAGTGACTCGTTACCACGGCTCCTGGGGACCGGGCTGCCTCTTACACCCTCAGTCCACGAGGGCTGATCGTAAGCCGCCCTACAGGAGGGACTTGCTGGGTCTGGGCCCACTTCCTCACGGAGAGGGCATACTCACGGGGAGGGCATCCTCGCGGGGAGGGCATCACCGTTAAGGGCAGTAATGAGAAGGACCTGCAATGAGACAGTAGAAGAGTAAGATCTATGTATTGATAACGGAATGAAATACAGTGCCTCCCCCTGCGAAGCCACGAAGGGGGAGGGAAAAGTAAATACAATGTCCCTCCTCCCCCTCCGGCGTGATCGCTCCGAGGGAGGGGACAGGCCCGTTTGGCTAAACGTATAACTTGCGAAGCAAACGCAAGTTCCACGTGTGCTTCAGCTCCTGCTCTTGAAAGTTGGAGAGCTTGTAAGCCCCCGAGCCCAGGACCGCGGAGATCCTGTAGGGGCCCTCCCACTTGGGGGAGAGCTTACCCTGGGCTGGGGGGTCTGTAACGCGCTTGAGGACAAGGTCCCCAAGGCGGAAGGATCTGTCATCGCGTTCCT
Source organism: Pharus latifolius (assembly GCA_019359835.1). Taxonomy (NCBI): domain Eukaryota; kingdom Viridiplantae; phylum Streptophyta; class Magnoliopsida; order Poales; family Poaceae; genus Pharus; species Pharus latifolius. The sequence continues at coordinate 21,463,122 of CM033324.1, read as the reverse complement.
CCTCCACGAGGTCGATCTCCAGTCGCTAGTTGGCCTCATTGGCCTGGTACGCTGTGGTCGTAGCTCCGTCTAAGAGCTCGACCCGCAGCGACCGGAAGCCAATCTCCGGGGGGAGGACTGCCTCCGCCCCGTAGACTAGGGAGAAGGGAGTACGTCCCGTTGCCCGGCTCGGGGTTGTGCGCATGGAACAGAGGATGCTAGGGAGCTCCTCTGCCCATGCACCCCGCTTAGAAGCGGCTTGCTCGAGTCTCCAGCCCAATCCCTGTAGGATCACGCCATTGACCCTCTCGACGGCCCCATTGCTTCGGGGATGGGCCACTGAGGCGAAGTGGATGACAAGCCCCAGGCCCTGGCAAAATTCCCGGAAATAAGCCGAGTCGAATTGGGTCCCGTTATCGACGGTGATTTCCCGGGGGACACCAAAACAACAAATGATGTTTTTCCAGAAAAACCGCTGGACGGCCCGGGATGTGATGCTGGCCATGGGTTCCGCCTCTACCCACTTTGTAAAGTAGTCGACCGCAACCACCGCATACTTGTATCCTCCGGGCGATGGGGGGAAGGGCCCTAAGAGGTCCACCCCCCAGCGCACGAAGGGCCAAGAGATGGGGATGGTTTGCAGCGCTACAAGGGGGAGGTTCGAACCCTTAGCCATCTTTTGGCAGGCTTCGCACACGGAGACAAGGTCTCACGCGTCGCTCATGACCGTGGGCCAATAGAAACCCTGCCGGAGAGCCTTGGCTGCGATAGCACGCGGTGCTAGGTGAGAGCCACAGCTCCCCGCGTGGATGTCTTGGAGAAGTTGGAGTCCCTCCGGCTGGGGGAGGCAGCGCAGGAGGGCGGAAGGCCCCCGCTTGTAGAGCCTCCCCTCCAGCAGGAGATATGCCCGGGCTTTGGCCCGGAGGCGCTTAGCCTCGGTTTCGTTGGGAAGGTCCCCCTCCCCCTTGATGAAGGAGATGAGGGGGTCCATCCATGACAGAGCTCAGGTGATCTCGGTGACCTCCGGGGAGGCCAACGAGGGCTTCGTGATGATTTCCAAGAAGGCCCCCTTGGGGAGCGATTCCCGGGCGCTTGCTGGCCGGGCCAAGGCATCGGCCCAGTCATTGTCCCTTCGCGGGACATGCCAGGCCTCGAGGCCGTCAAAGTGCCTCTCCATCTTTCGTACTTCCTGCAAATAAAGACTCAAGTTTGCGTCATGGCACAGGTAAGACTTGTCCATTTGGCAAATTACGAGCTGAGAATCTCCCTTCACTAGGAGGCGTCGGATCCCCAGGGAACGCGCAAGGCGCATCTCAAGGAGCAAAGCCTCGTACTCGGTGACGTTGTTGGTTGCGGGGAACTCGAGCCGTGTGGCGTACTCGAGTTTCTTCCCCTCGGGGCTCCGAAGGACTACTCCCGCACCAGCCCCGGCGAGACATAGCGACCCGTCGAACATGAGTGTCCAATGGTCACTGTGTCGGGGTGGCACGGGGAGGTCTTCGTCCCCGGACCCAGAGGCAGGAGTCCACTCCGCCACAAAGTCGGCGAGGACCTGTGACTTGATGGCGGAGCGGCCTGTGAGGGATAGGGAGAAGGGGGCGAGCTCGGCCCCCCACTTCCCAATCCGGCCGGTGGCTTCTTTGTTCCGTAGCACCTCCCCCAGGGGGAGGGACGACGGGACGATGATGGGGTGTCCCAGGAAGTAGTGGCGAAGCTTCCGGGACGCCATCAGGAGGGCATAGCAGAGCTTCTCCATCTCCGTGTACCGAGTTTTGGCCCCTTGGAGGGCCTCACTCACGTAGTACACGGGATGCTGCTGCCCCCCTTGCTCCTTCACCAACACCGCGCTGACGGTGACCGGGGTCGCGGCATGGTAGAGGAGCAAGGGCTCTTCTGGGGACGGACTCACGAGCATTGGAGGGCTCGTGAGGTACTTCTTGAGGTCGTCGAAGGCCTCTTGGGCCTCGGGGGTCCAGCGGAACCCCTCGAGCCCTCGGAGGATCTTGAAGAACTGGAGGCCTCGCCCCCCGACCGCGAGACGAAGCGGCTTAGCGCTGCTAAGCGGCCGGAGAGCCGCTGGACGTCCTTAACGGAGCACGGCGGGGGCATGTTGAGGAACGCCCGGATCTTTTCGGGATTTGCCTCTATACCCCACTGGGACACGAGGAAAACCAGGAGCTTCCCCCGCGCACGCCGAAGGCGCACTTCTCCGGGTTGAGCTTCAGCCCATATGCGCAGAGGTTGTAGAAGGTCTCCGCTAGGTCGTTGACGTGGGAGGCTGCGCGGGGACTTTTGACGACCGCGTCATCTACGTAGACTTCGATGTTGCGGCCGACTTGATCTTTGAAGACCAGCGTCATGAGGCGCTGGAAGGTCTCTCCCGCGTTCTTGAGCCCGAAGGGCATGTGGACGTAGCAGAAGGTTCCGAGGGGAGTTATGAAACTCGTCTTTTCCTCGTCCCCTTCCGCCATCCAGACTTGATGGTAGCCCGAGTAGGCGTCTAGGAAGCTCATCAGCTCGCACCCCGCGGTGTAGTCGACGAGCTGGTCAATCCGCGGGAGCAGGAAGTTGTCTTTGGGGCATGCGCGATTAAGGTCGGTGAAGTCCATGCACATCCGCCACCTGCCATTTGATTTCTTGACGAGGACGGGGTTCGCGAGACACTAGGGGTGCAAGACCTCCCGAATGAACCCCGCCTCTCGAAGTCGGGCGATCTCCCCCTTGATTGCCTCTTGGCGCTCGAGGGAGAGCTTTGTCAGCTTCTGTTTGATGGGGGGTGACCGGGGGCTACCGCGAGCTTGTGCTCGATAACCTCCCGGGTGACGCCCCGCATGTCCGAAGGCTTCCACGCGAAAACATCAGAGTTCTCACACAGGAAAGCCGCCAGTTGTGCTGCATACTCCTCAGGGAGCTCCGCCCCGACACGGACGGTTTTGTCCCCGTCGTCCGGGGACAGCTGGACCTTCCGGAGGCCCCCTTCTAGACGCGGCTTGAGGAGGGGCCTCCCGGGAGGCGGTGCAGCGACGTCTGATTCCGGGGGAGAGGCCTCCCCCCCGGGCGCCTTAATGAGGTTGACGCTTCCAATTGTGGCGGCGGCGAGCTCGTATAGAGCACGGGCCACGTCTTGGTCTCCCCGGACGTTGATCACGCCGTGCGGCCTGGGGATCTTCATGCAGAGGTAGTTTTGATGGGTGGCAGCCCCCAGCCAGTTGATTGTGGTCCTCCCCATAATCGCGTTGTAGGATGAGGGGAGGTCCACTACGTCGAAGCGGACTAGCTCGGTCCGGTAGTTCTCCGAGGTGCCGAATGTCATAGGGAGATCCACCTTGCCCACGGGGTGAATCGCCTTCCCTGGGACGAACCCTTGCAGGGGCCCTGCCGCGGGCTGCAGGAGCTTCTCATCCACCTGCATCTCTTTGAAGGCCTTCAGGAATAGGACATCTGCGGAGCTCCCGCCGTCCACGAGGATGCGGGCCAGGTGGCAATTGTAGATGGTCGCGGAGACGATGAGCGCGTCATCGTGGGGGAAGCGAACCCCTCACGCGTCTTCCTCAGTGAAGGTGAGGGGGACGTCGGACCACTTGGGTGGCGGGGACGTGTGTAGCACCCCCACAACCTTGACTTCGCGCGCGTACTCCTTACGCTGGCGCTTAGAGTCCCGCCCGGAGGCGGACCCTCCCACGATGATGTTGATGTGGCGCTGGGAAGTTTGAAAGGGGAGAGCTTCTGAAGGCTCCCCCTCCTGCGGCTGCCCCTGTGAACCCCCCGCGGGAGCGGGAAGGGCCGGAACAGCTAGCCGAGGGGGCAAGGAGGCCGTAGTCCCCCCCCCCCCCCCGCCCGCGCTGGTGGAGGAACGCCGCGAAGTGTTGTAGCAGCTGGTGGCAGTCTCGGGTAGCGTGGGTACTGGACCCGTGGAAGCTGGACCACGGTCCTTCCCGACTTCTCCCCGCGGGGCCTTCCCGGCCGCGCGAAGACTGTCCTCCCCCATGGACTTTCGGCTTGGGGAAGGGGCGGTTGCCTCTCGGGGGGTCGCGCGAGCCGCCTCCACCCTCGAGGACAAAGGTGTCCCGAGGCTGTGGCTCGCTACGCCCTCCCTGCCTGGGGCGTTTGAGGGCATCCCTGGCTCCCCGGTCGGCGAGGGCGGGAGCCCCCTGGGTCTTCTTCCAGATGTCGTCTTCCTCCGCCCGAGCGTACTTTTCGAGTACGTTGAAGAGCTCATCGGCGGAGGAGGGGTAGCTCCGGGAGAGCCTTCGGTGGAGCTCCCCCGGGAGGATCCCGCTTTTGCATGCTTCGATGACCGTAGAGTCGGGGACGTGGGCCACTTTGCTCTTCACTTGAGCAAAGCGCTTGAAGAAGCTTCTAATGGTTTCCCCAGTCCTCTGCTGGACGGTGTACAGCTGCGAGGAGTCCAGGGGACGCACGTAGTTCCCCTGGAAGTTCGCGCAGAACTCCCGCTGGAGCTGCGTGAAAGACTTGATGGAGCCGGCCTTCAGGTTGTAGAACCAGGAGCGGGCTATGCCGGTGAGGTAGAGGGGGAAGACGTTGCATTGCACGGACTCGTCCCCCCCGGCCGCAGAGATGGCTGTGGAGTATACCTGCACAAATTCGTAAGGATCGGCCTCATCGTTATAGTGTTCGATGTGCGGCGGGCGATAGGGCCGCAGCCACCGAATGCTTCGAAGTCTTCGGCATAGGGGCTGATTAGCCCCCTGCACTTCTCGGGGACAGTCCCAGTCGCTGTCCTCTTTGATGGGGGACACGTCCTCGTTGTCGGAGTCAGGAAGCGGCCCAAGAGGTCCGCTGGAGTGGCGGCGGCGACGTTTTTCTTCTGGACCGGAGCTGAGTTCCCGGACGTCCGAGCTCTCCCCCGGAGAGGTTGGCTCCTCGGCGGGTCTCTTCCCCCGACCGGTGCGAGAGCGAGGCTCCCCGCGCCCACGGCCCGAGGGAAGTTCTTCCCCGCACTTGGTCGTATGCATTCGCTCGACCTCCTGGTCCGACGGGGGCACCCTCGTGGGCGGCCCCGAGGGGGGAGGGAGCTCATGCACTTTAGCTACCGGGGCCGGCTGGGGGGAGCCCCCTGCGAAGACCCCCGGAACCGGAAAGGGGGAAGCCCCTGTATTATCCGGAACTGGGGAGGGGGCGCCCACGGCAACGTTCGGAAGAGTAGAGGGAGCCCCTGTGGGACCCTCATTTGAGGATTCCAGTGGCAATCGCCCAGGTGGATTGCACTCAGAAAAGGCACATTGCAGCTCACAACAACAAGATGCATTATATAAAAATGCGAGTAATTAAAAACAAGTGCTGATCACAAGGACCAACATTACAATAACTTAGCGCCGAAATGACGCATTTAATTGTTTATACAAATTAAGGAGTTTTCGACACAAGGGTCGGCACAAAATAAAACAGCAATGATAAACAAAAGGACTTTTTCAGTCTTCTTTCTCTGCAGCGGCGGTATTGCTTGGGCCTTCTCCACATCGAACTCCACCTTGGTGCATAACCCTTTAACTAGATGGGTCCTCAGTTCCTTCTTCTTGTTCCACATTGGGTTCAAGACCATAAGATTCAGGGTCGGCGAATCCTTCCTCTAAATTTGTTTGTAAAAGCAAGGGTGAGCACATTGTCCACATGGTGCTCAACAAGTCCCAAGTAACAATGCATGTATATATAGATGAGGGGGAAATTTCTCAAAGAACAGCTCTTTGGCTCTGTATATAAACATATAATAGATTTTCACATGCAGCTTTAAAGAAAGGTCTTTATTTCCGAAAGCGGGGCTTTTGAAATCCTAAACTAGATTTTCAGAAGTGTTGTGTGTGGCGGTCTTTCATGAGTCACCACTTTACTCAGATTTTGTGAAAAACTTCCAAAAGCTACTTGTGCTGCATCGACGTGAATAGAATTCACAGCGCGCAGACTCCATGACCTGGGAGCTCAGAGTATCCGATACTTTTTAAACTTTGCAAAGGTGTACCACCTTAATCCACCAATCATTCGGCTTTCAAGTCGGATCAGCTTCATGCGACTTTTACGCATGTGACAAGGCCGAGATGACAACAATTTACAGTCCTAGTATTAACTATTTCCCTGCCCGGTAAATAGACAGTTAAGTCTCAAGTACCGTTGTGGGTCCTCCCCACTGCCTTACTTCCTAGCCTGGGTCTATGCTCTCGCAAGACACATAGCCTCTCTTGATTACAGTCGCGCACGACTTAATCTGGCTTAGGGCGTCTTCCTTCTTTCCACCTTTTCCTCTCATGATTTTTCTGAACTCACATCACTCATGGCCTTCTGCGGCCCACCAGTCCTCGCAAGAAACTGGACCGACAACCATTGCAGGGAAAAGCTAACACTAAAGAAAGCTACTAAGTTGCGCCCGTCCCATAAACAGGCAGGTGGTTGGTACGTTTTTCATGCCGCATAGAAGCACAACACAAGGTTCTAGTCCTTATGAATCTTTAGTGAGGAGTCTTTCACATTCCCAGTGCGCACACAGCACCATCCAATCAAACCATCCTCACTATCGATTCCAATCACATTTTCTTTCACAAAAAGGGGTTTTGAACATGCTTTTCTCATATGTGACCATTCAACATTTGTCATATAATCTTTAAGCATAGCATAGCCTAAGCATGATAATCTAGGGTAACAAGGGTGCAGGGATATTCAATGTCAAAAGGGGCTTTACATCATTTAGGTCATATCTAGTCATTTTATCGAAACATAATTCTTATTTGAATCTAAGGCATGAATATACTGGAAAACAGTTAACATACTTCATTTCAAAATAGCAGGTGAGACATGATCAAGGGTTTGAGACTTGCCTTGCAGTGACGGGTCTAGCTGCTCAAATGAATCTTCAGGGATCTCCTCTGCTCCTTCAACGTCTGGTTCCACGACGGGTACAAACAACACATACACATTATATAAGCATACAAGCACTAGAAAATAATACGTAAATACATCATGCATGCAGGGGAAATGGTTTAGACAAGGTCACTTGACATTGGTTGAAGAGATGGGTTCAAAGGGCTTGAATGTCGAAGGGCTGACATTCGACTCATGGCTTGACATTGCCCTAAATCGGTTCTAGGTTTGTTTTCTGGAGATGTGATAGTAGGGAATGTTGTAGAACATGGCTCAAAAGGCTTAGTGGACAAAGTGGCATTTCAATTGCTCAAAAGAAACAAGTCTAAATCATCCAATGCCACAGGTGGACATGCACTGACATAGTGTTAGACATGGCCAGAAACTAGGGCATTGCATAACTTTTGACTCAGAGCTCCAATTGATGCACAACTTTGTCTGGGGTTTAGGCATTGATATCAGCTACAAAACTCTCAACAGGCTCAAGGGCTGAAAGTGGTCGGAGGGTGGCCAAATCCGGTGAGCAAACACGGTGGCCTGGACATGAACTGAGCCACTGGACAGCAACCTTGGCATGGCTATAACTTTTGATTCAGGTCGATTTAGAGGTCGAGCTAGTAGACAAAATTGCTCAGGGGGTTGAGATCTATCTAAATGACAAGGTCTCATTGGCTGGTTTGGCCGGAAAGCGAACTCCGGCGATCGGGGCCGAAGACGAAGGCACCGATTTGGGGGTTTTCGTTCCAGGGCGTTTGAACTCAATTCAACGCTCGGGAAGCATCTAGGGGCTGTCACAAGGCTATTGGTGCACTCAATTTTGCCAGAGATCGGCTGGAGAAGCACGGCGGCGTGCTCCGGCGAACTACCGAGGCTCGAACATGGAAATCCGGCGCTCGGGGCAAAATTGGCGAATCCAAGCTTGCAGGTTTGTTCCTCCTAGCTCACTGATCAATATCCTCTACAGGCACGAGGATCAATTTGGCTTGAATCGCTCGGCATTGTGGGAACAGGGGATTTTGGTTTTCCGGTGATTGCCGGCGTTGAGGTGCACCGGGGACCAATTGATGGCTATGAAACGTACAGGGGAATGAAAGGAGCTTACTGGTGGCGTTGGTTTGGAGGGGGAAGCTTCGGGCGAAGCTGGCACCGTGAGCTCCAGAAACTGCTCGCCGGAGAAGATGAACTTCGCGGCGGCGCTGAGGACTCGGTTGCTCTCGGTTGCTAAGACTAAGGCAAGGAAGCTGTGGGGTGGTGTGAGGCAATGCTGGGCAAGGGAGGGGGTTTATATAGCCGTGGGTGAGGCTCTCGGGAGCAGCAGCAATCGCCGGGGAAATCTTCCTTCTGGCCCTGGGGCGGTCATCGATGCACTTTGGGACACGGCGGGGCTCTGCCAGAGACGGTGAATCGCGGGATATCAGGATTCGGTCAGGGTGGTGGCGATGATCTATGGGATGGCGGCCATGTGGCGTGAAGCTTCTGGCAGCAGCAGTAGGCACGCGCGTGCGCGGGGAAGAACACGGCACGGTGGGGTTGAAGCGTTCCACGGTGGCGGTACAGCAGTGCACGGTTGGTGGCTACGTGGCCGTGAGGTGGCAGCGCGAGGGGCTTCGCCGGCGGCGAGTCCAACGGCGCGGCAAATGGCGGTTGCTGGTTGAAAACTTCACAGGGACCTGGTTGTGAACTTTGGACCTATTTGCAACGATTTGGACTGATCTGTGAAGATTCTGGCTCGGGAGTTTGGACCTAATTGCAATTCTGAAGATCTGAAGGGCTGATTTGAATTCTGATTTTGCAGATGAGTGCTACTAAATGTCTTGGACTCATCTAGCAGAAAAATGATGAAATCCGATAACATCTGGTGGTTTTGACAAAATTCGAAAACAGGGTAATTAGGGTAATTAGGGTTTGAATTTTTGTCGAGGCTGGAACTAGGGTTTTGGTCGAGATTCTGGGGTTCTTCCAGAAGGGAAAAATGTTCAGAAACATGAAAGAAAGGTTATCACTTGATCAGATTTGGATTTTGAGGTGATCTGGGACTTTTAGCCTTTTTGGGTTTTCTGAAACTTCTGAAAAGGACTAAATTGAAACACATTTGGACTGAAATGTGAAAATGATCTGGGAAAGAAGTTTAGCAGCCAACTTTTTAGGTTAAGGTAGTGGCATACCTAAGATCAAGATAGGGTTAAAATATCAGGGTTTCCAAAGAAGTTATGCTGATTCGCAAGCAGAAAAGATAATCAAAAACTGGGGTGTTACAGCCCCCATGGCGATGACCGGAACCGGAAAGGGGGGAGCCGCTGTGACATCCGGAACCGGCAAAGGGGGAGCCCCCGCGGCGACGTCCAGAACAGGGGAGCCGATGTAGGGAGAGGTCCGCTGAGGCACGGGAGCTGCTCTGTTGACCGCCCCCGATGCTGTAAACGCGACGCGCGGGGCGGGACTGGCTCCCGACGTAGGGAAAACCCCCGACACGTAATGGGCCCCCGGCCCCAGGAATGGGCCTGGAACGGGGTATCCCCCCGGCGCCGCAAAGGGCCTGGGCATGAAGTAGCCCCCCGGCACCAGGAAGGACCCGAGTGCCGGGAAGGGTTCAGACGTATGACCTGCGGAGGTTGAAGGGACGGCCGGGTAACCCATAAACTTGGGCATAGCCCCCAGGTATGGGTGCGGTGCATATGTGGGGGCCGGTGGCCACGCCAACACGTTGAGCAACTCATCCATAGAGCACTGGGTGCAGAGCTGGCCCTCTACTAAGGCCTCGAGCAGGGCGTCCCAAGGAGCCGGGGGAGCCGTCGGGGGAGACTAGTCCCGGCCGAGGTTCCCGCGGTCACCGGGAGCGACCCGGAGGTTGAAGCACCTAAGTTAAGAGAGAAGGTGGGAGGCGGTACCTGGGTCTGGCTGCCTCTGGGTAGAAGCACCGGAACGGTGGTGTCCCGGACGGGCGGCGCCGGGTCTCCGAGTCCGGCGTCACCGGGAAGGGTGCGAGCCCTTGTTCTTGGGGGAGCCATGGCGTCTTGTCACGAGTCCCCACGAACGGCGCCAACTGTCGTGGTATTGGGAATACCCCGGCAGGTTTTGTGAACCATCCTAGCGAAGAAAACGCGACGCGGGCTGACCGGGTGACCGGTCCTCCCCCGCTGGACAAACACAAGAATTGACACGAGGATTTATACAGGTTCAGGTCCAGTGGGGGCCCCAGTCCTGTCGGCGTGCTCCCGATAGGAGTCGGCTGGGGAGGCTCTCTCAGGGGAGAGGCTTCCGGAGCACACCAGTGAGTTTTGCCTATTCCAATAATGAATCACTTGTCTTACAACAGAGGGGTACAAGGGCTATTTATAGCCCCAAAAAGAAGCAAAAAGACTAAACTACCCTGGACGCTACTGTCGGATTGCGGGGTAGCGACGTCCTTCTACCGGTCAGGTGCCTTGGATGCTTGACAGGTGGTCGCTGATTCCCGAGGCGCTCCTCGCGTGACCTGCACGTGATCAACAACCAGAGACTTTACCTTTAGAAGGGCGATGAGGCTCGGGGCATGCACCGGAGGCCAGATCCCTGGGCCAAAGGCGGCTCCCCTGACCGGCGCCGGAGGCCACGTCCCAGGTAAAACGGCGGCGCCCGGGACCAGCACCGGAGGCCAGGTCCCGGGAGCCAAAAAGCGGCGCCCGAGGCTGTAACACCCCGATTTTTGCAAATCCTGGCCTGTCTTGTCCCTTTCTATTTCAGAATGAGATCCCTGTTGTGCCAGCAGCTTACCCCAAAAAGTTGGCAATCAAACTCTTGTCATTCATACCTTTTCACAAATCAGCCCTTTTCAGAAATTGTCAGAAGCCCAAAAAGACTAAAAGTCTCAGACCATCTCCAAACTTTGATCTGATTCAGTGAACACCTTCCTTTCACTATTCTGAACATTTTTCCCTTCTGAAAGACTTTCTAAATCTTACCCTAAACCTGAGTTTTGACCTTTGCCGTTTTTGAAACCCTAATTATCCTGTTTTACCCTAATTACTCTATTTTCGGATTTTTGTCGAAACCCTCAAATCTTGTTCAATTTCACCAAATTTCCTGCTAGATGAGTCCCAGCATTTTAGTGTCACTCAGCTGTGAAATCAAAGTTCAATTTGGACCCCCAAATCTCCAGAATTGCAATCAGGTCCAAACTCCAAAGAAAGATCATCGCAAATCAGTCCTTTTATTGAATTTAGGCCCCTGGCCGTGTCTCAGCAGAACCCGCCGCAGTACATCGCCGTGTTCTTCGCCGCCGGTGAACCTCCTGCCGTGCCAACACATCAGCCACGTAGCTGACACCCGTGCGCACTCGTGGCACCACCGTGGATGCCACCTCGGCCGCACCAGCACAACCAATTTCTTCCCCGCGCGCGAGCCCGCGAACCAGCAAGTCCAGCTTCGCCCGTTCGACACGTCTCGGCCACGCGTCGATGGAGCTTTCACTTCACCGTTCCCTCGCCTCTTGCGCCTGTGCCATCCACTGCCAAAAGCCTGCACCACTGCACGCCAGTGCCTCGCCATCATCGCCGGCACAAGTCCCCGCTGTGTCCAGTCGCTTCGCGGTCAAATTCGTCGCCGCTGTTCCCCAATTTGTCGACCAGAGGATTGCTCCAGCATCTTTAAATACCCCTCAGTGTATTGCTTCAGTTCCCAGCAACAGAAACCGACTAATTTCTCACTGCCGCCGAGTTCGCTTTCTTCTCCGGCGAGCAATTTCTGGAGCTCACGGTGCCAGCCCAATTCGCTGCACCATCCTTTAAACCGAAGCCACCGGTGAGTTCCTCTCTCCTCCCTCTTTGTGTCATAGCAGCCAATTGCATCCCGGCGATCCCTAACACCGGCGATCATCGGAAAAGCCCATTTGCCCTGTTTCCCCAATGCTGTTCGATTCATCCCAAATTGGCCTTTGTGTTAGTAGAGAAAAGGGATCAGTGAGCTTAGTAGAGCAAGCCTGTGGAATCAAAACCTTCAATTGTGCCCAAATCGAAGAAATCCCAATCTGGAAGTTCATCAGTTTGCTGGACCTAGTCGCCGAGCTTCTCCGGCCATCCTCCAGCAAAATTAACCCGTCCAGTAGCCTTGTTGTGCCCTAGAGATCATCCTCAAGCTTGGAATTGAGCTCATTCGCCTTGTATCAAAAATCCCCAATTTCAAAGTCGTCGTCTCCGGCACAATTCACCGGAATTTGCTTCCCGGCCGATTCAGCCGACACCACTTTGTCCCTTAGCTTTGCCTCACCTCCCTGAGCATTTTCTTCCACTAGCTCGACATCTGGATCTGCCTAGATTGTGAGTTATGCCCTTGTCAAGCTCTTGTCCAGATCAATGTCTGTGCCGTGTCGCCACCGTGTTTGCTCACCGGATTTGGCCGCCCTCCGGCCACTTTCAGCCCTTGTTTCTGTTGAGTATCTTGTTCATGTTATCAAGGCCTACCTCCCAGACAAAGTTGTGCATCAATTGGAGCCCTGGATCAAAGGTTAAGCTTTGCCCTAGTTTTTGGCAATGTCTGCACTATGTCAGTGCATGTCAGCCACTGGCATTAGCCTTGTTTGACCCCTTCTGGTTGAGCAATGGAAATGTCACTTTGTCCCCTAGATTCCTGGAGTTGTGTTCTACATCTTTCCCTTCTGTCACTTCTCCAGAAAACCATCCTAATACCAGTTTGAAGCTATGCCAAAGCCGTGAACTGAATGTCGACCCTTCGACGTTCAATCCATTTTAGCCGTTTCTTCGACCAGAACCCTTGTGACCTTGCCCTAACCTTTTCCCCTGCATGCATGACTTATTTACTTAATATTTTCTATGGAAACTATTTTATGTATGATTATGTAGCGTATGTGTTGTATTGCTTGTGTCCGCCGCAGAGCCCGAAGCTGAAGGAGCGGAAGAAGTCTTTGAAGATTCGTCCGAGTAATTAGACCTAGCAGTGCAAGGCAAGCCTCATTCCTTTGATCATGTCTCACCCAATATTTTCATATGAAGTATATTCACTGTTTCTTACTATGCATGCTTATTTGAGATACAAGTTATGTTTGAATGACATGAGTACATATTACCTAATGAATCATGAAACCCTTTTGTTATTGAACCTTCTTATATATGCTTTTGTCACCCTAGGACTCATATACTGAATATCCACATTAAACATGAAATGGTCAAATACATGAGAAGTTATAATGAAAACCGTTTTGTCAAGAAAAATGATAAAAAGGATCAGTAGTGAGGATTGGATTGTATGGAGAGGGTGCGGTGCGCACCAGGGAATGTGAATGCTCCTCACTATTGGTTCATAAGGACAAGAACCTTGTGCTGTGTCTCTATGCGAATTGTAAACGTACCAACCACTTGCCTGGTATGGGACAGGCACAACTTAGTAGCTTTTTGGTATTAGCAGTTCCCTGCATGGTTTGTCGGTCTGGTTTCTCGCGTGGAAACTGGTGGGCCGCAGTTCGGCCATGGGTGATGTGAGTTCAGAAAAATAATGAGAGGAAAAGGTGGAAAGAAGGAAGGCGCCCTAGACCTGATTAAGCCGTGAGCGGTTGTAATCTTAAACGGTCATATGTCTTGCGTGGACACAGACCAAGGCTATGTGTCCTGCGGGAACATAGACCAGAGGCTAGGAAGTAAGGCAGTGGGGATGACCCCCAACGGTACTTGAGACTTAATTGTCTATTTACCGGGCGGGGATACTGTTAATACTGAACTGCAAAAGCGTTGTGTGATCTCGGCCTTGTCACATGTGTATAAGTCACATGGAGCTGTACCGACTTGAAAGCCGAGTGAACCAGTGGATTTAAAAAGAGGTACACCTTTGCAAAGTGTAAAAGAAGTATCAGATACTCTGTACTCCCAGGTTCAGGAGTCTTTTCGTAGTGGATGTTATCCATGGGTTATAGCACAAGTAATGATTTGGAATGTTTTCATAACATGAGTAAATAAAAGTGATGACTCATGGGAGACCATCACATAACGATTTCTAAAGTATAAATTAAGATTTTAAAGTATTACTTTTGGAAACTAAAAGCCTTTCTTTATGATTTTAGAGTGAAAATCTACTCTATTCTTATATATATATATATGTATAAAACCAAAACCCCTTTTCTTGATCACTCCTCATCTATATACCTACATTTTTGTAACGAGACTTGCTGAGCATTGTGTAAAAACATGCTCACCCTTGCCTTTGCAAACAAATTCAGAAGAAGGATTTGAGAATCCCGATTCCCCTGGCCTTGAGCACCAAGAAGAGGAAAGAGCCTTTCCAGATGATTTGAGCTTCTAGGAGGGTCATGAGCCAAGTTGAGTCCGATGTGGAGGAAGCCCTTCCAGAGCCGCTGCAGAAGGAAGTGAAGACCCTTGTGGTTGCTTTTTGTGTTGTTTTTCTGTGTTCGGTACTTCAATACCGATTCTTGATTTTGAAAAACTCTCTACTTTTGTATCAACTTTAATTAGTGCCACCCTTGGCATTATGATATTGTAATAGTGGTCCTCGTGACCTTGTACTTGCTTTATCTACCAGCTTTATTATTTAAAGTGAATCCTGTTGTTGTGAGCTTGTGATATACCTTTCTGTGCGCAATCTACCTGGGCGGTTGCCAAGGTGACCCTCAAATGGGGGTCTCACAGAGGCAGGCACCGGTGGCCACGTCCCCGGGCGAGCGTGACGCAACTTACCTGGACTTAGTCTCGCGGAGATTTCCCCCAACAAGTTCCTAGAAGGTATTCAAGTGCTCCTTGGTGAGGTTGAACAAAACTTGCTGAAAACTCAACTCAAATACAAGGCGTGACATGATCGGCACCGAGTTGATGCTCAATTTCATGAAGGTGATATGGTCTGGCTACATCTGAGTAAGGAGAGACTTAAAGGTGAAGGTAAAAATCTTAAACCAATCCGTTATGGTCCTTTTCAGATTTTGTGAAAAATTGGTAATAATGCTTGTAAGCTTGAGTTACCTTCATATATGGATATTTACTCGGTTGTCAATGTTGAGCACCTCAAGCTCTTTGAGCCTTCCATGCTGGATGATGAGCATGATACCATAGTACCATCTGTTGAAGACTTGGTCTATCAATGCGAAGAATCTCTACCTGATGATATGATCTTGGAGAAGAAGGTGATGACCATCCACAGTGGCACACGAGAGTCTTTTCGAATCAGCTGGAAAGATCAACGAGCACGTGTGGCAAAATGGTACACCTGAGAAGAAGGTCAATCTCAATTTCCACATCTCCAATTTTGATCACATGGTTGCCAATGGGGGTTGGCTCCTTCTCAACAGGGGAGTCATGATCGGGAGGATCTTTAGGTCCTTCAGGTCGGGTTCAGAAAGGATACGCAACCTTGGAATGGTACGCGACCTCAGAATGGTTCGCGACCTTGGGAGGATCCGATCTCTGGTCGGATTGTACTCCAATCAATATCTATATAACTAAGTATTATATGTTGATAATTGTCATATCTGTGTATATTTTCCATATGTTAAACCCCCGATTATGCACATTTAGTCATATAAGGCCACATTTGCATTAATCATATACATTTTTTATCGCCAAATCGACCGTATTATTAGTTGTGTGATTTTATTGCAAGTTGACGCAATTTGGGTGGATTTAGGCTGACAAAGTACGTTTCTTTGACTTTACTTGACCTTCGATTGATTCCGGATAGAAGCACGTGTTTCTACGGATGCGGTGGAACTGACCGTGCTGAAATCGGAGTCTCCGGGGGCCCGAAATCTCAATTCCTTTCAGCCGAGGACCTTCCTGTAAATTCTTTAAACCTCAAGTACCCTTTTGCAAAACAGCCTAGACTCAGAAATCTAAACCCTAACTCAGGAAAGACCTTTTTGTGATTTCTAAAATCCCAAGGGCTTTCTTGTAAAACTGCCTTTCTTCTCAAAACCCAGCCGCCGACCACAGTTCTTCCTCGAGCCTGATTTTTCTTTTTTTTCTTCTTCTTCTCTTCTTCCCCCTCACCGTTTCAACACCTTTGTCCCACCTCACCGCCAGCGACCAGGTTGTACACCGCGGTGCAGCTTCTTCTCCTTCCTCCTTCCCCTTTCCTTTCTTCTTCTTCTTCTGTGTTTTTCCTCCCCTCTTAGCTTTGCCACTTTTCTTCTTCTCCAGCGCTGTTCACCGCTGTAGTGACAGCGACGGTGACGACTACCGTCTCCTCCTCTTCTCCTCACTTGCAGCTTCTTCTTGTACCTCCCCACAAACTTAAATCCACACCTCCTACCACCCCCGGCCCTAGTCGGTTCTTTGTTTGTTCCTCCTTTCTCTCTCTATTTCCTCTCCTCATTTCCTTGCTCCTCTAGTGCCACTGCCTCTCCTTTTCTCTCCCTTCTCTCTCCGTTCCTCTGCCTCGGCGTCGGCTTCTTCTTTGCCGATAGCTCCTCCACGCCACCCGCCGCCGGTCGCCACGCCTCCCGCCCACGCTGCGCCGCTGCCGCACCCGGTCACCTCCTCTCTCAGATCCAGCATCCACTATTGCCACCGCCAGTGTCCTCTTCTTCCCCCAAAGTGCCAGATCCGCTGGATCTGGCTAATCTGCCGCCGCTCCACCGCGCCTCCCTCACCGATCTCGCATCCGCTCCGCCTTCGTGGCCACCTCCGCCCTGCATGTGCCACCACCGCCATCGTGCCGATCCGCTGCCTCCCTTGCACCACGTCGCCATCACATGCCGTCGTCACTCTCTCCCTCTCCTCCATCATCGCCGAGGTCCCGTGGCCATCTTTTTCCTCGGCTTCTTCACCGACCTTGGCCACGTCGTCTTCAACCCCTCGAATGAATGCTTCCCTGGCTACCAGCATCTCCAACAGCTTGGCCGACTTCCTTGACGCCGACCATGTGTTCTTCACCGACGGCCGTCGATGTGTGCCATCGCCCCTGCTTCGGCCAACGTCGACCTCAGCATTGATCAGCTCCGGCTAAGGCCTAGCTTCTTCCCCAGCCTCGGCCTCAACTCCGATGGCGACCTCAATCAACTCCTTTGACCACGGGCGCTGCTCCCACAACCTTGGCAGCAAGCAACAATGGTGGTTTAATTTCCCCCTCGTTTCACTCTTAACTTTTTGAATTAAAATGTATATTCTAGATGAGATGAATTGTTCTTGTAATATTGATGAACTGAGACTCTGATGAATCAATTATTAGTTTTTGGTTGAATTGAAAGGCTTGGGTATTAGTACTTGTTGTTCTTTTTATGAAATTGATGAATTGAAATCCTGGGAATCAACTCTAAAATTTTTGATTTCTTTCTCTCCTCCCTGAGACAGTACCATTGATGAACAAAGTGATGTAAGAGATGCAGACCAAATGAAAAGGAGAAGAAAACTAAACTTAGTTTCAAATCTCCTCTATGATGCTTGAGTGATCTACATTTTTGAGTTGGATTACATGTTCTTTAAACTATCTTCTGTTTAACTGTTCATTGTTGCAATTTGCATTGAACTGTAGTCTATCTTCAATTGAATTGCATTTCTGAATTGACTAGATCTCGTGCTGTGCTGAATCTATTTGGAAATTGATTTGGATTGTGATTTTTACAACGTTGGTTGTTTGTGGTTGAGTTCTCGAGAGGAGTTGACTGGGCTATAGTGTTTACTTTGTACTTTTGTTTCGTTGATACTAGCCATAGATTGCAATCGATGATGGTTGTTTGCGCTGTCTCTCGTGCTACCACTACACGATTTCTTTCTATTGCTTGTATTACAAATGCCAGTTCAGAATGAACACTAGTCGCTTGTCGAGGAGACCACCCCTCTTTCTCTTTATTTCTTCTAACATTTTCTCCCTCATTCTCTCGTCCGTTTTGGTTTTAATATCCACTGATTCAGTCTAGTTTTATACGATATCGCTTCTCTAGTCCCTGAGGAAAAAACGATTGAATACTCGCCTACTGCGTCGTCCTCGTTCTCTTGCGAGTCGGTCTAGGCCAGTATCACATGTTTAGGGTTAGTTAGTTGTCCAAGTCTAATATGTATTCATACGATTGGACTATAAATACTTTGTAATAGTTCTAGTTTAGATTATCGAATATCAGATCGAATAGATCGAGTCTAGGTTGAACTTATTTAAGTCTTAGACACATAGTTCATTGACGTAGGTGAATGCGTCCTATTGTTCGACGTGTACAAGATCCCTCCTTTCAATAAAGAGTTGTGCTATCTTTGAATTGCGTTTTCGATCAACTTGGATTTCGATATGAGTAAGATTCTGTTATTCCGCATATTAGCATCTGATCGAGTATAGTCGAAACTCATCTATACTTCAATCAGGGAAAATTAGTATCTGGTCGAGTATAGTCCAAAACCTGGTCTATACCGTAATCAGATCAGATTGACACCGGAGCAACAGTGTATAGCCATGCCCTTGCCTTTTCACAATGCTCCTCAAACGAAGTGCATCCTGTGTTACTCCATGAATCTTGAAAGTATCACAATGCTGAAGAAACATGTGTGTCGACGATTGGGAGAATATCCCAAGCCGAACTTACATGAAATTAATTTGTTTAGTAGGGGGACAATTTCTTTCAATCTCCAAAGGAATCAACGTAAATATAGAACAAGATACGCTGTGTTTATATAGGTTCGGGCTCTCAAAATCAGAGTAATAGCTCTACTCCTGTTGGATTTTCTTTATCTGAATAATGGATTATGTCATTGTATAAAATACACCACTGGCAGGTTTTGTGGAAAGACTTGACACGGGAACGACGGTTCGAGCTGACCGAGCGACCGGTCATCTCCCACCGGGCAACACAGTGATTGACCCAGTGATTTTTATGCAGGTTCGGGTTCCGGTGGGAGCCCTAGTCCTGTCGGCACCCTCCGGACATGAGTCTGCTGGGGAAGTAGGGAGAGAGATCTCCAAGGGAGCATGTTGTTTTTGAGTGTATGAAATGAATTGAGATCCTTACAAATGATATACAAGGGGCTATATATAAGCCCCAAAAGAAGCACAAAGACTAAAAAGCCCTAGCTACAGCCGTCGGATTGAGGGGCGTTGGCACCATTTCACCGGCCGAAGGGCTTGGATGCTTGACAAGTGTCCTCGTTAGTTCTCGAGATGCTCTTGACGTCACCCACACGTGACCTCGCACGAGAGGCCTCTGTGACCTTTCCCGATGAATGTCTGGGATTTCTCACGAAGGACGTCCGGGACTTTCCCTGGTAGTTCTCTGGGAATTTTCCCAGTAGATTCCTGGGATTTTGCCCGGTGACCCTCCGAGATTTCTCACGGAGGGCGTCCGGGACTTTTCCTAGTAATCCTCCGGGACTTTTCCCGGTAGACGTCTAGGGTTTTGCCCGGTGACCCTCCAGGATTTCTTGTGGTCTTCTCCGGGAGACCTCCGTGGCTTTTCCCGGGAGGCCTCTGATGGGAAACGGCGCCCGATCTTTCGACAGGTATGGTAAGTCGATTGGTGGAGAACTCATCGTTGACGATCCGGCTTTCGATCTAGAACCGATCCAAAAACTACAACCGCTACACCACGGCTCCTTTGCTTATCAACCACGCGCACACGCGGATTGACCTCGCCACGAAGGTTTGTTCCTGCTGCAAATCGAGAACACAAGCAAGAACGAAGAAGAAGCAACTGAATTGCGAATTGTATTAAGCTCACGAGTTGGGCTTTCACAAACCGAGTTCGGCGAAACTACAATGGCAGAATAATATAAGCAAAATCCAAATCTAAATAGTGACGACTACTGAGTATATGAAGAGGTGGCGTGGCTAGGGTTTCCCATGCCCTACTAGGGAATACATGGGCCGAATGCCCGAAACAGGGTGTCGCAGCACCGACTTGGCCCAATCAGAATCTGGTCGAAACTTATTTTGTTAATTTCTGACGATCCAGAAGGAATTTGGATGTGGGGCCAGATCCATTGGAAAGACCTCGTCGTGGGCTTCTCTGTGGACTATAAGAACATCCCAATCGGACTTCGTATGAGGGAGTTATGGTCATTTGAAGGCAGGCTGCTCCTGGATGACCGAACCGGACTCCAACTCGAATCCGTCTTGGACTCCAACTCGACTTGGGCTCCTTGCTGGTCCTCTCCATGGTTCCTAAGTACAATATTATCTCCATTAGATAGTAAACCATTCTCAAAACCATATATATATATAAACTTAGGAACGAGTTCACCTGGCAATGCAACAATCGGGCTCGGCTGCGCGTTATTGGTCCTTGTGTAACAAGCGGAGGATTATGGTTGGTGCGTGTATCCGAAGGAGTGATGTCGTCATCAGCCTCCGTGATACTTCACGGGAGGTGTCCGGGGCTCAGAGAGATGCCCGTAGTCTTCTACGAGAGGCCTCCGTGGCTTTTCCTGGGAGGCGTCCAGGGTTTGCCATGGGAGGCGTCCGGGGCTCGGAGAGATGCCCGTGGTCTTCTATGGGATTTCCCCCGGTAGCTCTCCGGGATTTTTCCCGATAAACGTCCTGGGTTTTTCCCGGTAGTCCTCCGGGGTTCTTCCCGGGAGCCCTATGGGACTTTTCCCGGTAAGTGCTGGGGTTTTCCACGGTAGCCCTCTGGGACTTTTCCCAGTAGATGTCTGAGGTTTTCCACGGTAGCCCTCCAGGATTCTTCCCGGGAGCCCTCCGGGACTTTTCCCGGTAGGCATCCGGGATTTTCCTTGGTAGCCCTCCGGGATTCTTCCCGGGAGCCCTTAGGGACTTTTCCCAGTAAGTCCCGGGGTTTTTGCCCAATAGCAGCCCCGCACGCCCCTGTGGATACGAGGTGGCCCCAGAGGGAATGCGTATAACTTGGCCCCAGGGTGACGCTTCGCCTTGCGGGACACGCCCTGAGCCACGCGCGACGCTTCAGCTCCCCGGCCATTATCCCGCGTGAATCCTTGATTTACGTGCATGCGCAGAGTACAGTGTTCCGAACTAGGTGCAGCTCTTCGAATCCTGCGCGACGATTTGAACCAACGACCCAAATGGACCAAGGGACACGAGGCGTCCATCTGAGGCCCCCTCCGTCGCTTATA
Organism: Pharus latifolius; assembly: GCA_019359835.1. Lineage (NCBI taxonomy): Eukaryota > Viridiplantae > Streptophyta > Magnoliopsida > Poales > Poaceae > Pharus > Pharus latifolius. The sequence continues at coordinate 21,442,273 of CM033324.1, read as the reverse complement.
AATAGGAGGAGGGGGGCCTCGCCCGGGACACAACTTCCATGTTCAAACCCTCGCTCTCTCAGTAGCGTGGTTTTTCTCTCTCGGTAGCTTCGTTTCCCAGTAGCTCGATCCCCTGGTAGTTCCATTTCACCTTCTCCGGATGCTCCCACTTCCCGGTGATGGCACCGAAAAGCCGAACTAAGGTATCCGGGCTGCCACTGGAGGTGGTCACCTCCGACTTCCTCGGGGCTACCGAGTTCTCCCCCCGAGACCTCGAGATCTTCCTCGACCGGAAGTTCTTCGTCGTTGATGACATCCGGATCCCTGGGTCAGAGGAGTTGGCACCGAGCCCCCTGGGAGGAGAGATGGTGGCCTTCGACGTGTTTGTGGAGGCCGGGCTCCGGCTCCTAGTGCATCCGTTGCTCCGGGAGTACGGCCTCGCACTCAACCACCTCAACCCGAACACCCTAGTCCAGATGGGGTTGTTCGTGTGGCTGTGTGAGACAACCACTGGGCATAAGCCAAACCTCCGGCTTCTCTGGTACTTTTGCAAGCCCTCGGTGAGGGGGACCGTTGGTGACGAAGGGTGACCCAAAGTACGCCTTCAGCTCAGTCATGATCCAGCTCATGCCGGGCTGGACAGACGAGTACCCGGTCCAGGCCTCCCGGGACCACTGGGGGGATTCGCTCTGGAGGTGGACGGAAACCTATTCGCCGGAGCCATCGACCTACAACTGGTCTATCGGCCCGGTCGCTCTGGAGTGGACGGAGCGGGAGATGGACCTCCTCACCCGGATGGCGCAGGAATGGTTCCGGAGGTCCATGCGGGACCTCGCGAAGGAGCTAGCGCAACTTGTGGCAGTAGAATAAAATGTAGATTACAACTCCACAAGTCTAAGGGACAAGGTTATTTTCAATTTGCACAACTGGAAAGAGGTGAAAAGAGCTAATGCCACTGGTTGACAAGCTCTGGCATAGGGCTGACAATGTCAAAATCTAGTGCTAAGCATAAAATGCAATTCAAGGACTCAAATCAAGTTGTGATAGAAGAAGAAATTGTAGATCACAACCTCAGGAGTCTAAGGACAAAGTTATGCTCAAAATACACATCTGTAAGGAAGTGAAAAGGGCTAATGCCACTGACTGGCATAGACTGACATTGGACTGACATGGCCATAAACTAGGGCTTGCCATAACTTTTGATCTAGGGCTCCAATTGATGCACCACTTTGTCTGGGAGCCTTGATAACAGCAACAAATCACTCAATAGGATCTACGGCAGGAGATGGCCGGAAAGTGATGAAAACCGGCGATGAACTCGGTGGCTGAAGATTCAAATCACAGCACTGGACAGGGATTTAGGGCATGGCTAAAACTTCTGATTTAGACCGAATTGGAAGTCGAGCTAGTAGACAAAATTGCTCAGGGGATCAAGGCGCATCTGGTAGACAAAGTTACTGAAGCTGAATCGGCCGGGAATAGATTTCCGGTGGCCGGCGTCGGAGAAGAAGACATAAGATTTGTGGATTTTAGCTACATGAGGTTTGAACTCGATTCCTTGCTCAGGGAGTATCTAAGAGGTATAATAAAGCTGTTGGCATGGTTAATTTGATTGGAGAGTCACCGGAGAAGCTTGGCGACGATCGCCGGTTTCTGGTGAAATTTAAATTTGGGGAAAACTTCAATTCCTGCTCAATTTCACAATCTGAATTCACTGGTTTGCTTAAAATAGCTCACTGATCATTTTTGTCTATTGAATCGAAGGCTAATTCGGACTGATTTGAGTTGTGCAACTGGAATAGGGCATTTCTCAAAATTCGGCAATTGCCGGCGATCACCGGCGATGAAATGCATAAGAGTTCAATTCAAAGCTGTAGCACGGTGAGGGTGATGAGAGAAACTCACTGATGCTGTCAATTTGAGGATTGAAGCAGTGATTGGAGCTGGCACCGTGAGCCCCTGTGCTGGAGTCATTGGAGAAGACTGCAGCAAGAAGAAATACGGTTTAACTGCTTGAGGGCTTTGGAGAGCTCTGCTAAAGATGGAAAAGCTTCTTTGGGGTTGCTATTTTTAGGCAAAGCAAAGTGTACGAAGCTTCAGTTCACTGCTTGCTTGCGTCGGTGAAGAAGAAGGCTTCGGGTTGAAGCAACGGTGAGCAAGCTTCTCTCTGGCGTGCAGCAGCTGGTGAGCTGGATGGGAACTGCCACGGCAACAGCTACGGTGCTAACACGTGTGCGTGCAAAGGCAGTTGCGAAAAACATGGCTAAAGCGGCGTTGCTCAGCGGCGAAACACGGCGACGAGGTGCTCCTGGTCGCGGTCACAAAAGCACTGATCAAAGCAACACTATGCACTGTGGTCGCGGTCGAAAGGGAGTACTGCACCACTGGCCGAGGTCGAAGGCAAGCGCTGGTCGTGATCTGCAGCTTCCCTGGTCGTAGCAGCTGGTGGCTGTTGGTCTAAAACAGCCATTTGGACTGAATTGTAAAATTTGAGAATTGGTTGTGGACTGAATTGTAATTTCTGATTTAGAGATAGTTGAATTGCAATCTGATTTCACAGATGAGTATAAACTTATACCTTATACTCATCTAATAAGAGATTTGGTAAAATCTGGCATGATTTGAGAGTTTCTGATATAAACTTAAAATAGGGTACTTTAGGGTAAAATAAAATCTGAGTTTTGTCGATTTCGAATTCTGGCATCTAGGATGAGATTTGGATATTCCGATAAAATAAGATTTTGTATTGATTAGCATTTGGGAGGTGTTCCCTTAAACAGATTTGAATTTGGAGTTAATCTGAAGATTTCAGCCCTTTTGGGTTTGCAGATATCAGATAAAGGACTGATTTGCGATATAATTTGGACTGATATGTGAAAAAGACTTAGATGAAGAAATCTGATTGCCAACTTTCTGGATTAAGGTATTGGCATACCCATGATCATAATTCAAGAATAATCTGGTCTGGATTAGATCAAGATTTGGCTAAATCCTAGTTCAGAGTATTTAGGGTAATTAGAATAATAATTAGAATCCTGTTTTTGAAAACAGAAAATGATTAATAGATCTGGAAGTTAGAGATGGAATTGAATCTGGCTTCTGAAGACTTTTATGCTCAGGGTAACTGATAAATCACATTTGAGAAATCTGATCTTGATTTGGGTTTACAGGATAGATTTTGAGATTTTAGTGTTTGAGATAGATTAGGGTTGAACTGATCTTGTTACTGTTACAGATCCATGCATGCATGAGGTTCATGAAAAAGAGTTTTTACCCCTAAACGCAGGGTGTTATGGAGGCTCACTCCCGGAGGAGGATGAGCTGATGACCCATAGAGGGATAAAGCCACTCCCAAGGGAGGGTTCCGTGACTCGGCAGCGGGTGTAGAGTATTTGAGGGGGGACTAGTCTCTCAAAGTGACTCGCTACAACACTTCATGAGAACTGGGTTACCGCTTACCCCCTCCGTCCAGAGGGGTTACTGTAAGCCACCCTATGGGAGCGGGGTTCCCGTCGTAGGGACTTTTAGACTGTGATAGCCTACGTCCTCACGGAGGGGGCATCCTCGTGAAAAGGGCATCCTCATAGAGAGGGCATCACCTTGGGAGCGGAAAGATAAGAATCTACAAAAATTCCAGAATTGAACAAAAAAGCCATTTGTATTAATGAAGATGAAATACAACTCCTCCCCCGTGGAACCGCGGCGAGGGAAGGAATGGTGAGTACAACGCCTCCCCCTGTGATGTCATGATGGGGGAGGGAGTGAGTCCGGAGGCTAAATGTAGAACTTGCAAAGCAAGTCTACGTTCCAAGTATGCTTCAGCTCCTGGTCTTCGAGGTTGGAGAGCTTATAAGCCCCCGAGCCCAGGATCGCAAAGATCCTGTACGGGCCTTCCCATTTGGGGGAGTTTGCCCTGGGCTTGGGAGTCAGTCACGCTCTTGAGGACAAGATCCCCAAGGCGGAAAGCTCTCGCATAGACGCGTTGGTTGTACGCGCACTCCATTTCACGCTCGTAGATGGCATGGTGGAGGAGCGCTCGGTCGTGCTCTTCCTCGAAAGGTCAACTTTCAGCTGTTGGTTTGCTTTGTTGGTTTGGTACGCTGCGGCCGTAGCTCCGTCTAAAAGCTCGACCCACAGCGACCGAAAACCAATCTCTGAGGGGAGGACTGCCTCAGCCCCGTACACGAGCGAAAAGGGAGTACATCCTGTTGCTCGGCTCGGGGTCGTGTGCATGGAGCAAAGGATGCTCGGGAGCTCTTCTGCCCATGCGCTCCGCCTGGAGGCGGTTTGCTTAGTCGCCAGCGCAATCCCTATAGGATGAGCTATGGATGCCGACAGGACAGGGCTTTAGCTCTCGTTCTTGGGGGAGCCATGGCGATTCATCACGAGTCCCCACGGATTGCGCCCATTGTCGTGGTATAAAATACACCACCAGCAAGTTTTACGGAAAGACTTGACACGGGAATGACGGTGCGAGTTGACCGAGCGACCAGTCTCCTCCCACCGGGAAACATAGCAATTGACACGGTGATTTTTATATAGGTTCGGGTCCCAGTGAGGGCCCTAGTCCTGTCAGCACCCTCCGGACGTGAGTCCGTTGGGGAAGTCTCTCTTGGGGAGAGAGGTCTCCAAGGGAGCCTGTTGTTTTTGAGTGTATGAAATGAATTGAGATCCTTACAAATGAAATACAAGGGGGGTATATATAGGCCCCAAAAGAAGCAAAAAGACTAAAAAACCCTAGCTACGGCCGTCGGATTGAGGGGCATTGGCACCATTTCACCGTCCAAAAGGCTTGGATGCTTGACATGTGTCCTCACTAGTTTCTGAGACGCTCTTGACGTCACCCGCACGTGACCTCGCACGAGAGGCCTCTGTGACCTTTCCTAGTGAACGTCCGGGATTTGTCACGGAGGACGTCCGGGACTTTCCCCAGTTGTCCTCCTAGAATTTTTTAGGTAGACATCTGGGATTTCTCATAGAGGACATCTGGGACTTTCCCCGGTAGTTCTCCAAGAATTTTCCTGGTAGATGCCTAGGATTTTGCTCAGTGACCCTCCGAGATTTCTCACAGAGGGCGTCTAGGACTTTTCCAGTATTCCTCCGGGACATTTCCCGGTATTCCTTCGGGATTTCTCACGGAGGGTGTCTGAGACTTTCCCCAGTAGTCCTCCTGCACTTTTCCCGGTAGACATCTGGGGTTTTTCCTGGTGACCCTCCGGGATTTCTTGTGGTCTTCTCCAGGAGACCTCCGTGGTTTCTCGCGGGAGGCCTCTGTGATATTTCATGGGAGACGCCTGGGGTTTGCCACGGGAGGCGTCCGAGGCTTGGAGAGATGCCCATAGTCTTCTACGAGAGGCCTCCGTGGCTTTTCCCGGGAGGCCTCCGTGATATTTCATGGGAAGCGTCCGAGGTTTGCCACGAGAGGCGTTCGGGACTCGGAGAGATGCCCGTGGTCTTCTATGGGATTTCCCCTGGTAGCTCTCCGGGAATTTTTACCGGTAGTCCTCCGGGGTTCTTCCTGGGAGCCCTCCGGGACTTTTCCAGGTAAGTGCCGGGGTTTTCCACGGTAGCCCTCCGGGACTTTTTCCGGTAGACGTCTGGGATTTTCCACAGTAGCCCTTCGGGATTCTTCCCAGGAACCCTCCGGGACTTTTCCCGGTAGATGTCCGGGGTTTTCCACTGTAGCCCTTGGGGATTCTTCCCGGGAGCCCTCCGGGACTTTTCCCAGTAGACGTATGGGGTTTTCCATGGTAGCCCTCAAGGTGTTGCGCCTCCGCCTTGGGGACTATGACTACTACCGTGGGGACCCAGCTCGCTACAGCTAGTCCCATACATGCATATCATTGACTTCCCATGATAAGTCAAGCACAGGAGTATATTTACATTACAGCAGAGTAACTTACAAAATATTTTAAGCAGTGTGGCCTGCTGGCCTTAGTACAACATAAAGAGATTACAATGCCTTCACGACATACATGGTCTAGCTAAAGCAAAATAACAACTACATGACGGAAGTTAGGTGAACCCCCACAGCAAGAAGTTGACGGTAGAACAACACACATCAGGGTTTTGCCGTTGTAGATCTTTTTGATTGGTATGAAGTGAGCTACCTTGGTGAGTCTGTCTGCAATAACCCATATGGAGTCATACCCTCCTTGAGTTTTAGGAAGTCCTGTAATGAAATCCATACCAATTTCTTCCCATTTCCATAGTGGTATTGGTAAAGGTTGTAACTTTCCGGCTATCTTCTGATGCTCTGCTTTAACTTGCTGGCATGTATCACAGTTTGCAATATATTATGCGATCTCTCTCTTCATATTATCCCACACAAATTGATTTTTCAAGTCTCGGTACATTTTCGTGCTACCTGGGTGTATTGAGTACGGGGTTTTATGCGCTTCATGGAGAATTAGTTCCTTAAGGTTTGTACTTTGAGGAATACAGATCCTTCCCCAATACCACACAATCCCTTGGTCGTCTTCAGTAAAACCCTGAGCCTTTCCTAACTTGATTCGGCTCTTGATCTTTCAAATTTCCTCATCTTCCTTCTGGGCATTTCCTATTTGTTCTTCGAGTTGGGGTTTTACTATTAGAGTAGTACCATCCCTTGTGGTACTACTTCCACTTGGTAATTCTGCAATTCTCGTTGTAGGTAAGGGTTCCTCAGTATGGCTACTTCTTGCAGGTTATAGACCTTCCTGCTTAGGGCATCGGCTACTACATTAGCCTTTCCTGGATGGTACTCGATGCTGAGGTCATAATCTTTGATCAATTCTAGCCATCGTCGTTGACGCATGTTGAGCTTCGTCTGAGTGAAGATATTCTTTAAACTCTTGTGATCAGTATAAATCTCACACTTGTTTCCGATGAGGTAATGTTGCCATATCTTTAAGGCATGTACTACTGCTGCTAACTCCAAGTCATGGGTCAAATAGTTTTCCTCATGTGGCTTTAGTTGTCGTCAAGCATAAGCTACTACTCGACCTTGCTGCATTAACACACATCCTATCCCTTGCTTCGAAGCATCACAATAAACTACGAAGTCTTCCTTGCTGTCTGGCAGAGTAAGGACTGGTGTTGTTGTCAATTTCTGCTTCAAATTCTGAAAGCTCTCTTCGCACTTTGCGGTCCATTCAAAATCAATATTTTTCTTCAGCAGGTTAGTAAGAGGTTTAGCAATCTGGGAGAATCCTTCAATGAATCTTCTATAATAACCTGCCAATCCCAAGAAACTTCTAATTTCTGAAACCAAGGTGGGCTGTTTCCATTCTCTGATAGCAGTAATCTTAGCTGAATCCACTGAAATTCCTTCTACTGTTAACACACGTCCAAGAAATGCAATCCTTGTCATCCAAAACTCACATTTATCAAACTTGGCATAGAATTGCCTCTCTTGTAGTCTTCCCAAGACTAGATGTAGATGTTGCTCATGTTCTTCTATACTCTTGGAATATATCAGAATGTCATCTATGAACACTATGACAAACTTGTCAAGGAAATCCATAAATGTGCTACTCATGGCATTCATGAAAGCGGCTGGGGCATTTGTCAATCCAAATGGTACTACTATAAACTCATACAGCCCATATCTGGTAGTGAAGGCAGTCTTCAGTATATCGTCTTTCTTGATCTTCAGTTGATGGTATCCAGACTTCAAGTCTATCTTGGAGAATACTTTAGGTCCTCGAAGTTGGTCAAACAAATCGTCAATCCTTGGCAGTGGATACTTGTTCTTTATTGTGACTTCATTCAAAGCTCGATAATCCACGCACATCCTTAGAGTTCCATCCTTCTTCCTTACGAACAATACTGGGGCTCCCCATGGCAAAGTACTGGGTCTGATGAATCCTTTACTCTCCAAGTCTTCCAGTTGACTCTTGAGTTCCTCCAAATCAGTGACTGGCATCCGGGAAGGTCGTTTCGCTATGGGTGCTGCTCCCAGTTTAAGCTCAATAGAGAACTCTACGTCCCTATCAGGTGGCATTCCTGGAAGTTCTTCTGGAAACACATCGGAATATAGCTGCACTATGGGTACTTGTTCCAGGAATATCTTCTGCAACGCTTGAATAGATCCTACCGGTTCCTTGGTTGACGATCTTTCCGCATAGATCCCCTTGGTTATTGACAAGGCTTAAGGTTTTCCCTTCACAGCCCACTAGACCTTTATGTTGGTACAACTAATCCATGCCCAAAATAACGTCTAGACCTGGCAGTTCAAGAACTAGCAGATTTGCCGCGAATTCTACCCCTTCTATACTGAAGGTTACATTCGGGTAGATTGAGTAGACAGGTAATCTAGCCCCTGGAGTTTGTATAATCATAGGATAATCTAAGGGTGCTATATGCATTTCAACTTCAGATGCAAATGCTTTCGACATAAATGAATTTGTAGCTCCAGGATCAAACAATATTAAGGAAGATGTAGACTGGATCAGAAATCTACCTAGAAGAATGTCAGTGGCGCTTCCCACTTCTTGAATGGACGTGTAGTTTAATCTGCCTCCTTGAGCTGCGGTTGGTGCTCTACCTCTTCCTCTTCCTCTTCCTCGGTTGGCCATGGCTCCTCCTCTTCCTGGTGGAGTCCCCCTGAAATTCTATGATGGTGATGCTAATGCTCTGGGTGCTACTGGCTGTGTTCCTGCTTGTGACCTGGCTATGGAGATCGGAAGTTGAATCCATGGGCAACAATCTCAGCGATGTCCATATTTTCCACAGTGAAAGCACTGAACACGGGGATGAGGACAATCCTTCTAAAGGTGGTTTCCTTTGCAGTTAGGGCACAACATTATTGCTGGTCTGGGAGTCTGGTATATATGATGGTCAAAAACTAGAGACGATAGGGGCTCTCCCTCTGGTTGGGTTTGTTTGTGGCCGCACTTGTTGGAGCATCTTTCACTTCCGGCTCTCTTTCCCTATATTCCTCTTCTCCTCTACCTTCAAAGCTCTGTTCACTAACGTTTGGAATTCTGTAAACTCATGGGAGGCAATTTGGTACTGCAAGTAATGTTGAAGTCCTTCTGCGAAGTGTTCTATCTTCTTCTCCTCGGTGTCGATGTCTCCGGGTGCATACCGAGCTAGATGTGTGAATTGGTACAGATACTCGGTGACTGTCTTGTTTCCTTGAATCAGATTGCGGAATTCCCAGTGCTTTGCTGCCATGACACTGGTGGGTAACATATCTCTATGAAGAATCATGCTTTAATTTTCCATTGCATTAAATATCTTGAATAAAAAATGTGAAATTTTCGAAATTGATCCTTAAACAACCTCCAAGAGATATTGTCTCTGTCCAGGTGGGCTTCTTGGTAATTCATCCACCATGTTGCTGCAGCTCCTACTAACTGATGAGATCCGAACAAGACCTTTTCTCTGTCGCCACATCAAACTGTGTCTAGTTTCCTCTCTATGTCCCTTAACCAATCATCGGCAACCATGGGATCAGTTGCACTAGAGAAAGTCGCACTAGAGAAAGTTGGTGGACGGGTTTTCTGGAAGTCTGTTAATCTTGCTCCTACAGAAGTTCCTTCTGTGGTTCTAGTAGGCAATTTCTGAACTATCTGAGCTAGCAATTGGGTATGAGCTGTCTGGGGCTTCCTATCGATTCTTCTCCATTGACAGAAGAATTTCCTGCAAACTAAGTTGCTCATTCTGGGAAGGATCGGAACTCTGGGATCCTTGCTGAAACAAAGGTCCTCTTGCCATAGGATCCTCTTGCAGAGTCTGATCTCTGTCCTCTCTGCTGCTTCGGGATCTTCTCCTAGTGTCGACCATGATGGCTCTGAAGAGGATTCCAGATAGATCTAAACGAACTAAGACCAACTAAGACAACAGTGCAAAAAGTAATGCAGACTACATTATGCATAAAATACTTAGGCTTTTAGCTATAATATCACAAATTAACCATTGCAAAAGCAACAGGGAAACACAAAGCTATCAAGAGCATTCACAAGCTCTATCTACACTATTCCCCAGCTAAACCCGAAGACACTCTAACAAAACGTGCTTTTGCTACCTTACCGAATTTTTAGAAAAACCAAATAAGACTTTGAAATCAAATTTTATAGAAACTATAAAGCTCATTTTTACCAAAATAGAGTTTTCAAAGAAATATTTTTTACATGAAATATGCCTTCCTGGCGCAGCCAATTCCTAAAGGTGTTTTCCTACAGTAAAGTTCTCATGCTGCTCTGATACCATTAATTTTGTCGTGCCCCCACCTTGGGGACTACGACTACTCCCGTGGGGACCCAGCTCGCTGCAGCTAGTCCCATACATGCGTACCATTGACTTCCCAGGATAAATCAAGCACAGGAGTATATTTACATTACAGCAGAGTAACTTACAAAATATTTTAAGCAGTGTGGCCTGCTGGCCTTAGTACAACATAAAGAGATTACAATTCCTTCACGGCATACATGGTCTAGCTAAAGCAAAATAACAACTATACGATGGAAGTTAGGTGAACCCCAACAGCAAGAAGTTGACGACAGAACAACACACATCAAGGCTCTGGCGGAACTAGCTCTCCTCCTTCTGGATCCAAGAAGTTCTCCATGCCTTCATCTTGATCATCGAACACTCCATCTATTGGATGATAGGTTGCAAGGGTGAGTACTTACGTACTCAGCAAGTCATAGGTACACCACCTTTAGAAGCGGTTGCTGGTTGCTGGTGCTGCCACAACGACGATTTTGGCACGGACATGTGCGCACATGCAAGCACAAATGAGCACGGGCATAGGCGAAGGCGAAGCTTGGCCGGCAGCGAGAAAACACGGCGAAGCCAGGCGCTGGTCAAAGGTGTGTTGGCGGGTGTGGTGGATATAGGAGTTTGGACCAGATTGCAATTACAAAAATTGGGTTTTGGACTGATTTGCCATTCCTGAGAATTAGATGGTTAGGGCTAAATCTGATTTCATTGATCTGGCAAATTTTATTCAACAGATGATTTGGCAAACAGATAAGATAAGATTTGGAACATTTGAATAGTTTTTGAACGAAACGAAAATAGGGTAATTAGGGTATTTAGAATCTGGATTTGTCGAAACTGAAAATCTGGGATTTAGGATAAGATTTTGAGATCCTCATAGAATAAGATTTTGTATTGAATAGCATTTGGAAGGTGTTCCCTGAATCAGATTTGAATTTGGAGTTGATTTTCAACATTTAGCCTTTCAGGATTTTGGAAAATCAAGAAAAAGACTAATCCGCGATACTTCTTGGACTGATTTGTGAAAATGGTCTTAATGGTGGAATCTGACTGCCAACTTTTTGGATTAAGGTATTGGCATACCCTTGATCATAATCCAAGAATAATTTGGTCTGGATTAGATCAACATTTGATTAAATTGGAGTTCAGAGTATTTAGGGTAATTAGGATACTAATTAACTTTTTGTTTTAAAAAACAGAAAGGGATTGGTGAATCTGGAAGTTAGGGATCGAATTTGATCTGGCTTTTGAAGGCTTTCAATCTCAGGATAAATAGTAGGTCAAATCTGGAAAGTCAGATCTTGATTTTGGGTTCACAGGAAAGATTTTGAGTCTGGGCTTAGGATAGAATGAGTCTGGGCTGATTTTGCTGATCTTGGAGAGACATATGCATGCATGACTTATTATGAAAAAGAATTTTCATCCCAAACCCAGGTGTTACACCGGGATTCTTCCCGGGAGCCCTTTGGGACTTTTCCCGGTAAGTACCGGGGTTTTCCCCCAACATATTACAAGGTATATATTTTTGTATCTCTTTATCTTCCTCCCTCTTTCTTGTCTAACTCTCAGCCCTTTTTATAGTTTGCCAAAGAACATCGGTGCAATGATTGTTAGCTAATTTTAAACTACCATGGTCGCGCAAGCATCCCATGGTCACCCGTAGCCATGGCCACAGGACCTCCCTATGATCGCCAAGGGCTAGAAGGAAGGGCATCGGGTAATCCAAGGGTATTTTGGATATAACTAAAAAATCATGCTTATTTCACGCAAATTCAAGACACTTATTATCATAAAACACATGTCTTATGCTGTATCCAAGAATAGTATGGTCGCAGAGATAGTCCCTACGACCATCCTCTCTCATAGATACAAGGACTGATCTCATTACTGTGGTCGTAGCAGTACGTGATCACCCTTTATCATTACTTCACCATGATCCTTATGATTAATCCCGAGATAATCATAAGTCCCTGACAAGGTAATCGTTGAAGGAGGTTAAGATGGTAATGCGGTTCCATGAAGATAGGTCAAGACTGCCAAACCACCACGTACCCATGATCTACAACAACTACCCTAGCACAGAAAAGCTTTCTTCTATCGGTAAAAAAAACCCTTTTACTATCGATTTTCGTACCGATAGAGATAGACACGATAGAACAAGACAGAACATTTTCTATCGGTAAATAACCGACAGAAGAAATTAACAATTCTATCAGCATATTAGGAGTGTACCGATAGCAAATTCGTCGTAGTCTAACGATTAACGGTGGGAAAAGTACCACTATTCTAACGGTTAATTACATGATTACCGACAGGAAAATATTACTATTCTATCGGCACCTTATGATTGTACCGATAGAAAACCCGTCGTCGTCTGACGTTTAGCGTTGGGAAAAATACCCATATTCTAACGGTTAATTACAAGTTTACCGACAGAAAAAAGTGTAGCACTCTCTCGGTTGGAAATGAGATTATCGATAAAAAAAATCTTAGTACTCTCTCGGTTGTGTATGAGTTCACCGGCAGGAAAAATCACACTCTTCTAACGGTTAATTATAAGTTTACCGATAGAAAAAACTACAGTAGTCTCTCGGTTGTGGATGAGTTCACCGGCAGGAAAAGTCACACTATTCTGACGGTTAATTTCAAGTTTACCGATAGAAAAAACTACAGTAGTCTCTTGGTTATGGATGAGTTCACCGGCAGGAAAAGTCACACTATTTTGACGGTTAATTTCAAGTTTACCGATAGAAAAATGGGTAGTAGTCTCTCGGTTGTGGATGAGTTTACCGATAGAAAATTTGTAGTAGTCTGTCGGCTGTGAATGAATTTACCGATAGAACATTCACATATACAGTACAGATGCAATACATTATAGATTGGATACACAATACAGTACAGATGCAAAGAAGGGTAAATTCACAGAACAAATTGACACATTAGACAGTTATTCACATTTATTCACATATATATGGACAAATACAAATTGCAATCCAATGTGGACATTTATTGACATATATATTTATTAACATGTATATAAACAGTCTATGCACAGAGTACACGAAAAAGAGAAAATTATCATGGCGGATGGTTGGGCGCAACTTCCTCCATGACATATTGAGCCCAGATTTGTCGAAGATCTCTAATCTTTGCATTTTGGTATGAGTCTTTCGACATGGCGATCTGCAAGCATGTGTGAATACTTAGTAACTAACTTCCTAATTTAGAACGTGACACCCAATTTTCAAATTTGAGTTAGCTATCGGTGCTTACCTGGGGGAATTGGGCAAAGTTTGTCTGCACTAGGTCGTACATGTAGCGCAACACATAAAACCCGCATTCCCACGATTGCGGCTGCTGATGGCACTGAGATAATTGCATATGCGAAGACATGTTAGCTATTGTTTTCATAAACTAATTAAGCATAAACAAAAAGTCTCGTGAGTACCTCATATTCTTTCCAAGCTAGTAGGGAGCCCTGCGGTGCGGCATGCCTCCCTCCAGCGGACGCATATTTTTCAAAAGCCCTGTATTTCAGTTAGTATTGCCCGTTAATGTATTATCATTAGCTAGTGAGGTGAAAATTTAAATCAAACATATAAGTTACTTACGCCTCCATATTCCCCTTGACCACATATTCGATCGATAATCTGTCACGCATCGAATCGAGGTAGTACACCTCGTTCCTTGGCGGACAGATCACGATGAGGATCCAGTGGCCCCTGCATTGTATGTAAAAGAGGACCGCTAGCTCAAAGTATATCTCAGGTGTAACATACAAGATCGAGTTAAATTCGTACGAAATGCACTAACCTTTGGTGGTACGGTACCAGAATGAACTCCCTGTCCTGTTGCGCCATCAGCGCCTTGGATATGTACAGCTCAGCGTGCACGGCGTCGTGCTCTAGCATCGTGAGGCTTATTTTCTCTGGGTCGAGGAAACCCACATTGTCACACGCAGCCTCCGATGCTAGCCTGTACATGCACCTGCATGCAAAGGACGACATTAGTATTGCACAGAAAGTTACTACATTTCAAATGAACTACAACAATGCAGAGTTAGCAAACAGAGTTAGAAAACAGCAATACATAGCATCAGCAAACTCACAGGAATCCAGTCCGTATGATGGACATATCGAGCTCCCGCCAGTTGTAGAGGTCGAACAGATCCTTGTGTGCCACGGATATACTCCCGGGCTCACGGTGGAACTGCCCAGGCCTGTAGGGAACTTAGAAGTTCAGATTGCGCCGAGCTCGGTGTAGGTACCACGCTTGGAGGTCTCTGGTTGATCGATCCAATTTGCGCAAAGCTGCCTCCGACATGAGTGGGAACCCGTTCGTGAACCTCTCCGGATGTCCCTGTCGCCCTTTTCCCTTGCCTTTGCCCTTGCCTTTTGCCGGGGACTGAGCGCGTACCTTCAAAGGCAAGGGCGAGGTGATGGCAGCTTTCTTCCCAGGTGAAGGCGTGGATGCGCTGGGTGGGGTCGAGGCCGTCTTTGATGTGTCCAGGGTCGCACAAGATCGGGCCTCATGCCCCGAGCTGGGGGCGCAGTCCCCTGGTAGCTCAGCGGCAGGCCACTTCAATTAATGAGCACGTATGTTAGATTATGCAAGTTGAGTGTACTGAGTAGGATGTAATCTAAAATGTGTAGGATTTACCGGTTGTATTACAAGACACTTATTGGGCCACTGTACGTAGGAGCCCACTGCCTCAGCAAGTGTCTGTAGTTCCTCTATTGGGACTGGCAACGGAGAATCGTTGTAGCCCGGCATGGCCATGTCCACCTGTACCTTTGCGAAACCCAACCGCAGAGGTACACAGTGGACCCGGACATCCGGCCCAGACGGATATACGAAGCCGTGTCCAACTACTTCCTGCTGGGCGCCTACGTGATTCTGTAGGATGCAGCCCTCCGGCCCCTGCAAATTTGTAACAATTAAAATAGGTTAGCGAAACAACTCTAACAGAATGGGAGTGGCATCAAGTTAAGTGCACAGATGAAGGCTTGCAGTACCTCAAGTAGATCCACTGGATCCGCGAGTACCTTCGAAGCGCAACTGCTTATCCGACCCCGCGGGGTACTGTCGTCCTGGGGATCCGCATCTGCACTCTTGGCCAGCAATGCTTCTCTCAACCGTGCAAACTCTTCCCTCATTTGTGCGACCTCAGACTGCACCTCAGACTGTACCTCAGCCCGTATCTCAGCCCGCATCTCCGCCCGTATCTCCTCCGGTACCTCAGCCAGTATCTTATCGGAGAGGTCAGCTTCCTTTTCCTTCCAGGAGCGGGCCTTCTTCCTCGGTGGAGCTGGATCTACGAAACCGGCCTTCCACAACACAATGGCTCCCACGGCCCGTGTCCACCCGGGATGCTCCTTATTTCCTAGAGCCCGGGTGAGGATGTCGTTCTCCCTCTGCAGGGTAAACAATCCCTCCGCTGCCTCCTTCTCAAAAGAGATCTGTTACATTTAAAGGTACCTTGTGAGATAAATTGCCTTATATACACTTGTGCGCACACAGTTTACGAGGTTAGCCAACTTACCATTCGCCTCACAACGTCGGCGTCCCCAGGGGTTGCGAACTGCACAGACCCCGTGGACGACACGGACCCCCTCCCCCTCCACCATCGCTTGCACCTCTCATCCCGGATCTCGGAGAGCGGCAACTCAGGGGTGTCGATGACAGGATTTTGCTCGTCTTCCTTCTTCCACTGCTCCTCCTTCCCCGGATAGCCCCGGGATTCGAGCCGATGCGGGTGGTCGTTCCTCTTCTGGATCACCCTATTCTTCTCGCTAAGGGCCTTGAACTCCTCAGTCCCCTTCTGCTTGGTGAATTCCTCCCATACCTCCTCCGATATGAAGGGGTACTTCTCGCAAGGAGATTTCCCCGCAGCGAGGAAGTTACTGACGAGCCATCTCTTAAAGGTTTTCCATGTTCCGTTCATGTCCTTCAAGCAGGCAGTCCTAGGTGTATCGTCGGGGATGTTCCACTTAGCCTGTTTCCAAAAAATGCATACAATTAATCACGAGTTAGTTAAACTTTAGTATAAGCCAAGAGAACGTGATTACAAAAGAGTTCAGCGATTTCAGTTCATTTAACCTTCACTTCCGCCC
Organism: Pharus latifolius; assembly: GCA_019359835.1. Lineage (NCBI taxonomy): Eukaryota > Viridiplantae > Streptophyta > Magnoliopsida > Poales > Poaceae > Pharus > Pharus latifolius. The sequence goes on along the minus strand of CM033324.1, from coordinate 21,425,972 downwards.
ACAACCTATCCCTCTCGTCCGCCGTCACGTCCTTCCAGCTCTGGACGGTGATCTTCACCCTTTCTTTCGCCAACAGCCCAACGTAGGCCGCGTACCTCCCAGCATTCTTTCCAATCGGCCTCCCAAATTGGTTGAACTCACAAGAAAGATCCGTGCGTTTGGCCAAACGCCCCAACGTCGTCGCGCCTCACCCCACCCTCTTGCGCTGGGATGTAACAGCTGCATCTTCAGTAGTTACGATGGGGTTGGCCCTAGTCGAACCACTAGTACCATCCGATGAAGACGACGACATGTCTTCCCCTACAAAACCTTCAACAAACCATATATATGGCAATTAATTCGCCTTGGAGTTCCATAACTCAGCCCAGGACTGGAGACTAACTAGGGCGGCAAAAGGGAAAATAATACAAAAAGAAAGACATGCATAAATTACTTCCTGAACTGTTCAGAAATATTTTCAATCGGTAAACACATGAGCTGCCGATAGACCATAACCTCCACAGAAGACAATTTTTCTATCGGCAAACCCGTGAGATACCGATAGAACATAACAATGTTCTCTACATATGGAATTTTATTGACAAGCCACCATTCACTGTCATCACATAACATTCTCGATGATTTTCTATACTAATATTCATGGGCCAGCATTATTATTTCACACGTAAATATGCACACAAGCATCTAAGTGGCACTGTGCATAATCTTTAGCCTAGCCTGTATGTGAGTCATCAGGACTTCACATCTATTAGGTTGGGAAAAGTCATGTATAGGCATTTGAAACATATACATCGAAGACCCATCCACATTGCCATATATTCATACGAAGTGAGTAAAAATTCCCAACCAAACTAGTACATTGCATGGCTCATGTCCTTCCAGATCCAAATTAAGTTTTACTACTTGTGCAGAAATATTTTCTATCGGTAAACACATGAGCTACCGATAGAATATGTGTAAGAACACCTCCAACATATAATGTGCATTACATGGCAGTTGGATACAATTGATCACACATACAGCAGTATAGATAAGTTAAAATCTCAAAACAGGTTCATTACAGCACTGGAACATATTATGTAAACCCTAATTTAAATCAACATTGCCTGCAGAATGTACATAATCCAACACAATAGGGAACCCTAGTGTAATTGCAAAACTCGAAGAATTAGTACGTGCAAAACACTAGGATCAAATAAGGAAGATGATGGAAATAGAACGACGAATTAGAGTATTTACGGCGGCGATCAGTTCTGGTGATGGAGAGGCGGTGTAGAACGCAGCGGCGGCCGGCGAAGGACGAAAATAAGAACCGATGGCAGTGGCGAACCAGTGTCCAGCCGGCGATCGTCGTGTGGGAGAGAGGAAGTGAGTGGTCACGGCAGAGGTTGTGGTTTTCTTCGCTCTCGAAGAGACGCAGTGCTCTAAGGTGGAACTGTTCGAGTGGAGGGAAACTAAAGGGCCATGTACGAGTAATAAAGTAGTGGAGGAACTTTTCTATCGGTACAACAAAATGATACCGATAGAATTATGTACTTTTCTATCGGTACAACAAAATAGTACCGATAGAAAATGTAAATTTCCCGGAAAAATATTTGAAGTAGTGGATGCCTTTTTCTATCGGTATAAACAATAAAATCCCGTGAGACCAATTTTCCCCAGAAAAATTTTTTAATTAAGTGCTTGAGATTATAGTATTGGGTGCCCTTTTTCTATCGGTAAAAACAACAAAATACCGTCAGAGTAATGAAAAGGTACACACAATTTAACATCAAACAGACCGTGGTTGAAAGCTGCAGGATGATAAAGAAAGAGGGAAGATAGCCGGAAAATTGGAAAATCGACATAAAAAGAAATTGTTCATTCATTGTTGTTTTATCACTTACAAAAAAAAATAAAACCCAAAATGCTAGGTCAAGGGGTGGTCTTAGTCCTGGCTGCATGTAGAATAGAGTCAGTTAGACTTGCAGCCAGGACGCAAGACTCCTCTAGCGACAAGTTGTCCCTAGGATCAACTACTACCGCGTCGAGAAGGCCTGCGACCTCCCTCAGCTTCGCTATGGTATCCTTCATAGTCAAACCGCAGCCAGCGATGGTCATATCCGCGGCTTTCTTCTCCTCGCGAAGACGCCTCATCCTCGCCCTAGCATTGTCACAATCCGTCTTCATGCTCTTAATGCGCTGGAAGAGATCGTCAAGGTCAAGCCGTAGCTGAGTGTGCTTGTCTGTAAGGAGCTTGTGCTCCTCCTGGAGGGCCCTCAGGTCGGCCTTCACTTTGGCAGTGTCTTCCACGGCTACCATTCCCTGTGCAAATCAACAGGTCAAGAATGAACTGAACATGGATTAACAATACAGGGGTAAACCGAGGAGATTTAGAGTTCTTACCGGGGAGGGCGTGGCTGACGATCCCATGGAGGTTGCCATTGTGAAAGAGAAGATGAGGAGTCGAACCGTTAGAGAATTAGAAAAACAACAAAATACCGCGACGCATGGCGAGGTACTTATAGAGTTTCCAAGGCGACGCATGGCGACACGGTTGAGAATTCAAAGCGACAGAGTATTCTTCTATTGGTAAAAACAGGAAAAAACCGTCAGACAACAAATACCGTGAGACTAACGAATTTATTCTAACAGTAAAATAGAAAAATACCGATAGAAAACATTTTGAAGTGCCTGAGAGAAGTGCCTGAGACATGAAAGTAGCGGATGTCCTTTTCTATCGGTATAAATAACAAAATACCGTCAGAAAAAAGGGATTTTTGCAGAACTTAATTTGAAGAAGCAAGAGGCTGCGATGAGATTTTTGCAAGTGCTATTTGAAGGGAAGAATTAAGTATTTACAGGATAAAGGTACTGTACATGTTAGAACTCATGCTGTGGAGTAAAATTGAGATGTATTAATGCTGTGAACTAGCTTATCATTAAGTTCTAAAGAAAAATGTACTGCCTGATGTATTAATGATAAGTTCCTCACCTTGCTGCAGAACTTGTGGGCTGTTTGCTTGGCATTTATCCCTGAAATAGAAATTAATCATCAATGGTTCTCAACCCATAATCCTTCTTCGTGGTCAACCCAAAATGGAGGTATTTCATCGAATTGGTTATACTCCTCTTCGTCGACAACATCTTCGACCCCAACAATACGTCTCTTGCTGTGGAGGACAACATGCAAGTTTGGATTGGCCGGGTCAACGATGTAGAATACCTGTGTGGCTTGCTTTGCAAGTATGAATGGATCATCTTGGTGTCCGACTCTACCAAGATCGACGAGAGTAAACCCATAACTGTCAACTTGAACACCTCGAGGGATTTTGACCCATTGGCATCCTCGGAATCTTAAGTAATCCGTAATCGAGCTCCCATATTTCATCAATAGCACCATAATATGAGTTCAGCGCCCTTACTGACCTGGCATCCTCGGAAATAGCAAACAGTGTCACTCCGCTACATTGCGTGCTACTCTTGGCGTCTTGAGCTCTTGTGTAAAATGAATACCCATTGATGTCGTACCCCTGCCAAGTCCACAAAACTTAATTTCTCTAATAAGGTGAACAATCAGATGGACCATAACATCAAAAAAGGATGGAGGGAAATACATCTCGAGCTGACAAAGAGTTGTAACCACGTCGCGTTGCAAAGCGTCCAGTCCATCGGGATCAATTACCTACGAGGACACAGTTGCGCCAAATATTCATATCAGAAAAATCTTCTAATTAAGCTCCACAAATGGAGGTAATGAACTTATAGTACGAGTGCATGTAGTTACCTTGCAAGATATTGCGTTAAAGAAATAACATAGGTTTGTGATTGTCTCTCTGACTTTAACTGGGAGAATGCCTCTGATAGCAATGGGAAGCATCTGTGACATCAAGACATGACAGTCGTGGGACTTCATGCCAACCAGTCTTAGGTCCTTCATAGACACAAGTTTTTTCATGTTCGCGGAGTACCCACATGGAACTTTAACACCGTGCAGGCACCGACAGAGTTCTATTTTTTCACTCTTGGACAACGTATAGCAGGCCGGGGGGAGGTATGTACGCTTTCCATTCTCTAAAGGTGCAAGCTCAGTCCTTATCCCCATTTCCACCATGTCACGACGAGCTTTCACACCATCCTTTGTCTTTCCCGGAATGTTCAACAACAAACCAATCAAACTATCACAGACATTTTTCTCTACATGCATGACGTCAATGCAATGTCGAACTTGTAAGTGCTCCCAGTACGGTAGATCCCAGAGAATCGATCTCTTCTTCCAAACATTTTTTTCTCGAGGTTTAGAATGCTTACCGAACTCAACTTTGATGTCGTTCACGCGCAAGTAAATCTCCTTACTGGTCAGAAACACTGGAGCTGATCCCTTCTCAGGCTTCCCGTTAAATGATTTCCTCTTCTTACGGTACGTGTGATGCACCGGAAGAAACCTGCGGTGACCCATGTACACTGTTTTCCGGCAGTTTCGCAGCCACATGCTCTCAGTTTCATCTAGGCAAATAGGGCAAGCCTTGGCTCCTTTCGTACTATACCCCGACAAATTGCCGTAGGCCGGAAAATCATTTATGGTGCAAAATATCAGGGCCCGCAAGATGAAATTCTCTTTCTTGTATGCATCCCACACCTGCACACCCTCGCTCCACAATTTCTGTAAGTCCTCGATTAAAGGCTCTAGAAACACGTCAATATCATTTCCGGGTTGTCTGGGTCCTGAGATTAGTAACGCCATCATGATGTACTTGCGCTTCATGCATAACCAAGGAGGAAGATTGTAGATGCATAAAAGAACCGGCCAAGTGCTGTGCCGGCTGCATTACCATGTGGGTTCATACCATCTGTACTCAGCCCGAACCTTACATTCCTAAGTTCACCGTCGAACTCAGCAAATGTTCTGTTGATGTTTCTCCATTGAATAGAATCAGCTGGGTGTCTCAGTTTTTCGTCTTGTTTCCGGGCTTCAGCATGCCAACGCAAGTGCTTCGCGACTTTCGGATTTGCAAACAGCCGCTTCAATCTAGGTATCACAGGCAAGTACCACACAGTTTTTGCCGGGGGTCCTTTCCTTACCTCGTGACGTTCACTGTCAATCCGGTCCCTACGCGTATACCTCGATGCGCCGCATCTTGGACAAACATGCAAACTGGAGTACTCATTACGGTACAACACACAATCATTTGGGCATGCGTGTATTCTTTCGATTTCCAATCCCAACGGACACAACAGTTTTTTGGCTTGGTAAGTAGATCTTGGCAACTCATTTCCCTCTGGAAGCATGTCCGCTAGAAGATCTAATAGTGCCGTGAAACTCTTATCACTCCAACCGTTTCCTGCCTTCAAGTTATATAATCTCAGCACAGAAGACAGTTTTGTAAATGTTGCACATCCAGGGAACAGAGGCTTCTCAGAGTCAGCAATCAGTTTCTCAAATTCACAGAAGTCGTTTTCGTTGTAATCTTCCTCTACATCACGTAACATCTCATCTAGATTGTCATCATCATCATCTACGTGCACATCGGAATGAACATTACCAAAATTGGGATGATCATCGATATTATTGCAATCCACATCCGAGTCGCGCTGATTGGTAGTAGTGGTGCTTGTTTCCTCAAGATCTTCGCCATGCCATATCCAACAGGTGTATCGCGCGTTAAAACCATGACGAATCAAATGACTCTTAATTTGATCAGAGTTGCTAAACCTCTTCAAGTTCATACAATCTGTACAAGGACAGAGCATATTTTTCTCTCCCTTCCTCTCCTTTTGTTGCTCAGCAAATTTAATAAACTCATTCACACCATCCAAATATTCAAGAGTAGTACGTTTTATTCCATACATCCAATATTTCCTGTCCATCTACAATTAACAAAATTTAACGAGTAAGCCATGCATGAAACCTGCCCGATTAAGTTATGTATATGTACATGTACAGCCTCTTACAACAGATAAATGTGTTGAACCCTAGCCTGACGAAATTAACACTAATTAACCTAGCTAACTACACAATATGTCGTGGTATTGCGAATACCCCGGCAGGTTTTGAGAGTGATCCTAGCGAAGATTACGCGGCGCGGGTTGACCGGATGACCGGTCCTCCCCCGCCGGACAAGCACAAATAATGACACATAGGTTTATACAGGTTCGGGTCCCGGTGGGGGCCCTAGTCCTGTCGTCGCGCTCCCGACCGGAGTCGGCTGGGGAGGCTCTCTCCTGGGGAGAGGCTTCCGGAGCACGCCTGTGAGTTTAGCTATTCCAATAAATGCACCGATCCCTTACAATAGAGGGGTACAAGGGCTATTTATAGCCCCAAAAAGCAGCAAAAAACCTAAACTACCCCGGAAGCCACCGTCGGATTGAAGGGTAGGACCGTCCTTCTCCCGGTCAAATGCCTTGGATGCTTGACAGGTGGTCGCTAGTTCCCGAGGCACTCCTCGCGTGACCTGCACGTGATAAACAGTTCGAGACTTTACCTTTAGGAGGGCGATGAGGCCCGGGACGGCGCCGGAGGCCAGGTCCCGGGAGCCAAAAGGCGGCGCCCGGGGAGGCCCCGGAGGCCCCGTCCCCGGGCAAATGGCAGCGCCCGGGAGGGCACCGGAGGCCGCATCCCGGGAGCCAAAAGGCGGCGCCCGGGGAGGCCCCGGAGGCCACGTCCCCGGGCAAATGGCGGTGCCCGGGAGGGCACCGGAGGCCGCGTCCCAGGAGCCAAAAGGCGGTGCCCGGGGAGGTCCCGGAGGCCACGTCCCCGGGCAAATGGCGGCGCCCGGGAGGGCACCGGAGGCCGCGTCCCAGGAGCCAAAAGGCGGCGCCCGGGGAGGCCCCGGAGGCCACGTCCCCGGGCAAATGGCGGCGCTCGGGAGGGCACCGGAGGCCGCGTCCCGGGAGCCAAAAGGCGGTGCCCGGGGAGGTCCCGGAGGCCACGTCCCCGGGCAAATGGCGGCGCCCGGGAGGGCACCGGAGGCCGTGTCCCGGGAGCCAAAAGGCGGCGCCCGGGGAGGCCCCGGAGGCCACGCACCCGGGCAAATGGCGGCGCCCGGGAGGGCACCGGAGGCCGCGTCCCGGGAGCCAAAAGGCGGCGCCCGGGGGGGCCTCGGAGGCCCCGTCCCTGGGCAAATGGCGGCGCCCGGGAGGGCACCGGAGGCCGCGTCCCGGGAGCCAAAAGGCGGCGCCCGGGGAGGGGCCGGAGGCCAGGTCCCCGGGCAATCGTGACACATCTTACCTGGACTTAGTTCCGCGGAGACTTCCCCCGACAGCAGCCCCCCATGCCCGCCGGGGACGATGCTCGAGTCCCCGATGGGTATGGTTCAGGTCACCGGGAAGATCTCCGGGCCAAGCCACCGGAGCCACGACGCTTCAGTTTCCGTGCCCCACGCTTAAAGCCGCGCCGTTTCACCATAAATGCGCGCGTGGTTTGAACCGGCGCCTCGATTCACGTGCCCGTCCCTTCGTTTCCCGCGCACGATTTGAACTTCTACGGTCCAGATTGATCCGCGGGTGCCACGTGGCGTGCATCTAGACCACGGCCCGCCCCTATAAATAGGACCTTGGGGGGCCCGGAAGCTCATTCCAAATTCTCAGCCCCAACGATTTTTGCTCTCCCGGTAGCCCTCTCCCAGTAGCTTTCGCCGGTAGCTTTTTCCGGTAGCCTCCTGCAAAGTTAGCCACCAAAAAGAAAACTGACCTCATGGCACCCAAGGGTCGAGCGAAGACCACGGAGGTGCCCCCGGAGGAAATCCCCTCGGATTTCCTCTGGGCGTCTGAGTTCACGGCCGAGGACGCCGAGTCCTTGGCCGAAAGGGGCATCGTTGCGGCCGGGGACATCCGAGTCCCCGTGAAGAAGGACGGAGCCCCCCGCCCCAGGCCCGGAGAGATCGTGGCCTTCCTCGAGGCGGGGCTCCGGCTCCCGGTGCATCCCATGCTCCGGGAGTTTCTCAAGGAGTACGGGGTGGCTCTCAACCACCTCACCCCGAACGCACTTGTCCGGATGGGCCTCTTCATTTGGCTCTTCGAGACAGCGACCGGGCGGGAGCCCGACCTTCGCGCCTTCCGGTACTTCTACGAACCGGCGGCGCGGACCTCCCACCTGGTGAAGGGGGGCCCCAAGTCCCCCTTCGGTTCGGTGATGGTCCAGATGTTGCCGGCCCGGGTAATCGACTACCCGGCGGCGGCCTCCCGGGACCACTGGGGGGATTGGGTCCGGAGGTGGTTCTACCTCCGGGTCCGAGACGACGCGGTGGTGTACGCCCCGGAGGCCCCCACCTACAGCCGGTCGTCCGCACCAAAGCTGCCGGTGTGGACGGACGAGGAGTACGAGCTCCTCGGCAAGGTGATCCTCTCCAAGAAGACCCGCTCGATGCGGGACGCGGCTGAGGAGATGGCTCTCCTCCGGATCTCCCCCTTCACCGGCGGGAAGAGGGGGATCGGCATGGGCCCCGAGCAGCGGCCCCCGGTGAAGCCGGTGACGCGACGTAAGCTCCGGGAACCCGCTGCATTGTACTTACAAAATTTTTAAGAAATTGACTAACTCTTTACCTCTTGTAGTCCGGCCGTACCCGGCGGCGCGGGAGAAGGTGGAGAACCTCTTGGGGAGGTACTTCGCCGATGAGCACGAGCGCGTCGTGCGCGCCGTGGGCGAGGGCCCCCCCAAGAACTTGGTAGCGGCGGCCTTCGGGCTAAAGCTGCCGGAGAGGAAGCCTCTCCCCACCCCCGGGTCGCACAAACGAGGGAAGGAGGTGGCCGGGGGCTCGAAGCCCAAGAAGGCCCGGGTTCAAAAGACCCCGGCCCATCGACGGCGCCGGCGGCGACACCGGCGAAGCCCCGGGACGAGACCCCCGGGGGCGAGCGTGCCCGGGCACCATCCCGGAAGGAAGCAACACCTCCTCCCCCGAAGGGCCCCATCGAGGCGCGGGGGAAGGAGGCGACCGCGCGCGGGGCGGCGTCCGACTCACCGAACTACGCCCCGTCGCCGCTCACGGTGGAGCTCCTCCCGCCCCTTCCGGCCTCTTTGGAGCCGGACAGGCTGGAGGTGAGATTCGCGGGGGCCTCGCCCCCGCGGGTCTGGCCGGTGGACGAGGGGGGGAGCCCCTCGGTCTACGAGGTTCCTCCGGAGGAGGGGGCCCCGAGGACCTTCCGGCCCGGGGCAGGGAAGGGCTTGATGGTTCCCCCCTGGGCGGAGGCTCCCGCCGAGAGCTCCTCGGCCACGTCTTCGGGGGGCACTACCTCGTCGTCGAAGACGCCGGCCGCGCCGGCGGCTCTGGGCGGGAGACGCCTTTGCTCCCCGCTGGGGAGGTCGCCCGCTACTCGGAGGGCCTGCACACCCGGAAGGTGCAGGCCTTCATCGCGGGAGGGACGCTCCATGAGCGTTTCGAGGGGCTTCAGTCCCTCAGGGCCCAGGTAACCCGTCGATAACGCCTTCGCTCATCCCCTGCACTTTGAAATTTTTCTAACTCTTATGTATTTTGTAGGTGGCAGCTGTTACCTGGGGCCTTGAGCAGCGGGTCACCCGGTTGCTTAAGGAGGCAGAGGGCCGGGCCGCAGCCTCCGTAGGGCAGCGCGAGGAGGCCCTCCGGGAACGCGACGAGGTGCTCGCGGAATTGACCCGGGTCCGGGCCCAGGTTCATATTTCCGAGGCCATAAACCCCCGCCTCCGGGAGGAGGCCAAGGCGAGGGAGGAGGCGCTTCGTGAGCTCGAGAGCTCAAGCGTCCGGGCGGTGGTGGACGCGGGCCGCTCCGTCCGAACGGCCCTCGAGAGCCTTGGCGTAAGCCTCGGCTCCGGGAGCAGGGAGGTGCCGCCGGCGACCCTCGAGGAGGCTGTGCGTTTCCTTAACGCACAGGTCTCCGCCATCCCGGAGGCTGCCGATGTTCGGGCGCGGGGTCGGGTGATCCCTGTCGTCGCGGCCGCTGCGGGGCTCGTCGAGTTCCGGGGGGTCGGCGCCCGGGCGATCGGGGGCCGCATCCCCCGAAGTTTCCCGGACTCCTTCGAGCCTTCGCGCCGGGAGGTCGAGCAGCTCGCCGGAGGGTTCTATGACCGGATCATCCGGGCGTGGTTCCCGGCTCCGGCGCCTCCGGCGGGAGACGCCCCAGCCCCGGCCTCGGAGGAAGCCCCTCTGGGGGAGGACGCCAATGAACATGTATGAGCCTCTGCCCGGGTCTTAGCTAGGGCCCTTTTTTGTTTTAGGACTTTTTGATTCCGGTAGCTTCTTAGAAGAAGCCCCGGGCACTTGTACATAAACATTTTGAATGCAATGAAGTTAGAATTTTTTCTAAGTCTTTGAATTGAAATTGTTACCCGGGTTCCTGGGAGGTTACTCCCGGGCGAAGGTCCGGGAGGGGCTCCCCGGTGGACGCCCAAGCGGCTTTGATTTTGCTAAGCCTTCTCTCCGGGAATCGCGACGAGGATAGTGCCCGGGAGCCGATCCGGTTGAGGTGGCGTCCGGAGTGGCACTTGGACAACTTCGATAATCATCGTGCCGAATTGTCCCCTCCGCGACCGGGGCTCTGGATGATCCCTCCCCTTCGGATACTTCCACCGGCGGGATACGAGTTTTGGCCTGAAGATGTGCTCCGGGACGCTCGGCGCCGCGTACGGGCGTTGTACCGGGACTTGACCCGGGAGCTAGCGGAGAGCCTCTGGGAGTATTAGGCGTAGGAGTCTTAGGGCGTAGAGAATCCCCCAGGTTAGAACCCGGGTTGTATCGTTTCCGAAGCCCACCGGAGGGGGAAGATGTCCTCCGGGTTTGAGAATTAATAAAGCTGTTGTCGTTTTATTGCCTCTTTATTTTCTTCTTCTTGGATGGTCTGGACGACTCATCTTAACAAGGATGAGCTAAGTTTCCTCGTGGGCGGTGCGGTCGACACCCGGGGGTTCCTTATCCCCCCCGCCCACAGCGGGTCGGAGGATAGCTCCGCGCGCTGTGGGGGTAACAAGGCCCCCGGGATAGAAGTCACCTGTAGGATAGGAAATTTTCTAAGTTAGAAAACTTTAAAACGATGTTTTCAAGGAGAAGACCTTCCGGGAGACAATCGTCCGGTCGCCGTGAAAACGGGGAGCCGGGAATAACGTCGACTCCCGGAGGAGGAAGATAGATCCAATCAGGCCGCAAGGGGCCGATCTTCCGGTCGCCGTGAAAACGGGGAGCCGGGAATAACGTCGACTCCCGGAGGAGGAAGTGCTCGAATACGGGGCTTGAGTGTTTGGGTAGGGGACTAGTCTCCCAAAGTGACTTGTTACCACGGCCACTGTGACCGGGTTGCCGCTTACACCCTCAGTCCACGAGGGCTGATCGTAAGCCGCCCTACGGGAGTGCAGGCTCCCGTTGTAGGGACTTGTTGGGGCTGGCCCACTTCCTCGCGGGGAGGGCATCCTCGCAGGGAGGGCATCCTCGCGGGGAGGGCATCCTCGTGGGGAGGGCATCGCCGCTAGGGGCGGCAATGAGAGAGACCTGCAATGAGACAGTTTGAAAAGCAAGACCTATGTATTGCTAATAAAATGAAGTACACGGCCTCCCCCTGCGAAGCCGCGAAAGGGGAGGAAAATACAGCGTCCCTCCTCCCCCTCCGGTGTGAACGCTCCGGGGGAGGGGACAGGCCCGTAAGGCTAAACATAGAACTTGCGAAGTAAGCGCAAGTTCCACGTGTGCTTCAGCTCCTGATCTTGGAGGTTGGAGAGCTTGTAGGCCCCCGAGCCCAGGACCGCGGAGATCCTATAGGGGCCCTCCCACTTGGCGGAGAGCTTACCCTGGGCCTGGGGGTCCGTCACGCGCTTGAGGACAAGGTCCCCAAGGCGGAAAGCTCTCTCGCGCACGCGCTGATTGTACGCGCGCGCTATTTCTTGCTCGTAGATGGCGTGGCGGAGGAGCGCTCGGTCGCGTTCCTCCTCCATGAGGTCGATCTCCAGACGCTGGTTGGCCTCGTTGGCCTGGTACGCTGAGGGCGTAGCTCCCTCCAGGAGTTCAACCCGCAGTGACCGGAAGCCAATCTCCGGGGGGAGGACTGCCTCCACCCCGTAGACCAGGGAGAAGGGAGTACGCCCCGTCGCCCGGGACGGGGTCGTGCGCATGGAGCAGAGGATGCTAGGGAGCTCCTCCGCCCATGCACCCCGCTTAGAAGCGGTTTGCTCGAGTCTCCGGCGCAATCCCTGTAGGATCACGCCGTTGACCCTCTCGACAGCCCCATTGCTCCGGGGATGGGCTACAGAGGCGAAGTGGATGACGAGCCCCAGGCCTTCACAGAATTCCCAAAAATAAGCCGAGTCGAATTGGGTCCCGTTGTCCACGGTGATTTCCCGGGGGACACCAAAACGACATACGACGCTTTTCCAGAAAAACCGCTGAACGGCCCGGGACGTGATGCTGGCCAAAGGCTCCGCCTCAACCCACTTTGTAAAATAGTCGACTGCGACTATCGCATACCTGTATCCCCCGGGCGCTGGGGGGAAAGGCCCTAAGAGGTCCATCCCCCAGCGCACAAAGGGCCAAGTGATGCGGATCGTCTGCAGCGCTATAGGGGGGAGGTTCGAGCCCTTGGCCATCTTCTGGCATGCCTCGCATGCGGATACGAGGTCTCGCGCATCGCGCATGACCGTGGGCCAGTAGAAGCCCTACCGGAGGGCCTTGGCTGCGATGGCACGCGGGGCTAGGTGAGAACCGCAGCTCCCCACGTGGATGTCTTCGAGAAGTTGAAGTCCCTCCGGCCGGGGGAGGCAGCGCAGGAGGGCGGAGGCCCCCCGCTTGTAGAGCCTCCCCTCCAGCAGGAGATATGCCCGGGCTTTAGCCCGGAGGCGTTTAGCCTCGGTCTCACTAGGAGGGTACCCCTCCCCCCTGATGAAGGAGATGAGGGGGTCCATCCAAGACGGAGTCCGGGTGATCTCGGCGACCTCCGGGACATGAGGCTCGTCGCCCGTGTCCGGGGAGGCCAGCGAGGGCCTCGTGATGATCTCCAGGAAAGCCCCCTTGGGGAGCGATTCCCGAGCGCTGGCCGCCCGGGCCAAGGCGTCGGCCCGGTCATTGTCCCTACGTGGGATATGCCGGGCCTCGAGGCCGTCGAAATGCCTCTCCATCTTTCGCACTTCCTGCAAATAAAGACTTAAGTTTGCGTCATGGCACAGGTAAGACCTGTCCATTTGGCAAACTACGAGCTGAGAATCTCCCTTGACTAGGAGGCGCCGGATCCCCAGGGAGCGCGTGAGGCGCATCCCGAGGAGCAAAGCCTCGTATTCGGTGACATTGTTGGTTGCGGGGAACTCGAGCCGCGCGGCGTACTCGAGATCCTTCCCCTCGGGGCTCCGGAGGACTACTCCCGCGCCAGCCCCGGCGAGACACAGCGACCCATCGAACATAAGGGTCCAATGATCACTGCGTCGGGGCGGCACAGGGAGATCTTCGTCCCCGGACCCAGAGGCGGGAGTCCACTCTGCGACGAAGTCGGTGAGAACCTGCGACTTGATGGCGGAGCGGCCGATAAGGGACAGGGTGAAGGGGGCGAGCTCAGCCCCCCACTTCCCGATCCGGTCGGTGGCTTCTTTGTTCCGCAGTACCCACCCGAGGGGGAGGGACGACGGGACGGTGATGGGGTGCCCCAGGAAGTAATGCCGAAGCTTCCGGGACGCCATGAGGAGGGCGTAGCAGATTTTCTCCATTTCCATGTACCGAGTTTTGGCCCCTTGGAGGGCCTCACTCACGTAGTACACCGGACGCTGCTGCCCCCCTTGCTCCTTCACCAAGACCGCGCTGACGGCGACAGGGGTCGCGGTGAGGTAGAGGAGTAAGGGCTCTTCCGGGGACGGACTCACGAGCATTGGAGGGCCCGTGAGGTACTTTTTGAGGCCGTCGAACGCCTCCTGGGCCTCGGGGTCCAGCGGAACCCCTCGAGCCCTCGGAGGATCCTGAAGAACTGGAGGCTCCGCTCCCCCGACCGGGAGACAAAGCGGCTGATGGCGGCTAGGCGGCCGGAGAGCCGCTGGACATCCTTGACGGAGCACGGCGGGGGCATGTCTAGGAATGCCCGGATCTTCTCGGGGTTTGCCTCAATGCCCCGCTGGGACACGAGGAAACCTAGGAGCTTCCCCCCGCGCACCCCGAAGGCGCACTTCTCCGGGTTCAGCTTGTGCCCGAATGCGCGGAGGTTCCAGAAGGTTTTAGCCAGGTCGTCGATGTGGGAGGCTGCGCGGGGACTCTTGACAACCGCGTCGTCTACGTAGACTTCAACGTTGCGGCCGACTTGCTCTTTGAAAACCAGTGTCATGAGGTGTTGGAAGGTCGCCCCCGCGTTCTTGAGCCCGAAGGGCATATGGACGTAGCAGAAGGTTCCGAGGGGAGTAATAAAACTTGTCTTTTCCTCGTCCCCTTCCGCCATCCGGACTTGATGGTAGCCCGAGTAGGCGTCTAGGAAGCTCATGAGCTCGCACCCCGTAGTGGAGTCGACGAGCTGATCAATCCGCGGGAGCGGGAAGTTGTCTTTGGGGCAGGCGCGGTTAAGGTCGGTGAAGTCCACGCACATCCGCCACCTGCCGGTTGATTTCTTGACGAGGACGGGGTTCGCGAGCCATTCGGGGTGCAGGACCTCCCGAATGAACCCCGCCTCTCGGAGCCGGGTGATCTCCGCCTTGATTGCCTCTTGGCGCTCGAGGGAGAGTTTCCGCAGCTTCTGTTTGACCGAGGGGTGACCGGGGGCCACTGCAAGCTTGTGCTCAATGACCCCCCGGGCGATGCCCCGCATGTCTGACGGCTTCCACGCAAAAACATCGGAGTTTTCGCTCAGAAAAGCCGCAAGTTGCGCTGTGTGCTCCTCGGGGAGCTCCGCCCCGATCCGGACGGTTTTGTCTTCGTTGCCCGGGGACAGCAGGACCTTCCGGAGGCCCCCTTCCGGACGCGGCTTGAGGAGGGGCCTCCCTGGCAGTGGCACAGCAGCATCTAGTTCCGGGGGAGAAGCCTCCCCCCCGGGCGTCTTTTGAGGTTGACGCTTCCGATCGTGGCCGCAGCGCGCTCGTATAGAGCACGGGCCATGTCTTGGTCTCCCCGGATGTTGATCACACCATGCGGCCCGGGGATCTTCATGCAGAGATAATTTTGATGCGTGGCAGCCCCAAGCCGGTTGATTGTCGTCCTCCCCATAATCGCGTTGTAGGAGGAGGGGAGGTCTACTACGTCGAAGCGGACCAGCTCGGTCCGGTAGTTCTCCGGGGTGCCGAAGGTCATTGGAAGATCTACCTTGCCCACGGGGTGGATCGCCTTCCCCGGGACAAAACCTTGCAGGGGCCCGGCAGCGGGCTGCAGGAGCTTCTCGTCCACCTGCATTTCTTTGAAGGCCTTCTGGAATAAGACATCGGCGGAGCTCCCGCCGTCCACCAGGATCCGGGCTAGATGGTAGTTGTAGATAGTCGCGGAGACAATGAGCGCGTCGTCGTGGGGGAAGCGAACCCCCCGCGCGTCTTCTGCCGTGAAGGTGAGGGGGACGTCCGACCACTTCGGTGGCGGGGACGCGTGTAGCACCCCCACAACCTTGACCTCGCTCGCGTACTCCTTACGCTGGCGCTTAGAGTCCTGCCCAGAGGCAGATCCTCCCACGATGACGTTGATGTGCCGCTGCGAAGTTTGAAAGGGGAGAGCTTCTGAAGGCTCCCCCTCTTGCGTCTGCTGGCCCCCCGTGGGAGCGGGAAGAGCCGGAACAGCTGGCCGAGGGAGCAAGGAGGCCGGAGTCCCCCCCTGCCCGCGCTGGTCGAGGAAGTCCGCGAAGTGCTGCAGCAACTGGCTACAATCTCGGGTAGCGTGGGTATTGGACCTATGGAGGCTGCACCACGGTCCTTCCCGCCTTCTCCCAGCGGGGCCTTCCCAGCCGCGCGAAGACTGTCCTCCCCCATGGCCCTTCGGTTTGGGGAAGGGGCGGTTGGCCCTCGGGGGGTCGCGCGAGCCGCCTCCGCCCTCGAGGACAAAGGTGTCCCGAGGCTGTGGCTCGCTACGCCCCCCCTGCCTGGAGCGTTTGGGGGGATCCCTGGCCCCCCGGTCGACAGGGGTGGGAGCCCCCTGGGTCTTCTTCCAGATATCGTCTTCCTCCGCCCGAGCGTACTTTTCGAGCACGTTGAAGAGCTCGTCGGTGGAAGAGGGGCAACTCCGGGAGAGCCTTCGGTGGAGCTCCCCCGGGAGCATGCCGCTTTTGCAGGCTTCGATGACCGTAGAGTCGGGGACGTGGGCCACTTTGCTCTTCACCTGAGCAAAGCGCTTGAAGAAGCTTCTGATGGTTTCCCCAGTCCTCTGCCGGACAGTGTATAGCTGCAAGGAGTCTAGGGGACGCACATAGTTCCCTTGGAAGTTGGCACAGAACTCCTGCTTGAGCTGCGAGAAAGAGCTGATGGAGCCGGCCTTCAGGTTGTAGAACTAGGAGCGGGCAATGCCGGAGAGGTAGAGGGGGAAGACGTTGCACTGCACTGTCTCGTCCCCCCCGGCCGCGGAGATGGCAGTGGAGTAGACCTGCACGAACTCGTAAGGGTCCGCCTCGCCGTTATAGTGTTCGATGTGTGGCGGGCGGTAGGGCCGCGGCCACCGGATGCTGCGAAGTCTTCGGCACAGGGGCTGGTTGGCCCCCTGCACTTCCCGGGGAGAGCCCCGGTCGCTGTCTTCTTTCACGGGACCTTCGTTGTCCGAGTCTGGAAGCGGTCCGAGAGGTCCGCCAGAATGGCGGTGGCGACGCTTTTCCTCCGGGCAGGGACTGAGTTCCCGGACGTCCGGGCTCTCCGCCGGAGAGGTTGGCTCTTCAGCGGATCTCTTCCCCCGGCCGGTGCGAGAGCGAGGCTCCCCGCGCCCACGGCCGGGGGGAAGTTCTTCCCCTCGCTTTGGTGAACGCATTCGCTCGACCTCCGCCGGGACGAAACGGACCTGTCCCGCCGAGGGAGGGAGCTCGTGCGCTGTAGCTTCCGGAGCCGATTGGGGCGAGCCCCCTGCGACGACCCCCGGGACCAGAAAGGGGGAAGCCCCTGTGTCATCTGGAACCGGGGAGGGGGCGCCCGCGGCGACGCCTGGAATCGAAGTGGAGGGGGCCCCAGTGGCCACGACCGGAACCGGGAAGGGGGCAGGCCCTGTAACACCCGGAACCGGCGAGGGGGGAGCCCCCGTGGCGGCGTCCGGAACCGGGGAGCCCATGCGGGGGGAAGTCCGCCGCAGCACAGGGGCTGCTCTGTCAACTGCCCCTGGTGCGGTAGACGCGACGCGGGGGGCGGGACTGGCTCTCGGCGCAGGGTAAACCCCCGGCAAGAAGTGGGCTCCCGGCCCCGGGAACAGGCCGGGGACGGGGTACCCCCCTGGTGCCACGAAGGGCCCCGGCATGAAGTAACCTCCCGGTACTGGGACGGGCCCGGGTGCCAGGAAGGGTCCGGACGTATATCCCGCAGGGGGAGGGAACCCCCCGGCAGGATCATACGGGGCGGACAACCCCCCCGGGGTCGGAGGGGCCGCCGGGTAACCCATAAACGGGGGCATGTTCCCCGGATATGGGTGTGACGCGAATGTGGGGCTGGCCTTCCACGAGAGCTCGTCCATAGAGCGCTGAGCGCGGAGCTGGCCTTCCACGAGAGCTTCGAGCAGGGCGTCCCGGGGAACTGGGGGAGCCTTCGGGGGGACGGTTGTCCCGGCCGAGGTCCCCGCGGTCACCGGGAACGACCTGGAGGTGGAAGTACCTAAGTTAAGAGGAAAGGAGGGAGGCGGTACCTGGGCCAGGTCGCCTCCGGAAGGGACCGCCGGGACAGCAGTGTCCCGGGCGGACGGCGCCGGGTCTCCGAGACCCGGATCACCGGGAAGGGTGCGAGCCCTTGTTCTTGGGGGAGCCATGGCGTCTTGTCACGAGTCCCCACGGACGGCGCCAACTGTCGTGGTATTGCGAATACCCCGGCAGGTTTTGAGAGTGATCCTAGCAAAGATTACGCGGCGCGGGTTGACCGGATGACCGGTCCGCCCCCGCCGGACAAGCACAAAGAATGACACACAGGTTTATACAGGTTCGGGTCCCGGTGGGGGCCCTAGTCCTGTCAACGCGCTCCCGACCGGAGTTGGCTCGGGAGGCTCTCTCCGGGGGAGAGGCTTCCGGAGCACGCCTGTGAGTTTAGCTATTCCAATAAATGAACCGATCCCTTACAACAGAGGGGTACAAGGGCTATTTATAGCCCCAAAAAGCAGCAAAAAACCTAAACTACCCCGGAAGCAGGACCGTCCTTCTCCCGGTCAAATACCTTGGATGCTTGACAGGTGGTCGCTAGTTCCCGAGGCACTCCTCGCGTGACCTGCACGTGATAAACAGTTCGAGACTTTACCTTTAGGAGGGCGATGAGGCCCGGGACGGCGCCGGAGGCCAGGTCCCGAGAGCCAAAAGGCGGCGCCCGGGGAGGCCCTGGAGGCTGCGTCCCGGGTGCCAAAAGGCGGCGCCCGGGGAGGGGCCGGAGGCCAGGTCCCCGGGCAATCGTGACACATCTTACCTGGACTTAGTCCCGCGGAGACTTCCCCCGACACAATACAAGCTAGTTAGCTCCTAAAACATGACGCATTTCCAGCTACCAAGCTCCCAAGCTTAGAGCTACAAACTTGGAACTACACAATACAGCTAGCTTGCAAGTAGAGAGGAAGGGAGATCTAGAGGGAGAGAGAGATAAGTGTCGACGATTAAGCGTACCTTAAAGAGAGGGGCGCAATCAACTTCCCTCCAGCCTGCGCTGATCACCCTAGCAGTGTAGCTGCAACTTTCGTCACAAACAGAGGGACACAGAGTGCAACAGAACAAATTAAAGAGCAGCTCAGCAATGGTCGAGTGGTGTTTTCCTTATAATGGACATTTTTCTAACGGTAAATACATGAAATAACCGTTAGACTAACTTAGGTAATTTGCCGCTCACATATTCTATCGGTAAAAACACACACATACCGTTAGAGAATGTGCATTACCGAGCAAGTACAGGACTTCTTCTTTCGGTAAATATGTGTATTGACCGTTAGATCATGCATGACACAGCACGCACATGAGTTTTTCTATCGGTAGATATGTGTATGAACCGTTAGATGATGCATGACACACGAGCAAGAGTTTTTCTATCGGTAAATATGTGTATTTACCGTTAGAATATGCATGACTGAGCAAATATATGTGTTTTCCTATCGGTAAATATGTGTACTTACCGTTAGAGGAGGTACTGGTACCAAACTGGGACAAACATGCACATTCCATTTCTCACATTCAAGGAATCATATCAATGTAACATCAAACAGATCTTACATCAAACAGATCTTACATCAAACGGATCTTAACTAGAAGATAAAGCAATATATTTCAAGAAATGCTAATTTGTGGATTAACTAGGAGACACAAAAATACTTTTCTTAGGTACTTGGGACTTCATCTTGCCAAAGAAATTACACATGCCAGTTGACAAATTCAGGTACAAACATACACATGCCAATTCACCAATACAAATTCAGGTACAAACATACACATGCCAGTTAACAAATTCAAGTGCATGTCTGAAACAGCAGTACAAATACACACCAACCTACCAATACAATTAAATACACAAATACTCCCTGCACATTCAAGTTCATGTCCCAATTAGCAATACATGATACACAAATATACAACAATATACAAATACAACAATTCACACATTCGATGTATATTAGAAAAGCCACGTCTGAAATTAACAACAGATCACGACGAGGACCCAGTGGCCCATACATGCATTTTACATAAAAGGGAACCTTTGCAGGTTGCCACAATGCAACTACCGACTACAAGTTAGAACTGATACATCACAAATCCATTCATCCAAAACAGCAAATGTCTGAACCACATTGGACTTAACCATAGGAGTTCAGTTCGAAGACGCCTGAGGAGCTGGAATTGCCGTCGACATACATTTGTACGTATTGGTGATTTCCTCGGACTCAAACTCGATCAACTCAACTCAACTCAACTCAACTCCATTAACAAAAAGAACCTACCTTCCAAGATGTTGTTCTATGTAGTGATGGTGTAGAATGGCTGTGCAAATAACAACAATTCTTCTTCTCCAAGCAGGTAAGCATCTGGCCACAAGCTGGTGCATGCAAAAAAATGTAAGATGCTTTCTATAGGTCCTGATTTGAGAAACACGCCGGGCTTAAGCATCTTCTCGACCGAGCCAACCAAGATCTCGCCCTTCACGTCCTTCCAGCTCTCGACGGTGATCTTCACCATTTCTTTCGCCAACAAGCCAACGTACGCAGCGTACTGCGATGAAGAACCGTGAAATACGTTGCCCCTCACGAGCATCATCCAAGGACCTGAACAGATCATAATCATATTGAAAAGAAGACACATCAAAATGAAGGATACAAAAAAAGCAGAATTATTGCCATAATCGGATTAGAATAATCTAACAATATTGCAGAAATTTTACGTACCTTCCTTGGGATGCCGACGTCTAGAGGGCGTCGATGGAGGTGCGGAGGTGCAGCGGTCCCCTGTAGAGGTGCGCCGGCCGTCCATGGAGCTTACGGGTTAGGACTACGAGCCCCAGATGAACTATGAGAATGAAAGAGACATACCCGTGTATTTATACAAATATATATTTTCTATCGGTACGAAAACAGAATACCGTTAGTAATAAAAACATCTGTAGAAGGTGAATGGTTCTATCGGCACAATAAATATTACCGATAGGAATTTTTGTACTTACTCTATCGGTGTGTACGTACATTACCGATAGAATATTACTAGTTGTAGAAGGCCAACAGTTCTAAGATATTTTTTGCAATATTCTACCGGTATAAACATTCATTACCGATAGAATAAAACTATTCGAAGACGAACAGTTCTAAGCAATTTTCTATATATTCTAACGGTAAAAGAATCCATTACCGATAGAATAAAAATATTTGTAGAAGGCCAACTATTCTATCGGCGCACTACATATTGCCGATAGGAATTTTTAATATACTCTGTCGGTATATTCATATAGTACCGATAGAATAAGTCTAGTTGTTGAAGTCGACCAGTCCTATCGTCGCACAACATTCTCCCGTCAGTACTTATGCATCTCTTCTAACGGCAAATATGTTCATCACCGCTAGAGTAAATCATACTATTTATTCTATCGGTAAGTTGCGTATAAACCGATAGGAAAAATACACCAGTCGCCCTTTTATGACCGCGAGGCACATTTTCTATCGGTTTTCAACTAAATCGCTAATAACCGATAGAAGATAGGGGTTAGTAGACTGCATTTCTGTACTAGTGCTACCATGTACCCACGATCTCACAACTAACACTTCGAGGCGGTTAAGAGAGATCATGGGCGTGCCTTCAGGAGATGAACCGATGACCTCTTCGGCAAGTATAAGAAGGCCTCAAGGGAAGGATCAAGGGACGGATGATTGATAACAGAGAGAAGACTAGGCTTAGCAAAGATAGGATTAGCTAGCTACATACTTTGTAACAACCTCTCTGTAACTCTTTTTCCCACATAGTCAAATAAACAGGATGTAAGGTCATTACTCTTCTAAGAGGGCTTGAACCTGGATAATTCTTTCCTGTGTCTTTGATTCATAGATACTTTGAACATATTGAGAACTTGTCAGATTGGTCCCTTCTACCTCCCACACTTCCTTGCATAAGATCGACAGAAGTACCCCAAGGTTCTAATCGTCGACAGCTGGCACCCACTGTGGGGCCCTGAAGACATTTTCATCAAGATTCATTATATTCCTGGATCCTCTCCCTTGCCTACACGATTCTGAGAATGAATTTGATCTTGAGGATCACGTAGATGCTATGGATGAAGATAGTGTCCCCATCAACGGTGATGACACTACCCAGCATCATCCTCGATCCCGACCGCGTCTGTTGAACATGGCTCAGAGTAGGAAGTTCACTTGCCCTCGATAGAGGACGAGTATGTGCCGTAACCCGTTGCCCTAGACAATGTGGAAGAAGATGATCCCGACATTCGTCTCGAGAACTTCTCCCCACACAATTTGAAGTCTCTCTTTGATTTCGAGTCAGACTTGTCGACGATTTGGACTTGGGGTCCTCAGTCGATCTTACGCAAATTTGTGAGTTGTAGGACCTTTCAGGGTGCTCCTCCAGGAAGGTAGGATGAGTAATATCTGTAGGGGCACGAGATAATTTATATAGGTTTGGGCCCTCGATGGTGGGAGTAATAGCCCCACGTCTTGTTGTGATTTCACTATATGAGAAAAGATGTTTACAAGAGGGAGGAACAGATGATCACAGGCAAAGATCTCTCCTATGTTAGTGTCTATCTAACTATGTCTAAGTCTTCAGGTTGCTTGGACTCCTGGCAATGCTTGTATGCTTAACCGTCCCTTAAATCGTGCATTTGACCACCTTTTTATACTGAACAAAAGGGCACCAATGCGAAACAGCCTTGGACGATTGCTAGGATGCAGTTTTGATAACTGCACTCAACTTCCACACAGGCTAAACACGTGCAGTCAAGGGATAACCGCACATATTAACCTCTTGGCAGTTGTCTTCATACGTGGAGAAATCCTCATGATCCTCGGGATATGCCTGTTCAAAGGGTTAGACATTCTCGAGTTATTCTGGTCGCAAATAGTCAACGACCCTCTGACCGCGCACTGTCTACAGTCTTCTGACCGCGCACTGTCTGTGTCCTCATGATCGCGCAAGGGCTGCGATCATAAATCATCTTTGTGTCTGCGCCCTTCAGGTCGTCTGAGACCGTAGTGACGGACTTATAGGCACACATCTAATCTGATTCTGTCTTGAACCAGATGCGTATTATTTTGAACTAGCTCGGGTGATAATCCTCGTCAGCTAACCCCCAAATTTGAAGAAAATGAAAAGACATATTTGCTTCAAATTTTTGTCCTGCATCGAATTATGAACCCGACATTTCAACTTCAACTGAAACTGTTCCGTCGGGTGACAGTTCATATCCCGAGAAAAATCCTGAGTTTTTCTTGATAGGTAATAATGACTTAATTGACCCATCGTGATGGAAACCGTAAGTGTGTTTTAAGAACCTGAGACTTGTGTGGAAATGAACCGACGCCTTCTGGCTCTATAAATAGAAGAGCTTTTAGGTTCTTTGAACTCACGAGTTCTATGTCTCGACTAAGTCTTTTAGAGCCATTTCTCCTCTTTGGTTATACCCTCTAATACTCTATTCTTGTCTCGATGGCGGATCAGGACCTCAAGAACATTATCGAGATTGAGAGTGATGAGGAAGAAGTGATACCCGAACTCGACCATGACTTCCAGAAGGTAAGACTTTTCTGGAACTCTGGTTCAGGTCATCGTTTTACACCTTGATCATTTCCCAAAATGCATTTTGGGAACTTACAGGCAACTGAGGAACTGATTCCTCCAAAGAAGAAGTCGAAGGTTGACGAAGGATCCTCCAGTGGAGCTTTATTCACGGGTGCAAAGGTTGGGGATGCATCATTGTGCTCTCTTTCCTCGTCCCATGTAGTTCTCCCCGTCCATGCGACTCGGCAGGTTGAACCCTCATCTCCACCTTTGGAGATCCACAATAATCCTTCAAAGCTTCCATCTGCTTTTGGGGAAGTCTCACACCTCTGCGATTAGATGATCCTCAGCTTTTGTTGGGTGATCAATTTTTTGGTGGGAAGATTGCACTCCCGCGACCAGATGGTCCTCGACTTTTGTCGGGTGATCTACTTTCAAGGGGAAGTACTACATCCTCCCGTCCAACTTTACTAGGAGGATTGGTAATTGTCTTCATTCTCTCTGCTGGTCATTTTATCTTTAAAACTAACACATGCACGTGCAGGAGATGAAAATCTCTAGAGCCCCCAGTGACCAACCTGCTAAAGTCCAGGCTCTTTTTGGTGAGAGTGTACCCCTCAAGCAAACTCTCCAAAAAGAAAAAGAGGCTCTGGAAAAGAAGACTGATGAAATGTCTTCGGCCATTCTGCATCTGGCAGAATGTTATGACAATTCCCGCGAAGAGGCGCGCCAATTCCGCTTGGAGAGGGACTATGCTCGGTAGCAGCGAGAACTCTCCGATACGATAAGGAACAATAGCGCTTCTTTGCTTCGGGATGATGTAGATAGCCTTAGAGTCACAGCCAGTTCTCTGGGCGCAATCAGTGTTGATCCCACTGATGTTAACATGACCCTAGGAGAACTTTGTAAACGGCTATCGGACCAGGTCGACGCTTTGGTCGCATGTGTCCCTTTTGTATGTAAAGATTGCCAAAAATAAAGAACTTCTTTTCCTTATATACTTGATACCCTAAAAGGATTATGTTGAACTTATAATCCGAATTAAGGTTTTTTATATTCTGTGTGAAGAATGGTTACACAAGAATGCTCCTGCGATCAAAAATACACCGGCAGGTTTCGGTCCGAAACTGGCTCAGGACAGTTCTTCGGTCTCAGAATAGCATTGAAATCGTAGACTGCGATCAGAATCAGTGCTACGATCATAGCATCATATCTTGATAGTGTGGCGACCACAGACGTTGTGATCACCTATATCGTAGCGATCACAGAATTGCATTGTGATCAATATACAAGATATAAATTTATTCCAAAGTCATAAGGGATTACTTCCTTGATAAACATTAAGAATTTCTCATATTTTTATCTGTACCATAGCCCCCGAATGTGAAATAAAATGATAAAGATACATTTTTATTTCGGATTCATTACTGGGTATGGATAACGGGTTCCAAGAGGAAAGGCACCCATTATGAGAAATTAATAAAATATCTGGCGAAGGGTTGTCTCGGGCATATAAAAAGGTAGCTTACTGGGGAAGCCTCATAGCCAAAAACCCTTCGTTGCCTTAGACATTCTTGCTGCACAGAACCCTCTTTTGCACACCTCGTCTTCGTCGTCTCCAAAGCCATCACCTTTTTCCGCAATTGATCCGTTTGAGACCTAGCCTTGGTTTTCGCACTAGGCTCGCCCAGATTCTAATATGCGGAATAGCGGGATCTTACTCGGAAATACCGAAACCCAACGTAATTGCACAACTCTTTATTTCAAAAAGGGCTTACACGTCGAACGTTAGACACACTTGTCTGCGTCGATGAACTATAAGTGTCTAAAACTCAAATAAGTTCTATGACTCTTCGATTGAATTCGATGATCTAAATTAGACCTATTACAAGGTATTTATAGTCCAATCGTATGAGTACGTATCAGACTTAGAGACCTAAACGTATTAGACTCATATAGCTAATCCTAAACAGATAAGCTTAGTTATACACATTCGGATTTGATTACAATTCCGAACAGGGAACAAATTCCTTTTCCTGGTCGCGGACCAATCCATGGTCGCGAATCCTTTCCGAACACGGTTAAGGTCGCGAAGCCGTATGCGATCAGGATTTGGTCGCGAAGCCGCATGCGATCAGGACTTGGTCGCGAAGCCACATGCGATCAGGACTTGGAGATCCTCCCGGATCATGACTCCCTTGTTGAGAAGGAGCCAACCCCTGTTGCGACCTCACGATCAAACTGGAGATGTGGAAATTGGGCTTGTCCATCTTCTTTGGTGTACCACTTTGCCGCACGTGCTCGTTGATCTTTCCGACCAATTCGAAAAGTCTCCTTGGTGCCACTGCGGGTGGTAGTCACCTTCTTTTCCGGAATCACATCTTCACGTAGAGGTTTGTCTCGTTGATAGACCAAGTCTTCAACAGATGGTACTATAGTATCTGGCTCATCATCTAGCATTGAAGGCTCGAAGACTTTGAATCCTTCCCAAGGTCGCAAACCTTTCCAATGTCACAAACCTTTTCGTGGTCGCAAATCCGTTGCGAACGTGACCTGAGATCCTCCCGGATCATGACTACCCTGTTGAGAAGGAGCCAACACCCGTTGGTGACCAACCGTGATGACGTAGAGAACGACTGGGAGTTTTGGAACGAACACACGATGAGCAATGCTACAATCGTCGGATCGAATGTATGGATAGGCGCTCATGGAGCTTAGCACCTCCGTCATGGATTGTGGCCTTGGCCACTCGCGGATAGCCTTCCCCTTGTCGAGGTTAATACTATCACCGATCCCAAAGCTAGGATTGCGAATTTTGAATAGTGGCGCCGTAGAGACAAGTTGCATGTCGTTTTCAACTAGTCGTTGTGGTGCTCGACGATATACCTCTGCGAACAGCACGTTGTTTTCTGCAGGCAAGCTCGCCAAACAACCATCATTTTCCATACTCGATGTATCACAATCCCCTTGGCTAACTGGACGCATCACGCTCAGCACACACTTTGAGCATGCATTGACAATCCGTTTTGCCTGATTTGCTGTCAACAAGTCCTTGGTGTCGACGTGGTCGTTTTTGCTGATGATAAATTTTGTCCCATCCTTTGTGAGGTCGTAGTCTTGAGCTCTTCGGTGGTAATGGGCGTCACGATCGTACAAGAACGGACTTCCAAAAATCACTTGGCAAATATCGATGGGGATGACATCGCATTGAACCTCGTCGATGTAACGAGCAGATATTGCAAACTTTAGAGTACATTGACTCTTGATCTGCTGATTCACGTCAGAAGTGAACCATCCCAGAGGATACGGTCGAGGATGTTGAGTCGTCTGCAAACCAAGTCGTCGAACCAGCCCGGAGGAGACCAAATTCTTTTGGCTTCCGGGGTCGAAGATGGCTGCGACCACCTCGTGCTTCACCTGTATGTTAACAGTGAACAATTCCTCTGTCGGGTTGTGGTCAATTGATGAACCCGAACCTTTCTCCTTCGGCATTGCCATTAGAGACAAGGTCGTGTCCGCATTTTCAACCAAATCCAACTGGATAATTTCCTCTGCGAGCGGAATAGAAGTAACCATAGCTGTTCGTGTGCTTGGTTCATCCCTCCTTTTTCTTTCTGGTCGCAATTCAGGATGAAGTTTATAACACTTCTCTTTTGTGTGCCCAGCAACATGACAATGCTCACAAGTGTTACCCGTATCGTGGGTACCCTCTCCGGAGTTTGTCGTGGTTGAAATCTCCCTCAAGTTCTTATTGTTGCGGGTCTTATTCTTCTTCTCAATCGCCAAAGCAGTCGTACTCGCGGTCGAGATGTCTTGAACTCTGAACAGACTTAGCTCAGTACTGATCGATTTCTGAAGTCCAGATGTGTACTTCCGAAATACCTGAGGATCGGATAGTGAGATGCCGATGACCATTGCTTGTCGCCGAAACTCTGTCGTATAGTCTTGGACAGTCTGGTCGCGCCGTTGATACAATCTGTGCCAACGTTCCCATCTCTCCTCAAGGTAACCCATTGGATAAAATTCTTGTCGCATAAGTCGTTTGAATTGACCCCACGCAAGATCGTCAGCTTCACCACTGGTGACAAGGGCCTTCCACCATATCTTGGCGTGGTCCTTCATCTTCAAAGGTGCAAATTTGACCTTTTGAGCGCTACTGAACCCTTTCAGGTCAAAGTAGGTCTCAAGCTGATCAATCCAAGAATCCAGCTTCTTGGCATCGATCACCCCATCATATATGGGTATATCAATCTTAGCGTCGACCTTAAAAGATCCGACAGCTAAGGAGGTGTTGGAGAGGTCGTCGGTCTTGTGATCGCCTTCGTCTTCATCTTCGTCTGCCCTGCGCAAGTCTTCACCAGTCTTCTCACCCATAACCTTCCATACTCCAGGAGGTACAATCATGGCCTGCTGCTTAATCCAAGCAAGCACGGTTTCCATGTCGGTGGAGAGCTTAGCCACTTGTTCGGCTAGGTTAGCTTGAACGGGGGTATCGTCAGAGATTGTCGGAGACGCGGCTGTAGGAACCGTCAACTGATCGCCTGGAGTTTCGCCGGAAGTTTTGTAACCCTGGCGAGTCTTCACCATCCACAGGATAGGAAAGTTGCTCTGATACCAACTTGATCCGTTTGAGACCTAGCCTTGGTTTTCGCACTAGGCTCGCCCAGATTCTAATATGCGGAATAGCGGGATCTTACTCGGAAATACCGAAACCCAACGTAATTGCACAACTCTTTATTTCAAAGAGGGCTTACACGTCGAACGTTAGTCACACTTGTCTACGTCGATGAACTATAAGTGTCTAAAACTCAAATAAGTTCTATGACTCTTCGATTGAATTCGATGATCTAAATTAGACCTATTACAAGGTATTTATAGTCCAATCGTATGAGTACGTATCAGACTTAGAGACCTAAACGTATTAGACTCATATAACTAATCCTAAACAGATAAGCTTAGTTATACACATTCGGATCTGATTACAATTCCGAACAGGGAACAAATTCCTTTTCCTGGTCGCGGACCAATCCATGGTCGCGAATCCTTTCCGAACACGGTTAAGGTCGCGAAGCCGTATGCGATCAGGATTTGGTCGCGAAGCCGCATGCGATCAGGACTTGGTCGCGAAGCCACATGCGATCAGGACTTGGAGATCCTCCCGGATCAGCAATCCTCTGCAGTAATGGCGTCCTGGAGCCGATCTGTCCATCACACAAAGGAGAGTCTGGTGGCACTAGAGAAAGAAGAGATTCTCCCCCCACCGCTGCTGATCAACTGGCGACCAGCGGAGAAAGGTCAAGAAACCCCAATCGTCCAAGAGGGCGAATTGGTGATCTTCGAGGAGTACTTGCACTACGGATTCTGATTCCCAGAGAGCGAGTTCCTGCAGGGAATCTTGGACCACTACGGGTTGGAGTTGGTGAATCTCCACCCAAATGCGGTTCTAATCCTGGCCATTTTTCAACATCTGTGTGAAGCTTTCGTCGGAGTGCTTCCAAGAGTGGAACTTTTCGGACGCTTCTACTTCTCGGCATGGTCAAAGAGTGCCAATGCCGCTAGGTGCATCTACTTCCGCATATGGGAGAAGAAAGAGTACCCATTCCCACCTCTACGGGATTCTGTGCACGGGTGGCACCACAAATGGTTCTACTGCACCGCGCCGTCGGAGAGTGGATTGTGGTTCGCTAACACCCGACCGGAGCAGGATAGTGAGTTAGACTCCATTCCTTCTCTGAGCGTGGAACTAAAGAAGCAAGCTCAAGCCATCCTTCACTTAGTCCAGCAGGGCTTGACTACGCGTGACATCATCCGCGACTTTGTGAAGAATAGGATGATCCCCCTGCGCGAGACGGCACATCCGGCTTGGGAGGTGGAGTCCATACCAAACAACACCTTAGATTATAACATCGGTATGTCTTCTGGTCAATGAAATATGCATTTTTTATTGATGAAAGATGTCGTATCAAGTAATATGCTTGTTTGTGACGCAGTGCTGCCTTTGTCTGAAATAAAAAAAGGGCAAATTACCTCCTACGGGCGTATAATGCTGTGGCGGAGGGAGCTAAAGGGTCGCCTCGCCCCCAAAACTTAATTAATGCCGGCGACGATCTTAAACAAGAGTGCCGAAAGGTATGACCTTTCCCAACAAGCTCTGTTGTAAATCATCCACTTGACTTATGTTACTAAAAGCATTTTAAATAATACAGCTTTTGGGAAAATTTGCTGGGGTGAAGCGTCCAAGAGAGGATGCTGGTTCTTCGGGGAGATCAGCCGCGAAGAAGGCAAAGAGGACCCCTTGGAAGAGCAAAATGAAGGAGCCTGCTCCGAAAAAACCTAAGAAGATCTTGGGATGGGCTTCTTCATGAAAGAAAACTATAACAGCAAAAAAGACTGCGGTAAGATTTTCCGTACCCCTTGTAATCCCAAGTACGAGTGGAAATTACTTCTTCGTCGTACAGGGTGAAGGGAGCGAGGATGAGGAAGACGACATTCCTCTAGTTCGTCGCAAGAGGAAGGTGACTGACCTTTTGGGAACAAGCATCCCAGAGAGGTCAGCTTCCCTTCAAACTGACGAAGTCTTGTCCTTGACTGCATTGACAGGGACGGCTACAATGGGCCCCGCGATCATTGACAATCCTGTGGTTACAAGCGAAACCCCTGCGCCTGAGGCTTGTGAAGCCCTAGGACTAATAACTCCTCCCTTACTGATCGAGGGAACGACGGTGGTAAGAATCCTCATAGTCTTGTATGTTGTCGTTCCTCTGCATATACTATAGGATTGTGTACATACAGGGAGAAGAGGACACTGTCCTGTTTAAGAAAAGGAAAACAAGGACAGAAGATGATTCTTTCCCAGGAGCACCTAGTGGGATTCTTTCTCTCGGGAGCTCATCATCGAAACCCAAACCATGGGTGGGGTTTCGAATAAAGTAAGAATTTCTCCTATCGCCATCTAGAGATGATCGACAGGAGGCATTTTACCTTACAATCTGTTTGTTTGTTTTTAGGCGCAGGGATGCTGCGCCCAGTACTCTGGCGACCTCGACAAGCCTTGGCACAACACCTACAGTAGAGGTCGCGGAAGAGCCAAGTCCTATTCCCATGGTCGAAGAAGTCCTTCAGGCCATCGTGGAGGGAATGGCAGCGGAGATCCAATCCCAAGGGATGGAAACCGCAATCCCGGTCACAGAGGGGGATCAGCAGGAAAGATCATCTACTGCCCCTGCCGTGAACACAACAAGTCTTGAGGCTCGACCTCACGCTGATGTTGAGAGCAGCTCATTCAGCGTTTACGTAGAGGTACGCAAAAAACTCTTTTTATTATTTTCGAGCTCGCAGAAATTTAGGAATATCCAAGTTTTAAGAGCAATTCCTTATCGTGTTTCAGGACTTGACCCGGGTGGCGACCAGGTTGATAGCTATAGAAAAGCATGTTGAGGTCGCGCAACGGGAGATCAGCCGGTTGCAACAGTAAGTGTGGTGCTCTTTATTCGTGCTAACTTGAATCCGTATTTAAGCGTAGCTGATCGTCTTTCTTGTTACAGAGAAAATGCCTTTTTGAACAAGAGCATAGCTGATCGGAGAATCAAGAAGAAGCTATAGTCGTGAGATTTTCTTCTCTAGAGAAGGAACTTCATGAAGAAAACATTATTTCATTACATGAACTGCTGTAAGAATTGTCTACTGTGTTCATGCAGCACAAGAGGACCAAATAAACCTTCTTTCAAGAGAAAAGAATGACCTTCAGGCGACCATTGAGCTCCAAAGCTCGAAGATTGATATTGTCTGCACGGAGAACGAGAGTTTGAGCAACAATTGCATCCGACAACAATGTTCAATCTTCCGTCTTTGAAAAGCTGAAGACGGTGGCAACTCTGCTCAAATCTGATGTGGTCGAATCTCAAAAGATCAATCCTAGCTTTGGCGAGTTAGCCACATTGGTTGTGACTCAGGCTGAATCACTTCTCGAATATCTTCCTGAAGATACGAGGCGACAGGAAGAGACGATGAGGACAAAAGTGCAATCTATAGCCTCCGCCATCCTCTGCAGACTCCGTTTTCACCACGGCCCTGATCTTGATTTGAAACCAGTGGTCGGAGATTCAGAAATCGAGAGTGAAGATCAACTTGAGGCCATAATGAAGGAAGTCCGGCCCTTGATCGAAAACCTCTTGAAAGAACTTGGTTTATCTTAATTGTTGATGTAACAATTTTTGTACCTGCAAACATGTGATTATACAATGCAAATGCATGCCTTAAATTTTGAAAAAGGAAAGTACTTCTCTTCATTTCATGTTATGACCATATTCCCTTAGCCCCCTCCTGAGATCATAAGTACTGAAGACCTAGTATTGTAATCTCAGGAAAAATATGGGCGTTATGAATATCTAAGAAATGCTTTAACTTATATATGATCATCCGATCATACCGATACTGACCTTAATACAACACTCGGACTTATTACAAACTGGCAGCAACTCGAATGATCAGGAACATGCCAGTAAGTCCCGTGTGCATTGAGAAACGGCTTATTGAGGGATGTCTTATCTGGATGCGACCATGAGATCGGCCAACGAATCTGGTCAGGATATTGTAGCAAGATGATCATCGGCGATCAGCCCCCGAGCAAGGCTCGGTATAGGTATGGCAAAGAAATGAACGTAACATGAGCTTAATGAAAGTACTCACAATTTTTGCTAAACAATGCTAATTGAACAGGAAAAAAGATTGGAGAACTTACACGTAGAACTTGCGTAGTTGATCAATGTTCCAAGTATTGGACAAGATTCTGCCATCCTCCATTGCTAACCGAGCCGATCCTGGTCGCGGTACTGAAACAACAGTGTAAGGGCCTTCCCACTGCGGAGAGAACTTATTGCGGTTAGACTGGTTTTGTATTTTCGTAAAACCAAATTACCCACGTGAAGACTACGTGGCCGCACCCTCTTGCTGTGATATTTCGCAAAGCTTGCAAATATACTGCTGACCTTATCAACGCTTGATCACGTCTTTCTTCGAGGAGGGTTAAATCCTCAGTATGTTGTTCAATTTGATCAATCCTGTCAAATTGATTTGTTCGGACAAAACCAATACGAATTTCCATAGGTAACACAGCCTCAGCGCCGTATACCAATTAGAAAGGTGTCTCACCGGTGGCTCGACTACAGGTAGTACGTAGTGCCCACAGAACGGAGTAGAGTTCATCTACCCAAGCCCTCGGAAGCGCCTTAAGGCGATCGAAAACACGTTTCTTGATGCCTTGTAGTATCTGCCCATTGGCACGTTCGACGGTACCATTGCTCTGTGGATGAGCTACAGAAGCAAAGCACACCTTGGTTCTAATATTATTGCAATAGTCTAGGAAGAGATTGCTAGCGAATTGGGAACCGTTATCAATGACGAGACGACTTGGAACACCAAATCGAGTGATGATGTTCTTATGAAAGAACTTCTGTGCCGCAGCAGCAATGATATTGTGGACTGGTTCAGCCTCGATCCACTTTGTAAATGTGTCAATAGCTACGAATAGAAACTTGTAACCATTGACCGCCTGTGGCATAGGTCCCACAATATCTATCCCCCAGACCGCAAAGGGCCACGTTAAAGGGATATAGGCATATGCGGGCTGATGAACCTGTGTTGCATAAAATTGACACTGGGGGCATGTCTTGACCAAGTATTTGGCATCATCGAGTGCCGAAGGCCAGTAAAAACCCTGTCAAAAAGCTTTCCCGACCAGTGTGCGAAATGACGCGTGTGTACCACACATACTGTCATGGATTTCTTTTAAGAGGGATTTACCTTCCTCTTGAGAAATACAACGCATGAATACTCCTTGAGTATCCTTCCTATACAAGACCCCTTCTATAAGTTTGTATAGGTGCGCTTTTTGAATCAACCGATCACTTTTGGTTTCATCCTTGGGCAAGGTCCCATGTTCGAGATAGATCCTCAATGGATGGGTCCAATCTTCTTCATGTCCAAGGTTGGTAACGAAGACTGTCACTAGGTCATATTCGACTGTAGTCATGATCAAAAAATGTTCTAAGTGTTCGACGAACACTCCTGTCGGAGCAGATGTACGTGAGGATCCAATTTTAGATAATTGGTCTGTGAGAATATTGTCCTTTTGCGGGATGTATTGGACTTTGAAATGACTAAAGTGTTTTACCAATCTCCTCACTTCCCCCAGGTAATGAGCCATTGTCTCATCGGAGGTGCTGTACTCCTTGTTTACCTGGTTTACGACCAGCTATGAGTCTCCCCTCACCACTAATCGACGGACTCTGATGAATTTTGCTGCCCAGAGCCCTGTAATAAGACCTTCATATTCTACTGCGTTGTTAGTCGCAACAAAATGTAATTGAATGACATACTTGAGTTGGTCGCCCTGAGGCATGATTAAGACCACTCCAGCCCTCGAGTGTTGAAAACTGCGAGAGCCGTCAAAATACATCGTCCAGTGGTCGGTGCATGATAAGTCTTTACATTCTTGCATAGGTGGGTCAAGGTTAGTCCATTCGACCACAAAGTCTGCAAGGATCTGAGACTTGACCGTTGTGTGAGGGGTGAAATGGATGTCAAATGCTCCAAGTTCCACAGTCCACTTCGCGATTTGACCAGATTTCTCCGGGTTTCGGATAATATCGCCTAAAGGAAAGGATGAGGGCACTGTAATTTTATGTGCCTGAAAGTAATGTCGTAGCTTGCGGGAAGCCATCAATAGCACGTAAAGTATCTTTTGGACCTCAAGGTAATGCTCCTTAGGACCATGAAGTACCTCTCTTACGTAATAGACGGGCTGTTGCACTCCTCTTTCTGCGATCAGAACTGTGCTGACCGCATGAGGTGTGGCCGCCAAGTAAAGAAGTAGTGGTTCCCCTTTGATCAGAGAAACCAACACTGGCGGACTGGATAAGTATGCTTTAACCTCCTGGAATGCTTTCTCGGCTTCATCCGACCAGGTAAAACCATTGTGTTTTCAAAGAGCTTTGAAAAAAGGTAATCCCCTCTCGCCTAGTCGCGATATAAATCGACTTAAAGTCGCCATGCGACCTGCCAGGCACTGGATATCCTTCATGGTCGAAGGAGACCTTATTTGCTCAATGGCCCTGATTTTTTCGGGATTAACCTCGATTCCTCTAGAACAGACGAGAAAGCCTAAAAGTTTACCAGATGAAACCCCAAAAGAACACTTTTTTGGGTTTAATTTTATTCCAAATCGGTTTAAATTATAGAAGGTTTCAGCAAGATCATCTAAATGAGTCAAGCTTTTTAAGCTTTTTACAACCAAGTCATCTATGTAAGCTTCAAGATTACGCCCCATCTGGGAAAGAAAGGTCTTTTGCATCAAGCGCTGGTATGTGGAACCGACGTTCTTGAGACCAAATGACATTCTGACGTAGCAGTAGGTGCCAAATGGTGTGATGATGGCAGTCTTCTCTTCATCTTCTTCTGCCATGCTAATTTGATGATATCCTGAGTAAGCATCCAGGAAGCTCATCAGTTCGCAACCCGCAGTAGAGTCGACCAACTGATCGATGCGAGGAAGGGGGAAGTCATCCTTCGAGCATGCCCTGTTTAGGCTGGTGTAATCGACGCACATGCGCCACTTACCATTAGACTTACTGACCATGACCAGATTTGCAAGCTATTCCAGATGATCAACTTCGCGAATGAATCTGGCAGTTTGGAGTTTATCTAACTCCGCGCGGATAGCTTCTTGCCGATGAACAGCAAAGCGTCTGAGCTTTTGCTTTATTGGTTGTTGTCTAGGTCGAATTGGTCACTTGTGCTCAATTACCTCCCTTGGGGCACTGGGCATGTTGGATGGTTTCCACGCAAACACATTTGCATTAGCTTGGAGGAAAGTAATGAGTTCGAGTTCCTATTTGTCATCCAGGCCTGATCCAATCTGAATAGTTCTGGATGGATCATTTGGGCATAATGGAACTAGTTTCAGCTTTTCCTCTGGTCGAGAGGTGACCTTGATCATATCCGTAGCTGTGGTGGTGATCTTGACATCCTGAAGGTAACTAACTCTGTTCCAAATCACAATCAATTACGCGTTATAAGCCGAATCACAATCAATTACGTCGAAAGTAACTAACTCTGTTTGGAAACTATCCGGTTCACCCAGTGTCACTGGGAGCACCACCTGTCCCATCAACATCATCGAGGGACCAGGAATTATCCCATAAAATGGATGAATTATGGGTTTGATTTTCGAATGAGCGATTTGCATCTCGTCCAATGCCTTGACAAATAAAATGTCCAAGGAACTACCTCCGTCGTTCAGGACCCTTTCGACTCTCGCGTTACTGATAATTGGGGTAATGACCAGAGGTAGTCTCAATGGTTGAGTAAGCCCAACGGGACAATCAGAGTGATCAAATGTCAAAGGAGTATCTAACCAACCGGGGTATTGAGGTTTGCCAAGGGGAGCTTCCGCTTCGTTCACCTCTCGATAAAATGCTTTAAACTGATGTTTAGAAACAAAAGAGGTTAACATAATTACGAGGTACCTAGTAGGACATTTCTTCGTCCCCGTCGGCGTATCTAAGCCCGCAAGTCTACTCTTTTGATCGCAAAGTTGGCATCGGCCCAATTCACTGGTAGAAGTCATCTAGTTGCTTCAACCAGCTCCAGCAGTTCTTGAGGTCGTGTCCCAGAGAACTATGGATCGAACACCACTTCTTGCCTTCTTGCGAGTTAGTCGGTTTTCTGGCTGGTCGGCGTTGCGGCCACCAGAAGCAGTTTTATTTTTAAATGAAAACTTGTTACCTTTCGCCAATGGAGGCTTTTCTGCGACTGCGACCTCTCGATATTGTTCGGTTCGATTCTTTTTAGACTTCTTTGATTTCCCGCTGGATGAAGAATCCGGCTTCTTTCCTGCATCTTCTTTTTTCACGACCTTGAGACTGGTTGGGGTGGTAAATTACCTTTATCCACCATCCTATTCCATTCAACGGCCTCAGCCGTGTCTGAGTAGCAATCAGTCATAACAAAGAGATCAGCAACTGACTGAGGAGGGTGGATAAGTAAATCTTCCGTAAACCTCTGATACTAAACGACGTGCTTAAACGCCATGATAACGGAGTTATCAGATATGTTTGGGATGGTATTTCTCACCCCGACAAACCTTTTAACAAACTGGCGAAGAGTTTCCATAGAGGTTTGTCGTAGACGATGAAGATCGTCTTCTTTCCCGAGCTTCTGATAACAATTCTGGAAATTGTTGAGGATAGCATTGCACAACATTTCCCAGTTATATATCGAACCTTCGGGATGATTGAATAGCCAGGTCCTTGCCGATTCCTCAAGGACCGTCAGCAAGTAATTGGCCATGACGCGATCATCCCCACCCGCCGCTTGGATAGTGGTGATGTAAATTTGAAGGAACTCTGATGGATTCTGGGTCCCATCAAACCTCTCAATAGGCCCTGGCTTGAACTTATCTGGCCAGATGACCGCACGGAGGCCTGGCAAAAAAGCGTTACAGCCAACATAGGGACTGTGGAGAGTTCCGCGGTTTCCAGCATAACCACGAGTGATTTCACGCGATGGGGACGCGCCACGTGGTCCCAGACGAGAATGCACAGGAATTCGATCCCGATCACGAGAACTTCCCACGTGTCTGGATTTGTCATGCCGAAGTGATTCGGATGGTAGTCGATTACACCTACCATGACTAGAGTGGGAATACTCCTTTTCATGGGAATGTATTGTAGACCAGGAGGAAGCTGTTGGGGTCGCATTGGATGTGACCTCATCCAGCCTCTCCGCCAGGATCCTAGCAAAAGCCAGTTTGTCCGCGTCTGTGAGGGTAGGAGGAAAATTACACAAGACCTCCGCGATAGATCGAAGTTGGCCATGCGTTCCTCTCTTTGGTGCACCAGGTGCAGTCGTTTCTTCATCCGCCGGTGAATATTCCGGGGGTAAAGAAGGTGTTTGGTCGCGCCTGCGACCATGTGGGTGACGGGAGGAACTAGGGGCGGCGTCATAACGAGACTGTGCATTTTGCAGGGCCTCTAGGGCTATTCTACGGAGTTCGTTACCTCGTCGCTCACGGTCTTGATGCTCCTTTTGTTGCGTTCTTGTTCCTCCTTTTTTCTGCGCTCCTGTTCTTCCCTAGCAATCCGCTGATCGGGAGTTTCCTCTGACAAGGCAGCAAATTCTCTGGGGAGCGAAGCTGCAGAAGGAGAGAACATCTCTTTTTGCTCCGAGTCGGACTCGAAATCAAAGAGAGAGTGGAGGTTGTCAGGATCGAACCTCCCTGGACTAAGTTCTCAGTCACTGTCATCCTGGTCCTCGACGGGGACGCATGGTGACCAAGACTTGATTCCTAGTGTGGTGGAACTGATATCATGTTCTGGACCTGTCTCTTCCATCCCCTGGTCGATGGACATGAGCTGGGTAGGGGAAGACGTGTCCTCATGATGTTCCTTCGGAATGTCTTCGCAATCGATCTCTTCCATTGGAATAGGATCACTAGGCGAAGGCATTTGTATGTGGGCATAATCATCGAGATCGAAGTCGTTCTCAGAATTATATGCCCCAGACATGGCTCAACAAACCTCTGGATGAAAGGAAAGCACCTTGAGAAAAGGCCCCACGGTGGGCGCCAGCTGTCGACGATTTGAACTCGGGGTCCTCAGTCGATCTTATGCAAATTTGTGAGTTGCGGGACCTTTCAGGGCGCTCCTCCAGGAAGGTAGGATGAGTAATATCTGTAGGGGCACAAGAGAATTTATACAGGTTCGGGCCCTCGATGGTGGGAGTAATAGCCCTACGTCCTGTTGTGATTTCACTATATGAGAAAAGATGTTTTACAAGAGGGAGGAACTGATGATCACAGGCAAAGATCTCTCCTATGTTAGTGTCTATCCAACTATGTCTAAGTCTTCAGGTTGCTTGGACTCCTAGTAATGCTTGTATGCTTAACCGTCCCTTAAATCGTGCATTTGACCACCTTTTATA
This sequence comes from Pharus latifolius, assembly GCA_019359835.1. NCBI lineage: Eukaryota > Viridiplantae > Streptophyta > Magnoliopsida > Poales > Poaceae > Pharus > Pharus latifolius. The sequence continues at coordinate 21,387,761 of CM033324.1, read as the reverse complement.
CTGAACAAAAGGGCACCAATGTGAAACAGCCTTGGACGGTTGCTAGGATACAGTTCTGATAACCGCACTCAACTTCCACGTAGGCTAAACACATGTAGTCAAGGGATAACTGCACATATTAACCTCTTGGCAGTTGTGTTCATACGTGGAGAAATCCTCATGATCCTCTGGATATGCCTGTTCAAAGGGTTAGACATTCTCGAGTTATTCTGGTCGCAAATAGTTAACGACCCTCTGACCGTGCACTGTCTGTGGCCTCATGATCGCGCAAGGGCTGCGATCATAAATCATCTTTGTGTCCGCACCCTTCAGGTCGTCTGAGACCATAGCGACGGACTTATAGGCACACGTCTAATCTGATTCTGTCTTGAACCAGATGCGTATTATTTTGAACTAGCTCAGGTGATAATCCTTGTCAAGACTCAGACAAAGATGAGATGCATTGTCCGTCTGTGAACTCGATCCCTAGAAAAATCACTGCACTTTCAAAGGAAACTCCAGAGTAGTGTGACGCTAGGCAAGAACGAGAACGCAAATAGAAAGAGGACCAAGAACGCGGACAGTGAGAGGCTGAGGTTCACAAGGTCACAGAGGATCTTCTACGACCAGCGACAACTCGCCGAGGTACCATTTTTTGTGATCCTGGTCTGGGAACATCTCGACAACCCTCTCTGGGAGGTCGCGAGTGTGACTTCACGCCTATTACCTCTCCGAACAATTCACCATCGGCAGAGGCGACCTCACCAAGAACTCCACCGGCACCCAGGAGGAATCCAGAGGATCGTATCCGAAGGATTTCATATGCACTCTGTAATCCATCCTCAAGTTTCGCGAACGATGACAGGATTATATTCACAAGGGTGCTTGCAGATAATCTTGACAAATTTGCCCTTGGATTTACTCCAGAGGCATCATCATGTTCGACGAACAGAGGACAGGCTGGTTCCTAGCAAGGTCACAAGAGACATCACTCCACACATTCCCGACATGACAAGATCAGACTAATTGGTACTTCTCGCAACCATAATCGCGTACCAGTACATTCACGTTTGGGACCACGTCATGAGCCTCCTCAGGTCGACAACTCCCGTGACCACAGAGTTAGTCATGATGATCTACGACCACACAGTACATACGTGGGTTGCAAAGCTTTTTCACCCGGGCTACGGAATGTGGTCTGGCTTGATAAGTTCAAACCCGGTACAATCGAGAGGTCAATGGCACCCAAAATCCAACCGAATTTCTCCAGATCTACGTTGCTGCCATCCAAGCGGCCAGAGGAGACAAACGGGTCATGGTAAATTATTTGCCAACGGTCCTGGAAGGTCTGACACGGACCTGGTTGTTCAACCAACTGGAAGGATCGATCCAAAACTAGGAGATGTTGTGCGACGCTATCCTCAACAACTTCCAAACCTGCTATGAGAAGCCTGGCACAGAGAATGATCATCATCACGGAGACCCTTTGGCAGTTTGTCAAGAGATTTGTGGGAGTGAGGAATACCATTCCTAACATCTCTGATTCTTCGGTTATCAGGAACATCAAACATGGCGTTAGATATCGAAGGTTCATGGAGGATCTAAGTATCCATCCCCCACAATCAGGCCTCTTCTACATGACAGATCAATATTCCGATGCAACGGAAGCCGTGGAATGGAATAGAATGGTGGATAAGGGTAACTTGTCTCCTCAACCGGGCCTAACAGGAATGGAGTAAGCCAATTCTGCGAGGTCGCAGTCTTGGACAAGCAACCACAAGAGAAAGGTAAAAAAGTTCCATTCAAATCTACTAAGCTTCCCTCTGGTGGTCAAACTCACAACCGCCCGGAAAAACAGACTAACCCGCAGGGAAAGAAGAAATGGTGTCCATTACACAACGCTTCTAGACATGACCTCAAGAATTGCCGCCCCTGGTTGAAGCGCACGGATGATTTCTATCAAGGAACTGGGCCCATGCCAACTATACCAGAAACGGACAATCTCGATGAACCAAAGACGCCAATGGAGATGAGGTAATGCCACACCATGTACCTAGCAATCACATTAATGTTATCTTTGGCGGTTCTTCATCTTACTATTCTAAGCGTCAATTTAGAGCTATCCACCGAGAGGTGAATACTGTTGAAGCTCCCTTGGGGAGCCTCAATTCCCCTGTTGGTCGGAAACCTCTTTGATGTTCAATAGGGAGGATTGTTGCACCCTCGACGACTCCCTTTGTTAATAACCCCTATTATTAGCAACGCTAAAGTAGGGCGGATATTGGTCATTGGAGGAAGCTCACTCGACCTACGGTTCGCCAAAACTCACTCGACCTACTGTTCATTCCAAGATTAAACCAGTGGCACACCATTTTTCGGGACCATACTTGGTTCAACGATGATGCCTATCAGGCAGATAGTGTTACCCGTAACACTCGGAGAACAAAATAACTGCTGAACAGAATTAATTACTTTTGATGTGATTGATTTTGATTCAGCTTACAATGCCATCTTTGGTAGGCCATCCTTCGCCAAGTTCATGGCTACGAGACACTACGCATATCAGTACATCAACTTACCAAGGCCAAAAGGCGTTATCACGGTCTGAGGTAGTCAGAAAATGGCCCTAAGCTGTGATCACATTTCTTTGGAGTTAGTCGATCAGTTACCCCTACGGGATGTCAAGTTGGCGACCAAAGAAACTGATGCGGTCAAGACAACTGTGTGACTAGATGAGAAACTAAAACAAGTTCCTCTGTTCCTAGACAACCAGACAAAGACTGTTCGGATCGGGTCATCACTGGATGTTAAATTGGAACTCGCGCTCATTACTTTCCTCCAAGCTAACACCGATGTGTTGGCATGGAAACCATCTGGCATGCACGGAGTCCAATGGAAGTGATCGAGCATAGGCTAGCTGTTCAGCCTGGACAACAACCAATAAAGCAAAAGCTTTGGCACTTTGCTCCTGATCATCAAGAAGCCATCCATGCAGAGTTGACTAAACTCCAGGAAGGTGGTTTCATCCGCGAGGTTAACCATCCCGAATGGCTTGCAAACCCGGTCATGGTCCTTAACTCCAATGGTAAATGGCGCATGTCCATCGATTACACCTGTCTCAACAATGCCTGCCCGAAGGATGACTTTCCCCTTCCCCGCATCCATCAGTTGGTCAATTCCACAGCGGGTTGCGAACCGGTGACCTTCCTAGATGCTTACTCAAGCTACCATCAAATTAGCATGGCAGAAGTGGATGAAGAGAAAATTTCCTTCATCATATCCTTTGGCACCTACTGCTACGTCAGAATGCTATTCGGGCTCAAGAACGCTGGTTCCACGTAGTAGCACTTGATGTAGAAGACCTTTCTATCTCAATTAGGGCGTAATTTAGAATCTTATGTAGATGATCTAGTTGTAAAGAGCTTACAAAGCTCTAATCATGTAAATGATCTCACTGAGACTTTCTGTAATTTGAATAAACATGGAATCAAGTTGAATCCCGAAAAGTGCTCTTTTGGAGTTTCTTTTGGCAAACTTTTAGGTTTTCTTGTTTGTTCACGAGGCATTGAGACTAATCCCGATAAAATACGGGCCATTGAGCAAATGCGATCCCCTTCATCAACGAAGGACGTCCAAAGCCTAACTGGTCGATTGGTGGCCCTAAGCCATTTCATATCGCAGTTAGGAGAATGGTCTACCTTTCTTTAAGGTACTACGTAACCACAATGGTTTCCAGTGGTCGGATGAGGCCGAAAAAACCTTTCAGGAAGTCAAAGCATATTTATCAAGTGCTCCAGTGTTGGTCTCTCCACAAGCGGGAGAACCATTACTCATTTACTTAGCCGCAACCCCATGCGCGGTCAGTGCAGTACTGGTCGCAGAATGGGAAAGCGTGCAACGACCAGTATACTACGTAAGTGATGTACTAAATGGACCAAAGGAGCGTTACCCCGAAGTCCAAAAACTACTTTATGCCCTCTTAATGGCTTCCCGAAAGCTGCGACATTACTTTCAAGCACACAAGATCTCCGTGCCATTGTCATTCCCTTTAGGAGACATACTCCATAATCTAGAAGCAACTGGTCGAGTTGCGAAATGGGCAGTTGAATTAGGTGTGTTCAATCTCCACTTCACTTCTCGAGTCACGATCAAATCACAAATTCTTGCTGATTTTGTGGTCGAATGGACTAATGCTGAACCACTTCCGCAAGAATCGACAAATTTTCCTACAAACGACCTTTGAACCATGTACTTCGATGATTCTCACGGTTTTTTGAACTCGGGGGCTGGAGTGGTCTTAATCACACCCCAGGGCGATCAACTCCAATATGTCATACAACTCCACTTTGTTGCGACTAACAACGCAATAGAGTATGAAGGTCTTATAGCTAGGCTTTGAGCTGCCAAATGCCTCAGAGTCCATCGGCTAGTGGTGAGGGGAGACTCACAGCTAGTCGTAAACCAGGTAAACAAGGAGTACAACACCTCCAATGAGACAATGGCTCGTTACCTGGGAGAGGTGATAAAATTGGAAAAATACTTCACAAATTTCGAAGTCCAATTCGTTTCGAGAAGAGAAAATACTCTCGCCAACTAGTTATCAAAACTTGGGTCCTCACACACATCCGCTCAGGCAGGAGTGTTCATCGAACACTTAAAGTATCCCTTGATCACCAAGACGACCGAGGCAATGACTAACATCGCCGCCCTCGAGCAAGAAGCAGATTGGATCAAACCATTAATAATCTATCTTGCGCATGGGACCTTGCCCGAGGATGAAGCCGATGTTGATCATTCAGTTAGAAAAGCACGCATGTACAAACTGGTTGAAGGAACCATGTACAAAAAGAGCACACAAGGCGTACTCATGCATTGCATACCTCAGCAAGAAGGAAAATCCCTTCTAAGAGATATTCACGAGGGCATGTGTGGCACACATGCATCCTATCGAACACTGGTCGGAAAAGCTTTTCGACAAGGGTATTACTGGCCTACGGCACTAAACGATGCCAGACACTTGGTCAAGATGTGCCCCCACACTACCGCAAAAATAGACATCCAGGACGGCACATCACAAACAGTTATGAACATTTCAATGTAACACCGTCTGTGAAGGCCTATCGGGAGAATTTGTTAAGTTATCACAGTCGGTTCTGAGGTCAAAACCAACTGTGATAGTCAAGCAGACGATTTTTACCACGGAGCCGTCTGTGATATTCTACTTATCACAGACCGTTCTCAGTTCAAAACCGTCTGTGATAGTTCTGGGATATCACATGTGGGACCCTCATTTGAGGAATCCGGTGATAACCGCCCAGGTGGGTTGCACTCATAATGATACATTCTAAGCTCACAATAACAAAATGCATTATATTGCAATGCGAATAATTAAAACAAGTACCGGGGCACAAGGACCAATATTACAATATCATAGCGCCAGAGATGATGCAATTTAAAGTTGATACAAAATTAACGAGTTTTCTTTGACACAAAGGTCAGCACAGAAACAGAACAACAACAAGCAATAAGACTTCAATGGTCTTCATCTTCATTAGCAGTAGTGTTGCTTGGGCTTCCTCCACATCGAACTCCACTTGGTGAGTGACCCTTTAGTAAGTTGAATCTTCGGGGATGGTTCCTTCCTTCTCATTGGGTTCAAGACCATAGGAGTGAGGATCAACAAATCCTTCCTCTAACTTTGTTCACAAAAGCAAGGGTGAGCACGTTGTCCACACGATGCTCAACAAGTCTCAATTTAAGAATGCAGGTATATAGATGAGGGGAATTTCCAAGAGAAGGGCTCTTTGGTTTATAGATAAGGATAGAATAGATTTTCACTCTAAAGTTTTGAGGAAAGGTTTTGCTTTCAAAAAGCAAGACTATAAAATCCTAAACTAGATTTTCAGAAGATGTTATGCGTGGCGGTCTTCCACAGGTCACCACTTTCATCAATATTACAAAAATCTTTCAAAAGCTACTTGTGCTGCATCGACGTGGATAGAATCCACCGCGTGCAAACTCCATGACCTGGGAGCTCAAAGTATCCGATACATTTTATAACTTTGCAAAGGTGTACCACTTTAATCCACGTATTACTCAGCTTTCAAGTCAGTACCTCTACATGTGACTTTTATGCATGTGACAAGGCCTAGATGACACAACAATTTGCAATCCTACAATTAACAATTCCCTGCCCGGTAAACAAACATTTCAGTCCTTATTACCGTTGTGGGTACTCCCCATAGCCAATTCTACCTAGCCTTGGTCTATGATCCCACAAGACACATAGCCTGTGGATTCAGCCAGGCACGACTCGAAATCCAGGCATAGGGCACCTTCCTTCAAAACTCCTAATTCACTCATTAGCTCACACCACTTGTGGCCCTCTGTGGCCCACCAGTTTCCTCTCGAGAAACCGGACCGACAACCATTGTAGGGAAAGCTAATACTTGGAAAACTACTATGTTACGCCCGTCCCATACCGGGCAAGTGGTTAGTATGTTTGTCATGCTGCATAGAAGTACAACATAAGGTCCTTGTCCTTATGAATCTTTAGTGAGGAGCCATTCACATTCCCGATGCGCACACAGCACCAACCATTCAAACCATCCTCACTATCGATTCTAATCACATTTTCTTTCACAAAAGAGGTTTTAAGCACACTTTTCATACACATGACCATTTAGGACTTAACGCATATATTTAAGCATAAGCATAGCCTAAGCATGATATCCTAGGGTGACAAGGGTGCATGAGATATACGAACATGAGGGGCATTACAAGGAATTAGGTCATATCTATTCATATTCTTCCAACATAGCACTTAATTTGAATATACAGCATGCGTATACTTAAAACAGAAGTTAACATAGTTTACTCAAAATACTGGGAGAGACTTGATCAAAGGGGTAAAGGGACTTGCCTTGCAATGCGGGGTCTGATTGCTCTAAGGGATCTTCGAAGACTTCTACTGCCTCTTCTGCTTCTTGCTCTACTCTCGCACGTAAAACACAGTACGACACATAAGCATACATAAATTATATGTATATAATGTATAAACATGCATGCAAGCGAGGTGATCTGGTTGGGAATGATCTTGAGAGGGAGAAGACACTCAGGGTTAGGCTAAGAGCACAAGGGTTTGGCTCGGACACAACAAATGTCTGCTGGCCGACATTCGATTCACGGCCTGACAATGTGAGTGAGTGGCATTGGGTCAATCTGGGGCTCTCGAAAAGTCAAGATAAGCTCAAACTAGGGCATTAGGTGCCACACATAGTGAGGGAGCTGATTGACAAACTATTTTTTGTAGAAAGTCCAGGGAATCAGTGAAATTACAGAAAGAACCCTGGCACAGAGAGAATCGTATGCCAATGCACTGTTGAGTCTAGGGCATGCGCGTCTGGATGATCCACGCATGCGCTGCTTCACCAACCTTGTCAAACACGTAGGCGGGATAGAAAGGGTGCTGCTGACAAGATTGATTGGAAGATGGCAGCTTGACGGCGGCGAACGGTGAGGTTTAAGTCATCGGCCGCTGGAACAGAAGATGGGCTATGGTGACAGGGCACAGGGGTTGATAATTCTTAAAATTGGTTGAGGGGTTTTGTTCCTGGGGTGAAGTAGATGGTGCTGGACAAGGGAATTGGGCTTTGGTGGTGGCCCGAGGCTCACCGATGTCACGGCCGGACTTGAAGATGACGGCTGAGACGGTGCTGCTGGTTCAAGGCAATGCCGAGAAATTGGCCTCAGCTACGTGATCTATGGGACACAAGGAAGGTGTAGGTAAGGTTGGTTTGATTGGGGGTACAGTGAGGTGTGCCGGTGACGTGATACGTCCACGGTGACGCGGGAAGGAACGGAAAACTTCAACTACGGGCTAATTTCAAAATGTAGCTGAACAGGCTTGTTTACTAGGCTCTAGGGATCAAATAACCCTACAGGTGGGAAAGCCAATTTGGACAGAAACCGCTTCAATTGCAGGAACAGGGCAATTCAAGCTCACGGCGATCACCGGGGTTGAGGTCTACTAGAGTTAAATTAATCACTGTGGAACAGAGAGATGGATGTTAGGAGGATATCGGTGCAGCTGGATGGAGAAATGGTGCAGCCGCGAGCTCTGGCGCCGTGATCCTCCTCAATGGCTCGTCGAGGAAGAAGAAGAAAACGAGAGAAGCTAGGACTTAGCGATTTCTGGAGGTGTGAAGAAGCTCTGGGCGAGGGGAGTTTAAGTAGGCAGCGGGCCGGAGCCCTTTCAGACTTGAAGCAAATCAGGAGGATATCGAACTGACTGGTGATGGTGGCGATGATCGAGATGGCGTGCAGCAGTGACGGGACGGCTGTAGCGACTGCCACGGCTTTGTCAGTTGGGAGATAGCGCTCACGCAAGCTCCTGGCTGGCGCAGAGGAGAGGTGAACTGGCCGGCCTCGACATGTCAACGGCGTGGCAAAAATGGTCTGACGATTGCAGGCACGCGCGCACGCGAGATGAGACGGCGCTGCTGCTACTGGTTGTCATGGATGCTGCCACAGTGGCTGGCTCCGGTACGACACGTGTGCGACATGCGGACACGTCGGACACGAGCACTAGTGAAGGTGGGCGCTGGCTGGCGGCGAAGATCACGGCGAACGCACTGGTCGAAGGCGGCTGGCCGGGCCCTGGTCAAAAACAGATGGGGCTCTGGTCGAAAGGGACTAGGAAAAGAGGTTAGGACTGAAACACAATTTCTAAAACTTAGTTTTAGGACTGAATTGTAAATCGGGAAAAATAATCGGATTTGGTTGGAACTGATTTCATCAGGTTGTCTCAATAAATTCAACAAGCAGGTTAACAAAGACAAGTGACATAATCTGGTGTTTTTGATCAGATTTTGAGCAAAACAAAAATAGGGTAGTTAGGGGAATTAGGGTAATTAGAGTCTGGATTTTGTCGAGGCTAAAATCTGAGGTCTAGGATGAGATTTTGAGATTCTCTCAGAAGAAGATTTTGTTCATAATAGCAATTGGGAGATATTCCCTGAATTAGATCAAGATTTGGAGCTGATTTGTTGCTTTTAGCCTTTTCAGGCTTTTGGGAAAATTTGAAAAGGATCAATCTGAAATACTTTTGGACTGAATTGCGAAAATGGTCTGAGTGGTGGGGTTCTACTGTCAACTTTTAAAATTAAGGTGGTGGCATACCCTGGATCACAATTCTGAGATAAAAGATCTAGAACAGGCCAAGGTTTGGAGTTCGTCTAGGGTTTAATCTGAGATGGGGTCGAGACATCCAAGGAATCCAATGGAGATTCACTGACTGGCATACTAAAGAGGTAGCAAAGTCTGGGGTATTACATCACAGACGGTTATAAACTGAGAACCATCTGGGATAAGTAGAATATCACAGACGGTTCAGTAGTCAAAATCGTCTGTGACTATCATAGTCGGTTCTGAACTCAACGCCGTCTGTGATAGTATGGTATTACAGACGGCGTTGTGTTCAGATTCGACTATGATAGTCCCCTGGCACTTCGAATTCTCAACTGTGTGTTCACGCGGCGCCCTAGGCTGGGAACACGAAGTGTCACCTTGGAAATTTTATAAGTACCTCGGCGGTGATGGGGAGGACTTGGGCAAGGTAAAGGCCGAGCTGAGGGCCCTCCAGGACCAGCACATTCTCCTTATGGAGAAGCACACTCAGCTAAGGCTTGACATGGACGATCTCATCCAGCGCATTAAGCGATTAAGGACGGATGGTTAGAAGGCTATGGAGAGGATGAGGCGTCTTCGCGATGAGAAGAAAGTCACGGATATAACCATCGCTGGCTGCAATTTCACTATCAAGGATACCTTCTCAAAGTTGAGGGAGGTCGTAGGCCTTCTCGACGCGTACGTAGTTGATCCTAAGAAGGACAACTTGTTGCTAGAGGAGTCCTACGTCCTGGCTGCAAGTCAAACTGACTTTATTGTAGATGCAGTCAGGGATAAGACCGGTCCCTGACCTTGTATTTTTACTTTTTTGTTTTTGTAAGTGATGCAAAACAATTAATGAAAAATGTGTTCTTATGTCAATTTTCCAATTTTCCAGCACGTACGTTCTTGGACTACTGTCTTCTCTCTTTCAATAGGTTTTGGCGACCATGCAACCATAGAAAGGTATGTGCACTATGTGCGATCAAGGAACGTCTATCGCGATCATATAACGATTATCGCGGGGTGACTGTTTTGATCCGATTGTGATGACTGTTTTGACCTGACTGTGATAATGTATTCTGTAGTAGTGCCAGTGTTAGTTTCATGCTCAAAAAATTCATCAGTTGGCATATGCATTACAAACTATCCCTTCAACATGACCATTCGCCATGTGGGGATAGATATTCTGGTGCCAATGCCCCAAACCGTCAATGGATATAAGTTCCTGTTCGTAGCCATTGACACTTTCAACAAATGGGTCGAGGCTGAACCAGTCTGAACCATTACCGCCGCTGTGGCGCAAAAGGTTTTTTATAAGAACATCGTGACGTGATTTGGCACCCAAATCGCCTCATAACAGACAATGGTTCCCAATTTGTCAGTGGTCTTTTCATCGACTACTGCAATGATATTGGTACCAAAGTTTGTTTTGCCTCCATTGCCCATCTGTAAAGCAATGGGGTAGTTGAACGTGCCAATGTACAAATCATTCAAGGGGTTAAGAAACGCATATTCGACCATCTTAAGATACGCTCGGGGGCTTGGGTAGATGAACTCTACTCCATTCTATGGGCAATTCGCACCACACCCAGTAGAGCCACAGGCGACACGCCCTTCCAACTGGTTTTTGGTGCCGAAGTCATGTTGCCAAGTGAAATACAACTTGGCTCTCCTCGCGTGACCAACTTCGCTACTACAAATTCAACCAAAACACGTGAAGATGAACTCGCCCTTTTGGAAGAAAAATGCAATCAAGCATTGTTTCGGTCTGCAGCATATTTACAAGCACTGCGTAAATATCACAGCAAACAGTTGTGACCACATAGCCTTCACGTGGGAGACTTAGTTTTGAGAAAGATCCAAAATCAGTCTAATCGCAATAAATTTTCCCCTCAATGGGAAGGTCCCTACACTATGGTCTCAATGCCGTGACCTGGATTGGCTTGATTAGCTATGGAAGACGGTAGAGTTCTGTCCAATACCTAGAACATCGACCAACTGCGCAAATTTTACATGTAAGTACATTTTCTCTTTCCCTTTTCCATTGTCAATAACTTTTTCATTTTATGTTACGGTCACATCCCCATTTCCCCAGCACCTTACTATAATGATTAAGCGGATTCGCTGGCCGATCCCATGGTCGCATCTAGATAAGACATTCCTTTATAAGTGATTTCTCAATGCCTAAGAAACTTACTAGTATGTTCTGATCATTTGGGTGGCTGTTAGTTAGCAATAACCTTATGACTTTATATAACTGTGCGCTCAAGACGATTATTCGGTGACATCTACTTCACATTCATTTCAGCCATTCTAATCCTATGATTGTAATACTATGTCTCTGGTATCATCGACCGCAGGAGGAGGCTAGGGGAATATAATTGTAAGATCCAGCTTTAAGTTCAAGCACTTTACATAGTGATGAGACCATGTACATCATGGTTATGACCAAGACGACATCAACATGGTGGTCATCAAGATGTCATCGTCCGCCACCTTGGCCAGGACGCGAAAGCTGGCAGCACGTACGTCGTCTGGATTTTGTGCTGTCGCCGCCACAAGTTCGGCCTCCACCTTGGCCACCTCCCCAAACACAAGACGTGCTCAAGAAAGGCGCCTCTACACCTCTAAGGTCGCACAAGCCACGTCGCTCCAAGGCCAGCCCACAAGTGAGCTCAATTCATCCGCGAGTCCGGTTCGGCCATCTGCGCGTAGTCCAACTTCAAACGGACGTACAGGCCACATACGAAGTCCATTTTTGACGTTCTTGGACTCTACGGACAAGAGAACGACGAGAGCTTTCCAACGGATCCAGTCCCATGTCCAAATTCCTTACGGATCAACAGGAATCGTCAAAACAAGATTACGACCAGAATCTGACGTGCGCTGCGACGCTCCACTTTGGGCCCAAGGCCCATGTACCCCTAGGGTTTCCTCCTCCACCCCATGGCCGCCCCATACAGTATATATATGGCCGCCATGGCTGCCGTTTAGACTTGGGTTTTGCTTAGATTAATCTGTCAAAGAACAGTTTCGCCGTGTATCGGTTTGTGGAACCCCAACTCGTGAGATTCAATTTATATTTGCAATATTTCAGATTGCTTCTTTCTCGTTCTTGCTTGTGTTCTCGATTCGCATGCAGGGATAAGCCTTCTTGGCGAGGTCAATCGTGTTTGTGCATGGTTGATAACCAACGGAGCCGTGGTGTAGCGATTGCTGGGTTCGGATCGGTTCTGATCGGAAGCCGGATCGTCAACGTCGAGTCTCCACCAATCGACTTACCTCTACCTGTCGGAAGATCGGGCCACCGTGCGCATCAAGTGGTATCAGAGCCTCGGTTGCCCGTCAGGTATACTTGTATCCCCTTTGTTCATTATTCATCTTTCACCTAGAATCCAGAAAATTGCCCCACAAAAATATTTGAGTTCGCCGTCATATCCATCGTCCAAGCCACTTTGTGCCCTTCGCGATTTCGTTTTCAGTTTCGCGTTGTTGAATTTGTATCCATCGTCATCATCTTGTTGCTGGTTTAGAGTAAGTTCTTGATCTAGTTTGAGTGTTGCATCTTGACGTCGAGTCTAACGCCATCACGTCGTCGTCGCCGCCGCGTCCAAATCGGGTGTCAATCTGTCAAGTTCGGTATTTTGCTTTTATCTCCTTCGTCTGAACACCAAATTGGACAAATTCAGAGTCAAAATTGTAGCTCCGAAAATTCTCTACAACTTTGTCCATTGTGAGAAGTTCTAGAAACGCCGTTTTCAAGTCCAAAATCGCGTTGAAAGTGAATCTGTTTGATTTCGGATTTCCTACACAGACTGTATTGCGGGGCCCATATCGCCTAGATCCGTTATCCAAAATTGGTGTTCCATATATGCAAATTGATCAACACGAAACGATCTACAACTTTTCTGTTGTACGTTTTAGCGTTTGAGGCCTCCAAAAATCCGAAAACAGCATAGGAAATTTCTGCATAGTAGATCTGTTTTTCCAGCGAGAGAAAATTGAGTGTTTGTGTATATATCTTGTAATCTCTCATATGCGGCACTATTGATATTTAAAAAAAAAAAGGTGAAAAAGGCAAGTGCAAAAAAAAAGAAGCCACACAAAGATAAAAAAAAAAGAAAAAAAATAAAAAGCAAGGAAAAAAAAAAATCAAAAGTGCTTGTATCCTTTGTATCGACAGTGTTACGTCATTCGTTTTGCTTGCTTGAGCTAGGTCTGAGAACGAGTTTAGGCCAGCAACTTTGACAAGTACTTTGGATATTTATTCAGCTTTGCTATTCTGATTTCGATGATTGCATATTCCTTGCTACTAAATATTGCATATCCAAGCTCTACATCCTTCTGATCAGCACAGGTTATTGACCCTTGCAATCGCTTCATCACGCCCTCACGGTGTCACGAACCAGCCACCGGTTGCACCGTCCCTCGCTGTGTTGGTAAGAACCGGGTAAGAACTTGGTAAGATTGCTTGAGAGCGCGAGATCCCACCTAGTAGTTCATAGGGCTCATAATACTTGTGCTTGTTTTCCTTCTGTCCTTTTTCTGTGCTAACCATGGCAGGTGGCAAGAAGGGCAGGAACGAGGATGATGTTACCATCGAAGACTGTGTCCTTCATTCAGAGTTGTCGACCATGCTGGATGAGATAAAAACGATGTTCAAGGAGCATGCCACGACGACGAACAAGACCCTTGAGAGCATCGATCGACGAGTTTCCACCCTCACCGAGAGGATGGATGCCGTCGAAAAACGCCCTCCCGCGACCATTGAGGGAGATGCCTCCGTCAACAGCGGCGCCAACCACGATGAGGATGGTGATTTTGAGGAAGATGAAGATGAGCAGCAACGTGCCGCCAGGGAACGTGCTGCTCAACGAGACGGCCGTCTGCATGACCGTCTTCGCCGCAACCAGCACGGTATGGGAGGTAATAACCAGAACCGCAATGATGATCCTTTCGCTAAGGTAAAATTCACCATCCCTTCCTTTTCTGGAGCTTATGATGCTGATGCTTACTTAGATTGGGAGATGACGGTCGAGCAGAAATTTAATTCCCATCTAGTTCCCGAGATTCATAGAGTTAGACAAGCCACTAGTGAATTTAAAGATTTTGCTATAATCTGGTGGAATGAACTAGTAAATGCCCGTTTACAACCTGATTCTTGGGCGAGATTAAAAGATGCTATGCGTAATAGATTTGTTCCTCCTTCCTACCAACATGATATGCGCAAGAGATTGCAACGATTAGATCAAGGTAGTATGACTGTTCAGGAATATTACCAAGAGCTTCAAAAGGGTATGTTACGTTGTGGGGTAGTAGAGGAACCTGAGGATAAAATTGCTCGTTTTTACGGTGGTTTGCGTCCAGAAATTCAGGATATTGTTGATTATAAAGAATATACAACTGTCAATCGCTTGTTTCAACTTGCTATGTTAGCAGAGAAGGAGTTGCAGGGACGCCATTCTAAGAGCAGGAGCAACACCGGCAGCACCTTCACGCCCCGAATGACTACGGGACAAGCGAAGACAGTGCCTTCTTCCACCTTCCGACCAGCTGCACCGCCACCTTCGACGAGCACACGACCGGCATCGACGGCACCGCCCGCCCGTGCCGCGGACAGCAGCAAGTCGACCCCGCCAACACCAGTCAAGAGCTCCTCCTCCGTCGCTTCCACGGGCCGTACATCAACGGGAATTCGCTGCCACAAGTGCCAAGGGATTGGCCACGTCAAGAAAGAGTGCCCCAGCCAGCGGGCATACATCGCCACAGACGACAGAAGTTACATTAGCGCCTCCGATGTTGAGGATGAGATCGACGACACCAGGGTGGACGATGACGAGGTTGATGATGATGCCACCTTTGGCGCCGAGGATACCGCTGCGTACAGGTCCATCATTGTCCAGCGTGTCCTTAGCGCACAAATGGAGCAAGCCGAGCAGCAGCAGCGCCACAACTTGTTCCAGATTTTCTTCGTCATCAACAACCGACGAGTGCACGTGATCATTGACTCTGGCAGCTGCAACAACTTGGTGAGTACATATTTGGTCAAGAAGCTTGGCTTGACCACACGCCCGCACCCACATCCATACCACATTCAGTGGCTGAATGATTCCGGCAGAGCTAAGGTAACACAAACAGTTCGGGTTCATTTTTCCATTGGTTCCTATTCTGATTTTGCTGATTGTGATGTGGTGCCGATGCAATCTTGCTCTCTTTTATTGGGTCGCCCATGGGAATATGACCCTGATGCACTTCACCACGGTAGAAGTAATAAATACACTTTTATGCATAAGGGAAAGAAAATTACACTTCTACCTTTGACCCCCGCTGAAATTGTTAAATCCGATAGAGAGCGGCTTGCTAATGACAAGAAAACCATTGATGAAAAATCTGAAATTCAGCATGTAGCCAACCAAACTAAATTGAGGAATCCCGTCTTGCTTGCTACAAAATCTGATCTTGCTGCAATTAATGAAAATGCCACTAATCATGTCTTGCCATGTCACTCTAATTCAATTTTTGTTAATCCTACTAATCATGTGTATTTGCAAGGTACAATAACTAAAGAAAAATCATTGTATATTCATTGTTAACCTCTCAAAATGTACAATAGACAACAATACATCAAGGAAGGCCAAGGCCATGTAATAATTTTTCTACAAGAACCTCAACCTCGGCCCTGGTCATGTCCAGTTGATCCTCGCTGTCAAAAACAATGTGTTCAACCGCTGGCCTCAAATCCAATGTCGGGCCATGGCGATGTTTGAGCTTACAGAGTATAGCAGAGGCTACTTCACTGACGTCAGTCTTTAGTGCTTCCTTGCGCTTCCTCACAAACTCTAGGATGTTAGCGACAAGCAAGTCAGACTGGGCGGTCACCAGGCTGCAAGACTCAGCAAGTGACGTGTAATCCCCCCAGGATTGATGACTTCTACGTCAAATGAGTCCGCAACTTCATTCAGTTTGGCCAAAGTATTTTTCTCAACGAGACAGCAGTTTTCGATGATCTTTTCCAGATTCTCCTTCTCGTTGGGAGCTGACTCTATCTTCTCTTTGGCCTTATCGCTGGCTAACCGGAGGTGGTTAATGATGTTGTGAAGCTTCTCAAGGTCGTGTTCACGCCTGATAAACTTCTCTTCCAATTGATCCCTCTCCTCCGTCAACTTGCGATTTATTTCTCTTTGACCTAATCAAAGAAGGAAACATATTCAATATCATATATTCTTAAAATCAAATAAGCAATGATAATTTCTACTGAGATGAACTTACAATCAACATTGGCTTGCAATGTACCGCACACCGATGTGAGGCTCTCTTTTTCCCCTTGGAGAGCATCATGTAATTGTGTCTTCTTATCCAAGGATGCAATGGTGTTTGAGAGTTTCTCATTATTCTCCCTCAGAGCCTCGGCCACTACAACTTCGTCATGGTTGCGCACTGTGGCAATCTCTTCTAGTAAAGAAAACTATTTATCAATGACTGAAGAATATGAACTTTCTACTTATGAGTTTTCCCTGCGATAGTAACCAAAGATTTTCATTCTAGTCCATCTAAGGACTATAGGTAAAGCAAGACACTTACTGCTTTACACGGTTGTGCTCCACTTGGACGACCTTGAATTGTTCTATCAGCAGACCAACCATGGTCGCGCTGCGAGCAGAGTTCTAAAGAAGAACATTAAGCAGACCTTAAGGAAAATTCAGATGAATACTAAATAACCTAGGTGTAAGAACTTAACTTAACTCCAAAAGATCTTCAAGGAATTTTTCTAATCCAATCCCTTGGCTGGATTTAGCCAAGTCATTGTGCGCCCGCCGAGAGCCTTGAGATTCAACAGCTCTCTCTGGCGCGGGGCACTGCAGATCGGTGGGCTGCATGGCTTCCTCGACCAATGGAATGGTGGATGCATATACCTGTACAACCATGTCCGTGGTCGCGGTTGCCGCTGCGACCTCCGCTCCCTCGTCATCAACAGGTTCGATACATAGCGTATCTGCAAGCACCTCGTCAATGACGTTGGGCAGCGGTACATCACCAGCAGTCACAGTGGCATCTATTGTGGCTGTTGGTTCTACTGCGGTATCGCTCATGGCAGGAGAACATACCATGGCAGTCCCTCCCTCCATGACCATGGCGGGCTCTGATTCGCTCGCTGGGATAATTACAGCCATGGTTGAGGGAGTCCTATACATACATTCGATTCATAATTGATGAAACTATTCCTAACTAAGCAATATGTAGCTAGAAAAGAAGCTATTTACCTGATGCCAAGCCCCAGAAGATTTTGGGAGCTTGAACCCCCCCCCCCCCCCCCCCCCCCGCTTTGGGGAGACAGTAGCGAGGATAGAGCCTTGGATGTGGGCTTCCTTGGAGGCTCTACCAACCTTCTCCTCCTAAGGATTAGAGGAGTCTCATCCTCCTCCTCGCTTCCTTCCCCCTGTACAAGCAAGACATAATTCCCCATCCTGCTTGTTGGGGTATAAGGGGTAGGAAAGTTTACCACATATGCGTTTGAACCGGTTGCAGTCGCCTTGGATGAAGCTGCCCCAGTCATCGTCCAGACTTTAGCCTTGCAGGCGGTTGGTGCCTTGGGCTTCTTGGTTTTCGCTGGGGTCGGACCTTTGGATTTTGGGGTCCTCTTCATCATCCATAGGCCTCTTCGTCCCTACCATTTGGTCCTCAAGCAACTACGCAAATCTTCACCAGTAATCTTCATTTGATGATAAAACAAAAATAAGTTTTTCAGAAGGTTTATCTTCCGCCGCTCCATTCCAATTTCGTTGGTGCTCCCGACAAGGCTCTCCGGTCTTAGAGTGGTCGCGTCGCCTTCCTCGGCCGAAGTAAAAGACTTTAGGAGGTAGCTGGTCCTTACACCGATGTCAGAAGAGGAAAACTCTGAAACATGGTAAACATCAAACCAATACCCCTACAGAGCAACAAATTGAGCATATCGTGCCAATTTGACTAAAGCTAAGACATTTACCAGGGCTCCAATCCCTAGTTGCATCCTCCATTGTCCTAATCTCCCACGCCGGGTGATCCCTCTTCTTTAGGGGACTGATTCGATTCTTTGCGAAATCCCGGATCACATTCGGGCGGTCAAGCCCTCGCCAATCAAAACTTTCAGCACCTGGGCTTGCCACCTCTCTTTGTTGAGAAAACAGGGGAATCCTTCTCTTTACTCTTCTATGGCCGCCGATCGACGAACTAGAGATGACTCTCTTTTGGTGCCGTGCAGTAGATCCACCACTGGTACCACTTGTGCACTGAGTCATGTAGTGGAAAAGGGAGAAAGTATTTCTCCCACAGCCTGAAGTAGACAGCCTAGAGCGGCTATGCCCTTCGAACACACCAAGGAATAGTATTAGCCGAACAAATCCACACTGGGAAAAACCCCAATGTAGGCCTCTCACAGATGTTGGAAGGTGGCGAGGATCAGCACTAAGTTGGCGTTCAGATTCACCAACTCCAAATCAAGGTGAGCAAGGACTTTCTGCAAGAAGTCGCTCTTCGACAGGTGGAAACCGCAGCGCAAGAAGTCTTCGAACACAACCAGTTCGCCTTCTTGAACCTTTGGGATTTCTTCGTTCTCCCTTGCAGGCCGCCATGGAATTAGCAACTTGGAGGGAAGATACCCATCGGCCTCCAAAGCCAACAAGGCCTGCTCCGCGCGGTGGCTCGATCGCGTCCAACAAGCCATTGATAAACGTCTAATGCAGACTAGAAACCACGAAACAAGAGCAAATGCGGAGTACTTGACCAAAAACTTGAGAAAATTCGATGAAGTTTTGTGAACATAGGCAGGGCTCAGGACGAAGGGTTTAAAAACCCACTTCCCTTGGGTCCTTCACAATGGTTCACACCGCGCGGAAAAAGGTGTTTTTGCATTAAATGCACATCAAAACAAACCTGACATGCGCACTCATAGTCCCATGAACATTCAACGGGAAGTTGAACCAAAAAGATGCCTTTTCAGAAATTGAAATGCCTTTTCAGAGCAAAAACACCTTTTTCCAGTCAAAAGAAAGCCTTTTCACTTCGACTTCGGGGGCTAGTAGACAAAGATTGCCGCTCCCATGGTCACGCATGACCGCCCTGCGATAATCTCTCCATGATCACGATAGTTATTCCGTGATCGCACACAGCGCGCATACCTTTCTATGGTCGCCAAGAGCCAAGGAAAGAGTTAAGACAGCGGTCTAAGAAAGTGCTGGCATAGTTTACGAACAGAAACTGAAGAATTGACATGAGAAAACCTAATTCTTCATTAATACTTTTTTATTATTTACAAAAACAAAAAAGTAAATATACAAAGGACCAGGTTAAGGATCGGCCTTAGCCCTAGCTGCATCTAAAATAAAGTCATTTGACTTGCAGCCAAGACGCAGGACTCCTCCAGTGACAAGTTGTCCTTCTTAGGATCAACCACATACGCTTCGAGAAGGCCGGCGACCTCCCTCAGTTTTGTGAGGGTATCCTTCATGGTGAGACTGCGGCCAGCGATGGTTACATCTGCGGCATGATTCTCCTCACGAACAAGCTGCTCCTTTTGTCGAGCCAACCTCGCGATCTCCCTAGCCCAATCAAAACTTGCCTTCAAATGCTCAATGTGCTTGCAGAGGTCGTCCAGTTCGAGCTCCCTCTGAATATACTTCTCCTCAAAGCGCTTGTGTTCATCCTGGAGGGCCCTCAGCTCGGCCTTGACCCAGCCCAGCTCTTCCCCGGATTCGCTTCCGTATACAAGATCATCAACTTACTCTGAGGTAAGGATATACTAACTAGGGTAAGACCAGAGGATGAAGAGTTCTTATCGGGGAAGAAATAGTCAAAGCAACCGTAACCGGGCCTAGAGCTTCCTCATCCTCCATCGAGGAAGGAGAATGAGGTGAAGTCTGTGTGGCCATGGGCGACACCTGAGCCACAGCTGCAGAGGATGTCTGGGATGAAGCTTGATGAGCAGCTAGCTTATCAAGCTGCATCAACCTCTTCGATGGAGACCTGCCAGACAATCCAAGATCACCACCACCCTACTTTCTTGAAGCAGTTAGACGCTCGAGCGGCGGTGAAATCCTGATTGTCTTAGGAAAAGATGACATTCAAAAGAAATCTACACAAATCTACCAAGAGAAGATTATCTCTTGAGACAAAGGTGCTGCAGTGGTTCCTCGCGCTAGCAAAGCCTCAACATTTTCTTCTCTAACTTTCTCACCGAATCAGTCTTGGTTCAAGGATGCCGTTGGCATAGAAGGTTAGGGAGATGAAAGGCTTGAGACTTAGAGAAATTTGTGAAGAAAACTGAAAACTCCATAGCAAAGGAACGGCTATTTATAGACTTACTGAGGTGACACTTCACCTTTCCGGCCTAGGGCATGGTGCGAAAGCCTCAAGATCTTCCCTAGTGCCTGCAGCTCATTCCCCAAGACGTATCGAAGCTATCACCAACATAACGCAATGTGGGAATTCGAAGCGATGGAGCACTATTAAGAATTCGATGTGACACACCACTAAAGTGGGTTTTTCTTACTTCAAATTCGGGGGCTAGCTGACGAGGATCGTTAGGTGATTTTAAACTACCATGTACCCACGACCTCACAGCTACCACTTCGAGGCGGTTAAGCGAGATCGTGGGGCGTGCCTTCAAGAGATGAACCAACGACCTCTTTGGCAAGTATAAGAAGGCCTTCAAGGGAAGGATCAATGGATGGAAGATTGATGATATATAGAAGACTATGCTTAGCAAAGATAGGATTAGCTAGCTACATACCTTGTAACAACCTCTCTGTTACTCTTTTTCCCACATAGTCAAATACACAAGATGTAAGGTCGTTACTCTTCTAAGAGGCCTTGAACCTAGATAATTCTTTCCCATGTCTTAGATTCATAGATACTTTGAACATCTTGAGGACTTGTCCGATTGGTCCCTTCTACCTCACACACTTCCTTGCATAAGATCGACAGAAGGACCCCAAGGTTCTAATCATTGACAGTTGGTTGCTGCAACAAAGGGTCACTTAGCAGTTCCAGTGGTTGCTGGCAGTCGTTGTTTGCCAGTTATGATGTGTGGTTATGGATAAATATACATCCATCATCATCTTATCGACAGTTATCTTGTGTGTAAAGAGAAACTCATATTTTATGGGAATAACGGAATATAATGGTCATAGAGCGGTTATAGTTGATGCCAGTATAACTACATAACCCTTACTTTGTGGTCGGTAAGATAAATCTTGACCAAACCTTCCTTTCTTGATTTGAAGGCACTTCCAGGTTTAATAACTCTCTTATTGTTTGGTCGTGTACTACCTGTGACCATGTATTGGGGATTACCACATCTCTGTGACCAGGGTGCCTGCAGATTCATGTTTCCACAATCATAGTGATTGTGGGTAGCGTCATGTGTGAGAACACAGACCCTGTGAAGATACACATTGTGCCCACAGAATCTCGTGACCTCAATCATGGGATAATCATCTGTGATGAGCCTTCGTGTCCAATTGACAAAATGGGCCAGGTGATGTCTAGAATATCTTGGACATCCCCTGACACTACTACAGAAATGCTATTCACTATCGGTTCAAAATCAAATCTACTATCGGTTCTCTTACCGCTAGTGATCAGCACGATAGAAGAAACGTAGCACACCCCTATCGGTTAAAAACCGATAGTAAAATACCTACTCCTCCAACGTTTAGTAATCACTATCGACAATTCTACTATTGGCTCAATGATCTCAACCGATAGTGATGTTATATTTTGTTGTAACGGTTATTCACTGGAAACCGATAGTAATGTATAGTTTTTTCTAATAGCACCATGAAACTCTTATCGCTCCAACCGTTGCTTTCCTTCAAGTTATATAATCTCAACACAGAAGACAACTTTGTAAATTTTGCACATCCGGGGAACAAAGGCTTCTCAGAATCAACAATTAATTTCTCAAATTTAGCTAAATCGTTTTCACTGTAATCTTCTTCTACATCACGTAACATTTCATCTAAATTGTTGTCATCTACATCATCCGAATGAACATTACCAATGTTCTGATGATCATCGTTACTGCAATCCACTTTCGGGTGCTGCTTAGTGGTAGCGGTGCTCGTTTCCTCAAGATCTTCACCATGCCATATCCAACGGGTATAGCGTGCGTTAAAACCACGACGAATCAAATGACTCCTAATCTGATCAGAGTTGCTGAACCTTTTTAAGTTCATACAATCTATACAAGGACAACGCATATCTTTCTCTCCCTTCTTCGCCTTTTCTTGCTCAGCAAATTTAATAAACCCATTCACACCCTTCAAATACTCAAAAGTAGTACGTTTTATTCCATACATCCAATATTCTCGGTCCATCTACAATTATTTCACAACATTGACAAATTGAAATAAATAATTAATGACTCAGGGCATGCATGCATGAAACATCATCAATTAGCTAGGCCATATGTGTGTACAGCTGCTTAATTACATTAAATGGATATGTATGAAACCCTAATTAACTTGATGCATTAATTGGAAGAGCCAGCTAGCTAGCTGCTTAACTTCAGCCATAAATCATTCCTAGCTTAACTTCAACAAGCTATAGCTAGCTAGCCAACCTAGCCTTCTAGCTAGTTTGGAGCTACATGTATCTAGTTTAATGAATTGCAAGTAGAGAGAGGGAGGGAGAGTGTGAAAGAGTGATCGAGAGAGAGAGAGGTGATGAGAAGATGACAATACCGAGGGGGATCAAATTATCAACCTCTAAGCTAGCTTCTCCAGATCACTCTAGCTTGGAGCGTGGATGCACGTACGGTAGAAATGAATCGAGGATGCAGAGCGCAGAGCAGGGGTCGAGATAAATTGTACAGAGAGGCATAGACAAATAAGTTGGGTTTCTCTCCGTGGTCGCCTGTGGCCACAGAAAGGTATAAGAAAATAACTTGGGTAATAATCTCCGTCAGCTAGCCCTCGAATGTGAAACAAAAAGATTATTTGAAATGAAGCGTCATTTCCGCTTCTCAAAAAGGCACCTTTTCATTTCAGATTCTAATAAAGCCCAAGAAAACCTTTGGGTGCGTTTGTTAGACCCATCATGAGAAGCATTAAATGAAAATGATCTTTTTCGTGATAAAAGGCTGTCTTTTATAGGATACAACCCATGACTGAGAACTCCAAAGCCTCTGAGACTTGAACTCTTGGCCTCCAAGTTTTTTTTGTCTTCCCCAATCTCACTTCAATGGCGTTTTGGACTCATTCCCACAACTGCACAGTGGAGAACATGATAGCCATGGAACTGGAGGGTTACCTCCCCTCAAGGTCTCTAATCCTATGGCGTCCTGCTAGAGACGAAGAAGAAAGCCCAAGTTTGCAACCGGGCAAGCTAGTGGTCTTCGAAGACTTTCTGTGCTGCGGGTTTTGCCTCTTGGAGTGCAACTTCTTCTGAAGCATTCTCGCACATTATGAATTGGAGTTGGTAAATCTCAACCCCAACTCCATTTTAATTCTCGCTGTTTTCTAGCACCTATGAGAGGCGTATGTTGGGGTTTTACCCAGCATACCTCTCTTCCGCTAATACTACTTCTTGGCATGGTCGAAGAGTTCAAACGCCTGCGGATGCGTGTACTTCCGATTGCGGCAGAAGAAGGACTTTCTGCATTTCCCCTCCGCGATTCCGTCCATGGATGGTATCAGTGGTGGTTTCACTGCTTGGCTCCTAGCAAGAGCGATCTCTGGTTCGAGAATCGTCGACCAGAGAAAAGTGGAGACAAAGATTCTACTCCTCCGCTGGATGATGAACAGAAGAGGCAAGCCCAGGTGATTCGATACCTAGTAAATGAGGGGTTGACTGCCCGTGATGTGATAGGGACTTTGTGAAGAACCGAATCATCCCTTTGAAGAAAAGGGAACACCCTGTGTGGGAGGTTAGGGATATAGAAGACGGCACCAGGGACTATAACCCGGGTAATTGCCTAGTCTTGCAAATTGGTACATCCTTTTCAATCTGTTCTTCACTTATTTGGACTGATTTTTGTTGATTAATTTTGACTGTTCTTCTTTTTCAACAGTTTTGCCCACTTTTGAGGTCGAAAGGAGGACAAACTATCTCCCGAAGGCCTATAACATGGCCACAGAAGGTGATGCCGAGGCGCCAAGGCCGCACAACATGGTCGGTAACACTGATGACTTTGCTTAGGCACATTGAAAGGAATTGATCTTTCGAATAATTTTGTTTATGTTTCATTTTGAACAGCAGTTTACCAAAGTAATCCTTTTTGGTTCATCTTAGCTGTTCGAGTGCCAGGCGGCCTAGAAGAGGCGAACGGGCGATGATGTAGGACCCTCAAGTGGTTCTACATCAAAGAAGCTGAAGAAGGCCCATCCTATGTCCAAAGGTTTGGCCAGGCCTAGGGCCTTATAAATTTGGCCAGCTGCAGGGACCACAGTGGCGACTGTGACGTCGCGCCCCAACAGGGTACCACGACTACTCCCGTGGAGACCCAACTCATTGCGGCTGGTCCCATACATACATACCATTGACTTTCCAGGATGAGTCAAGCACAGGAGTTCATTGCAGCAGAGTAACTTACAATATACATAAGCAGTATGGCCTACTGGCCTTGATACATCAAAAGGTAATACAATGCCTTCACGGCACAAATGGTCTAATTAAAACAAAATAACAACTACTTGGCGGAAACTAGGTGAACCCCCACAGCAAGAAGTTGACAACAGAACAACACACATCGGGGCTCCAGTGGAATTGGTTCTCCTCCTTCTAGATCCACAAACTCTTCCAGGCATTTGTCGTGGTATCGAGAATACCTCGGCAGGTTTTGAGAATGATCCTAGCGAAGATTACGCGGCGCGGGTTGACCGGATGACCGGTCCTCCCCCGCCGGACAAGCACAAGAAATGACACACGGATTTATACAGGTTCGGGTCCCGGTGGGGGCCCTAGTCCTGTCGACGCGCTCCAGACCGGAGTCGGCTGGGGAGGCTCTCTCCGGGGGAGAGGCTTCCGGAGCACGCCTGTGAGTTTAGCTATTCCAATAAAAGTGATCTGATCCTTTACAACAGAGGGGTACAAGGGCTATTTATAGCCCCAAAAAGAAGCAAAAATCCTAAACTACCCCGGAAGCCACCGTTGGATTGAAGGGTAGGACCGTCCTTCTTCCGGTCAAACGCCTTAGATGCTTGACAGGTGGTCGCTAGTTCCCGAGGCGCTCCTCGCGTGACCTACACGTGACAAACAATTCGAGACCTTACCTTTAGGAGGGCGATGAGGCCCAGGACGGCGCCGGAGGCCAGGTCCCGGGGGCCAAAAGGCGGCGCCCGGGGAGGGGCCGGAGGCCACATCCCCGGGTGAGTGGCGGCGCCCGGGACGGCACCGGAGACCAGGTCCCGGGGGCCAAAAGGCGGCGCCGGGGGAGGGGCCGGAGGCCACGTCCCCGGGTGTAACACCCTAGTTTTGGGGGTGAAAAGTTTTGCATAAAAACCCTGCATGCATGTATCTCTGTAGTAGTAGCCAGATCAGCTGAACTCTAATCTCTCCCAAACCCAAAAAATATCCAAAATTCACCCTTTGGATTTAGACTAAGATCTGCCTATCTAGATCTAACCTACCAGTTACTCTGAGGATAAAAGTCTTCAGGAGCCAGACCAAATTCTGACCCTAACTCTCAGTACCTAAGTCTCTCTCTGTTTTCGAAAACAGGAAAATTCAGATTTACCCTAAAGTACCATAGTTTTCAGATAATTGAGTTATCTTGATTTAACCCTATCCAGACTGAAGTAACCCCTGGAATATGTTCCTAGGTTCATCGTCAACTCACTTCAAAAAGTTGGGAGCCAGATTAATTCATCTAAACACTTTTCGCAGATTAGTCCAAATTTTACTGCGAATAGGTCCTTTTCTGTTTACCTAGAAGCCTGAAAAGGCTAAAATCTACAAATCAATTCCAACTCCAGAATTTCTTCAGGGAACACCTCCCAAATGCTAATTGATACAGATCTCATGTTTGATCAGACTTCAAAATCTCTCCCCAATCACCAGAATTCAAGATCGACAAAATCCAGATTTATTTTACCCTAATTTTACCCTATTTTCAAAAATAGGTGAAATCCCTCAAATCTTATCAATTTTCTCTAAATTTGAGCTAGATGAGTATTAATAGAAATATTATACTCAGCCATGGAGTCAAATTCCAAATCGAACCTCTCAAAGACCAGATTTGCAGTTTAGTCCAAAGCCAAACCAAAAATCATCGCAAATCAGTCCCTGGTTCGACCACAGGCTACTGTGCACGACCAGGCCGTTCAAACGACCACGAGCGCCGGAGCTTGGCCGTTGCCGTTGCCACCGCTGCGGTTTCGTCGCCGGCGATCTCTAGCGTTGCCACCCCAGCCACTGTTTCCTTGCCGCGTGTGCGCATCGTGTTCGCCACCGTGGAACCGTTTCACCCGCCAGCAGCGCCTTCGTTCTCCCGCGCGCGCGCCCGACAACGGCAGCGCAGTTGCGCCACGTTGCAAGCATGCCTGGGGGAAGCATCAAGTCGCCGTTGCATCAACCAGGACTGCACGCCAGACTGTAAAAGCCGGCACGGCCGCTGGAGTGCGTCACCTCGCTTCTGTCCCGCCCGGCCAGTCAATTCGCCGTTGTTTCACAGCTCCAAGTCTCCAGGCACTTTCAACCGTTGCCGCTCACTTTGGCTACTTAAGCTTGCTCTGGCCATCTCCTTTACTCACACACACGCCAGAACCACTCAAATTCTTAACCACGCCGTCGTCTTCGTCTTCTTCGGCGAGCTCGAGAAGAGGCTCACGGTGCCAGGCCAATCCACTGCACCGAACTCCAAATTGAAGCTACCAGTAAGTTACTCTCATCCACTTACCTGTGTAGTAGCAGCCAATTGAGTTCTATCACACCTCATCGCCGGGAATTGCTGATTTTCCCCGACAACTCCGGCGAGCAATTAAACCCTAATTAAACCGATTTAGCTCTCGAGCCTGTGATCAATATTGATTAGTGAACTTATCTCAGCATCTCTAAGAAACCAGAATCGAAGAATTTGCTAAAATATGAAAAACCCCAACTTTGCACCTTGCATGTAAGCTGGAGCTCGCTGTTAAGCTTCTCTAGTGTTTCTCCAGACAATCTAGCTTCACACATAGCTTTTGTATGCCCCAGAGACCCTCCTCAAGCAAGGACTCGAGTTCAATTGCCCTAGAACAGAAATACCCAAATCAGGATTTAGTTCATCTTTCCTCCAGCCAATATCTTCTCAATTCCGCCACTCCAGCTCAACCCACCTTGCCATCTAGATGTTTTGGACCATTTTGAGCAACTTTGTCTTCTACCACGACCCCTAATTCGGCCTAGAACAAGAGTTATGGCTATGCCCTAGTTGCTGTACTGTTGTGCTGCAGGCACTCCAGGCCAGTCAACTTCTTCGCTGGTTTTCATCACCTTCCAGCCATCTCCTGCCCTAGATCCTGTTGAGACATTTGTTCCTGTTACAAATGCCTAACCACCAGACAAAGTGGTGCATCATTTGGAGCCTTTAATCAAAAGATATGGCTAACCCTAGTTTCTGGCCGTGTCAAGCCTATGCCAGGCTATGTCAGCCAGTGGCATTAGCCCTGTTCACCCACCTCTGGTCATGTAAAACAGAAACTACTTTGTCAAATAGTTGTCTCACTACCTTGTGCACCATATGCTTGGATCAAAACCTACTTTGGCCACTGGAAACTGCTCAAACCATGTCAATGCCATTCTAGAGCACTGTCAGCCTATGTCAGCCAGTGGCATTGAGCCTTTTCACCCACTTCCAGCCATGAACTTTGGAAATAACTTTGTCCCTTAGACTCCTGACGTTGTGATCTACACTTTTCTCTACTGTCACAACTTGAGTTGAGCCCTCTATCACCCATTGACCTTATGTCGATGCCTTGAACCGAATGCCAACCTAAAGACATTCGCTGTTTTTGGGCAAACCAGTCACCACCTTGATATTACCCTGATATTTTGGAACCTTGTAAACCTTAATAGCTAATTTTAACCCTGATTTCCATAGTTTAACTCTAATCGCTTCCAAACCTTGTATTCCCAGAGTATTTTCTCCTTGCATCTTTGCATGTAGTGAATTAGTAAGAATAGGATTGATTGTAATGCCTGTTTGCTTGTTTGATCTTGTTCAGAGCAAGAGTCCGGGGTTGAAGATCTTGTCGCTGAACCGTCATCGACTGCTGATACTTACGACGCGGAAGGCAAGTCATACTTTGATCATATTGAAACCCATATTTTATGAATTGCTATGCTATTCCATGAGTAGATATCTCATTAATATTGCATGTGTTGAGATCAATAATATTATGGCAGTGATAGATTGAATACTTGAAGAATGTGAACTTGTTAAGATAGCAAGCCATGAACTAATAAAAGTATGTACATATACATTTACATTCATGAAATAGAATCCCTAGCCGTGACCAGTATTTTGGTATGGAATGGTGGTAGCACTGGAGGTGCTTGGCTGCACTGGATGTGCAGGCACTGAAGGTGCATGGTTTGTGGTATGATCTGGTCACTGGCATATAAGGACTAGAACCTTGTGTCGTGCGTCTAGTGGCATGAAAAATGTACCAACCACTTACCTGGTATGGGACAGGCGCAATCTAGTAGCTTTCTTAGTATTATCAGTTCCCTGCATGGCTTGTCGATCCGGTTTCTTGCGTGGAAACTAGTGGGACGCAGTTCGTCCATGAGTGGTGTGAGATCAGAAAAATTATGAGAGGATAAGGTGTAAAAAGGAAGACGCCCTACGCCAGATTAAGTCGTGCGCGACTGTAATCAAGAGAGGCTATGTGTCTTGCGAGAACATAGACCCAGGCTAGGAAGTAAGGCAGTGGGGAGGACCCACAACGGTACTTGGGACTAGATTGTCCACTTACCGGGCAGGGATGCTATTAATACTAGACTGCAAAATGTTGTGTGATCTCGGCCTTGTCACATGCGTATAAGTCGCATGGAGTTGGCCCGACTTGGAAGTCGAGTGAAAAAGTGAATTTAAAAAGAGGTACATCTCTGCAGAGTTTAAAAATGTATTCGAATACTTTGTGCTCCCGAGTTTTAGGAGTATGCCGCGGTGGATTAAATCCATGGGGTGTGACACAAGTATTGTTTTATAAACTAAAATTTGTTAGTTCAAGATTACCCAAGTGGCATGTGTTGTCACGATAAGGGGCGTTGCCGTGGACTGTCATGTGTTGACATGTCGCGGTAATACCATAATCTAGTAAACATGTGATAACTAAGAGTCATGTGGATTTATGCCCTAAAGTATACGAAATACTGTTATGAGTATAAGATTGAAAGGCTTGAATAAAAATAATGTGATATGAGGATATATCGCCTTGGATATGGGATATATGTATCACCATCAATATGATTTATTTACTGCCATGGGTATGATCGGGATTTGAATAAGAAAAGAGAAAGAAATGTATTTTGAAAAACCTTTCACTCTTTCCCCAATAGCATAGGTTCATGTCATATATATATATATGTATCTCTACCTTCCCTATGACTTGCTGAGTACGTAAGTACTCACCCTTGCAACAACTCATCAATAGATGGAGCGTTCTACGACCTTGGAGGATACCCTGAATATGCTGCGGACCCAGGAGATGATTAGCAGTTTCCTCCGGAGCCCTAATGTGGTGCTGTCTTGCTGTCAACCTCTGTTTCCTGTGGTTTGCTTTTGGGCCTAGCTTCCGCCGACTAGATGTGTTATTTTGTTAGACCCTTGTGCCTTGTAAGGCACTGTACCTCGTTTTGTATTAAGGCCTGATGGCCATACAATTATGACTATTGTACTATTTTGCTGCTGCAATGTAATCCTGTGATTGACTCATCCTGGGAAGTCAAGTGGTTTATGGGACCAGCTGCACCGAGCTGGGCTCCTCACAGGTGATGTCACAGTCGTGGCAGACGTGACACCGGGCCAATGGCGGCGCCCGGGACGGCGCCCGAGGCCAGGTCCCGGGGGCCAAAAGGCGGCGCCTGGGGAGGGGCCGGAGGCCACGTCCTCGGGCTAGTGGTGGCGCCCGGGACGGCGCCCGAGGCCAGGTCCCGGGGGCCAAAAGGTGGCGCCTGGGGAGGCCCCGGAGGCCACGTCCCCGGGCCACTGGCGGCGCCCGGGACGGCGCCGGAGGCCAGGTCCCGGGGGCCAAAAGGCGGCGCCCGGGGAGGCACCGGAGGCCATGTCCCGGGGGCCAAATGGCGGCGCCCGGGACGGCGCAGGAGGCCATGTCCCAGGGGCCAAACGGCGGTGCCCAGGGAGAGCCCGGAGGCTACGTCCCCGGGGGCCAAATGGCGGCGCCCGGGAAGAGCCCGGAGGCCACGTCCCCGGGCAAACATGACGCAACTTACCTGGACTTAGTCCCGCGGAGATTTCCCCCGACAGCATTCATCTTGGTCATGGAGCACTCCATCTATGTGATTATAGATTGCAAGGGTGAGCACTTTCGTACTCAGCAAGTCATAGGATAAGAATGGATATACATATAGTTGATATGAACCTATGCTAGAGGGAAAAGAGGGAAGGTTTCATAATACTTTTTCTTTCTTTTCAAATCTCATGCTCATGGCAGCAGTTTTCATAACATAGCATTGCTATTCATGTTCACTATTTATAGTACTACCGCGACAAGTCGACACACGACAGCCCATGGCAGCACCCCTTATCATGACAACACATGTCTTTTGGGTAATCTTGACTTATCAAATTTTATTTAGAAAATATACTTGTGCCACACCACGTGGATTTAATCCAATGCAGTAGAGTCCTATAAACCCGGGAGCTTGGAGTATTTGAATATATTTTTAACTCTGCAGAGGGGTACCAATTTACCCGCAAGATATTCCACTTTCATGCCCATTCTATCAAGATGATTAGACCCTTCCTCACTGCAACATGTGAGTGGCAAGGTGGAGATAACAAGAAATTTTGCCCTATTTCACACACAATTCACCCCTAACCCTGTGGTTTCACTCAAACCACAGTTGTGGCGGGCTATACCCCCACCCATACTGCATCTTCCCATTACTGGGTCAGCGTGCATCATCACATCCAGTGATATGTGTTGGAGCCGCACTCCGTGTCAAATCATGCACAAACATCTCATCTCATGCAGAGGTTTCATGTGCGATCCGCATACTACTTGTTCAGGCCTGTCCCATACTAGGCTTGCGGTTAGCACGTTTTTCATGCCACTAGAAGCACAACACAAGGTTCTAGTCCTTATATGCCAGTGACCGGATCATACCACAACCCATGCACATCCAGTGCTACCACCATTCCATACCAAAACCATGGTCACAGCTAGGGGTTTTATTTCATGAATATATATATTAGTTATGGCTCACTACAATATTATTTCACATTTAACAGGCATCCAGCCTAGTGCTGCCAATCATTCTTTTCTCATCACGTGCAATACTAATTTATAATCAAGGTAATATCTTAACAATTCTTAAAATATAGGTTCAAGATGTTCAAGAATATGACTTGCCTTCCGCGTCGTAAGAAACAGCAGTCGATGTCGGGTCAGCGATGACGTCTTCAAACTCGGGCTCTTGATCTACTCTCGAACAAACAAACACACAAAAATCACAAACCATTTTGAATGCTTTAAAATCTATATGCAAACATGCTTTAGAAGAACGATCTCGACGATGCTGAATCAGACAGGATTTGGAAGCTGGAACTGAGCTGAATTCTAAAATCTGGAGAATCTAGGCTAAGGATGGGTGTTAAAGGCTCTTAGGGTTTCAAGGCATCAAAATCGACATTGAGTCCGCGGCTAGTTTGCTAAAAAATGACCAATGTCAATAGGTCAACATTCGAGTCATAGCCAGACAAGGCTTTAGAGTGCTTTTCTCAAGATGGGGCCGTGGAAGAAAATGTAGAACATGACTCTACAAATTTAGTGGACAAAGTGGAATTCAATTTGCACAAACAGAAGTGGTCGAATTGAGTTAATGCCACTGACTGACATGGGCGGTCATAGGCTTGACATGCACAGAAACTAGGGCATAGCTGTGAAAATGATTCAAGGCTTCAATTGCTTCGCCAACTATGTCTAGGAGAAGGCCTTATGGGTCCTCAGCGAACAACTTGCTGAGATCCAGGTTCTCCTTGGAGAAAAAATTTCCTTATGCAAAATCCTCCAAGATGACAAAGAGCTTCTCAAAATGCGCCTTGCCAGCTGAGAACGCTGTCTCAGGACCACCTTGACGGTGATTGAGCACTTGACAGAGAGCCTTCAGAGAGCGCATCAAGAAATAATGTTGACCCGTGAGGAGAGAGAATTTGCTCAAAACCAAAGAGACCTCTTCGATGCGATCAAGGCTCATTGTTTTATTTCAATGAGAAACGATGTAGACAGGCTAAGGAATGTTGTAGACTCCCTTAGAACAGTTAGTGTTGAGCCTTCCAACATCAACTTAACTTTAGGGGAACTTTGTAACTGGATTACGGGCCAGGTCGATGCTTTGGTCCCCTGCATCCCTTTTTTATGCAAAGAATGCAAGAAATAAAATTCCTTTTCTTCACATATTGACTCCTTTAGTGATTATGTACAATCTATAATCATCAATTGGGGCTCTTTAAATTCTCTGTGTGAAAAAGGGTTATAGGTAAATACTTCTGCGACCAAAATATACACAGGTAACAAGTACTTTGTCCATGATCGAATAGAGATACTGTGGTCATAGAATATCATTGCGACCACAAGAAACACTGAGGTCACAGAATAGCATTGCGACCATAGATAGTACTGAGGTCACAGAATTTACTTTGAGATAACAATAGTACTGGAATTGCAAAAAATTCCATATAATCACTTGCACCATAGCCCCCAAATTTGAAATAAAATGACGTATGGATTTCCAAAAAAGATGTGTTTTGTTTCAAATTCCAAGAGGGAAACGAAGCATTTTTTGGGTGCAATTCATGAGAAAAACCCACAAGAGGAAATATATATTAAAAAATCAAATGCAGCTGGTAATGGGTTGTTGGCCCTATAAAAGGAGTTACTGTGCTTGAGAAGCCTCAGGAAAAACCCTTCTTGTTCATCAGCTACTTCGCCGCAAAAAACCCCCAGTGCCAACCATTGCATTCTCCGCCCCAAAAAAGCTCTCATCTTTGTTAAAATTTCCATCATCGCAATGGCGTCGTGGACATGATGAAACTTCTACGATGAAGAGAGCGTGGCAGCATTGGAGAAGGAGGAGATCCTTCCTTCATGGCTACTGATCAACTGGCGGCTGATGGGGAAAAAGGAAAACCCTAGACGTTCATGAAAATGAACTGTAATCTTCAAAAACTTCTTGCGATGTGGATTTCGTCTACCAGAAAGAAAGTTTATTCAATATGTTTTGGCACATTTCGGGCTGGAACTGGTAAATCTTCACCCCAATGCCATCCTGATTTTGGCAATTTTTCAGCATTTGTGCGAAGCACTCATTGGAGTTTTACCAAGTGTAGATCTCTTCCGGCGATTCTACTTCTCAGTGTGGTCAAAGAGTGCTAGCGCTGCAGGATGCATTTACTTCCGCATAAGGGAGAAGAAAGACTATCCCTTTCTCCCTCTGTGGGACTCTGTGCACAGATGGAGTCAAAAATAATTTTACTGCGCCATTCCTTTAGAAAGCAATCTCTGGTTCGAGAACCATCAGCCAGAGAAGAATAGTGAGATGGACATCATTCCCAATTTGAGCCAGAATTTATAGAAACAGGCTCAGGTTATTCTTCACTTAGCCCGCCAGGGGTTAACTACGTGAGATATCATTCACGCCTTCATGAAGAATAGGATAAGTCCCTTGAAGAGAAGGGAACATCCATCTTGGGAGATTTTGTCCATGGCAGACAACACCCTAGACTACAACACTGGTATGCTCTTCG
Source organism: Pharus latifolius (assembly GCA_019359835.1). Classification (NCBI taxonomy): domain Eukaryota; kingdom Viridiplantae; phylum Streptophyta; class Magnoliopsida; order Poales; family Poaceae; genus Pharus; species Pharus latifolius. The sequence continues at coordinate 21,353,665 of CM033324.1, read as the reverse complement.
ACTTAACAAAGTATGCAAAAGTACTGATGAAACATGCTATATCAATAATTTTGCTTCTGTGGAACAGTTTTGTCCTTGTCCGAGATTGAGAAGAGGACGAACAACCTTCTAAAACCGTACAATGCGGCAATAGAAGGAACTCAAGGTTCGCCCCAACCTCAAAGCTTAATCAACTGCGGCGATGACTTGAGACAATAGCATCAAAAGGTAAAGCATCTCTTGGAAAACTTAACTCTGGACTTTGCATTGATATGCTGAACATCGAAGAATGATCTGTCGTATGGCACAACTGCTCAAGGGGAAAACCATCAACACAAAACATCTTGCTAAGGACGTGGGATCCTTTGGGAAAGCTCCATCGAATATAGTAAAGGTAATCTCTTCAAAAACCTAGAAGATGAAAGAGCTAATTCCTCGATCATCAAAAGCAAAGACCGCAGGAGGGGCTTCATCAAGGACTAAGAAAACTACCGCGAAGATCGTTGCAGTAAGTTTTTCCCTTCCCCCAGTTATACCGTGTATGAATAGGAGTCACTTCTTAATTGTACAGGGCGAGGGGAGCGAGGATGAGGAAGACAATGTCCCTCTCATCTACAAAAAGAGAAAAGTGATGAGCGCTCTAGAGATTGACATTCCAGAGAGGCCATCTTCCCCTACCCTAGCCCACATATTGTCCTCAATGGTAGAGGCAACAGTTGAGGCTGGGGATCATGTGGTCACAGGAGAACTTGTGGCCACGGAGGAAATTCCCAGCCCTGAGGCCAATGTTTCAGCAACCATGATCGCAAAAAACTCTGAAGCCGTGGTATCAACTACTTCAGGGCTAGTAACACCTCCTTCGAATACGGAAGGGATTGTTGTGGTAAGAACTTCACATTTCATGAGCTTTTACTCCATTGCATATTTCAATCATCTTTTGAACATGCAGGAGAAGGAAGCTATTGTCCTGTTCAAGAAAAGAAGGACAAGGACAGGTGTTGATGACACTTCAACAGGGGCGCACAGTGTGCTTCTTTCTCCCTAGAGCGCATCACCGAAACCCATGAATCGGATATGGTTTCGAATCAAGTAAGGATATCACATCTTGCCAAATCATGTTTTATTGAAAACAGAAATGTTACAAGTCATGATTTTTCCAGGAACCCTGTGTCTAGTGCCCTGCCGACCTCCCCAAAAACCAGCGCAATATCTACGGTGGAGGTCGCAAGGGACACAGGTGCAGGTACAGTGGCTGAGGTAGCCCCTTAGGCCATTGTAAAAGAAATAATTAGGGATCTCCAATCAGATCAAATGGAGATTGCCACATCAGTCTCGACAGCAGGAGCAAATCAGCAAGAAACCACATTTGCCACTCCTATTGTCAAGGAAAGGACTGATCTAATAGTGGGCTTCTCAACTGGACCTGAGGGCTCACTGAAGACCACAATCAATGACCTTTTAGAGGCAAGTGAAACACTTGTTTAACTTCTCTAGGATTGAAGATCTTAGGAATGTTCAGGTTTAAGCAACAGGTTTTGCTGTGTTTCAGGATCTGACCCAAATGGCGACCAGATCAAAAGCTCTAGTAGAACATATTGAGGTCGTGCAAAGGGAGATTTGCTAGTTACAACAGTAAGCACCCCTGTACTTGTTTATCCTGAACTTCATTTAAGTATAACAGTTGCCTCTCTTGTCGTAGGGAAATTCTTCCTTGACAAAGAGCATGATTGATCGGCGAGATCAGGAGAAACTGCAGCCATGAGACTTTCTTCCATGGAGAAAGAACTCAATGAGGCATGGTTAAAGCTTTCCTGTAAGTGTACTTCCGACCAAAGGGAGTTATTTCTTTACATGAACTACGGTAAATTCAATTACTTTGCTCATGCAGTACAAGAGGAACAGATAAGCATTCTTTCAGAAGAAAAAGATGACTTCCATAAGAAATACGCCCAAGCTGAAGCTCAAATTGGGCAACTTCATGCAACCATTGAGCATCAAAGTACGACCATCGAGTCATTCAAGAAGACGATCGATACTATCTGCGAGGAGAGGGAAACCCTGAAGGCAACAATCTCATCCTGCAGTAGCATTCATTTAGAAGTTTTTGAAAAACTGAAAATGGTTGCAGATTTGTTGAAGGCTGACATCATTGATCCTCAGAAGGATAACTTAAGCCTCAGTGAATCATGTAAACTGGTTGCAACTCAAGCTGAATCACTTCTCGAGTATCTTCCTGAAGATACAAAATGGCAAGAAGAGGCAATGAAGACCAATGCAAGATTTGTAGCCTCTGCCATTTTGTGCAAATTAAGACATCACCACGGCCCAAATTTGAATTTGAATCCGGTGGTGGAAGATGCAAAATTCGAGAGTGAAGATCAACTGGAGGCCATAATGGAAGAAGTCAAGCCCTTGATTGAAAACCTTTTGAAAGAACTTGACTTACTGTGATTTCATTGTAATGAACAATGATCCTCCACTTAAATTGTACATGTACATATATAATTATAGTAGAGAATATGCAAATGCATGCCTTATATTTTTGGAAAGATGTACTTGATTTCATGTTATATTATGGCCATATTCCCCTAGACCCTCCTGAGATCTACATACAATAGGCATTGTATTATAATCCCAGAAGAAATATATGTTAATAATGATCAGGGAATATCTAGTGAGTTCCTTATACGTTAAGAAACGGTTTATAAAGGAATGTCTCAACTAATTACGGTCATCTGGCCGCACCAATACTTATCTTAATATAATACTGAAGTTTATTACGAACTAGCAGCCCCTCGAATGATCAGAAATATACTAGTAAGTCCTGTATGCGTTGATGAACAGCTTATTTAGGGATGTCTTATCTAGATGTGATCATGAGATCAGCCAACGAATCCAACTTGGTTACTATAATAAGATGATCATCGGCGACCAGCCCCCGAGCATAGCTCGGAGAGGATGGGGCAAAAGAATTCAACCATAACACAATGCGAGGAAAAGTACATGTTATTCTAATGAAATCATGCTAATTGAAAAAGAAAAAAGAAATGAGAAAAACTTACATGTAAAACTTGCGTAACAAATCTATGTTCCAAGCATTGGATAAGATCCTTCCATCTTACATTGCTAATTGGGCTAATCCTGGTCGCGGCAATGAGACTACAGTATAAGGGTGTCGTGGTATTACGGATACCCTGGCAGGTTCGGACGTGCACAGCACAAGTACAACGGCACGAGCTGACCGAGTTACCGGTCTTCTCCCACCGGGCAACACAGAAATTGAAACAGTGGTTTATACAGGTTCAGATCCCAGTGGGGGCCCTAGTCCTGTTGGCTCTCTCCGGACGCGAGTCCCCTGGGGAGGTATGCTCTCGGGGAGAGGTCTCCAAGAGAGCCTGATATTTGAGTGTGTTGTAAATGAATTAGAGTTTTTTACAAATGAGATACAAGGGGGGTATATATAGTCCCCAAAACATGCAAAAGACCAAAATGCCCTAGCTACGGCCGTTGGATCGAGGGGCGCGGGCGTCATTTCGTCGACCGCAGGGCTTGGATTCTTGACAAGTGTCCTTATCAGTTCCTGGGGCCCGAAGACCCTCCGGGACCCACTGGGCCCTAGAGTCACCGGGACTCTCCGGGAGGTGCTCTGGGTCTCGACTCCCCGGGACCCGGGACTCAGGGCCTAGGGAACCTCCGGGACCCTGCAGGGACCCGATGACCTTCCTGGACTCTAGTGAATGTCCGGGGCCCGGAGACCCTCCGGGACTCTCCGGGACCCGGTGGTGCTCCGGGTCTCACGGGGGCCCGGTGACTCTGCGAGACTCTCCGGGACCCGGTGACTCCCGGGGACCAAGAGCCCGGTGACCCTGGGACCCGGGGCCTAACCCCGGGACCCACCGGGGACCATCTATGCACGAAGGGCCGAGGCGCTCCGAAGACCCCACGGGACCCGGGGCCCAGACGCCCAGGACCCGCCAGGAACCTTCTCCGCACGAAGGACCAAGGGCGCTCGGGAGGTCACTTCGAAGACTAGCCGGAGGTATAGGATTTCCCCCAATAGGAGCCCCCCAGGCCCTCGGGGACACGTCGTGGCCGCGGAGGGTATGTGTAAAACCTTTCTCCTGATGACACTGAGGTCTCCGGGGATCTCCGGGTGGAAGGATCGCGTCCGAGAGGCGTGGTTGAGAAACACCTCCTCCCGGGACCAAGTCCACCCGGGAGAGGAAGTTACCGTGTCCGAGAGGTGTGGAGCCCCCAGACGGGAAAAACCTTCTCCCGGGACAAAGTCCCCCCGGGAGAGAACGTTACCACGTCTGGGCGGCGCGGTTGAGAACAACCTCCTCCCGAGACCAAGTCCACCCGGGAGAGGAAGTTATCGCGTCCGAGCGGCGCGGAGCCCCCAGACGGGAAAAACCTTATCCCTGGACAAAGTCCCCCGGGGAGAGGATGTTACCACGTCCGAGCGGCGCGGAGCCCTTGGACGGGAAAAACCTTCTCCCGGGACAAAGTCCCCCTGGGAGAGAACGTTACCACGTCTGGGCGGCGCGGTTGAGAACAACCTCCTCCCGGGATCAAGTCCCCCGGGGAGAGGATGTTACCGCGTCCGAGCGGCGCGGAGCCCCTGGACGGGAAAAACCTTCTCCCGGGACAAAGTCCCCCTGTGAGAGAACATTACCACGTCCGAGCGGCGCGGAGCCTCCGGACGGGAAAAACCTTCTCCCGGGACAAAGTCCCTCCAGGAGAGAACGTTACCGCATCTGAGCGGCGCGGCAGAGAAAAACCTCCTCCCGGGACCAAGTCCACCCGGGAGAGGAAGTTACCGCGTCCGACCGGCGTGCAGCCCCTGGACGCGTAGGAGCCTTAGGATGTAGAGAGCTTCCGGGTTTTGACCCGGGTTGTACCATTTTTGATGCCCACCAGAGGGGGAAGATGTCCTCCGGGTGAATGATTAATAAAGCTGTGTTTGCGCTTCTTGTTGTTTTAAGAGTCTTCTTTTGATATTTTTCTTGGATGGTCTGGACGACTTATTTTGATAAGAATGAGCTAAGTTTGCTCGTGGATGGTGCGGTCGACACCCGGGGGTTCCTTATCCTCCCCGCCCATAGCGGGCCGGAGGGTAGCTCCGCGCGCTGTGGGTGTGACAAAGCCCCCGGGGTGAAGATGAAGACCCGTGACATATGAATTTTTCCAAGTTAGAAAATTTGAGAACGAGGTTGTCGGGGAAAAACCTTCCGGGAGGCAATCGTCCGGTCGCCGTGAGAACGGGGAGCCAGGAATAACGTCTGCGGGGAAGAAACATCCGAGAAAGCCCGACGAGATTTTCGGAGATGGACTTTCCGGGAGACAATCGTCCGGTCACCGTGAGAACAGGGAGCCGGGAATAGGGTCTCCGGGGAAGAAATATCCAAGAAATCCATAATTTTTCCAGGAGACACTCATCCGGTCGCCGTGAGAACGGAGAGCCGGGAATAAGATCTCCGGGAAAGAAATATCCAAGAAAGCCTGAAATGAGATTTCCGGAGATAGACCTTCCGGGAGACAATCATCCGGTCGCCATGAGAATGGGGAGCCGGGAATAAGGTCTCCGGAGAAGAATATCCAAGAAATCTGTCCTGCTGGGGAGACTATCGACTCCCGGAGGAGGATGTGCCCGATGACGGGTCTAAGTGTTTGGGTAGGGGACTAGTCTCCCAAAGTGACTCATTACCACGGTTGCTGGGGACCGGGTTGCCACTTACACCCTCAATCCACGAGGGCTGATCGTAAGCCGCCCTACAGGAGGGACTTGTTGGGTCTGAGCCCACTTCCTCACGGGGAGGGCATCCTCACAGGGAGGGCGTCCTTGCGGGGAGGGCATCGCCGTTAGGGGCTGTAATGTGCAGAACCTGCAATGAGAGTTGAAGAGAAAAACCCAGTTGTATTGACAATGAAATGACTTACAACGCCCCCCCCCCCCCCCCCGCGAAGTCACGAAAGGGGAGGGAAAGGTGATTACAATGCCCCCTCCCCCTCCGGCGTGATCGCTCCGGGGGAGGGGACGGGCCTGTGTAGGCTAGACGTAAAACTTGCGAAGTAGACGCAAGTTCCACGTGTGCTTCAGTTCCTACTCTTGGAGGTTGGAGAGTTTATAAGCCCCCGAGCCCAGGACCGCGGAGATCCTGTAGGGGCCCTCCCATTTGGGGGAGAGCTTACTCTGGGCTTGGGGGTCTGTGACGCGCTTGAGGACAAGGTCCCCAAGGCGGAGGGCCCTCTCGCGCACATGCTGGTTGTATGCGCGTGGCATCTCGCGCTCGTAGATGGCGTGACAGTGTCCGGGTGATCTCGGCGACCTCCGGGACGCGAGGCTCGTCGCCCGTGTCCAGGGAGGCCACCGAGGGCTTCGTGATGATCTCCAGGAAGGCCCCCTTGGGGAGTGATTCACGGGCGCTTGCTGCCCGGGCAAAGGCGTTGGCCCGGTCATTGTCCCTTCGCGGGATATGCCGGGCCTCGAGGCCGTCGAAGTGCCTCTCCATCTTTCGCACCTCCTGCGAATAAAGACTCAAGTTTGCGTCATGGCACAGGTAAGACTTGTCCATTTTGCAAACTACGAGCTGAGAATCTCCCTTCACGAGGAGGCACTGGATCCCCAGGGAGCGCGTTGGGCGCATCCCAAGGAGCAAAGCCTCGTACTCGGCGACGTTGTTGGTTGCGGGGAACTCGAGCCGCGCTGCGTACTCGAGTTCCTTTCCCTCGGGGCTCGGGAGGACTACCCCCGCGCTGGGAGGTCTTCGTCCCCGGGCCTGGAGGCAGGAGTCCACTCCGCGACGAAGTCGGCGAGGACCTGTGACTTGATGGCGGAGCGGCCTGTGAGGGACAGGGAGAAGGGGGTGAGCTCGGCCCCCCACTTCCCAATCCAGCCGGTGGCCTCTTTGTTCCGTAGCACCTCCCCCAAGGGGAGGGACGACGAGACGGTGATGGGGTGTCCCAGGAAGTAGTGGCGAAGCTTCCGGGACGCCATCAGGAGGGCGTAGCAGATCTTCTCCATCTCCGTGTACCGGGTTTTGGCCCCCTGGAGGGCCTCACTCACATAGTACACGGGACGCTGCTGCCCCCTTGCTCTTTCACCAATACCGCATTGACGGCGACCGGGGTCGCGGTAAGGTAGAGGAGGAAGGGCTCTTCTGGAGACGGACTCATGAGAATTGGAGTACTCGTGAGGTACTTCTTGAGGTCGTCGAAGGCCTCCTGGGCCTCGGGGGTCCATCGGAACCCCTCGAGCCCCCGGGGGATCTTGAAGAATTGGAGGCCTCGTTCCCCCGACCGCGAGACGAAGCAGCTTAGCGCGGCTAAGCGGCCGGAGAGCTGCTGGACGTCCTTGACGGAGCGTGGCGGGGGCATGTCCAGGAACGCCCGGATCTTTTTGGGGTTTGCCTCTATGCCCCGCTGGGACACGAGGAAACCCAGGAGCTTCCCCTCGCGCATGCCGAAGGCGCACTTCTCCGGGTTGAGCTTCAGCCCATATGCGCGGAGGTTGCGGAAGGTCTCTGCTAGGTCGTCGACGTGGGTGGCTGCGCGGGGACTTTTGACGACTGCGTCGTCTACGTAGACTTCGACGTTGCGGCCGACTTGATCTTTGAAGACCAGCGTCATGGGGCGCTGGAAGGTCGCTCCTGCATTCTTCAGCCTGAAGGGCATGTGGACGTAGCAGAAGGTTCCGAGGGGAGTTATGAAACTCGTCTTTTCCTCGTCCCCTTCCGCCATCCAGACTTGATGGTAGCCCGAGTAGGCGTCTAGGAAGCTCATCAACTCGCACCCCGCAGTGGCGTTGACCAATTGGTCAATCCGCGGGAGTGGGAAGTTGTCCTTGGGGCAGGCGCGGTTGAGGTCGGTGAAGTCCACGCACATCCGCCACTTTCCATTTGACTTCTTCACGAGGACGGGGTTCACGAGCCACTCGGGGTACAAGACCTCCCGAATGAACCCCGCCTCTTGGAGTCAGGCGATCTCCCCCTTGATTGCCTCTTGGTGTTGGAGGGAGAGCTTCCTCAGCTTTTGCTTCACGGGGGGTGACCGGGGGTCACTACGAGCTTGTGCTCAATGACCCCCCGGGCGACGCCCCCATGTCCGAAGGCTTCCACGCGAAAACATCAGAGTTCTCGAGTAGGAAAACTGCCAGTTGCGCTACGCGCTCCTCAGGGAGCTCCGCCCCTATCTGGAAGGTTTTGTCAACGTCGTCCGGGGACAGTAGGACCTTCCGGAGGCCCCCTTCCGAACGCGACTTGGGGTGGGGCCTCCCGGGAGGTATCACCGCGATGTCTGGTTCCGGGGGAGAGGCCTCCCCCCCGGGTGCCTTAATGATGTTGACACTTCCGATTGTGGCGGCGGCGCGCTCGTATAGAGCGCGGGCCATGTCTTGGTCTCCCCGGACGTTGATCACGCCGTGTGGCCCGGGGATCTTCATGCAGAGGTAGTTTTGGTGGGTGGCAGCCCCCAGGTGGTTGATTGTGGTCCTCCCCATGATCGCGTTGTAGGAGGAGGGGAGGTCCACTACGTCGAATCGGACCATCTCGATTCGGTAGTTCTCCGGGATGCCAAATGTCATGGGGAGATCCACCTTCCCCACAGGATGGATCGCCTTCCCCGGGACGAACCCTTGCAGGGGCCCTGCCGTGGGCTGCAGAAGCTTCTCATCCACCTGCATCTCCTTGAAGACCTTCAGGAACAGGACGTCTGCGGAGCTCCCACCATCCACAAGGATGCGGGCCAGGTGGCTGTTGAAGATGGTCGCGGCGACGATGAGCGCGTCGTCGTGGGGGAAGCGAACCCCGCGCGCGTCTTCCGCGGTGAAGGTGAGGGGGACGTCCGACCACTTGGGTGGCGGAGAAGTGTGTAGCACCCCCACGACCTTGACTTCGCGCGCGTACACCTTACACTGGCGCTTAGAGTCGCGCCCGGAGGCGGACCCTCCCGCGATGACATTGATGCGGCGCTGGGAAGTTTGGAAGGGGAGAGCTTCTGAAGGCTCCCCCTGCGTCTGCCCTTGCTGACCCCCCGCGGGAGCAGGAAGGGCTGGAACAGCTGGCCGAGGGGCCAAGGAGGCCGGAGTCCCCCCCTGCCCATGCTGGTCGAGGAACGCTGCGAAGTGCTGCAGCAGCTAGTGGCACTCTCGGGTAGCGTGGGTACTAGACCCGTGGAAGCTGCACCACGGTCCTTCCCTGCTTCTCCCCGCGGGGCCTTCCTGACCGCGGGAAGACTGTCCTCCCCCATGGCCTTTCGGCTTGGAGAAGGGGCGGTTGCCCCTCGTGGGGTCGCACGAGCCGCCTCCGGCCTCGAGGACAAAGGTGTCCTAAGGCCGTGGCTCGTTACACCCCCCCTGCCTAGGGCGTTTGAGGGGGTTCCCGGCCCCCCGGTCGGTGGGGGCGGGAGCCCCCTGGGTCTTCTTCCAAAGGTCGTCTTTCTCCACCCGAGCGTACTTTTCCAGTACGTTGAAGAGCTCGTCGGTGGAGGAGGGGCAGCTCCGGGAGAGCCTTCGATGGAGCTCCCAGAGAGGATCCCGCTCTTGCACGCCTCGATGACTGTGGAGTCGGGGACGTGCGCCACCTTGCTCTTGACCTGAGCAAAGCGCTTGAAGAAGCTTCGGATGGTCTCCCCCGTCTTCTGCTGAATGGTGTAGAGCTGCGATGAGTCAAGGGGACACACATAGTTCCCCTGGAAGTTCGCGCAGAACTCGAGCTTGAGCTGCGCGAAGGACTTGATGGAACCGGCCCTCAAGTTGTAAAACCACGAGCGGGCGATTCCGGTGAGGTATAAGGGGAAGACGTTGGATTGCACCGTCTCGTCCCCCCCGGCCGCTGAGATGGCTGTGGAGTACACCTGCACAAATTCATAAGGATCGGCCTCACCATTGTAGTACTCGATGCGGGGCGGGCGATATGGCTTTGGCCATCGGACGCGTCAGAGCTGGCGGCACAAGGGCTGGTTGGCCCCCTCAACTCTCTGGGAAGGTTCCCAGCCGTTGTCCCTCCTTGTAGGCGAGACGCGCTCGTTATCGGAGTCGGGGAGAGGCCCCAGCGGTCTGCTCGGATGGTGGTAGCACCTCTTCTCATCAGGGTTGGGGCTAGCCTCGTGAACCTCCAGGTGTCCCCCAGAGGTGGCGGTGGCTTCGTTGACTGGTCTCCCTCCCCAGCTGGTCTGGCGGCATGTCCCCAGCCTGTGTTGAGAAGGAGCTTCGCTAGGTTTCACGGCACGCATGCGCTCCACCTCCTCCCAAGTTAGTCGGGTCTGATCCACCGGGGGAGGAGGGAGCTGATGCGCGTCAGCCGACGCTGCTGGCACGTGGGCAAGGCCCGGCATCGGGCGTGTCTCCGGGGCCATTCCGAGCACGGTGGGAACCGCCAGCCCAGGAGCCACTCCGGACACACCGGCAACCATCCGCGGCGCGGAGCTATGGAGAGCCACCGGCACGGCGAAGGCTCCTAGTGCGAGGTAAGGCCCCGGCGCGGGGACAACTCCCTGCGCGGGGTAAGGCCCCGACGCGAGGAAGGCTCCCGGTGCAGGGTAAGGTCCCGGCGTGGGGAAGGCTCTTGGCGCGGGGACAGCTCCCGGCGCGGGGAAAGCTCCCGGCACGGGGTAAGGCCTCGGCGCGGGGAAGGCTCCGGCGCGGGCGCGGGGAGAGCTCCCGGTGCGGGGTAAGGTCCCGGCGCAGGTGCGGGGAGAGCTCCTGGCGCAGGGTAAGGCCCTGGCGCGGGGAGAGCTCCCGGCACGGGGTAAGGCCCCGGCGTGGGGAAGGCTCCCGGTGCGGGCGCGGGGAGAGCTCCTGGCGCGGGGTAAGGCCCTGGCGCGGGGAGAGCTCCCGGCGCGGGGAAGGCTCCCGGCGCGGGCGCGGGGAGAGCTCCTTGCGCGGGGTAAGGCCCCGGCGTGGGGAAGGCTCCCGGCGCGAGGTAAGGCCCTGGCGCGGGGAGAGCTCCCGGCGCGGGGTAAGGCCCCAGCGCGGGGAGAGTTCCTGGTGCGGGGTAAGGCCCCGGCGTGGGGAAGGCTGCCGGCGCGGGCGCGGGGAGAGCTCCTGGCGCGGGGTAAGGCCTCGGCGTGGGGAAGGCTCCCGGCGCGGGCGCGGGGAGAGCTCATGGCGCAGTGTAAGGCCCCGACGTGGGGAAGGCTCCCGGTGCGGGCGCGGGGAGAGCTCTCGGCGCGGGGTCAGCTCCCGGTGCGGTGAACATGCCCGGCGCCAGAAAGGCCGCCGAGTGTCCCACGAAAAACGGAGGCGGCGACCCCATGAATGGGAATGAGGGCGGATAGATGGGAGCCGGAGTCCGCGCTAATGCGCGCAACAACTCCTCCAAGGTGCGCTGGGCGTGGAGTTGGCCTTCGACCAAAGCTTCGAGCAAAGTGTCCGGGGGAGCCGGGTGTTCCATCGGAGGGAGACTAGTCCCCGCTGGGGCGGTCGCGGTCACTGGGGTTGACCCAGAGGTCTGCCCACTGAAAGTAATTGGAAAGGTGAGAGGTGGTACCTGGGTCGTGTCTCGAGGGGGTGGTGCCGGGTCACCGGGACCGGCGTCACCGGGTAGGGCGCGAGGTCCCGCAATCGCGGCCGCGGTCGCTGAACTGGAAACGGGAACACCTCTACCGAAGATTTCGGGAGAAGAAGGTGGTAGCTCTCTCCGGGTGTTCCCGAACGGTAGCGTCGCGACGATGACGTCTTGCTGGGGCGGCGCCGGGTCGCTGGAACCGTCACCACCGGAAAGGGAGAGAGCTTGAGATCTCGTTCTTGGGGGAGCCATGGCGATTCGTCACGAGTCCCCACGGTCGACGCCAACTATCGTGGTATTACGGATACCCCGGCAGGTTCGGACGTGCGCAGCATGAGTACAACGGCGCGAGCTGACCGAGTTACCGATCTTCTCCCACCGGGCAACACAGAAATTGACACAGTCGTTTATACAGGTTCGAGTCACAGTGGGGGCCCTAGTCCTATTGGCTCTCTCCGGATGCCAGTCCGCTGGGGAGGTATGCTCTCGGGGAGAGGTCTCCAAGAGAGCCTGATATTTGAGTGTGTTGTAAATGAATTAGAGTTTTTTACAAATGAGATACAAGGGGGCTATATATAGTCCCCAAAACATGCAAAAGACCAAAATGACCTAGCTACGGCGGTTGGATCGAGGGGCGCGGGCGTCATTTCGTCGACCGAAGGGCTTGGATGCTTGACAAGTGTCCTTATCAGTTCCTGGGGCCCGAAGACCCTCTGGGACCCACAGGGCCCTAGAGTCACCGGGACTCTCTGGGAGGTGCTCTGGGTCTCGACTCCCCGGGACCCGGGACCCGGGGCCCAGGAAACCTCTGGGACCCTACGGGGACCCGATGACCTTCCAGGACTCTAGTGAATGTCCGGGGCCCGGAGACCCTCCGGGACTCTCCGGGACCCCATGGTGCTCCGGGTCTCACCGGGGGCGCGGTGACTCTCCGAGACTCTCTGGGACCCGGTGACTCCCCGGGACCAAGAGCCCGGTGACCCCGGGACCCGGGGCCTAACCCCGGGACCCACCAAGGACCATCTACGCACGAAGGGCCGAGGCGCTCCGAAGACCCCACGGGACCCGGGGCCCAGACGCCCAGGACTCGCCAGGAACCTTCTCCGCATGAAGGACCGAGGGCGCTCGGGAGCTCACTTCGAAGACTACCCAGAGGTACAGGATTTCCCCCAACAAAGGGCCTTCCCACTGAGGGGAGAATTTATTGCAATTAGACTGGTTTTGTATTTTTCGTAAAACCAAGTCGCCTACATGAAGACTACAAGGTCTCACCCATTTACTATGGTATTTACGCAAAGCTTGTAAATATACTGCAGACTTAATCAGCACCCAATCGCGTTTCTCCTCAAGGAGGGTAATATCTTGGTCACATTGTTCATGTTGATCAAAATGATCAAATTGATTTACACGAACAGAACCAATACAAATTTTTGTTGGTAAGACAGCCACAGCACCATATACTAGTTGAAAAGGCGTCTCACCTGTAGCTCGGCTACAAGTGGTGTGTAGTGCCCATAGAACTGAGTAGAGTTCATCTACCCAAGCCCCTGAGCGCATTTTAAGATGATCGAAAACACGCTTCATGATGCCTTGTAATATCTACCCGTTGGCATGTTCAATGGCTCCATTTCTCTGTGGATGAGCCACAGATGCAAAGCACACTTTTGTCCCGATGTCGTCGCAATAGTCCAAAAAGAGACCACTAATGAACTGGGAACCGTTGTCGGTAATTAGACGACTTGGAACACCAAATCGTGTGACAATATTCTTAATGAAAGAATTTCTTCACCACAGCGGCGGTAATGCTGCGGACTGGTTCAGCTTCAATCCACTTAGTAAACGTGTCAATGACTACGAACAAAAACTTGTATCCATTACCCACTTGGGGCATAGGATCCACTATGTCTATTCTCCATACTTCAAAAGGCCATGTTAGAGGAATAGTTTGTAAGACATATGCAGGTTGATGAACTTTCCTTACATGAAATTGACACTGTGGGCATGTTTTGGACCAAATGCTTGGCATCATCAAGTGCCGAAGGCCAATAAAAACCCTATTGGAATGCTTTTCTGACCAGTGTCCGATAAGAGCCGTGTGCACCAGACACACCATCATGAATTTCATTCAAGAGAGATTTCCCTTCCTCTTGAGATATACAGTGCATGAATACTCCTTGAGTACCCTTCCAATATAAAATTCCATCAATGATTTTATATAGACGTGCCTTTTGCAGTAACTGATCACTTTCATCTTCTTCTGTGGGCAAGGTCCCATGTTCAAGATAGATCCGCAATGGACGGGTCCAATCTTCTTCTTGTCCAAGGTCGGCGACGTGAACTGTCACCAAGTCATCCTCGACCAAAGCCATGATCGAAGGGTGTTTTAAGTGTTCAATGAGCACTCCTGCCGGAGCGGATGTGCATGAGGACCCAATTTTTGATAATTGGATTGTGAGTATGTTATTCTTTCGAGGGACATATTGGACATCGAAATGACTGAAGTGTTTTTCTAATTTCCTCAGTTCCCACAGGTAATAAGCCATTGTCTCATCGGAGGTGTTGTGCTCCTTGTTTACCTGCTTTATGACTAGCTGTGAGTCTCCCTCACCACTAATCAAAGGACTCCAAGGAATTTTGCTGCTCGAAGCCCTGCAAGAAGACATTTATACTCTGCTGCGTTGTTGGTTGCAACAAAGTGTAATTGAATGACATACTTGAGCTGGTCGCCCCGAGGCATAATTAAGACCACTCCAGCCCCCGAGTATTGAAAACTATGAGAGCCATCAAAATACGTCGTCCAATGGTCGGTGCATTATAAATCTTTAGATTCTTGCGCAGGAGGGTCAGGATTAGTCCATTCAACCACAAAATCTGCAAGAATTTGAGATTTAACTGTGACACGAGGGGTGAAATGGATGTCAAATGCTCCATGTTCCACTGCCCACTTCGCAATGTGTAACACCCTAGTTTTGGGGGTGAAAAGTTTTGCATAAAAACCCTGCATGCATGTATCTCTGTAGTAGTAGCCAGATCAGCTGAACTCTAATATCTCCCAAACCCTAAAAATCTCCAAATCTATTCTCTAGATCCAGATCAAGATCTGACCATCCAGATTTAACCTACCAGTTACCCTGAAGATAAAAGTCTTCAGGAGCCAGATCAAATTCTGACCCTAACTCCAAGTACCTAAGCCTTTCTCTGTTTTCGAAAACAGGAAAAATTCAGATTTACCCTAAGTACCCCAGTTTCTAGATGATTAAGTTATCTTGATTTAACCTTATCCAGACTCAAGTAACCCCTGGAATATGTTCCTAGGTTCATCCTCAACTCACTTCAAAAAGTTGGGAGCCAGATTAATTCATCTAAACACTTTTCACAGTTTAGTCCAAATTTTACTGCGAATAAGTCCTTTTCTGTTTACCTGGAAGCCTGAAAAGGCTAAAATCCACGAATCAATTCCAACTCCAGAATTTCTTCAGGGAACACCTCCCAAATGCTATTTGATACAGATCTCCTGTTTGATCAGACTTCAAAATTTCTCTCCAATCACCAGAATTCGAGATCGACAAAATCCAGATTTAGTTTACCCTAATTTTACCCTATTTTCGAAAATAGGTGAAATCCCTCAAATCTTATCAAACCTTCTCCAAATTTGAGCTAAATGGGTATTAATAGAAATGTTATACTCAACCATGAAATCAAATCTCAAATTAAACCTCTCAAAGACCAGATTTTTAGTTTAGTCCAAAGCCAAACCAAAAATCATCGCAAATCAGTCCCTGGTTCGACCAGGCTGCTGTGCACGACCAGGCCGTTCAAACGACCACGAGCGCCGGAGTTGGTCGTCGCCATTGCCGCCGCTGCGGTTTCGTCGCCGGCGATCTCCAGCGTCGCCACCTCCGCCACTGTTTCCCTGCCGCGTGTGCGCATCGTGTTCGCCACCGTGGAATCACCTCGCCCGCCAGCAGCACCTTCGTTCTCCCGCGCGCGCGCCCGACAACGGCAGCACAGTTGCGCCACGTCGCAAGCATGCCTTGGGGAAGCATCACTTCGCCTTCACCTCCACCAGAGCAGCAGGCTAAAGCCGGCACGGCCGCTGGAGCGCGTCACTTCGCCGGGATGCAGCCGTGTTGTCACCTCCAGCCCGCTTCACTTCCCCATGCATTTCCAACCGTTGCAAGCCCCTTGCTGTGCCTATAAAAGCCACCCCAGCTCAGCTCAAACACACTCACACCCAGAACCACCCAAAATCCCTAACCACGCCGTCGTCTTCGTCTTCTTCGGCGAGCTCGAGAAGAGGCTCACGGTGCCAGGCCAATCCACTGCACCGAACTCCAAATTGAAGCTACCAGTGAGTTACTCTCAACCACTTACCTGTGTAGTAGCAGCCAATTGAGTTCTATCGCACCTCATCGCCGGGAATTGCTGTTTTTCCCCGACAACTCCGGCGAGCAATTAAACCCCAATTAAACCGATTTAGCTCTCGAGCCTGTGATCAATATTGATCAGTGGACTGTGTGGAACACATCTAAGCAACTAGAATCATCAATTTTGCTAAAATGTGAAAAACCCCAAATTCAACCGTGCATGTTCACTGTGCTTGCTGATTTAGCTTATCTGTTGAATGTTTGGTGAATTCAACTTCACACATAGCCTTTGTATGCCCCAGAGACCCCCCTCAAGCAAGGGCTCGAGTTCGTTTGCCCTAGAACAGAAATGCCCAAATTTTGTGTCTTCTTCCCTAGATCCGGTTTCTCGCGTGGAAACTGGTGGGACGCAGTTCGTCCATGAGTGATGTGAGATCAGAAAAATTATGAGAGGATAAGGTGTAAAGAAGGAAGACGCCCTACGCCAGATTAAGTCGTGCGCGACTGTAATCAAAAGAGGTTATGTGTCCTGCGGGAACATAGACCCAGGCTAGGAAGTAAGGCAGTGGGGAGGACCCACAACGGTACTTGGGACGGTATTGTCCATTTACCGGGCAGGGATACTGTTAATACTTGACTGCAAAAACGTTGTGTGATCTCGGCCTTGTCATATGCGTATAAGTCGCATGGAGTTGGCCCGACTTGGAAGTCGAGTGAAAAAGTGGATTTAAAAAGAGGTACATCTCTGCAGAGTTTAAAAATGTATTCGAATACTTCGTGCTCCCGAGTTTTAGGAGTATGCCGCGGTGGATTAAATCCATGGGGTGTGACACAAGTATTGTTTTATAAACTAAAATTTGTTAGCTCAAGATTACCCAAGTGGCATGTGTTGTCATGATAAGGGGCGTTGCCGTGGGCTGTCTTGTGTTGACGTGTCGCGGTAATACCATAATATAGAGATCATATGATAATTAAGAGGCATGTGGTTTATGCCCTAAGTTATGAAATACTGTTATGAGTATAAGATAGAAAGGCTTGAATAAAAATAATGCGATATGAGGATATATCGCCTTGGATATGGGATATATGTATCACCATCAATATGATTTATTTACTGCCATGGGTATGATCAGAAGTTGAGTAAGAATTGAGAAAGAAATGTATTTTGGGAAAAACCCTTCACTCTTTCCCCAATAGCATAGGCTCATGTCATTTATACTGTAACTATATCTCTACCTCCCCTATGACTTGCTGAGTACATAAGTACTCACCCTTGCAACAACTCCTCAATAGATGGAGCGTTCTACGACCTTGGAGAATGCCCTGAAGATGCTGCGGACCCAGGAGATGATGAGCAGTTTCCTCCGGAGCCCTGATGTGGTGCTATCTGCTGTCAACCTCTGTTTCCTGTGGATTGCTTTTGGGCCTAGCTTCCGCCGACTAGATGTGTTATTTTGTTAGACCCTTGTGCCTTGTAAGGCACTGTACCTCGTTTTGTACTAAGGCCTGATGGCCATACAATTATGACTACCGTATTATTTTGCTGCTTCAATGTATCCCTGTGATTGACTCATCCTGGGAAGTCAAGTGGTTTAAGGGACCAGCTGCACCGAGCTGGGCTCCTCACAGGTGATGTCACAGTCGTGGCAGGCACGACACAATGCGACCAGATTTCTCCAGATTTCAAATAATATTTCCCAATGTAAAGGACGAAGGCACAGTAATTTTATGTGCTTGAAAGTAATGTCGTAGCTTACGGGAAGCCATCAAAAGAGCATAAAGTAACTTCTGGACTTCAGGGTAATGCTCCTTTGGTCCATGAAGTTCTTCACTTAAGTAGTAGATTGGTTGTTGTACACCTTCTCTCTCTGTGACCAGAACTACGCTGACCACGTTAGGGGTGGCCGCCAGATAAAGGAGTAACAGTTCCCCCAAATTTGGAGAGACCAGTATTGGCGGATTAGACTAATATGCTTTGACCTCTTGAAAGGCTTTTTTGGCTTCATCCGACTAGGTAAAACCATTGTGCTTGCGAAGGGCCTTAAAGAAAGGCAATCTGCGTTCGCCTTGTCGCGATATGAGAATTTTTTTTCGTAATAACCCAAAAGAACAAATTCAAAAAATAACCCAGGCCTTTTAAATTTTGTAAAAATGGCCCTCAGTCGCGAAGTGGGCCGCACAATCTTCAGTAGCTAGCTAGGTTAGCGACTGAAGACGTGGCACGGCCCAATACACCGTTGGCCCAACTCACGTGCTACGTCTTCAGTCGCTAGCCCAGCTAGCGACTAAAATTTGCATAAATATATTTGTGGGGGCGGGATTCGAACCGTGGCCTCTCCGGAGAGAGAGAGCCTCTTAACCAACTAGACTACAACCGGTTTTTGTAACTTATTGCTATGGCATAATTTTATATCTTTTTAGTCGCTAGCCCAACTAGCGACTGAAAGCATACGTGGCACGCGAACTGGGCCAGCGGGGCGTTGGGCCGTGCCACGTCTTCAGTCGCTAACTGGGCTAGCGACTGAAGATTAGTCGCGTGGCCCGGTTCTCGACAGAGGGCCATTTTTGTAAAATTTAAAAGGTCTGGGTTATTTTTTGAATTTGTTTTTTTTGTGGGTTATTAGGAAAAAAATTCGTGATATGAAATGGCTTAGAGCCGCCATGCGACCTATTAGGCTCTGGACATCCTTCATAGTCGAAGGAGATCTCATTTGCTCAATGGCCCTGATTTTTTCAAGATTAACCTTGATACTTCTCGAACAAACAAGGAAACTCAAAAGTTTACCATAAGAAACTCCGAAGGAGCACTTTTCAGGGTTTAATATTATTCCAGGTTTATTTAAATTACAAAAGGTTTCAGCAAGATCATCTATGTGATTAGAAATTTTCATGCTCTTTACAACCAAATCATCGACGTAAGCTTCTAAGTTACGCTCCAACTGGAAAGAAAGGTCTTTTGCATCAAGCACTGGTACGTGGAACCAACGTTCTTGAGACCAAATGGCATTCTGACATAGCAGTAGGTGGTAAATGATGTGATGAAGGCAGTTTTCTCTTCATCTTCTTCTGCCATGCTAATTTGATGGTACCCTGAGTAAGCCTCCAGGAAGCTCATCAGTTCGCAACCCGCTATAGAATCGACCAACTGATCGATGCGAGGAAGGGGAAATCATCCTTCGGGCAAGCACTATTTAGCTAGTGTAATCGACGCACATGCGCCACTTACCATTTGACTTTAGGACCATGACCGGTTTCACAAGCCATTCAGGATGATTGACTTCGCGAACAAATCCTGCCTTCTGGAGTTTCTCCAACTCCGAACGGATGGCTTCTTGTTGGTCAACAGCAAAGCCTCTGAGCTTTTGCTTTATTGGTGGCTGTCCAGGCCGAATCGGTAGCCTGTGCTCAATCACTTCCCTTGGGACTCCAGGCATTTCGGATGGTTTCCACACAAACACATTTATGTTAGCCCGGAGGAAACCAATGAGCTCGAGTTCCTATTTGTCATCCAGACTTGATCCAATCCGAATGGTTCTGGACGGATCATCTGGGTACAACGGAACTAACTTGAGTTTTTCATCAGGTCACGGGGCAACTTTGATCGTATCTGAGGATGTGGTCGCAGTTTGAACATCCCGAAGGGGAAGCTGATCCACCAACTCTAGAGATAGCCGATCACAAGTAAATGTCGTGTTCCGGCTGCCTCAGACTGAAATAACACCTTTGGGGCCTGGTAGCTTCACGCATTGATAAGCATAATGCGCTGCCTCCTTTAATTTAGCAAGAGTTGGATTGCCAAAAATAGCGTTATATGCCGAATCGCAATCAATCACATCAAAGGTAATCAATTATATTCAAAAATTGTCTGGTTCTCCCAATGTTACCGGAATACAATCTGCCCAATCGGCATCATCGAGGGACCAGGGATTATCCCATTAAACAGATGAATTATGGGTTTAATCTTTGAGTGAGGAATTTGCATCTCATCCAAGGCCTTGAACAATAATAGTTCCAAGGAACTACCCCCGTCGATCAGGACTCTTTCAACCCTGGCATTGCTAATTATAGGGGTAATGACCGAAGGAAGCCACAATGGTCATGTGAGCCCCTTGGGACAATCAGCCCGATCAAAGGTCAAAAGAGTTTCTGACCAACGAGGATATTGAGGCTCTCCAAGGGGAGTCTCAACTTTATTTACCTCGTGTTTAAAAGTTTTGAATTGACGCTTAGAAGCATAAGAAGAAGAACCACCAAAAATAATATTGACATGATTTTTGGGTACCTGGTAGGACATTTCTTCATCTCCATCAGTGTCTCTAACCTCACAGGTTTGATCCTTTTGTGGTATGGTCGGCATAGGTCCAATTCCTTGATAGAATTCATCCAGTTGCTTCAACCAATTGCGACAATTCTTGAGATCATGTCCCAAAGAATTATGGAATGGGCACCACTTCTTGTTTCCCTGTGGGTTTGTTTTCCTAAATGGTTGCTATCGCGACCACCAAAAGGAGTTTTACTTTTGAATGAAAACTTATTACCTTTTTCTGGTGGTAGTTTTTCGGCGACGGTGACATCCCGGTACTATCCAGCCTGATTCTTTTTGGACTTCTTGGATTTCCTGCTCGATGATGGTTCTGGAATCTTACTAGAATCATCCTTTTTGTCATCTTTGAGACCTACCTGGTTGAGGCGGAAAATGTAACATCCCGAGTTTTGGGGTGAAAAGTTTCTTTCTTAAAAGTCATGCATGCATATGTCTCTTCTAGATCAACCAAATCAGCCTCAGCTTTATTCTGTTCTAGCCCTAAAATCTCCAAAAATCTATCATGTGACCGCAAGTCAAGATCTGACTTTCCAGATTTGATCTATCAGTTATCCTAAATCTAAAAGCCTTCAGAACCCAGATTCAATTCCATCTCTAACTTCCAGATTTTTCAACTCCTTTCTGTTTTCGAAAATAGAAATATCTTATATTACCCAAATACCCTAAGTTTCAGAAATCCAGATTTAATCCAAATCTTGACCAAGTTCAGACCAAATTATTCCTGGAACATGATCAAGGGTATGCCAATTCCTTAATCCAAAAAGTTGACAGCGAGATTTTATCATCTAGACCTTTTTCGCAAATCAGTCCAAGAGTTATTTCAAATTAGTCCTTATCTGATGTCTGGAAACCCAAAAAGGCTAAAATCTCCAGATTAACTCCAAATTCAGAATTTCTTCAGCAAATATTCTCAAAATGCTATTTGACACCAGTTTCTCTTCTGTGCAGATTTCAAAATCAAACCCTAAATGCCAGAATTCGAAATCAATTGAAATTCGGGTTTCAATTACCCTAAAGTACCCTATTTTCAGTTTTTTGTCAAAAACCATTCAAATGTGCCAAATTTTATCAAATACCTTTGCCAAATGTTTTGTTGAACATATCTGCCAGATTAGTGAAAGCAAATTCAGTTTAAACCTTCCAGAATTCCAGATTTACAGAATGGTCCAAAATTCAAGATTTGAAACTGCAGTTCAGCTCAAATTTTGACCAGGCCATTTACTGTGCGCACGACTAGAGTTGCTGTGCCTGTGCGCCGTAGTTGCTCGTCGCCGGCGAGGCTTCGCCGCACTTGTGACCGTGCATGCCGGTGTGCACGTGTCCTCGCTTCAGCCCGTGTCGTGGCAACGCCACTGCAACGTCGATGACCAACGCCTGCTCCCGCGCGCGACCAGCAGCCTTTTGTCAGCAATTCATCGCCACGTTGCTTTGCCGCGCCAGTTGTTGTCGCCACCGCTTGCTCCAGCCTTGCAATGTTCCGATGAACCGACATGATGATCAGCTGCAGAGCCGTTGTCGCCGTCGCATCACCGGTTAATGCTGTGTCTTCGCTGCTGATGCTCAGCACGCAATCCATCTCATCACAGCTGCCAATTACTTCGTTGTCTCCTCCTTGAAAACTTCACCTGGCCTATTTAAGCACTCCTGTGCTCAGCAATTCCCTCACACTTCACCAGAAGCCAGCCAAATTCTAAATCTTTCTGTTTCAGTCATCTTCTCCGGCGAGCCGTCGAGGAGGCTCACGGTGCCAGGACGCCCTGCTGCATCAACCTTCAAATTAAAGCCATCAGTGAGTTCCCCTACTCATTCTCTCTGTGTAGTATCATTTAATTGCTCCCCGGTGACCCCTAACGTCGGCGATCACCGAAAATTGCCGTTTACCCTGTTCCTGTAATGTGGCTCAATCCAGTACAAATTAGCTTTCATTTCTATAAACAAAATTGATCAGTGAACTAAATCAAGCAAGCCTGTGAAGTTAGATTTCGAAATTGAGCAAGAATCGAAGTTTTTCCCTAACCCGAGCTTCACCAGAAATCGGCGATCGTCGCCGGGCTTCTCCGGTGATCCTCCGGTAAATTTGATGTTACCAGAATCTTTCTTTTACCTCCTAGATACTCTCCAAGCAAGGAATTAAGTTCATTTGGCCTGTAGCAGAAAACCCCAATTGGTAGTGCTTCTTCTCCGGCGCCGATCACCGGAAAACTTTTCCTAGCCGTTTCAGCCCAAATCACTTTGTCCAGTATGTGTGCCTCAACCCCCTGAACATTTTTGTCTTCTAGCCCGACACCTAGATCAGCCTAGATCAAAAGATATAGCCATGCCAAGATCTTGTCCAGAACTGCTTCAGTGCAGCTAGTTCACCTCAGTTCATCACTGAGTTTCTTGCTTTCCAGCCATTTCTTGCCCTAGATCCTGTTGACTTAATTGTTCCTGCTATCAATGCCTACCTTCCAGACAAAGTGGTGCATCATTTGGAACTCCAGATCAAAAGTTATGCCAAGCCCTAGTTTTTGGCATTGTCAGCTCTATGCCAGAGCTTGTCAGCCAGTGGCATTGGCCTTGTTTACCCACTTCTGATTGTGCATTTTGAAAGCCACTTTGTCCACTGAATTTGTAGAGTTATGATCTACACTTTCTTCTACTGTCATAACTTGAGATAAGCTCTCTAGTTTTCTTGGAAGTTATGTCAGAATCTTGATCCGAATGTCAATCTGCTGACATTTGCTGTTTTTGATCAAACCAACCACAAAACTGATGTTCTTATTGCAACCTTGAGATCCTAAGAGCATCTAACACCATTCTTAGCCAATTCCTTGAAACCCTAGATCTCAACTCAGTTCAGCTTGCAATCTCAACTATCTCCAGTACCGTTCAATCATTCTTGTTGAGCATATCTGCATATAGATCCTAAATCATTTTAATATATATAAGTAATATTTGTGTGTATTGTTTGTTTGTCGCCGAGCAGATCCAGAAACCAAATTTGAGGACTTCGCTGTTGACCCGTCATCAACTGCTGTATCTTACGACGCGGAAGGCAAGTCATATCCTTGGTCATCTTGAACCTATATTTTAAATGTTACTAAAACATAACCTTGAATATAGATAATATTGCATGAGAAAGATTCAGAATGGTTGATTTATGAATTGGCAGTACTAGACTGGTTATCTGTGAAATGTGAAATAAACAAGTTTTGAGCCATGAACTATTATATGTATTTATATACTTATATTCATGAAATAAAACCCCTAGCCATGACCAGAAAATGATATGGAATGGTGGTAGCACTGGAGGTGCTAAACTGTGAAGGAATGCAGGCACTGAAGGTGCAGGGTTGTGGATGGTCGGGTCACTGGCATATGAGGACTAGAACCTTGTGTTGTGCGTCTAGTGGCATGAACAACGTGCTAACCGCAAGCCTGGTATGGGACAGGCCTGAACAAGTACTTATGTGGATCGCACATGAAACCCCTGCATGAGATGTGTTGTGATGATTGATATGGAGGCTGACTCCCACTATCACTGAAGGTGATCTGATATTTGACCCAGCAATGGGGAAATGAGTAAGGGTGGGGGTATAGCCCGCCACAACTGTGTTTCGCGAGAGATCCACAGGGTCAGGGGTGAATTGTGAGTGATACATAACAAAAATTCTTGTTATTTCCACCTTGCCGCTCACAATATGAAGTGAGTCAGGGGTCCAATCATTTTGTTATGATAGGAAAGGCTTGAAAGTGGAATATCTTGCGGGTAAATTGGTGCCTCTCTGCAGAGTTAAAAACGTATTCAAATACTCCGAGCTCCCGGGTTTATAGGAGTCTGCTGCGGTGGATTAAATCCACGGGGTGTGACACAAGTACTATTTTCTAAATAAAATGTGTTAAACCAAGATTACCCAAATGACATGTGTTGTCATGATAAGGAGTGCTGCCGTGGGCTGTCGTGTGTCGACGTGTCGCGGTAGTGCTATAATCTAGTGAACATGAATGATGATGTTATATTATGAAAGGTGCTGCCATGAGATGAGGTATGAAAGTAAAAGATTATTTTATAAACATCCATAATTCTTGACTAGTCTAGGTTCATACCATCACTACTATATGTATCTACTCTTACCTATGACTTGCTGAGTACGTAAGTGCTCACCCTTGCAACCTACAAATCAGTAGATGGAGCGTTCAATGATCAAGATGAAGGCATGGAGAACTTCTTGGATCCAGAAGGAGGAGCGTCAGTTCCGCCAGAGCCCTGATGTGTGTTGTTCTGCCGTCCACTTCTCTTTGTGGGTGGGTCACCTATCTTCTGCTGTGTAGATGTTATTTTGCTAAACCATGTATGCCGTGAAGGCATTGTAATCTTCTTATGTAATATCAAGGCCAGCAGGCCACACTGCTTAACTATTTTGTAAGTTACTCTGTTGCAATGTGAATATACTCCTGTGCTTGACTTATCCTGGGAAGTCAAGGGTATGTGTATGCTATGCATATATGGGACTAGCTGCAGCGAGCTAGGTCTCTACAGGAGTAGTCGTAGTCCCAGTTTCGGGGCGCGACAGAAAATTTCCTTTATCCACCATCCTATTCCATTCCATGGCCTCGGCCGCATTGGAATATCGGTCAGCCATATCAAAAAGGTCAGCTACTGATCGAGGTGGGTGATAAGCAAATCTTTAATGAACTCCGATATCGAACTGCATGCTTAAATGCCCTGATAACGGAGTTGTCAGAGATGTTAGGAATGGTATTTCTCAGTCCAAAAACCTCTTGACAAATTGCCAAAGGGTTTCCGTGGAAGTTTGGCGCAAGCAATGAAGATCATCTTTCTTGCCAGGCTTCTGATAACAATTTTGGAAATTGTTGAGTATAGCATCACATAACATTTCCCAATTGTAAATTGATCCCTTTGGTTGATTAAACAACCAGGTTCGTGTTGGTCTTTCAAGAACCGTTGGCAAATAGTTTGCCATCATGCGGTCACCTCCTCCTACCGCTTGGATGGCAGTTATATAGATTTGAAGAAACTCCGATGGATTTTGAGTTCCATCGAACCTTTCAATTGTTCCCTGTTTAAACTTATCTGGCCAGACTACAACACGGAGGCCTGGTGAGAAAGCTTTACAACCCACATAGGAACTGCGGAGATGTTCATGACCTTCCATATGGTCGCGGGCGACATCACCTTGAGGAGATACACCTCGCGGCCCTAGGTGAGAATGGACTGGTATGTGATCTCGATAGCGGGAACTTCCAACCCACCGGACCTTATCATGCTGAGTTGGTCCTGATGGCAATCGATTGCGCCTACCATGACTAGAGTGAGAATAATCTCTCTCATGGGAGCGAATCGTAGAGCGGGATGGCACCGTTGGAGTTGCATCAGATGCAACTTCATCAAGCATGTCCGCTAGGACTCTGGCGAAGGTTGGCCTATCCACGTCTTTGATATCAAGAGGAGGATTACGCAAGGTATCTGCGATAACACGAATTTGATCTTGTGTACTCCTCCTGGGCACCATGGGTGTCACCGTTTCTTCAACCGCCGGAGAATAATCCGAGGCTAAAGAAGGTGTTTGGTCACGCCTGCGACCATGCGGATGATGGGAGGTGCTAGGAGCGGCATCACAACGAGATTGCGCAAGGTGCAAGGCTTCCTTAGTAGCCCTATGAATCTCGTCTTCTAGTCGCTCGCGATCCTGATCCTCATTTTGTTTTTGTTCCTGTTCCTCCTTTTGTCTGCATTCCTGTTCTTCCCTAGCAATTCACTGCTCAGGAGATTCCTCCGATAACGCAGCAAATTCTCGAGGAACCGAGGGCACAGATGGGTAAAACATCCCTCCTTGCTCTGAATCAGATTCAAAATCAAAGAGAGATTGTAGATTGTCCGGGTCAAACTTCCCAAGACTAAGCTCCAAGTTACCATCATCCACATCCTCTGAAGCGATGTGTTGTGGTACATATTCAGCCTGTGATGTGGTAAGACCCACATGAGACGTTTGTTCTATCTTTTCTGGCTCTTGGTCGATGGACATGACCAGAGTTGGAGAAGATGCATCCTCAGGATGTCCTCAAGGACATCCTCACGATCAACCTCTTCCTTAGGAACGGGATCGTCAGGTGAGGGCATTTGAACATGGGCATAGTCATCGAGATCAAAATCATTCTTGGAATCATATGCCCTAGACATGTCTTACCAGAACTCCTGACGAAGAAAACACCTTGATAAAGGCCCCACGGTGGGGGCCAGCTGTCGACGATTTGGACTCGGGGTCCTTGGTCGATCTTACGCAAATTTGTCAGTTAGATGTGAGACCTTTCAGGGTGATTATTAGGTAAGTTAAGACAAGTATGAAATAGGGACCCGAAGAATTATACAGGTTTAGGCCCTCAAAAGATTGAGTAATAGCCCTACATCCTGTGATGGTTTCACTATGTGTGATAATATTATAGGGAAGAAAGATGTTTACAAAGGCTAATCTCTCTTAATACTTCAGCCTATTGACTATTGCTTGTGTTGTTCCAGTCTTCGATCTCTCGATTCCCTGTCCTCTGTACATCTGTCATCCTTTTATACTGGATGAAAGGATGCCAATGTGAAGCAGTTTGGACGGTTGCTACTGTGTAGTTGTATAACTACACTAATCTCTTCGCCAGTTAACACATGCTATTATAGATAACCGCATATCTTAACCTCCTGACGGTTGTCTACAAACATGGGAGAAAGAACCAAGTTGTGCTTAATTCGTGACCGAAAGACTCAGTCACTAAACAACATCCTGATCGCGCATAGCCTGCGACCATATTCTGGTCTCGAGTTCACTTTATTCTGGTCGTAGGAAAATAACCTCCGCGGTTAGAATATTTTTCTAGAACTCAATCCATCATATCATATCGAAGTATCTTAGACATGATACATGTCGTGGTATTACAGATACCCTGGCAGGTTTTGTGGAAGATCCTAGAGAAGAAAAGACGACGCGAGCTGACCGCGCGACCGGTCCTCTCCCGTCGGGTAAACACAACAAGTGACACAAAGATTTATACAGGTTTGGGCCTCAGTGGGGGCTCTAGTCCTGTCGGCGTGCTCCCAACCGGAGTTGGCTAGGGGAGCTCTCTCAGGGGAGAGATGGCTCCGGAGCACACCTATTTGATTGTCTATTAGAGTAAAAATGTACTGTCCCCTTCACATGAGGGGTTACAAGGGTTTATATACTCCCAAAAATGCGAAAAGACTAAACTACCCCGCCTACCATCGTTGGATCCAGGGGCAGTGACGTCCTTCTTCCGGTCAAGAACCTTGGATGCTTGACAGGTGTCCGCTGATTCCCGAGGTGCTTCTCGCGTGACCCGGGACCGGAGACCCTTGTCTTCGGAAGGCGGCGCTGCCACCGGGGGGCCTTGTCCCCGGGCCAAAGGCGGCGCCCGGGACAAGCCACCGGGGGGCTTTGTTGTAGCTTCTAGGCCCCTAAAGGGTGTTTTGGTAATTAATGACAATTACAAATGTTGAACTAACGATACCTGTTAAGTTGTGTCAAGAGAAAAAAATCAAAAGACAGGATAATGAAAGGCAAAGAAAGAGTGAAATGATGAAGAAAGGATATTGAGCAAAGAGGCAAAGGTACGGAATAGGACTCTTTTTCTTTTTACCGGTCTAAGGTGATTAGAGAAGGATTTTGACCAGATTGTAGGATAGTTGCTGTACTATTAAGAGGAGCATGTGGTGTATCATTAAATAGTTCATCTTTGTGCCACAAGTCATAAAAACAACTAGCATTGCATACTAGAAGGTTATATCTTTTGAAAATGCTTTTATCCACTCAAATCAGCAAAGTTCAATCTCTGTCCGTCTGACCGTGTTAGCCGGTCTGACCGCAGAAACGGTCTGACCGAGGGTTGTTTCGGACTGACCGACAGTTGTGGTGAATTGTTTTTATTTCCTAAAATGGTCGGTCTGTCCATGGTTAAACGTTGTGTCAGACTCCTGGAGCTTCATGATCATATTTTTGTGAAACTTAGTGTGTTAGTTTGTCTGACCGTCAGTTGGTCCGGTCTGACCGCTAAACCGGTCTGACCGAGATTTTGTACTGCGGTCTGACCGTCTAGCTGGTCTGACCGAGGTTTTCGGCCTAACCGTAAATTGTGTCCAAAAACGATGTTGCTTCTGGATGGGTTCACGGTCTTACCGCCGTTGGCTCCGGTCTGACCGTGAGAGTGCTTGACAAGGGTAGGTGAGCATTTATTGCGCCTGTTTAATGCCATTGTAATTGCGGCGGTCTGACCAGGCTTATACCTGCGGTCTAACCGCCAGGTAATCTTTTTTCCTCCAACGGCTTGTAACGGCTATATTTATTGAGGGGAGTATATATACTCCCTTGTATGGTCCTGTTTGACAGCTTTTGGCATATGTGTGAACATTGACTTCATTCTTAAGAGCTTAAACACGTTTCATACACTCTAGTGTTAAATTTCTTGAATTTGAGAGAGTGTGCAATTAAGATCTTCTAGTGCATTGCATTTAGTTGACTAAATCAATCTTGTGGCACTAGAAGAGCATTAAGTGATCATCACCGGCTTGTTACTCTTGGAGTTTGCCGGCTCCTAGACGGCTAGGTGGAAGGTTTTGGAGAGCTCTCCAAGGGAGATTGTGAAGAAGCCTCAGAATGACTTCTGAAGAGGTTGAGCACGCCTTGCTGGAGCGGTAAAGTGCATCACTAGTGGAATCGAGGTTTGGATAACTCATCATACTAATCTGGCTCGAGATCTAGGTCACTTCTTGAGAGGAAGTCGACTAGATAGAGGAGTGGTTAGAGATTTGAGTTTGCCTCAACGTGGATTAGGGGTGATTGGCAAATCACCGAGACCACGGGTTATATCCTTGTGTCAAGTTGCTTGATATTCATCTTGTTTTTAGCTATTTGCTCTTAATTGTTGGTAATTGCTTGATTAGTTGTAGAATTGCTAAAATCGCCTATTCACCCCCCTCTAGTCGATATCCTAGATCCTTTTCAATCGGTATCAGAGCAAGGACTCCATATTTAGAGGATTTAACAATCCCCGAGTAGGATAAAGGATGGCTAGTGAGAGTCAGATTAATATTGGCAAACTACCACTCTTTGATGGATCAAACTATACCTATTGGAAAAGTAGAATGATGGTCTATCTTAAAGCCATGGGTGGAAAAATTGGGAAAGTGGTGGATGAGGGTTTCACAATTCTAGATGATGAAGACTTGACTAACCTAGATAGAGAAAATGATCTGGCAAATGCTCAAGCCATGAATGTTCTTTATAGTGCTCTAAATCTAGGTGAATTTAACAGAATTTGTAAACTTGAAATGGCTCATGATATTTGGAGAAACCTTATGGATATTCATGAAGGAACCTCAATGGTCAAGGATGCTAAATAATTCATACATAAGGGACAATTTGAAAATTTTGCTATGTTACCCAATGAGGATGTCTGAGAGATGTTCAATCGATTAAATAATATAGTAAATGAGCTAAAAGGGCTTGGTATGGATGTCACAAATGTGGAGTTTTGTCATAAATTTCTTAGTCTTACCTTCAAAATATGACACTATTGTGACCTTACTTGTGCGATCTAATTTGAAGAGTGTGACTCCTTCGGAGGTCTTGAGTGAAATTCTCACTCATGCATATTTAAGAAATCACAAGAAGAGGTGCAAGATGAGGCTTCCGACTCCAAGAAGAAGAATATAGCACTCAAAGCTCAAGCCTCCAAGAGGGAAGATAATGAAGAAGAAAGCGATGAGAGAGACACCGATGAGGAAATGGCTCTCTTCGTTAGAAGGTTCAAGCGGTTCATGAAAAAGAAATATCAAGGAAAATCTTTCAAGAAAGGACAATCGTTGAAAAAGAACCCATTTGAAGAAAGAAGATGTTTTGATTGCGGTGAAAAGGGCCATATCTCCGTACAATGCAAAAACAAGGAAGAAGAAAAATTGGTGAAGAAGAAGAAGTACGAAAAGGAAGGAGAAAGCAAGAAGGAAGTTTTCAAGAAATATTACAAGAAGAAGAAGGACGGACAAGCTTGCTTCATTGAATGGGATTCCGATGCTTCAAGTTCTGATTCCGAAGATGAAGATGAAGCATCTCCTAAAGGACTCGCCGGAGTGGCTATCAAGGAAGCTCCATCTCTATTCTCCACTCCTCATTGCCTCATGGCTAAAGGAGAATCTAAGGTATCATGTGACGAAGATGAATACTCTTATGATGACTTAGTTGAGATGATCACCGGTTTTGATGACTATATGAGCAAATAAAAGGAGAAATTCAAGGAATTGAAGAAGAGATACAAAACTCTTCAAAATTCCTATGAGGAGCTAAAAACATCTCATGAGAGTCTCAAAGAAACTCATGAGATACTTAAGGAAGCTCATGACTCATTAATTGCTCATAAAGCCAACAAAACGGGTAATAACATAGGCATTACTTGCAATATTTTAAATGACTTGCTATGATATCTACTTCTAGCATGTCTACATCTTGTGAGGATTTAATTGAATTACCTTCTAGTCCAAAAGTTGATGATCATGTACTTAGTCTTGAGAACAATGAACTTAGAGACAAAATTGAAAAACTAACAAATGATCTAGCTAGATGTTATGTAGGGGAATCAAAATTAAGACATCTACTAGATAGTCAAAGGTTCTCATTAAGGAAAGAAGGACTAGGTTATATACCTAAAAGGGGCAAACATGCATTTCTTCCAACTAAAACCATATTTGTAAAAGAAAAAGGGTATTGCAACAAATGCAAAAGTTTAGGTCATATTGAGAAAAATTGTCATGCTAGCAAAAATAACTCATCTCTTATATTCAACTCTTGCTATGTTTTGAAGAAAATGAATAATGGTGATGTTAAAGCCAAAGTTATTGGAACCCCTATAATTGGTGCAAAAAAGAAAACCATTTGGGTTCCAAAATCCTTGGTAACTAACCTCCAAGGACCCAAAAAGATTTGGGTACCTAAAAGGATCTAATTTTGTTTTGTAGATAAACTACAAGGCCGGAGGATAACATTGGGTGCTCGATAGTGGATGCACTCAACATATGACCGGCAATCACAATATGTTCTCCTCTCTCAATAACGAAGGTGCAGAATATGACAAGATCACATTTGGAGATAATAGCAAAGGAAAGGTAAAAGGTTTAGGTAAAATTGCCATCTCAAACGACCTCTCCATCTCTAATGTATTGCTTGTTGAATCTCTTAATTTTAATCTCTTATCCGTAGCTCAACTTTGTGATCTAGGATTTATATGTGAATTTTCTCCAAAAGATGTGATTATCACTAGTATAGATGAAAATAAGTTGATCTTCAAAGGTTTTAGACATGGCAACCTCTATTTAGTTGATTTCAATTCAAATGATGCAAATCTTGGTACATGTTTGTTCTCTAAAACATCTAAAGGTTGGCTATGGCATAGAAGGCTTGGACATGTTGGAATGAAACAACTAAATAGATTAGTTAAACATGATTTAGTTGTTGGCTTAAAAGATATAAAGTTTGAAAAAGATAAATTATGTTGTGCTTGCCAAGCTGGAAAACAAGTTACAAATTCACATCCAACTAAAAGCACAATGTCAACTTCTAGTCCACTTGAGTTATTGCACATGGATTTAATTGGTCCAACTACTTATGTTAGCATTGGTGGTAGTAGTTATTGTCTTGTCATTGTAGATGATTTTTCTAGATTCACATGGATATTCTTTTTACATGACAAGTCAATTGTATTTAACACTTTCAAAAGTTTTGCACAAAGGGCAGAAAATGAATTTGAATTCAAGATCAAGAAAGTGAGAAGTGACAATGGTTTCGAGTTCAAGAATACCAAGGTTGAAAACTTGTATGACGGTAAGGGCATCAAACACGAGTTTTCGGCCAAGTATACACCGGAGCAAAATGGGCTAGTCGAACGAAAGAACCGGACATTGATAGATATGGCAAGATCCATGCTTTCGGAGTACAATGTTTCAGACACCTTTTGGGCCGAAGAGATCAACACCGCTTGCCATGCATCGAATCGACTTTATTGTCATCGGCTATTAAAGAAAACTCCATACAAGCTTCTCATCGGAAGGAAACCAAACATTTCCTACTTCCGAGTGTTTGGATGTAAGTGCTACATTTTATGAAAAGTTACATGTTTATCTAAATTTCAAAGCAAATGTGATGTAGGATTTTTATTAGGATACTCATCAAATAGCAAAGCATATCGTGTCTACAACCAAAACTCCGGTTTGGTTGAAGAGACGCATGACGTAGAATTTGATGAGACTAACGGCTCTCAAGAAGAGCAAGACAACTTGGATGATGTAGGCAATGAAGGTTTAAGGGTGGCGATGAAGACCATGTCCATTGGGGATATCAAGCCGAAAGAAGAAAGTGATCAAGATGAAGATCCATCCACTCAAGCTATCTCCTCCTCTTCAACACCTCAACATGAAGATCAAATAGTTGAAGTGGTTAATGTGGAAGATTTGCCTCAACAATAATCGGAAGCAACATCTACCTCTACTTCACAAGACCCGGTTGATCATCCAAGAATTCATCACTCAATTACTAAGGATCACCGTCAATCAAATTGTTAGTGACTTGCGTAAGGGCGTTCAAACTCGCTCTCGTCTTTCTTCATTTTGCGAAAATTTCTCTTTTGTTTCCTCTTTTGAGCCCACACATGTAGATGAAGCTCTAAAAGATCCGGATGGTGTGAATTCTATGCACGAGGAATTAAACAACTTCACCCGCAACAATGTTTGAGAATTGGTCGAAGAACCAAATCCGGATGAACACAACGTCATCGGAACCAAATGGATTTTTAAAAACAAACAAGATGAAAACGGAGTGGTAGTAAGGAACAAAGCAAGATTGGTCGCTCAAGGATATACTCAAGTCGAAGGTTTGGACTTCGGTGAAACCTTTGCTCCCGTAGCTAGACTTGAAGCTATTAGAATTTTGCTTGCTTTTGCTTCATATCATAATATTAGACTTTATCAAATGGATGTCAAAAGTGCATTTTTGAAGATCCTACAAAACCAAACCAGGTTTATAAACTCTCCAAGGTGCTTTATGGTCTAAAACAAGCACCTTGTGCTTGGTATGAAAGACTTAGAGATTTCTTAATTTCAAAAGGCTTTAAAATTAGGAAAGTTGATACTACTTTATTTACTAAGAAAATTGGAAATGATTTCTTTGTATGTCAAATTTATGTTGATGACATCATATTGGGATCTACCAACCAAGACTTTTGCGAGGAATTTGGTAACATGATGTCCAGGAAATTTGAGATGTCCTTGATAGGTGAACTAAGTTTCTTCCTCGGACTACAAGTTAAACAACTCAAGGAAGGAACCTTCATCAGTCAAAGCAAATATGTGAAGGACTTGCTCAAGAAATTCGGACTTGAAGAAGCGAAGCCAATCAAGACGCCAATGGCCACAAACGGTTATCTTGAGTTTGACGAAGGAGGTAAACCGGTAGACTCAAAGCTTTATAGATCTATGATTGGTAGTCTACTGTATCTTACTACTTCTAGGCCCGATATCATGTTTAGCGCATGTATGTGTGCAAGATTTCAAGCCTCTCATAAAGAAAGTCATTTAATGGCCATTAAGCACATTTTGAGGTATCTAAAATATTCATCTAGTATAGGGTTGTGGTATCCAAAAGTTGCTAAAGTTGAATTAATTGGATATTATGATTCCGACTATGCGGGTTGTAAAGTGGATAGAAAAAGCACCTCAGGCAGTTGTCAACTATTAGGAAGATCTTTAGTCTCTTGGTCCTCCAAGAAACAAAACTCAGTAGCTCTATCAACCACCGAAGTGGAATATGATTCCGTGGGTAGTTGTTGTGCACAATTACTTTGGATGAGGCAAACCTTGTTGGATTATGGAATCAAATTTGAAAAAGTGCCTCTTTTGTGTGATAATGAGAGTGCGGTGAAAATAGCCACAAATCTAATTCAACACTCTCGGACCAAGCATATAGATATCCGACATCACTTTCTTAGAGATCATGTTAGTAAAGGTGATGTGTTGGTGGATAATGTAAGGACCGAAGATCAATTAGCGGATATATTCACTAAGCCCTTAGATGAAAACCGCTTTTGTAAACTTCGAAATGAGCTTAATGTCATTGATATATCAAATGTGGCTTGAAATGTTGAACTCATATTGGTTGTGCTTAAATTGTCACTTGATTGCTTGAACTTCTCATTTTAGGGCATATTAGGTTCTTTTATCAGCAATTTAGTGAAATTAGCTAAATACATGTTGATTTGCAATCTGGATACTTTCCCTTGGCAATATTATCTATATTATACTTATACTTATCTTATATCTCTCATACCTTATACTAGAATCTCAAATGAGCATCGATCAAATAAATTTATCAATTTTCATCCCTTCCAGTGGTCTGACCGAAATTCATTCGCTGTCTGACCGAATTTATCTCCAGAGAGTGCTTCAAAATCCCATCTTCCAGTGGTCTGACCACAAATACTCGACCAGAGAACTTAATGCCGAGTCTCTGTCACTTTCGCTCTCTCACCTCACTCCTGTCTCTCTCACGTGCGCCCTAAATTTTTTGGAGCTTTCTTCTCCGGTCAAACCAAAACAAAGCACGGACAAACTAAAGGTCAAGAACTCCTCCAAATCATGTCTTCTAGGTATCCTTCTCAGATTCTTCTCCTTTTTCTAAAAAGTTTCATTTTTTTTGGGATTCCGGGCAAATTTGGTGAATCTAGTGTAAATCTGTTCAAAACCTCAAATTGATACCTTTTCTTGATGCTCTTAATTCTTACCCTTGTTTATCAATTCACATTGTGCCCTAGATTCAACTAAATCTTAGAAATTTCCTCAAACCCTAACTCTGGGTGCTGCGCCGGTCTGACCGACCCCAGTTCTGGTCTGACCACCAGCAACAGCAGAGCTAGGGCTTGCTGATTCTCTTGATTAAATTCATGCCTTCAATTCTCTTAGTATCTTATCTGTTGTATATCTTGCCCATCTTCTAGCGGCCGAGGCTTTCAAGGGAATGTCTTCGTCTGGACTCATAAGAAGAAATTGGCAAAGCTGCCCAAAAGGGCTCAGACATCGAGTAGTAGCGACACTCAAGATGCAGATTGGGTACCCTCGCCCGGAGATTCAGAAACAGAACAATCTTCTCACTTTGGCGGCTCCGAACACGTGGCTATGGACATTGAGAGTGAGGACGATGAGATAAACATCCACGCATACCAGGGACACAAGAAGAACTGGACGTCAAATGACTACACAAAGGCTAGGACAACCTACGCCTATAACCATGAGAACGACGCCACTACTCCTCATTTCCACACGATGATCCAGCAAGATGCGTTCTACGAACATCTGGTTAACAAGAATATTTTCGAGCACAAGTGGATTGAGTGGGCTTACGTCGTGAACCAGCCCATCATGGCTCCTCTAGTTGAGATTTTCAAAGAGATTGGGCTATATGACTTTGTGGAGCATAAGTGCCCATGGAACGGCACTGCCATCCGTCAGTTCTATGCTACCATCGAGATTGTTTGGGCGGAACAGAGGATAGTTTGGATGACAGGCACTAGGAAATATGAGGCTACTTTTGAGGAATTTGTTGTGGCTAATAAGATCAATTATGAAGAAATCAAAGAAGGCATCAATATGGAGGACAAAGACTATCTGCACGAGGATGACTGGCTCCAATTCTATGAACAGCCGGGAAGTGCCCAAAGGATCATACCTGGCACGGTTACAAGACTGAAGGTCCTCCTAGCTGTGGTCAACAAGATTGTAAGAGCCACGATCCATCCAAAGAGTGGAAATCAAGAAGCTGTTAGAGACTATTACTAGAATTTCATAGACCACATCCTCAAGCGACATTGGATCAACGTTGTCACATTCATCTTGAAAATGATTGAGGATGTCTTGGTAACCACTCTTCCAAATCTGTATTTTGCTCCATATATTATGACTTTGCTGCTCCAGAAGACAAAGTTTCCTCGCGGATCTTGCAATATCAGGCATCTCGGCTATAAGCCGTTCAATGTCAATCCGCGCATCCTGGCTCGAGGCCATGGAGCACAGCAGCATCAGCAGTAGCAGCAGCAGGCTCAGGACATGCCTCCACCTCAGCCACAGGCTTAGCAGCCAGCGCAGCAGAGCCAAGTCCCCGCCTAGTTTGCTCAGTTCCAGCAATGGTTCCATCAACCGATGATGGACCAGGTTGCTACACTTCTCTAGGGGCTTGAGCTCACACGATCTGACTTGGCGGCTCTCAACGATCAATTCCAGACTTTTTCTTCGTGCCAAGATCAGTTCGAGCAGCGCTTCAACGCCTTCCCCACTCATTTCTACTCTCGATTCCCTCAGAATCCTCCCTTCAACCCTCCATCTCAAACCGATGATGCTCCCACCGATTCTTAACTTTTCTGGAAATTGATGCCAAAGGGGGAGAAGAACATTAGATGAGTGATTTTGTATGACTGATTTGACTTTTGTTGAATGAATTTTGTGATGTTTTGAATGTTTTGTGACTTTGATACTTCTATTGTTTTAGTTACGCTCCGACAATCAAATAACTGGTGACTGAAATGTTATATGATGTGATTTATGCTATTTTACATGACTAAGCTTTGATAATTTGAGTTGTTTAACTCTGATAACATTTGTTGAATGAATTGACAATGTTTTAATAACTATGCAATGTGTGGTATGCTCATATATACATGCTTGAACTCCACCAAAAGGCCAAAATTCTCATATACATCTATTTAGGGGGAGTTTTCTCTACTATGCTCATTCAAAATCCTTTTAATGCTCAAAATTCAATCATCTACTCTTAATGTTGTCATCAATTACCAAAAAGGGGGAGATTGTAGCTTCTAGGCCCCTAAAGGGTGTTTTGGTAATTAATGACAATCACAAAAGTTGAACTAATGATACCTGTTAAGTTGTGTCAAGAGAAAAAAAATCAAAAGACACGATAATGAAAGGCAAAGAAAGAGCGAAATGATGAAGAAAGGATATTGAGCAAAGAGGCAAAGGTATGGAATAGGACTCTTTTCCTTTTTACCGGTCTAAGGTGATTAGAGAAAGATTTTGACCGGATTGTAGGATAGTTGCTGTACTACTAAGAGGAGCATGTGGTGTGTCATTAAATAGTTCATCTTTGTGCCACAGGTCATAAAAACAACTTGCATTGCATACTAGAAGGTTATATCTTTTGAAAATGCTTTTATCAACTCAAATCAGCAAAGTTCAGTCTCTGTCGGTCTGATCGTGTTAGCCGGTCTGACCGCAGAAACGGTCTGACCGAGGGTTGTTTCGGACTGACCGACAATTGTGGTGAATTGTTTTTATTTCCTAAAATGGTCGGTCTGTCAGTGGTGAAACGTTGGGTCAGACTCCTGGAGCTTCATGATCATATTTTTGTGAAACTTAGTGTGTTAGTCGGTCTGATCGTCAGTTGGTCTGGTCTGATAGCTAAACCGGTCTGACCGAGATTTTGTACTGCGGTCTGACCGTCTAGTCGGTCTGACTGAGATTTTCGGCCTGACCGTAAATTGTGTCCAGAAACAATGTTGCTTCTGGATGGGTTCACAGTCTGACCGCCGTTGGCTCCGGTCTGACCGTGAGAGTGCCTGACATCGGTAGGTGAGCATTTATTGCGCCTGTTTAATGCTGTTGTAATTGCGGCGGTCTTACCGTGCTTATACTTGCGGTCTGACCGCCAGGTGATCTTTTTTCCTCCAACGGCTTGTAACGGCTATATTTATTGAGGGGAGTATATATACTCACTTGCATGGTCCTGTTTGACAGCTTTTGGCATATGTGTGAACATTGACTTCATTCTTAAGAGCTTAAACACGTTTCATACACTCTAGTGTTAAATTTCTTGAATTTGAGAGAGTGTGCAATTAAGATCTTCTAGTGTATTGCATTTAGTTGACTAAATCAATCTTGTGGCACTAGAAGAGCATTAAGTGATCATCACCGGCTTGTTACTCTTGGAGTTTGCCGGCTCCTAGACGGCTAGGTGGAAGGCTTTGGAGAGCTCTTCAAGGGAGATTGTGAAGAAGCCTCAGAATGACTTGTGAAGAGGTTGAGCACGCCTTGCCGGAGTGGTAAAGTGCATCACTAGTGGAATCGAGGTTTGGAAAACTCATCATACTAATCTGGCTCGAGATCTAGGTCACTTCTTGAGAGGAAGTCTACTAGATAGAGGAGTGGTCAGAGATTTGAGTTTGCCTCAATGTGGATTAGGGGTGATTGGCAAATCACCGAGACCACGGGTTATATTCTTGTGTCAAGTTGCTTGATATTCATCTTGTTTTTAGCTATTTGCTCTTAATTGTAGATAATTGCTTGATTAGTTGTAGAATTGCTAAAATCGCCTATTCACCCCCCTCTAGTCGATATCCTAGATCCTTTTCACTTGTCCCCGGGAAAATGGCGGCGCCCGGGACAAGCCACTGGGTTGTCCCCAGGCAAAAGGTGGTGCCCGAGACAAGCCATCGGGGGGCCTTGTCCCCGGGCAAATGGCGGCACCCGGGACAAGCCACCGGGGGGCCTTGTCCCCGGGCGAATGGACTTGATCCCGGGGAGATTTCCCCAACAGCAGCCCCCCATGCCCCCCGGGGACGATGTTCGAGTCCCCGGGGGGGCGGGATGGTCCGTGTTATCGGGAACATCTCCTCCGGGACATGTCTCCGGGACCGTGATGCTTCGATTCCTGCGCCCCACATTTTTGGCCGGCCGTCGTTCATGAAGGCTTCGTCTCGATGGCTGGGCGCCGTTCGGCCATAGTGGCCGCTCGTGGTTCGAATCGGCGACGCTTCGTTTCACGCGCAGGTCCCTTTGCTTCCCGCGCGTTGTTTGAATTGAGCGGCGCGGATGCACCACGAAGGGCCACGTGGCACCCATCGGGGACTCGTTTGCCCCCTATAAATAGGGCCTTGAGGGGCTTGGAGAAGCCACTCCAACCTTCAAACCTCAAACTCCATCAGTGCCCTTAGCTCTTCCGGTAGACCTCTTTCGGAAGCTCAGCCACCGGAAGCCCCAAGCCCTTTTTCTTTAGAGCCTAAGCCACCGAGAAGACCCATGGGACCCAAGGGCAGCGCGAAGACTGCTGAGGTGCCTCCGAAGGAAGTTACCGCGGACTTCCTCTGGGCCTCCGAGTTCACGTCAGGGGACTTAGAGTCCCTTGTGGACTGGGGGGTGGTCGGGGACGGGGATGTCCGGATCCCCCCGAAGAAAGACGGTGCCCCCCGCCCTAGGCCCGGGGAAGTGGTGGTCTTCGAGGCCTTCCTCGAGGCCGGACTCCGACTCTCGGTGCACCCGTTGCTCCGGGAGTTCGTCAAGGAGTACGGGGTGGCGCTGAACCACCAGATGTCGAACGCCTTCGTTTGGATAGGTCTCTTCATATGGCTGTTCGAGACAGCCACCGGACAAGAGCCGACGCTCCTGCTGTTCTGGTACTTCTAAGAGCCGGCGGCGAGGAACTCCCACCTGGTGAAGGGAGGACCGAAGTCGCCGTTCGGCGCGGTGATGATCCAGCTCCTGCCATCCAGGGTAGCGGAGTAACCGGTGGCAGCCTCCCGGGACCACTGGGGCGATTGGGTCCAGAGGTGGTTCTACCTCTGGGTCCGGGACGATGAGGTGATGTACTCACCGGAGCCTCCCTCCTACAGCCGGTCGTTTGCCCCCAAGCCCCCGGTGTGGACCGAAGAGGAGCTGAAGCTCCTCAGCAAGGTGGTGGGCTCCCGGAGCGTCCGCTCCATGAGGGACACCACCGAGGAGCTAACACTGCTGAAGATCTCCCCCCTCGCGCACGGGAGGAGGGGGTCAAGATGTGCCCGGCACAGCGGCCCCCGCAAAAGCCGGTGACCCGACGTAAGTTCCCGGCTACTTTGCTTGTTTCCTTCATTAATTTTTCTAACTCTTACCTTTTGCATTCCGGCCATACCCAGCCACCCGGGAGAAG
Organism: Pharus latifolius; assembly: GCA_019359835.1. Classification (NCBI taxonomy): domain Eukaryota; kingdom Viridiplantae; phylum Streptophyta; class Magnoliopsida; order Poales; family Poaceae; genus Pharus; species Pharus latifolius. The sequence continues at coordinate 21,313,485 of CM033324.1, read as the reverse complement.
GCAGAGAACCTCCTCAGGAGGTATTATGCCGATGAGCACGAGCGGATCGTGCGCGTCATCGGGGAGGGTCCTCCCCGAAACTTGGTGGCCGAGGCCTTCGGGCTAAGGCTACCGGCGAGGACACCTCTCCCCACCCCCGGTTCCCACAAGAGGGGGAAGGAGGCTACTGGGGGTTCTGAGCCAAAGCGAGCCAAGGCTCAGAAGGCCCCCGGTCCATCGACGACGCCGGGCTCCACTCCCGTGAAGGCCCGGGACGCAGCCCCCGGGTCAAGGCGCGCGCGGGCACCTCCTCGGCGCAAAGTGACTCCGCCTCTCCCAGAGAACCCCGGGGAGGCAATGGACGCGCGGGAGCTCGCGCGCCTCCCCGAGGCCTTCGGAGAGGCTCGGGGACAGGTGGCGGCCAGTGATGGGGGGGCATCTGATTCGACGGATTATGCCCCCTCGCGCCCTTCGGTAATTGCTCTCCCAACGGCCCCGGCGCCACGGGAACCGGAGATGCTGGAGGTTCGATTCGCGGAGGCTTCGCCTCCACGTGTTGAATGGCCGGTGGACGAGGGGGAGCCCCTCGGTCTACGAGGTCCCCCAGGCGACGGAGGTCCCGAGGGCTCCGCGGCCCGGGAAGGGGAAAGGGTTTCTTATCCCCCCTAGGGAGGTACCCCCTCGGAGAGCTCGTCGGCCTCCTCCTCGGACACTTCTTGGGTGGCAAGTACGCCGGCCATCGAGACTCCGGTCCTCATCACCCCCGCGACTTTCATGAGGGGACCCGCCGCCGGTCCCGATGGGTCCGATGACGCCGGGAGGGAGACCCCCTGCTGTCCGCGGGGGAGGTCTACCGGTTCGCGAAGAGTCTGCAGGCCCGAAAGGTCTGGGACTACGTCTCGCAAGGGACACTTCGTGAGCACTACGGGGAGCTTCAATCTCTCTAGATCCAGGTTCATCCTCGAGTCGGTGGCTTGTTTTCTTCGGGGCTCCAACTCGAAGTTTGACTAACTCTTGCGCTTGTAGGGGGCGTCCATCGCCTGGGTCATCGAGGCGCCCTTCAATAGCATGCTGAAGGAGGCGGAGGGGAAGGCTGCCACCTACTTGGAGCAGCGGGACGATGCCCTTCGGGAGTTGGCCTGTGTCCGGACCCAGATCCATGCCTCTGAGAACGCCAACGACCGGCTCCCGAGGGAAGCGCAAGCCAAGGAGGACGCCCTCCGAGAGGTCGAGGGCTCCAGCGTCCGGGCGGTGACGGACGTGGGCCGTTCTGTCCGCTCAGCCCTCGAGGGGCTCGGAGTGAGCCTCGGTCCGGGAGGCGCCTCGGAGGCGGTGCCGGCGACAGTCGCGGAGGCTGTGCGTTTTCTCAACGCACAAGTCTCCGTGATCCGGAAGGCCGCCAATGCCCGGGCACAGGGCTGGGCGATCCCGGTGGTGGCTGCCGCGGCCGGGCTCGTGGAGCACTGGGGGGTTGGCGCCCGGCCGATCAAGGGCCGAATCCCCCAGAGTTTTCCAGAGTTCTTCGAGCCACCTCGACGAGAAGTGGAGCAGCTCGCCGGCGGCTTCTACGACCCGATAGTCTGGGTGCGATTCCCGGGGTCGGCGCCTCCGAGGCCAGACGCTATTGCTCCGGCGGGAGCCTCCAGGGGGGAGGACGCCAATGAACAAGTATGAGCCTCCCCCCCAGGCCTTTAGACAGGGTCCTTTTTTTTTAAGGTTTTTGCTCCTAGTAGCTTCTTAGAGGAAGCCCCGGACACTTGTACAAAAACATTTTGATGCAATAGAAATGAAATTTTTTGCGGTTAAATTTTACCAGGTTTCCCGGGAGGTTACTCCTGGGGTTCGGGGAGTTACTTTTGGGCAAAGACCCCTGAGGTTGGAGCGTAACCTCAAGGGCGTCCCGGCGTTACAGGGAGCTTCCCTGGGGGTGGAGCCCCCGGTCTCCGGCGGGTGTCACCCGGGGGAAGCCCAGGCCGCCTTCATTTTGTTAAGTCTTTTCTCTGGGGGACATGGTAGGGGCATTTCTCGGGAGCCAATCCGATTGCGGTGGCATTCGGAGTGGCACCTGGACAACTTCGACAACCACAGCACCGAACTGCCCCCTCCGCGACCGGGGTCCCAGAGGGTTCCCCCGCTTTGAATACTTCCACCGGCAGGCTACGAGTATTGGCCCGAAGATTTGCTCCGAGAGGCCCAGTGTCGTATATGAAGTTTATATCGAGACCTGGCCCGGGAGCTATAAGAGGGCCTCCGGGATTATTAGGTGTAGGAGCCTTCCGGGTTATATTCTGGGTTCTATCGTGTTTAATGTAATGATGCCCACCGGATGGGGAAGTTGTCCTCTAGTTGTGTTTTTAATAAAGCTAAGTTTGCCGGTGTACTTTATGAATTTTCGATAGTCCAGGACAGGGTGATTCCCGGGTGCTCCTTATCCCCCCCCCCTCCATAGCGGGCCGGAGGGTAGCTCTGTGTGCAGTGGAGCTGATAAAGCCCCCGGGGCTAGAACCCTTCAATTAAGAATTCCTCATGTTTTCCCAAGGTTGGGAAAACTTCCGGGAACAATTTTTCGAAAGTCCCGGTGGGATCATCCGGTCGCCGTGAGAACGGGGAGCCGGGAAAGAGCTTTCCGGGAATTTTTCCTGGAGAGAACTCCCCGGTCGCCGTGAATACGGGGAGCTCGGGATGAGGTCTCAAGGGAAGATCATCCAAGAAAATCCAAAATTCCCAGATTCTCTCCGGGATAAAAAAACCCTCTGGTCGCCGTGAAAACGGGAAACCGAGAAAAAGCTTTCCGGGAGACCCAATATTTCTGGGAATTTTTCCGGGGGGGAACCCTCCGGTCACCATGAAAATGGGGAGCCGAGGATAAGATCTCTTGGGAAGAACATCCAAGAAAATCCGAGAAAGTGAAATTCCCGGGGATAATTTTTCCGGGAGACAACCCTCCGGTCACCGTGAAAACAGGGAGCCGGGAACGAGATCTCCAAGAAAGAATATCTGAGAATTCCGTCTCACTAAGGAGACAACTGACTCCCAGAGGAGGATGCACCCGATGACGGGTCTGAGTGTTTGAGGAGGGGACTAGTCTCTCAAATTGACTCGTTACCATGGTCCTTGAGGACCAGGTTGCCGCTTACACCCTCACTCCACGAGGGGTGATCGTAAGCCGCCCTACGGGAGTGGGACTACCGTTGTGGGGACTTGTTGGGTCGTGGTAGCCCACTTCCTTGCGGGGTGGGCATCCTCGCTAAGAGGGCATCCTCACGGGGAGGGCATCGCCGTGAGAAACGGTAATGTAAAAACCTGCAATGAGCCAGAGCTGAGGAAAAAACCAGTTGTATTGATAATGAATTAAGGTACAACGCCTCCCCCCACAAGATCGCGACAGGGGAGGGAACGGTGAGTCCTATGTCCCCCTCCCCTCCGGCGTAATCATTCCGGGGGAGGGGACGAGCCCGTAGGCTAGACGTAGAACTTGCGAAGCAAGCGTACGTTCCACGTGTGCTTCAGCTCCTACTCTTGAAGGTTGGAGAGCTTATAAGCCCCCGAGCCCAGGACTGCCGAGATCTGTAGGGGCCCTCCCACTTGGGGGAGAGCTTGCCCTGGGCTTGGGGGTCAGTGACGTGATTGAGGACGAGGTCCCCGAGGCGAAAAGCCCTCTCGTGGACACGCTGGTTGTATGCGCGCACCATTTTGCCCTCGTAGATGGCGTGGTGGAGGAGTGCTCGGTCGCGTTCCTCCTCCACGAGGTCGACCTCCAGTCGTTGATTTGCCTCGTTGGCTTGGTATGTCGCAGTCGTGGCTCCGTCTAGGAGCTCGACCCATAGTGACCGGAAACCAATCTCCGAGGGAAGGACCTCCTCAGCCCCGTATACAAGGGAAAAGGGGGTGCGTCCCGTCGCCCGGCTCGGAGTTGTGCGCATGGAACAGAGGATGCTAGGGAGCCCCTCTACCCATACACCCCACTTGGAGGCAGCTTGTTGGAGCCATCGGTGTAACCCTTGTAGGATTACGCCGTTGACCCTTTCAACGGCCGCGTTGCTCTGGGGATGAGCTACCGGGGCGAAGTGGATGGTGAGCCCCAAGCCTTCGCAGAATTCCCGAAAATATACCGAGTCGAATTGGGTCCCGTTATCGACAGTGATCTCTCGGGGGACGCCGAAACGACATATGATATTTTCCAGAAAAACCACTGTACCGCTCGGGACGTGATGCTGGCCAGAGGTTCGGCCTCTACCCACTTAGTAAAGTAGTCGACTGCGACCACCGCATACTTGTAGCCCCCGGGCGCTGGGGAGAAGGGGCCTAGGAGGTCCATCCCCCAGCGCGCGAAGGGCCAAGTAATAGGGATAGTCTGCAGCGCTACGGGGGGGAGGTTCGAACCCTTGGCCATCTTCTGGCAGGCCTCGCACGCTGAGATAGGGTCTCGTGCGTCACGAATCACCGTGGGCCAATAGAAACCCTAGCGAAGGGCCTTGGCCGCAATGGCACGTAGGGCCAGATGAGACCCGCAGCTTCCCACGTGAATATCATCGAGAAGACAGAGCCCTTCTGGCCGTGGAAGGCAACAGAGCAAGGCAGGAGCCCCCTGCTTGTAGAGCTTTCCCTCCAACAGGAGGTATGCCCGAGCCTTGGCCCGGAGGTGCTTAGCCTCGGTCTCGTTGGGAGGGTCCCCCTCCCCCTTGATGAAGGAGACGAGGGGATCCATCCAAGATGAAGTCTGGGTGATTTCAGCGACTTCCGGGACGGGGGGCTTATCACCCATGTCTGGGAAGGTCACCGAGGGCTTCACAATAATCTCCAAGAAAGCCCCTTTGGGGAGCGGTTCCCGGACGTTGGCTTCCCGGGCTAGGGCATCGGCTCGGTCGTTGTCCCTTCGTGGGATGTGTCGGGCCTCTAGGCCATCAAAGTGCTTCTCCATCTTGCACACTTCCTGCAAGTAAAGGCTCAAGTTTGCGTCATGGCACAAGTAGGACTTGTCCAATTGGCAAACTACGAGCTGGGAGTCTCCTTTTACTAGGAGGCGTCGAATCCCCAGGGAGCGCGCAAGGCACAACTCGAGAGCAAGGCCTCGTATTCGGCGACGTTGTTCGTGGCAGGGAACTCAAGCCACGCCGCGTACTCCAGTTCTCTCCCCTCGGGGCTCTGGAGGACTACTCCCGCATCGGCCCCGGTGAGACACAGGGAGCCATCGAACATGAGTGTCCAATGGTCGTCACGTCGGGGCAGCGTGGGGAGGTCTTCGTCCCCGGGCCTGGAGGCAGGAGTCCATTCCACCACGAAGTCGGCGAGGACTTGTGACTTGATGGCGAAGCGCCCCTTGAGGGAAAGGGAAAAGGGGGCGAGCTCGGCCCCCCACTTCCCTATCCGGCCGGTAGCTTCTTTGTTTCGGAGCACCTCCCCCAAGGGGAGGGACGATGGGACAGTGATGGGGTGCCCCAGGAAGTAATGACGAAGCTTTTGGGACGCCATCAGAAGGGCGTAGCAGATCTTCTCCATCTCCATGTACCGAGTTTTGGCCCCTTGGAGGGCCTTGCTCACGTAATACACAGGATGCTGTTGCCCGTCTTGCTCCTTTACCAATACCGCACTTATGGCGACTGGGGTTGTGGCGAGGTAAAGGAGCAAGGGCTCTCCTGGAGACGGGCTCATGAGCCTTGGGGGGCTCGTGAGATATTTCTTCAAATCGTCGAAAGCCCCCTGGGCCTTGGGGGTCCATCGGAACCCTTCAAGCCCCCGGAGGATTTTGAAGAATTGGAGGCCATGTTCCCCCGACAGTGAGACGAAACGACACAGCGTGGCTAAGCGGCCGGTGAGTCATTGAACGTCTTTGACCGAGTGCGGCGGGGGCATGTCCAGGAATGCCTGGATCTTTTTGGGTTGGCCTCTATGACCTGCTGGGACACAAGGAAGCCCAGGAGCTTGCCCCCGCGCACACCAAAGGCGCATTTCTCCGGGTTGAGCTTCAACCCGTATGCACGGAGGTTGCGGAAGGTCTCTGCTAAATTGCCGACGTGAGCCATCGCGCGGGGACTTTTGACGACCGCGTCGTCGATGTAGACTTCGATGTTGCGACTAATCTGGTCCTTGAAGACTAGCGTCATGAGTCACTGGAAGGTCGCTCCAGCATTCTTCAGCCTGAAGGGCATGTGGACGTAATAGAAGGTTCCGAGGGGAGTTATGAAACTCGTCTTTTCCTCGTCCCCTTCTGCCATCCAGACTTGGTGATAGCCCAAATATGCATCTAGGAAGCTCATCAACTCACACCCTGCGGTGGAGTCGACCAACTGGTCAATTCGTGGGAGCAGGAAGTTATCTTTGGGGCAAGCGCGGTTAAGGTCGGTGAAGTCCACGCACATTCGCCACTTGCCGTTCGACTTCTTCATGAGGACAGGGTTCGCAAGCCACTCGGGGTCTAGGACCTCCCGTATGAACCCCGCCTCTCAGAGCCTGGCAATCCCGACCTTGATCGCCTCTTGGCATTCAAGAGAGAGTTTCCTCAGCTTCTGCGTGACCGGGGGGTGGCTGGGGGTCACCGCGAACTTGTGCTTGATGACGCCCCGGGCGATGCCTCGCATGTCGGAGGGCTTCCAGGCGAAAACATCGGAGTTTTCACGCAGGAAAGCCGCGAGTCGCTCCGCGTGCTCCTCATGGAGATCCGCCCTGATCCTAATGGTTTTGTCCCCGTCATCCGGGGTCAGCAGGATCTTCTGGAGGTCCCCTTCCGGGCACGGCTTGGGAAGGGATGTCGCGCCTCGAATCTGGGACTACGACTACTCCTGTAGAGACCTAGCTCACTGCAGCTAGTCCCATATATGCATACCCTTGACTTCTCAGGATAAGTCAAGCACAGGAGTATCTTCCTTTGAAAGAACTTCTTCGCAGTAGCTGTAGTAATATGTTGGACTAGTTCAGCCTTAATCCATTTGGTGAACATATCAATGGCTACGAACAAAAATTGTATCCATTGACAGCTAGGGGCATAGGACCCACGATATCTATTCCCCACGTGGCAAATGGCTACGTCAAAGGAATAGTTTGTAGCTGTTGGGGGAAAATACTAGCCAACACCAGAAACGTCACCATGGGAGTCCTGTCTCCGGGGTCGAGGGAAACTTCCCCCGGCGCACCTCCTCCGGGTTAGGGAAAGCCCCCTCCCCCGGAGCCCCCCTTCTCCGGGGCGGGGAAGACGTCTCCCGGAGCCCTCCCCCGGGTCCGGGAGAGACTTCCCCCGGCGCACCTTCTCCAGGCTAGGGAGAGCCCGTCTCCCGGAGCCCTCCCCCGGGTCCGGGAGAGACTTCCCCCGGCGCACCTTCTCCGGGTTAGGGAGAGCCCCTCTCCCGGAGCCCCTTCTCCGGGCCGGGGAAGACGTCTCCGGGAGCCCTCCCCCGGGTCCGGGAGAGACTTCCCCCGGCGCACCTTCTCCGGGCTAGGGAGAGCCCGTCTCCCGGAGCCCCTTCTCCGGGCCGGGGAAGACGACTCCCAGGGCCCTCCCCCGGGTCCGGGAGAGACTTCCCCCGGCGCACCTTCTCCGGGCTAGGGAGAGCCCGTCTCCCGGAGCCCCTTCTCCGGGCCGGGGAAGACGTCTCCCGGAGCCCTCCCCCGGGGTCGGGAGAGACTTCCCCCGGCGCACCTTCTCCGGGCTAGGGAGAGCCCCTCTCCCGGAGCCCCTTTTCCGGGCCGGGGAAGACGTCTCCCGGAGCCCTCAGGTGGGCACTGATTTCGAGGGCCGCCACGTGTCAGAAATCGGTGCCCTGGACCTCGTCAAAAGACTGTTTTGCCCCCGATCCTACGGTTGTGGCAGGGGTAGTTTAGTAATTTGCGTCTTTTGGGGTCTATTTATACCCTTGTAACCCTCTTTTGTAACCTAAGACAGTCATTTGTACTCAATCCAAAAAGACAAAAAGGCGTGTTCCGGAGCCCTCTCTCCGGGAGAGAGCCCCCTAGCCGACGCTCGTCGGGAGCACGTCGACAGGACTAGGGCCTCCACTGAGGCCTGAACCTGTATAAACCCCTGTGTCAATCTCTGGGATTGTCCAACGCGGGGTGACCCGTCGCACGGTCAGCTCGCGTTGAGGAACACGTGTTGCGCACGTCATCAAACCTGCCGAGGTATTTTTTATACCACGATAGTTGGCGCCGTCCGTGGGGACTCGTGACAAATAGTCATGGCTCCAAGAAGGATGAGGCACTTAACCTCCGTCTCCAACGATGCCGGCCCTAGCAACCCTGCACCGCCCGCGCAGGGGGCCGTCGTCACAACACCCCCTCCCGGGGACACTCGGGGGGAGGCAACACTCAACTCTCCCGTCATCCTTGGCGGGGGAACGACCCCTGCGAGCCTGCTCGAAGGTTCCGGTTTGGGAGGACCAAGAGTACCCCAGGTAATGCCTTCAACTTCAGGTGACCCGCTACTCGGGGCGCTGGTGGAGGGACAGCTTCGCGCACAACGTACTCTGGAAGAGTTGTTACGCGCCATAGCGCGGCCTCCGGCCCCCGCGTACCCGCACCCGTTCCAGTTCGGAGGGATGGCACCTCCGTTCATGATGGGACACCCAGGAACCTTCTTCGCTCCGGGGGCTTTCCCCTTCCCGGGAAACACCCCCACCTCCGGAGGTTCTTCACTCCCGGGGGGTCAGCCCGTCTCCGGGGGCTACCCTTTCCCGGGAGGCGTCCCCACCTCCGGAGGTCCACTCCCGGGGGGTCAGCCCGTCTCCCGGGGCTACCCTTTCCCGGGAGGCGTCCCCACCTCCGGAGGTCCACTCCCGGGGGGGTCAGCCCGTCTCCGGGGGCTACCCTTTCCCGGGAGGCGTCCCCACCTCCGGAGGTCCACTCCCGGGGGGTCAGCCCGTCTCCGGGGGCTACCCTTTCCCGGGAGGCGTCCCCACCTCTGGAGCTCTACTCCCGGGGGGTCAGCCCGTCTCTGGGGGCTACCCTTTCCCGGGAGGCGTCCCCACCTCCGGAGGTCCTCCACTCCCGGGGGGTCAGCCCGTCTCCGGGGGCTACCCTTTCCCGGGAGGCGTCCCCACCTCCGGAGGTCCTTCACTCCCGGGGGGTCAGCCCGTCTCCGGGGGCTACCCCCCGCCGGGAGGGTTTTCGTTCCCCGGGGGTTCTCCCGTTCCTGAACCATCCCTTGCCCCGGAAGGAATTCTCCCCCCTGGGACTACGCCTATCCCAACGGGTATCCTCGGGGTGATTCCTACATTACAGGCCGTTCCCCCATGGGGAAGTCTTCCCACGCCGCGGGCCGTCTCCGTGGCCGGGACTCGTCCGGCCCGCGATTCCTCTCCCGCGCCGGTGACGGGCGCATCTCCGCCTCCTCCCCTGGGTCCCCCTCCTCGGGCTCCCCCGGTGAACCAAACGCGGTTCACTCGGGAGGAGGTGGAGCGCATGCGCGCGGCAAGGTCCGAAGGCGCCCCGTCCCGGTACGGCCGGGAATCACTCGCGCGCAAGCGCGCCCCCCTTGTCCCTACAGACAAGGGTAAAAGACCCATGCAAGAGGCCTCCGTCACTTCCGGAGGTCCCTCCGAGATACAAGAGGTGAGCTCCACCAACCCCGAAGAGCGAAGGCGATACCGGAAGGCCGGCGGTCCGTTGGGACCCCTCTCCGATTCGGACAATGAACGCGCTTCCCCCGTGAAGGTGGATATCGATGCAAACTCCCCAAAAGAAGTGGAAGGGGCTAACCAACCCCTTTGCCGCCGCCTCCGGCGTGTTCGGTGGCCGAAACCATATCGGCCGCCCCACATCGAGCACTACAACGGGGAGGCCGACCCCTACGAGTTCGTGCAAGTGTACTCCACGGCCATCTCGGCGGTTGGGGGGGACGAAAGCGTCCAATGCAACGTCTTCCCCCTCTACCTCTCGGGAATAGCTCGTTCATGGTTCTATAACCTAAAGAGCGGGTCCATCAAGTCATTCGCGCAGTTGAAGCGCGAATTCTGCGCAAATTTCCAGGGGAATTACATCCGTCCCCTGGCTTCATCGCAGTTGTACACCGTTCACCAACGGTCGGGGGAGACAATACGAAGTTTCTTCAAACGCTTCGCGCAGATCAAGAGCAAGGTGGCTCACGTCCCCGACTCGACGGTGATCGAAGCGTGCAAGAGTGGCATTCTCCCGGGAGAGCTCCACCGAAGACTCTCCCGGAGTTGCCCGTCCTCCGCCGACGAGCTCTTCAACGTACTCGAGAAGTACGCGAGAGCCGAAGAAGACGATCTCTGGAAAAAGCACCAGGGGACCTCTGTCCCCGGGGAGAGGGATGCGAAGGACCCCTCCAACAAACGTCCCCGGAGGGGGCCCCGCAACGAGCCAAGGCCTCGGGACAGTTTCGTCCTCGAAGGCGGAGGCGGCTCTCGGGAGCCTAACCGGGGACAGCGCCCCTTTTCCAAGCCCAAAGGCGGTGGGAGAAGCCGATCCTCCCGTCCGCAAGAAGGCAAGGAGTCTGGAGCCACTCTGTGGTGCGCTTACCACAAGTCCAACTCCCATGCAACCCGAGAATGCCACGCGCTCCTCAACCACTTCGCGACATTCCTCGAGCAACATGGGCCGGGGGGAGGAGGAGGAGGCTCTACCTCCTTACCCCTTCCATCACCAGCCTTGGCGGCACTCCCCGCTCCGCCAGGGGGACGTCAGAGGCAAGGCCAGGAAAAGGGCTCGAGCAACGAGCTCCCCTTCCAAGCCTCCGAGAGGCACATCAATGTCATTGTAGGAGGATCCGCCTCCGGGCGAGATTCCAAACGCCAGCGCAAAGAGTATGCGCGGGAGGTGAAGGTAGTAGGGGCCGTCAACACGTCTCGGCCGTCCAAATGGTCGGACGTCCCGTTGACGTTCACCATCGAAGACGCGAGTGGGGTGCGCTTCCCCCACAATGACACGCTGATCGTCTCAGCCACCGTGTTTAACTGCCGCCTTGCCCGAATCTTGGTGGATGGCGGGAGCTCCGCGGACGTCCTCTACCTAAAGGCGTTCAAAGAAATGCAGGTGGACGAGAAGCTCCTACAACCCGCGGTGGGGCCCCTGCAAGGATTCGTCCCGGGGAAAACCATACATCCTGTGGGGAAGGTCGACCTCCCAATGACATTCGGCACCCCAGATAATTACCGGACCGAAATGGTTCGGTTCGACGTGGTGGATCTCCCCTCCTCCTACAACGCTATAATGGGGAGAACCATCATCAACCGCTTAGGAGCAGCGGTCCACCACAACTATCTTTGCATGAAGATCCCTGGGCCGAGCGGGGTGATCTCCGTGCATGGTGACCAGGGTGTGGCTCGCTCTCTCTACGAGCGCGCCTCCGCAGTGATCGGGGACGTTAACCTGGTCAAGGCCCCGGGGGGAGGGAGCTCCCCCTCAATTCCAAACGTGCCAATTGCTCTCCCCGGGAAGTTCCTTCCCAAGCCTCGCCCTGAGGGAGACCTCCGGGAAATCTCTCTCTTCCAAAACGAGGGGAAGACTGTCAAGATCGGGGCTGATCTCCCCGAGGAACACGCGACGCGACTCGCCGAATTCCTTCGCGAAAACGCGGACGTCTTCGCATGGAAGCCCGCGGATATGGGGGGTGTGCCCAGGGATGTTATCGAGCACAAGCTCGCGGTAATACCCGGTCGCCCCCTGGTGAAACAGAAGATGAGGAAGCTCTCCCTCGAAATGGGTGGAGGCCGAGCCCCTCGCCGCCATCACGTCTCGTGCGGTGCAAAGGTTCTTTTGGAAGAACATAGTGTGCCGATTCGGCGTCCCCCGCGAGATCACCATGGATAACGGAACCCAGTTCGACTCAGCGATCTTTCGCGAGTTCTGCCAGAACTTGGGTACGACCCTCCACTTCGCCTCAGTGGCTCACCCTAAGAGCAATGGGGCGGTGGAGCGCGTCAATGGAGTTATCCTCCAAGGGCTCCGTCGTCACCTGGAGCAAAGCGCCTCCAGGAGTGGGGCATGGGCGGAAGAGCTCCCGAGCATTCTCTGCTCCATGCGAACGACCCCAAGCCGAGCAACAGGGCGTGGCCCCTTCTCGCTCGTGTACGGGGCTGAGGCAGTGCTACCCTCGGAAATCAATTTCCGATCGCTGCGAGTCCAACTCCTCGAGGGAGTCTCGGCAGCCGCGTTTCAAGCTAACGAAGACAACCAGAGGCTGGAGGTGGACCTCGTAGAAGAAGAGCGGGACAGAGCCCTCCTCCGCAACGCCATTTGCGAACGCGAGATGGCGCGCGCCTACAACAAGCGTGTTCGGGGGAGGGCCTTCCGTTTGGGAGACCTTGTCCTCAAGCGCGTCACCGAGCCTCAAGCCCAAGGGAAGCTCAGCCCAAAGTGGGAAGGGCCATACAGGATTTCCACAATCCTTGGCTCGGGGGCTTACAAGCTCTCTACTCTCGAGGACCAAGAGCTGAAGCACACATGGAACGCGGACCTGCTCCGTAAATTTTACACTTAGTCTCCGAGCCTCCCCCCTTCCCCTTATTCGGACTTCACAAGGGGAAGGCGCGGTGAGTTGTAACAATGGCCTCAAAGGCCCTTTTGCCCTCCGCCCCTTTTCTTGCGATCCCGCAGGGGGTGGGGGCATTGTACCAGCTTGTTTTAATCAATGCAAATGGTCTTTTCTCCATGTGTTTTCGTGCAGACTTCTTTAATCGCCCCTGAGGCAATACCCTCATCACGAGGATGCCCTCCCCGTGAGGATGCCCCCTGGGGATGCCCTCATCACGAGGAAGCTACAGGCTCCAGCTCAGCCTTAAGTCCCGACGGCGGGAGCCTCGTTCCCCCTTGGGCGGCTTACAATATCCCCTCGTGGACTGAGGGCATAAGCGGCAACCTGGTTCCCAAGGAACCGAGGTAACGAGTCACTTTGGGGGACCAGTCCCCCCCCATACACTCTAGAGCTTGCTTTTATGCTCTTCCTCCTCCGGGAGCGATCTAGGTCGCGCGACCGATAGATCATCTATCCCCACACTCGCCTACACGAGGATAACCCTTCGAGGGTGCCACCTCTCATGGGAACAACTGGGATACTTCTTATGGTTTCAGCGCGGGCCGCCTGTCTAGGTCACCCCCCGCTGCGGGGGGAGGAGACAAAAAAGGAGAAAAATACCCAGCTAATTCCATTCAAAATCGGGGGGCATCTAAAGCATCTAGAACCCTCTGGGGGTGGAGCCTTGCTCCCCGGATTTTCGTCCTCCGGAGGAGTTGTCTCCGGAGGTCCCCCGGAATTTTGTCCGGGGAAGGAGCCCCGCTCGGAGTTGGTTCTGGAGGCGAAGCCTTCCTCCCCGGACCTCCGTCCCCCGGAGTTGTTTTCTCCGGAGGAGTCTCTCCCCCGGTATTTTGTCCGAAGGAGCCTCGCTCCCCGGATTTTCGTCTCCCCGGACTTTCATCCTCCGGAGGAGTTGTCTCCGGAGGAGCCTCTCCCCCGGGGGTGAATCGTCTCCGGAGGAGGAACCTCCCCCGGGACATCGTCTTCGGGAGTGGAGCCTCGCTCCCCCGGAGTTTATCCCCCAAGAATTTTCCCCCGGTGATTTAGAAGCACAAAATAAGCGAAAAGGAGCGATCTTTTTATTCCATGAAAAACAAGCCGGGAGACAACCTCTCCCGGTAGGCTTACAGAATACAACCGGAAGTCGAGTACTCCCGGAGGATATACGGGGGACTACCTACGTCTAACGTGGACTAGGACCCCCTAAACCTAGTGTCAAGCTCGCGCCACGTCCCGGTACAAGCCCTGGACTCATCGCCTCACTGCGTTGAACATGTCCTCCGGCCAGTACTCATACCCTTCGGGAGGTTCGATGCGCAAGGGAATTGCCTCCCACACTCCCGGGGGAGGTTCTGGCAACTCCGCGCGGTGATTGTCAAAATTCGCCAAGTGCCAATCAGGCAACCACCGGAGTAAAGCTTGTCCCCCCCGGGGGACACCGGAGGCGAGACTCCCGGAGATGGGAGTGAGTTCCACGTCCTTCTCCGGGACCCCCGCCCCAGACACCTGACCATGACAAGATATTAACTTAGCAAAAATTTCCATTTCATTTGGCGAATGATTTACACATCCGGGGTTCCCCCTACGGAACTACCGGGAGCAAAAATCCTATACAAACAAAAAAATCCCCTAATCTACCCAGGGGGGACAGGAGGCTCATACTTGCCCGGCATCGTCCCCCCCGGAGGAGGCGTCGCCCGGAGCTTCAACCCCGACCTCTTGGGGGCGTCTTGTTCGCGGGGGCTCAATCACCCGGTCGTAGAGAGCCCCCGCCAACTCCTCCAGCGCCGCCCTGCGGGGCTCGTAGAACTCCTGGAAGCTTCGAGGGACGAGGCGCCCGATAGCTTGTGCCCCGACCCCCTGGTACTCCACCAAGGAGGCTGCGAGCGCAGTGGTGGTGGACGCCAGGGCCCGGGCACGGACGTCCGTGGCCTCCGGGATCGCCGCAATGTGCCGGGTTAGAAATCTCCGGGCCTCCGCCAAGGAGGCCAGCGGGTTGCGGGGATTCCCCTCCTCCCGGAATTCGACTCCAAGCCCTATCAATGTGGCCCGGAGTCGATTCCCTGCTGATACGAGGGCTCGCGCCCCCGTGGCCTCCGCCTCTCGAAGCGCCCGGGAGTGAGCCTCCCCGGAGGACGCGAGCTGCTCTCGGACCCCCTCCAGCTCCCGGAGGGCGGTGTCCCGGGCGGCCTCCGCGGGGGCCAACTCCGCCCGGACGCGCTCCAACTCCTGGGTGGTCTCGTCCCTCTCCTGGACGAACCTCTCCCGGGCTTGGACGGCTGCGTCCCTCTCCCGAACGGCGGCGTCGCGCTGTTCTTCCGCGAAGGCCAAGGCCGCCCTCATGTCCTCGCTCTCCCGGGCGAGGCGAGTCCGGACGGCGCGGGCTACAGCGGTGGTCTAAGAGAAGAAAAGGATCAGCAAATGCAAGCAATGAGGTGCGGAGTTAAAGGTCCTTACCTGTAGAGCCAAGGAGACGACCTCTCCGTAGCGCTCGTCGATGCCGCCCTCCCGGACATGAGCCCGCACCTTGGGGGTGACAAGGCTCAAGGAGAGCTTGCGCGTCTCCTCCGTGGAGAAGAGGCACGCCCCCCTCGCCGGGGAACGGGGATCGCCTCCCATGGGCAGGCCCCCATCGCCGGCCCCACTCCCGGAGCCTTGGGGAAGGTCTCCCGGGGGAGGGGCGGGGAACCTCCCGTCCCCGGTGCGAGGGTAGCGCTGTAGCGTCCGGTGGGCTCCCCCTCCTGAGCGTGGTGTAGCCGAAGGTCCACTCCCTGGAGGGACCTGATGGCTCGTTCCCCCGGGAGGCGGCGTCGGGAGAGATGCGACGTTGGGAGCGAAGAGCGCGTCCAGGCGCGCGAAGGCGCCATCACCCCGGAAGTACACCCCCGGGGGATCCTCCCGGAGAGCTTGCTCCGGGGAAGGAGTGGCGTCGTAGTCCCCGGAGGTGGACTCATCCTCCTCCACGACCACGTGGTCGAACACGCCTGATGCCCCCAGGGCATCAAGTTGCGCGACCAGCGTGGCCGTGTCCGTGGGGCTCTCTTCATGCCCCGGCTCCGGGGGCTGCGACCCCCGCTGGGGGGTGACTTGAGCCGGAGGAGTAGTATCCCCCGGTCGCCGGGGGGCCATCGTACTTGGGACCGGAGACGGCCTCACCTCCCCCGGCATTCGACGCGTCCCCGGGGTCGCCTGGGCCGGGGAGGACCTCACCTGCCCCGGGGGTCTTGTCTTTCCCGGCGCATCGGGCGTCCCCGCCGGCCTCTGTGCCGGCGCTGGTGAAGGGGGGTGGTCTTGTTTGGAGCCCTCTCCCGGCACCTGCGCGGTCTTAGCGCGTTTGGCCGCCGGGAGCGCCCCCGTCTCCCACCGCCTGTGGGAGCCCGGGGTCGGAAGTGGAACCCTTTCCGGGAGGGTCATCCCGAAGGCCTCGGAGACGATGTTCCGGGGAGGACCCTCCCCGATGGCAGCAAGACACCGGGAGTGCTCGTCCTCATAGTACCTCCCGAGGAGGTGCTCCGCCTTCTCCCGGGTGGACTTGTAGGACCTAACTGCAAAAAGCAAAGTTTCAGAAACTAATCCCCGCGATGTGTGAACTCCTGGAGAGAAGAAACTTACGCCGCGCCACCGGGAATCGCGGGGGACGAAGCTCCGGGCCCAGTCCCGGACCCTTCCTACTCCGGCTGAAGGGACTAAGCCGGAGGAGGAGCAGCTCCTCCGCTAAGTCTCGCATGCTCCTCCGGGAGCGAGCCTCCTTCATTTTGGCGACGGAGGTTAGCTCCTCCATCGTCAGCACCGGAGGGCCGGGGGAACGACCTAACGTCGCCGGCCTCGCGGAGTAAATCGTCTCCGGGTCGCCCGCCCGGAGATAAAACCATCTCCGGCTCCATCCCTCCCAGTGCCCTTGGGAGGCGGCCACCGGGTACTCGTCCGCCCGGGAGGGAGCGAATTTCAGCATCACGGAGCCGCAAGTAGACTTGGGCCCGTGCTTCACCACCGGGGAGCTCTTCGCTTGCACCCGGTAGAAGTATTGGAAAAGGCGGAGGGTCCCCTCCACTCCGGCGGCTGTCTCGCTTAACCACAGAAACAGCCCCATTCTCACGAGAACATTGGGTGTTAGGTGGTTCAAGGTGATCCCGTGCTCCCGGAGGAAGTCCCGGAGAAGCGGGTGGATTGGGAGCCACAGGCCCGCCTGGATGAAGGCCATGTAGGCCACAATTTCTCCTTCCCGGGGGTTTGGGGACGCCTCCCCCGCAGCCGGGACGCGAATGTCCCCCTCCGCAAATATTCTCCGGGAGACGAGAGTCTCCCGGTCCCCGGCGGAGAACTCGGTTGTCCCGAGGTAATCGGAGGTCGCGTCCTCCGGGACACTCGAAGTCTTCCCGCGTCCCTTCCATGCCATTTCTTCCCCCGCAGGTTTTGTGAAACCGGGGAAGAAGTTACTTCCGGAGAGCGACCGGGGAAGAGATCACTCCCGAAGAATTTGGTGGATTATGAGGATTAAGGAGAAGGAAAGCGTGCCTCCCTTGAGGTGGGCCCCTCCTTATATAGGCAACTAAGGTGCCCCTGATGGCTGCCACGTGTCAGCTCGACGAATCTACACCGTGAATACGAAAGGTCGCACAAATATCGAGGCAATACATGGTTAACTTAAATAGTGCTCCTCTCCCAGATGAGGGCGAGTTACGGGCGTTATATTCGCTCTCCGGGAGAGGACCATGTTTCCCATAAGCTAACGGATCGCACCCCCCGGCGACGTCAAAATGTCCCCGGGGGTGCGGGGGGCTCCTGTTGGGGGAAAATACTAGCCAACACCAGAAACGTCACCATGGGAGTCCTGTCTCCGGGGTCGAGGGAAACTTCCCCCGGCGCACCTCCTCCGGGTTAGGGAAAGCCCCCTCCCCCGGAGCCCCCCTTCTCCGGGGCGGGGAAGACGTCTCCCGGAGCCCTCCCCCGGGTCCGGGAGAGACTTCCCCCGGCGCACCTTCTCCGGGCTAGGGAGAGCCCGTCTCCCGGAGCCCCTTCTCCGGGCCGGGGAAGACGTCTCCCGGAGCCCTCCCCCGGGTCCGGGAGAGACTTCCCCCGGCGCACCTTCTCCGGGTTAGGGAGAGCCCCTCTCCCGGAGCCCCTTCTCCGGGCTAGGGAGAGCCCTTCTCCCGGAGCCCCTTCTCCGGGCCGGGGAAGACGTCTCCCGGAGCCCTCCCCCGGGTCCGGGAGAGACTTCCCCCGGCGCACCTTCTCCGGGTTAGGGAGAGCCCCTCTCCCGGAGCCCCTTCTCCGGGCCAGGGAAGACGTCTCCCGGAGCCCTCCCCCGGGTCCGGGAGAGACTTCCCCCAGCGCACCTTCTCCGGGCTAGGGAGAGCCCGTCTCCCGGAGCCCCTTCTCCGGGCCGGGGAAGACGTCTCCCGGAGCCCTCCCCCGGGGTCGGGAGAGACTTCCCCCGGCGCACCTTCTCCGGGCTAGGGAGAGCCCCTCTCCCGGAGCCCCTTTTCCGGGTCGGGGAAGACGTCTCCCGGAGCCCTCAGGTGGGCACTGATTTCGAGGGCCGCCACGTGTCAGAAATCGGTGCCCTGGACCTCGTCAAAAGACTGTTTTGCCCCCGATCCTACGGTTGTGGCAGGGGTAGTTTAGTAATTTGCGTCTTTTGGGGTCTATTTATACCCTTGTAACCCTCTTTTGTAACCTAAGACAGTCATTTGTACTCAATCCAAAATGACAAAAAGGCGTGTTCCGGAGCCCTCTCTCCGGGAGAGAGCCCCCTAGCCGACGCTCGTCGGGAGCACGTCGGCAGGACTAGGGCCTCCACTGAGGCCCGAACCTGTATAAACCCCTGTGTCAATCTCTGGGATTGTCCAACGCGGGGTGACCCGTCGCACGGTCAGCTCGCGTTGAGGAACACGTGTTGCGCACGTCATCAAACCTGCCGAGGTATTTTTTATACCACGACAGTAGCGCATATGCTGGTTGGTGGACCTGCCGGGTATGAAATTGACATTGTGGGCAAGCGTTGACCAATTGCATGGTGTCATTAAGCGTCATTGACTAGTCATAGCCCTGTCGGAAAGCTTTTTCGACCAGCGTCCTATAGGATGCATGTGCTCTACACATGCCTCCATGAATCTCTTTTAGAAGGGATTTACCATCTTTTTGAGAGATGCAGTGCATCAGTACTTCTTGTGCACCTTTTCTCTACAAGGTTCTTTCAACTAACCTATACATTTGCGTTTTTCTAACTAATCAATTATTCTTAGTTTCATCCTCAGGCACTGTCCCATATGCGAGAAAATTCCTCAATGGTAGGATCCAATATGCATCATGCTCAAGTGTGGCAAAGTTAGTCATCGCCGTTGGTGCCTCTGCGATGGTCGCGATTGAGAGCTTTTATAAGTGCTGAACAAACACTCCTGCAGGGGCGGATATACGTGAGGATCCAATTTTTGACAATCGGTCTGCAAGAATGTTGTCTTTTTGCGAAACAAATTGGACTTCAAAGTTTCTGAAGTATTTTTCCAATTTTCTCAGTTCGTCCCGGTATGGAGCCATTGTCTCATTGGAACATTAGTATTCGTTGTTTACCTGGTTTATGACTAGTTGTGAATCACCCTTCACTACTAATCAATGGACTCTAAGGGATTTGGTTGCTCGAAGCCCGGCTAGAAGACCTTCATACTTTGCTTCATTATTTGTAGCAACAAAGTGTAATTATACAACATACTGGAGTTGGTCGCCCTAGGGCGTAATTAAGATCGCTCCAACCCCCGAGTTTTGGAAACTCTAAGAACCATCGAAATACAACGTCCAGTGGTCGGTATTGTCTGAATCCGCATGTTCTTGCGCAAGTGGTTTGGGATTAGTCCATTCGATCACAAAATCTACAAGAATTTGGGCTTGGATTGCTACTTGGGCTATGAAGTTGAGATCGAATGCTCCAAGTTCTACTACCCATTTCGCAACTCGACCCATTACTTTCAGATTATGGAGAATGTCCCCCAAGGGAAAGGACGAGGGCACAGTGATCTTGTGCACTTGAAAGTAATGTTGCAGCTTCCTTGAAGCCATTAAGACAGCATAAAGTAACTTTTGGACCTCAGGGTACCTCTCCTTTGGTCTATTTAGCACTTCACTTACATAATAAACTGGCCGTTGCACTCCTTCCCTCTGTGCGACCAGCACAATGCTGACTGTGTGAGGGGTAGAAGCCAAATAAAGGAGTAATGATTCTCTCAAAGTTGGGGAAATTAGTACCGGAGCACTGGTGAAATATGCATTCACTTCTTGAAAGGCTTTTTTGGCTTCGTCCGACCACTGGAAACCATTGTGCTTAGGCGAAAACTTAAAGAAAGGCAATCCACGTTCACCCAACTGTGAAATAAAATGACTTAAAGCTGCCATCCGATCAATTAGGCTTTGTGTCTCCTTCATGGTCGAAGGAGATCGCATTTGTTCAATGGCCTGAAGTTTATCGGGATTAACTTCAATGCCCCATGAACAAACAAGGAAACCCAAAAGTTTACTAAAGAAACCCCAAAGGAGCACATTTCAGGATTCAACTATGTTCCATATTTATTCAGATTACAGAAAGTTTCAGCCAAATCATCTACATGACTGGAGCTTTTAACACTCTTTACAACTAGATCATCAACATAAACTTCTAAGTTATGCCCTAATTGAGATAGAAAGGTCTTCTGCATCAAGCGCTGGTACATGGAACCACCATTCTTGAGGTCAAATAGCATTATGACATAACAATACGTGCCAAAGGGTGTGATGAAGGCAATTTTCTCTTCATCTTCCTCTTCCATGCTAATTTGATTGTACCCTGAGTAGGCATCCAGGAAGCTCATCTGTTTGCAACTCGTTGTTGAATCAACCAACTGGTCGTTACAGGGACAGGGGAAAATCATCCTTCGGGCAGGCATCATTGAGATTCGTGTAATCGCCACTTACCATTAGATTTCAGGACCATGACTGGGTTTGCGAGCCATTCATAATGGTTTACTTCTCGAATAAAGCCAGCCTTTTGGACTTTATCTAACTCTGAATGGATGGCCTTTCTCCGATCAGAAGAAAAGATTCTGAGCTTTTTCTTTATTGGTCGCTGCCTAGGCTGAATTGCTAGCCTGTGCTCAATCACTTCCCTTGGGACTCCAGGCATGTCGGACGATTTCCACGCAAACACATCTACATTAGACTAGAGGAAAGCAATGAGCGCAAGTTTCTATTTGCTCTCCAGTTCTGACCCAATATGAACAGTTCTAGTTGGATTGTGTAGTTATCTTGACCGAATCTATCTCTTTAGACTTGGTCCTTCAGGTTGAATACTTTAGGTTGAGTTCAGAACGCCATGTGACATCGAAAGGCTTTGCGACCTCAGAAGACTTCGCGACCTCGGAAGGCTTCGTGACCTCGGGAAGGGATTCGATCTCTAGTCGGATTGTATTCCGATCTAATCCAAATACATATAACTAAGTCTTATCTGTTAGGTTTTGTTAGTGTCCGAGTCTAATACATTTAGGTTATTGAGTCTGATACATATTCATAAAATTGGACTATAAATATTTTGTAATAGGTCTAGTTTAGATCATTGAAGATTCATTGAACTTAGTTAAGTCTTAGACACATAGTTCATCGACGTAGGCGAGTGCATCCTAACGTTCGACATGTACAAGATCCCTCTTTGAAATAAAGAGCGCGCTATCTTTTGAACTGTGTTCCATCAACTTGGGTTTTGGTAACTCGGAGTAAGATCCCGTTATTCCGCATATTAGCATCTGATCGAGTATAATCGAAGTCGTCTATACTTCAAATAGAGCAACCAGAATCTGATCGAGGCTAGATCAAAACCTTGTCCAGCCCATAACCAGATCAAGTTGGTATCAGAGCAACTATGCTATCTTGTGGATGGTGAAGACTCGCCAGGGTTACAAAACCTTCGGTGAAACTCTAGGTGATCATTGACTATTCCTACAGTCGGGTCTCCAAAGATGTTTGACGATACCTCCGTTCAAGCTAACCTAGCCGAACAAGTGGCTAAACTCCACCGACATGGATACCATGCTTGCTTGGATTAAGCAGCAAGCCATGGCTGTACCTTCTGAAGTTGATGCTTCAAAAAGCAAGGTTAAGGGTGTGAAGATTGGTGAACACTTACGCAAGGCAAACGAAGATGACCATAAGGCCGACGACCTCGCCAACAGTTCCTTAGCTGTTGGATCTTTCAAGGTCAAAGATAAGGTTGATATACCCATGTAACACCCTGAGTTAGGGGTGAAAACTTCCTTTTTCATCAATAGCATGCATGCATGTATCTGTAGTAATAGCCAGATCAGTATCTATCCTAAGCCCTAAAATCTCCAAAATCTATCATGTGACCTCAAATTAAGATCAGATTGTTCAGATGTGATCTATCAGTTACTTTGAACTTAAAAGTCTTCAGAACCTAGATCCAATTCTATCTCTAAATTCCAGATTTATCAACTTCTTCTGTTTTTGAAAACAGAAATACCTTATATTACCTAAATACCCTAAGTCTCAGAAATACAGATTTAATCCGAATCTTGACCAAGTTCAGATCAGATTATTCCTGGAATATGATCATGGGTATGTCAATACCTTAATCCAAAAAGTTGACAGCCAGATTTCACCATCTAGACTCTTTTCACAAATCAGTCCAAGAGTTATCGCAAATTAGTCCTTATCTGATATCTGAAAACCCAAAAAAGCTAAAATCTCCAGATTAACTCCAAATTCAGAATTTCTTCGGCAAATCTTCTCAAAATGCTATTTGCCACAAGTCTCTCTTCTGTGCAGATATCAAAATCGAACCCTAAATGCCAGAACTCGAAATCGACAAAACTTAAATCTGACGTTACCCTAAATTACCCTATTTTCAGTTTGTATCGAAAACTATTCAAATGTGTCAAATCTTATCAATTACCTTTGTCAAATATCCTGTTGAATATAATCAACCAGATTAGTGAAATCAAATTCAACTCTAACCTTCCAAATCTCCAGAATTAGAGATTGGTCCAAATGTGAAAATCAAGTATTGCAAATCAGCCCAAATTCGACCAGGCCAACTGCTGTACACGACCAGAAGCCTCGCCGTGGTTTCCTTGCGCCGTGCACGCCCGCCGCCGGTGAAGCTTCGCCTGCAACTTGACCGTGCATGCCAGTGCGCACGTGTCCTCGCTCCAGCTGGTGCCGTGGCAAGGCCGCTGCTACGTCGACGACCAGTGCTTGCTCCCGCGCGCGACCAGCAGTGACTTTTGTCAGCAATCCATCGCCACGTAGCCTCGCCGCGCCAGTACTTGTCGCCACCGCTCGCTACAAGCTTTGCCAGGTCCCGATGAGGCGACATTGTGATCAGTTGAAAGCTTGTCGCCGTCGCATCACTGCTCTTGCTGTTTCTTCGCCGCTACTGCTCCAGCACGCAACCGATCTCATCACAGCAGCCAATTACTTCATTGTTCCCCTTCGCCATCTTCGCCTGGCCTATATAAGCACTCCTGTGCTCAGTAGCTCCCTCCACACATCACCAGGACTTAACCAATTTCCAAATTTCCTGTTTCAGTCATCTTCTCCGGCGAGCCATCGAGGAGGCTCACGGTGCCAGCTCATTCCACATCATCTCTTGCCAAATTAAAGCCATCAGTGAGTTCATCTACTTATCCTCTCTGTGTAGTACTGTCTAATTGCTCCCCGGTGACCTCTAACACCGGCGATCACCGGAAATTGCTAAAATTCGAAGAATGCCCTGTTCCGGCAATGCAGGCCAAATTAACTCGATTTAGCTCTCGATTCTGTAGAAGAAGTTGATCAGTGAGTCATTTCCAGCAAGCCTGTGCATCAAGATCTCCAGATTGAGCTCCAATCGAAGCTTTCCCCAATTTTTGAACTTCTCCAGAAACCGGCGATCGTCGCCAGGCTTCTCCGGCCATCCTCCGGCCAAAGTGATCGTGCAGGTAGCTTCCTCTTACCCATATATCACTTCCCAAGCTTGGAATCGAGTTCGTTCGGCCTAAATGGAAAACCCCCAAATAGCAGTGTTCTTCTCCGGCACAGTTCACCGGAAAAGTGTTCCCGGCCGTTTCAGCCCAAATCACCTTGTCTTTTAGATGTGCCTTAGCCTCCTGAGCATGTTTGTCTTCTAGCCCGACACCTAGATCGGCCTAGATTGGAGGATATAGCTTTGCCAAGTTTTTGTCCAGAACTGATCTAGTGCAGCCAGTTCATCTCAGTTCATCATCAAATTTCTTGCTTTCCAGCCATTTCTTGCCCTAGATCCTGTTGACTTAATTGTTCCTGTTACTCAAGCCTACCTCCCAGACAAAGTGGTGCATCATTTGGAGCTCCAGATCAAAAGTTATGCTAAGCCCTAGTTTTTGGCATTGTCAGCTCTATGCCAGAGCTTGTCACCAGTGGCATTGACCTTGTTTACCCACTTCTGTTTGTGTAATTTGAAATCCACTTTGTCCACTGAATTTGTAGAGTTGTGATCTACATTTCCTTCTACTACCACAACTTGAGATAAGCACTCTAGCTTTTCTTAAAGCTATGTCCAAGCTTTGATCCGAATGTCGATCTGTTGACATTCGCTGTTTTGATTAAACCAGCCACAAAATTGTTATCCCTATTGCAATCCTGAAATCCTAAGATTATCTAATCACCATCCTTAGCCCAAATTCCTTGAAACCCTAGAATCTCAGTTCAGTTTGCAGTTCAACTTATCTCCAGTTTAGTTCAATCATTCTTGTTGAGCATTTCTGCATATAAGTCATAAAACATTTTAAATATTATAAGTAATTATTGTGTGTTTGTTTGTCGTCGAGCAGATTCAGAAGCTGACTTTGAAGATTTTGCTGTTGACCCGTCATCGACTGCTGTATTTTACGACGCGGAAGGCAAGTCATATCCTTGGTCATCTTGAACCTATATTTTAAATGTTGCTATAATATAACCTTGAATATAGGCAATATTGCATGTGAAAGATTGAGAATGATTGATTTATGAATTGGCAGTACTAGACTGGTTATCTGTGAAATGTGAAATAAAAAAGTTTTGAGCCATGAACTATTATATGTATGTATATACTTATATTCATGAAATAAAACCCCTAGCCGTGACCAGAAAAATGGTATGGATGGTTGTAGCACTGGAGGTGCTAGACTGCAAAGGAATGCAGGCACTGAAGGTGCAGGGTTGTGGATGGTCTGGTCACTGGCATATAAGGACTAGAACCTTGTGTTGTGCATCTAGTGGCATGAACAACGTGCTAACCGCAAGCCTGGTATGGGACAGGCCTGAACAAGTACTTATGTGGATCGCACATGAAACCCCTGCATGAGATGTGTAGTGATGCACGATAAACATGGAGCGCGGCTCCCACACATATCACTCAAGGTGATCAAGCACGCTGACCCAGTAATGGGAATAAGCAAAGGGGTGGAGGTTTGGATACAACCTGCCACAACTGTGCCTTGCTGAGAGCCACAGGTTCGGGGGTTGTCGTGGTATTAAGAATACCCCGGCAGGTTTTGAAGACGATCCTAGCGGAGATCACGCAGCGCGGGTGGACCGGGTGACCGGTCCTCCCCCGCCGGACAAACACAAGAATTGACACGTAGATTTATACAGGTTCGGGTCCCGGTGGGGGCCCTAGTCCTGTCGACGCGCTCCCGACCGGAGTCGGCTGGGGAGGCTCTCTCCGGGGGAGAGGCTTCCGGAGCACGTCTGCGAGATTAGCTATTCCAAATAATAATGAACTGATCCTTTACAACAGAGGGGTACAAGGGCTATTTATAGCCCCAAAAAGAAGCAAAAAACCTAGACTACCCCGGGAGCCACCGTCGGATTGGAGGGTAGGACCGTACTTCTCCCGGTCAAACGTCTTGGATGCTTGACAGGTGGCCGCTGATTCCCGAGGCGTCCCTCGCGTGACCTGCACGTGATAAATAAACAGGGATTTTACCTTTTAGGAGGGCGGTGACGTCCGGGACCTCTTCCGGAGAGCAGGGTCCCGGGAGCCTAAAAAGGCGGCGCCCGGGGCAGCCACCGGAGGCCACTGTCCCTGGGCACATGGCGGCGCCCGGGACATGCCCGGGGGGCAGGGTCCCGGGGGCCAAATGGCGGCGCCCGGGACATGCCCGGGGGGCACGGTCCCGGGAGCCTAAAAGGCGGCGCCCGGGGCAGGCACCGGAGGCCACTGTCCCCGGGCACATGGCGGCGCTCGGGACATGCCCGGGGGGCAGGGTCCCGGGGGCCAAATGGCGGCGCCCGGGATATGCCCGGGGGGCACGGTCCCGGGAGCCTAAAAGGCGGCGCCCGGGGCAGGCACCGGAGGCCACTGTCCCCGGGCACATGGCGGCGCCCGGGACATGCCCGGGGGGCACGGTCCCGGGAGCCTAAAAGGCGGCGCCCGGGGCAGGCACCGGAGGCCACTGTCCCCGGGCACATGGCGGCGCTCGGGACATGCCCGGGGGGCAGGGTCCCGGGGGCCAAATGGCGGCGCCCGGGATATGCCCGGGGGGCACGGTCCCGGGAGCCTGAAAGGCGGCGCCCGGGGCAGGCACCGGAGGCCACTGTCCCCGGGCAATCATGAACTTACCTGGACTTGGCCGCGTGGAGATTTCCCCCAACAGCAGCCCCCCATGCCCTCCGGGGACGAAGCTTGAGCCCCCGGAGGGGATGGTTACGGTACCGGGAAAATCTCCGGACGAAAATCACCGGAGCCCCGGCGACGCTTCGGTTTCTGTGCCGGGCGCTTTATGGCCGCGCCGTTTTCGCAATAAATGCACGCGCGGTTCGAACCGGCGTCTCGATTTACGCGCCTGTCCCTTCGTTTCCCGCGCACGGTTTGTATTTCAGTGGTCCAGATTGCCCCGAGGGGGCCACGTGGCGCGCATCTAGATCACGGCCAGCCTCTATAAATAGGGCCCTAGGGGGCCCCGGAAGCTCATTCCAAATCTTCAACTCCAGCTTCAGCTCTTCCGGTAGCGCTCTTCCGGTAGTTTCTCCAGTAGCCTTCTCCGGTAGCGAGCGTCCGGGAGTCGTTGACAGCCACCTGAAAACTTAGCCACCGAAAAACAAAGGACTCACCTAATGGCGCCCAAAGGCCGAGCGAAGACTACGGAGGTGCCCCCGGAGGAAATCCCCGTGGATTTCCTTTGGGCCTCCGAGTTCTCGGCCTCGGACGCGGAGTCCCTAGTCAAGAAGGGCGTCGTCGAGGAGGGGGACATCCGGGTCCCCCTAAAGAAGGACGGAGCCCCCCGCCCTAGGCCCGGAGAGGTCGTGGCCTTCGAGGCCTTCCTCGAGGCGGGGCTCCGGCTCCCGGTGCATCCGATGCTCCGGGAGTTTCTCAAAGAGTACGGGGTGGCTCTCAACCACCTCACCCCGAACGCGCTCGTCCGTATGGGCCTTTTTATATGGCTCTACGAGACAGCGACCGGGCGGGAGCCCACCCTCCGCGCCTTCCGGTACTTCTATGAACCGGCGGCGCGGAGCTCCCACCTGGTGAAGGGAGGACCGAAGTCCCCCTTCGGCTCGGTGATGGTCCAAATGCTGCCCTCCCGGGTGGCGGACTACCCGGCGGCGGCCTCCCGGGACCACTGGGGGGATTGGCTCCGGAGGTGGTTCTACCTCCGGGTCCGGGACGAGGCGGTGGTCTATGCCCCGGAGCCTCCCACCTACAGCCGATCATCCGCACCGAAGCCGCCGGTGTGGACGGACGAGGAGTTCGAGCTCCTCGGGAAGGTGGTGCTGGCGAAGAAGACCCGCTCAATGCGGGACGCCGCGGAGGAGCTGGCGCTCCTGCGGCTTTCCCCCTTCTCACGCGGGGGAAGGGGGATCGGCATGGGCCCGGAGCAGCGGCCTCCGGTCAAGCCGGTGACGCGGCGTAAGTCCCCTGCATTTTTGTACTTGCAGTTTCTTATGAAAAATTGACTAACTTTTTACCTCTTGCAGTGCGCCCGTACCCGGCGGCGAGGGACAAGGCGGAGCACCTCCTGGGGAGGTACTTCGCCGACGAACACGAGCGCATCGTGCGCCTCGTGGGGGAGGGGCCTCCCCGGAACTTGGTGGCCGAGGCCTACGGGCTCAGGCTTCCGGAGAGGAAGCCCCTTCCCACCCCCGGGTCTCATAAACGGGGGAAGGACGCGGCCGGGGGCTCGGAGCCCAAAAAGCCCCGGGTCCAGAAGACCCCAGCTCCGGCGACGGCGCCGGCGACGACGCCGGTGAGGGCCCGGGACGCAGCTCCCGGAGCCGAACATGCCCGGGCGGCGCCCCGGGCAGAGGCGACGCCTCCGCCCCCGGAGGCCCCCGTCGAGGCCCGGGGGAAGGAGGTGGTTGTCGATGGGGCGGGGTCCGATTCGGCGGACTACGCCCCGTCGCCAGTTCGCGTGACGCTCCTCTCGCCTCTCCCGGCGGCATTGGCGCCGGAGAGGCTAGAAGTGCGGTTTTCGGGGGCGGCGCCCCCGCGCCTCTGGCCGGTCGATGAGGAGGGGGGGAGCCCCTCAGTCTTCGAGGTCCCCCCGGAGCAGGAGGCTCCGAGGGCCCTCTGGCCTGGGGCGGGGAAAGGCCCAATGATCCCCCCCCGGGCGGAGATCCCCGCCCAACCTTCGTCTTCGTCTTCGGAGGAAACTTCGTCGACGAAGACGCCGGCGACGCCGGCCGTGCTCCCGGATTCGGAGGTCCGGGGGCCCTCTCCCGGCCGCGACAGGAGGGCCGGGCAAGACACCTCCCTATTCCCTGCGGGGGAGGTGGCCCGCTACGCGGAGGGCCTGCACAACCGGAAGGTGCAGGCCTTCGTAGCAGGAGGAACGCTCCATGAGCGTTTTGAGGGGCTCGAGTCCCTCGGAGCCCAGGTAACTCGAGCTCTCAACACTTCGGCTTTTTTCCTGCACTTAAGATTTTTCTAACTCTTTATGCATTTTGTAGGTAGCGACTGTTACCTGGGGCCTTGAGCAGCGGGTCACCCGGCTGCTCAAGGAGGCGGAGAGCCGGGCCGCGGCATGCGTCGAGCAGCGGGAGGCGGCCCTCCGGGAGCGGGACGAAGCTCTTGATGAGCTGTCCCGGGTCCGGGCGCAGGTGCACCTTTCGGAGGGCGCCTACATCCGCCTCCGAGAGGAGGCCAAGGTGCGGGAGAAGGCGCTCCGGGAGCTCGAGAGCTCCAGCGTCCGGGAGCTGTCGGACGCGGGCCGCTCCGTCCGCTCGGCCTTGGAAAGCCTTGGCGTTAGCCTGGGCTCCGGGAGCGGCCCGGAGGTGCCCCCGGCGACCCTCGCAGAGGCTGTGCGTTTTCTTAACGCACAAGTCTCCGCCATCCCAGAGGCTGCGGACGTCCGGGCACGGGGCCGGGCGATCCCCGTCATCGCGGCTGCCGCGGGGCTCATTGACTATCGCGGGGTTGGCGCCCGGGCTATCGGGGGGCGCATCCCCCGAGGCTTCCCGGAGGCCTTCGAGCCAACGCGCCGGGAGGTGGAGCTGCTGGCGGAGGGGTTCTACGATCGGATCATCCGGACGTGGTTCCCGACACCGGCGCCTCCGGCCGCGGATGTCCCTGCCCCGGCCACGGAGGAAGCTCCCCGGGGGGAGGACCCCAATGCCAAAGTATGAGCCTCCCCCGGGTCTTTAGCTAGGACCCCTTTTTATTTTGTTAGACATTTTGATTCCGGTAGCTTCTTAGGAGAAGCCCCGGGCACTTGTACAAAA
Organism: Pharus latifolius; assembly: GCA_019359835.1. Lineage (NCBI taxonomy): Eukaryota > Viridiplantae > Streptophyta > Magnoliopsida > Poales > Poaceae > Pharus > Pharus latifolius. Next base: position 21,284,345 of record CM033324.1, on the reverse strand, counting down.
ACATTTTGCAATGAAATATATTAGAAATTTTTCTAAGTCTTTGTAATGAAATGTTACCAGGGTTCCCGGGGGGTTGCTCCCGTGCAACAGTCCGGGAGAGGCTCTCCGGGGGATGCCCAAGCGGCTTTGATTTTGCTCAGCCTTGTCTCCGGGAGGCGTGACGGCGGTACTGCCCGGGAGCCTGTCCGGTTGAGGTGGCGCCCGGAATGGCACTTGGATAATTTTGACAACAGCCGTTCTGAATTAACTCCCCCGCGCCCGAGGGCCCAGATGATACCTCCTCTCCGGATACTTCCACCGGCTGGGTACGAGTTTTGGCCCGAGGACGTACTTCGGGACTCTCAGCGTCGCGTCCGGGCGCTGTACCGGGACTTGGCCCGGGAGCTGAGGGAGCGCCTCCGGGAGCTTTAGGCGTAGGGGCCTTAGGCTCGTAGAAAATCCCCCGGGTTAGGACCCGGGTTGTATCATTTCCAAAACCCACCGGAGGGGGAAGATGTCCTCCGGGTTTACTGATCAATAAAGCACGTTGTTGTCGTTTCCTTTTATTGTGCCTCTTTATTTTCTTCTTGGATGGTCTGGACGACTCATCTTAACAAGGATGAGCTAAGTTCCTTCGTGGGTGACCCGGGGACCCCCTGTCCCCCCCCGCCCACAGCGGGCGGGAGGAAGCCTCCGCATGCTGTGGGGGAAACAGGGTCCCCGGGGGGAGCGTAACCTCCGGAGGGGAGCTTCCCGGGAGGGTTCGTCCGGTCGCCGTGAGAACAGGGAGCCGGGAATATCGTCGACTCCCGGAGGAGGAAGATAGATCCAATCAAGCCGCAAGGGGCCGATCTTCCGGTCGCCGTGAGAACGGGGAGCCGGGAATATCGTCGACTCCCGGAGGAGGAAGATAATCCAGAAAGCCATTAGACGTCTCGCTGAGGAGAGCGTCTACTCCCGGAGGAGGAAGTGCCCGAAGACGGGACTTGAGTGTTTGGGCAGGGGACTAGTCTCCCAAAGTGACTCGTTACCACGGCCGCTGGGGACCGGGTTGCCGCTTACACCCTCAGTCCACGAGGGCTGATCGTAAGCCGACCTACGGGAGTGCAGGCTCCGTTGTAGGGACTTGTTGGGACTGGCCCACTTCCTCGCGGGGAGCGCATCCTCACAAGGAGGGCTTCCTCGCCGGGAGGGCATCGCCGCTAGGGGCGGTAACGAGAGAGAGCTGCAATGAGGCAGTTGAAAAACAAAGACTATGCATTGATTAACAAAATATACAAAGCCCCCCCTGCGAAACCGCGAAGGGGGGGGAAGGAAGCTACATTGTCCACGGTGGACAGGCCCGTAAGGCTAGACGTAGAACTTGCGAAGTAAACGCAAGTTCCAGGTGTGCTTCAGCTCCTGCTCTTCAAGGTTGGAGAGCTTGTAGGCCCCCGAGCCTAGGACAGCGGAGATCCTGTAGGGGCCCTCCCACTTGGGGGAGAGTTTACCCTGGGCTTGGGGGTCTGTGACGCGCTTGAGGACAAGGTCCCCAAGGCGGAAAGCTCTCTCGCGCACGCGCTGGTTGTATACGCGCGACATCTCGCGCTCGTAGATGGCGTGGCGGAGGAGCGCTCGGTCGCGTTCCTCCTCCACGAGGTCGATTTCCAGCCGCCGGTTGTCTTCGTTAGCCCGGTAGGCTGCGGTCGTGGCTCCGTTCAAGAGCTCGACCCGCAGCGACCGGAAGCCAATCTCCGGGGGGAGGACTGCCTCCGCCCCGTAGACTAGGGAGAAGGGAGCACACCCTGTGGCCCGGGACGGGGTCGTGCGCATCGAGCAGAGGATGCTAGGGAGCTCCTCTGCCCACGCACCCCGCTTGGAAGCGGTTTGCTCGAGTCTCCGGCGTAACCCCTGTAGGATTACGCCGTTGACTCTCTCGACGGCCCCGTTGCTTTGAGGATGGGCCACTGAGGCAAAGTGGATGACGACCCCCAGGCCTTCGCAGAATTCCCGGAAATAAGCCGAGTCGAATTGGGTCCCGTTGTCCACGGTGATTTCCCGGGGGACACCAAAACGACAAACGACGTTTTTCCAGAAAAACCGCTGAACGGCCCGGGAGGTGATGCTAGCCAAGGGCTCCGCCTCGACCCACTTTGTAAAGTAGTCGACCGCGACTACCGCATACTTGTATCCTCCGGGCGCTGGGGGGAAGGGCCCTAAGAGGTCCATCCCCCAGCGCACGAAGGGCCAAGTGATGGGGATAGTCCGCAGCGCTACAGGGGGGAGATTCGAGCCCTTGGCCATCTTTTGGCATGCTTCGCACGCGGAGACAAGGTCTCGCGCGTCGCGCATGACTGTAGGCCAGTAGAAGCCCTGCCGAAGGGCCTTGGCGGCGATGGCACGCGGGGCTAGGTGAGAACCACAGCTTCCCGCGTGAATGTCTTCCAGGAGTTGAAGTCCCTCCGACCGGGGGAGGCAGCGCAGGAGGGCTGAAGCCCCCCGCTTGTAGAGCCTTCCCTCCAGTAGGAGATATGCCCGGGCTTTGGCCCGGAGGCGCTTAACCTCGGTCTCGTTGGGAGGGTCCCCCTCCCCCTTGATGAAGGAGATGAGGGGATGCATCCATGACGACGGCCGGACGATCTCGGCGACCTCCGGGACCGGAGGCTCGGGGCCTGCGTCCGGGGAGACCACTGAGGGCTTCGTGATTGTTTCTAAGAAGGCCCCCTTGGGGAGCGTTTCCCGGGCGCTTGCCGCCCGGGCCAAAGTATCAGCCCGGTCATTTTCCCTTCGCGGGATATGCCGGGCCTCAAGGCCGTCGAAGTGTTTCTCCATCTTTCGTACTTCCTGCAAGTAAAGACTTAAATTTGCGTCATGGCACAGGTAAGACTTGTCCATTTGGCAGACAACGAGCTGAGAGTCTCCCTTTACTAGGAGGCGCCGGATCCCCAGGGAGCGCGCGAGGCGCATCCCGAGGAGCAGAGCCTCGTATTCGGCGACGTTGTTGGTTGCGGGGAACTCGAGCCGCGCGGCGTACTCGAGCTCCTTCCCCTCGGGGCTCCGGAGGACTACCCCCGCGCCAGCCCCGGCGAGACACAGCGACCCATCAAACAGCAGGGTCCAATGGTCACTGCGTCGGGGCGGCACAGGGAGATCTTCGTCCCCGGACCCAGAGGCGGGAGTCCACTCCGCGACGAAGTCGGCGAGGACCTGCGACTTGATTGCGGAGCGGCCGGTAAGGGACAGGGAGAAGGGGGCAAGCTCGGCCCCCCACTTCCCAATCCGGCCGGTGGCTTCTTTATTCCGCAGTACCTCCCCCAGGGGGAGGGACGACGGAACGGTGATGGGGTGCCCTAGGAAGTAGTGCCGGAGCTTCCGGGACGCCATGAGGAGAGCGTAGCAAATCTTCTCCATCTCCGTGTACCGAGTCTTGGCCCCCTGGAGGGCTTCACTGACGTAGTACACGGGGTGTTGCCCCCCCCCCTTGCTCCTTCACCAAAACCGCGCTGACGGCGACGGGGGTCGCGGCGAGGTAGAGGAGCAAGGGCTCTTCCGGAGACGGGCTCACGAGCATTGGAGGGCTCGAGAGGTACTTCTTGAGGTCGTTGAAGGCTTCTTGGGCCTCGGGGGTCCAGCGGAACCCCTCAAGCCCTCGGAGGATCTTGAAGAACTGGAGGCCCCGCTCCCCCGAACGGGAGACGAAGCGACTGAGTGCGGCCAGGCGGCCGGAGAGCCGCTGGACATCTTTGACGGAGCGCGGCGGGGGCATGTCTAGGAAGGCCCGGATCTTCTCGGGGTTTGCCTCGATGCCCCGCTGGGACACGAGGAAACCCAGGAGCTTTCGCCCGCGCACCCCGAAGGCGCACTTCTCCGGGTTGAGCTTAAGCCCGAACGCGCGGAGGTTGCGGAAGGTCTCTGTGAGGTCGTCGATGTGGGAGGCTGCACGGGGACTCTTGACGACCGCGTCGTCTACGTAGACTTCGACGTTGCGGCCGACTTGATCTTTGAAGACCAGCGTCATCAGGCGCTGGAAGGTGGCTCCCGCATTCTTGAGCCCGAAGGGCATGTGGCGGTAGCAGAAGGTTCCGAGGGGAGTTATGAAACTCGTCTTTTCCTCGTCCCCCTCCGCCATCCGGACTTGATGGTATCCCGAGTAGGCGTCTAGGAAGCTCATCAGCTCGCACCCCGCGGTGGAGTCAACGAGCTGGTCGATCCGCGGGAGCGGGAAGTTGTCTTTGGGGCAAGCGCGGTTAAGGTCGGTGAAGTCCACGCACATGCGCCACTCTCCAGTTGATTTCTTGACGAGGACGGGGTTTGCGAGCCACTCGGGGTGCAACACTTCCCGGATGAACCCCGCCTCTCGGAGCCGGGCTATCTCCGTCTTGATGGCTTCTTGATGTTCGAGGGAGAGCTTCCGCAACTTCTGCTTGATAGGGGGGTGACTGGGGGTTACCGCGAGCTTGTGTTCAATAACCTCCCGGGCGACGCCCCGCATGTCCGAAGGTTTCCACGCAAAAACATCGGAGTTTTCGCGCAGAAAGGCTGCGAGTTGCGCTGCATGGTCTTGGGGGAGCTCTGCCCCGATTTGGACAGTTTTGTCCCCGCTGCCTGGGGACAGCGGGACCTTCCGGAGGCCCCCTTCCGGACGCGGCTTGAGGAGGGGCCTCCCAGGGGATGGCGCAGCGACGTCTACGTTCGGGGGGGGAGCCTCCCCCCCGGGTGCCTTGATCAGGTTGACGCTTCCTATTGTGGCAGCAGCCCGCTCGTATAGGGCACGGGCCATGTCTTGGTCCCCCCGGACGTTGATCACACCATGCGGCCCGGGGATCTTCATGCACAAATAGTTTTGGTGGGTGGCAGCCCCCAGCCGATTGATCGTAGTCCTCCCCATAATCACATTGTAGGAGGAGGGGAGGTCCACTACGTCGAAGCGTACTAGCTCGGTCCGGTAGTTCTCCGGGGTGCCGAAGGTGATCGGGAGATCTACCTTGCCCACGGGGTGGATCGCCTTCCCCGGGACAAACCCTTGCAGAGGCCCTGCCGCTGGTTGCAGGAGCTTCTCATCCACCTGCATTTCCTTGAAGGTTTTGAGGAACAGGACGTCGGCGGAGCTTCCGCCGTCCACGAGGATGCGGGCTAAATGGCAATTGTAGATTCTCGCGGAGACAATAAGCGCGTCGTCATGGGGGAAGCGAACCCCTCGCGCGTCTTCCGCCGTAAAGGTGAGGGGGACGTCCGACCACTTGGGCGGCACGGACGCGTGTAGCACCCCCACTACCTTAACTTCTCGCGCATACTCCTTGCGCTGGCGCTTGGAGTCCCGCCCGGAGGCGGAGCCCCCTACGATGACATTGATGCGGCGCTGAGAAGTTTGAAAGGGGAGAGCGTCTGAAGGCTCCCCCTCCTGCACCTGTTGCCCCCCCGCGGGAGCAGGAAGGGCCGGGACAGCTGGCCGAGGGGGCAAGGAGGCCGGAGTCCCCCCCCCTGCCCGCGCTGGTCGAGGAACGCCGCGAAGTGCTGCAGCAGCTGGTGGCAGTCTCGAGTGGCGTGGGTACTGGACCCGTGGAAGCTGCACCACGGTCCTTCCCGGCTTCTCCCCGCGGGGCCTTCGCGGCCGCGCGAAGACTGTCCTCCCCCATGGCCTCTCGGCTTGGGAAAGGGGCGGTTGCCCTTTGGGGGGTCGCGCGAGCCGCCTCCGCCCTCGAGGACAAAAGTGTCCCGAGGCCGTGGTTCGCTACGACCCCCCGGCCTGCGGCGCCTGGGGGGATCCCGGGCCCCCCGCTCGGCAGGGGCAGGAGCCCCCTGGGTCTTCTTCCAGATATCGTCTTCCTCCACGCGAGCGTACTTTTCGAGTACGTTGAAGAGCTCGTCGGCGGAGGAGGGGCAGCTTCGAGAGAGTCTTCGGTGGAGTTCCCCCGGGAGGATCCCACTTTTGCAGGCTTCGATGACTGTGGAGTCCGGGACGTGGGCCACTTTGCTTTTCACTTGGGCAAAGCACTTGAAGAAGCTTCTGATGGTCTCCCCGGTCCTCTGGCGCACTGTGTATAGCTGTGAAGAATCCAGGGGACGTACGTAATTCCCCTGAAAGTTGGCGCAGAACTCCCGCTTCAGCTGCGAGAAAGACTTGATGGAGCCCGCCTGCAGATTGTAAAACCAGGAGCGGGCAACGCCGGTGAGGTAGAGGGGGAAGACGTTCCATTGGACGCTCTCGTCCCCCCCCCCGCCGCGGAGATGGCTGTGGAGTAAATCTGCACGAACTCGTAGGGATCCGCCTCACCATTATAATGCTCGATGTGCGGGGGACGGTAGGGCCGCGGCCATCGGATGCTGTGGAGTCTTCGACATAGAGGTTGGTTCGCCCCCTGCACTTCCCGGGGGGAGCCCCAGTCACTGTCTTCTTTAACGGGGGACGCCCCCTCGTTATCTGAGTCAGGTAGCGGCCCAAGAGGGCCGCCAGGGTGGTGGTGACGACGCTTCTCTTCCGGGCTGGGACTGATTTCCCTGACGTCCGGGCTTCCCTCCGGGGAGGATGGTTCTTCGGCAGGTCTCTTCCCCCGACCGGTGCGAGAGCGAGGCTCCCTGTGACAACGACCGGGGGGAAGCTCTTCCCCGTGGCTGGGAGAATGCATTCGCTCAATCTCCCCCCGGGAGAAGCGGACCTGCTTCGCCGGGGGAGGGAGCTCCTGCACTGTAGCAGCCGGCCCGGAAGCTACCGGGGCCTGCTGGGGGGAGCCCCCTGGGACGGCCCCCGGGACCGGAAAGGGGGGAGCCCCTGCACCATCCGGAACCGGGGAGGGGGCGCCCGGGGCGGCGTTAGGATCCGAAGAGGGGGCCCCCGTGGCAACGACCGGGACCGGGACCGGAAAGGGGGAAACCCCTGTGACATCCGGAACCAGTGGGGGGTGAGCCCCCTCGGCGACGTCCTGGGTTGGGGAGCCAATGCGGGGGGAAATTCGCTGAGGCACGGGAGCTGCTCTGTCGACCGGCCCCGGTGCGGTAAACGCAACGCGGGGGGCGGGACTGGCTCCCGGCGTAGGAATAGCCCCCGGCATGAAATGACCCCCCAGCCCCGGAAGCGAGCCGGGGACGGGGTACCCCCCTGGTGCCACGAAGGGCCCGGGCATGAAAAAGCCTCCCGGCACCGGGACAGGCCCGGGTGCCGAGAAGTGTTCGGAAGTATATCCCGCGGGGGGAGGGAACCCCCCAGCGGGATCATACGGGGTAGACAGCCCCCTCGACGCCGGAGGGCCCGCTGGGTATCCCATGAACGGGGGCATGATCCCCGGATACGGGTGCGGCGAAATGTGGGGGCCGAAGGCCGCGCCAACACACTAAGGAGCTCGTCCATAGAGCTCTGGGCGCGGAGCTGGCCCTCTACGAGAGCCTCCAACAGGGCGTCCCGGGGAGCCGGGGGGGCCGTCGGGGGGAAACTCGTCCCGGCCGAGGTCCGCGCATTTTCCGGGAGCGACCCGGAGGTGGAGGCGCCTAGATTGAGAGGAAAGATGGGAGGCGGTACCTGGGAATGGACGCCTCCGGACGGAATCGCCGGAACAGCAGAGTCCCGGACGGGCGGCGCCAGGTCGCCAGGACCGGCGTCACCGGGAAGGGCGCGGGCCCTTGTTCTCGGAGGAGCCATGGCGATTCGTCACGGTTCCCCACGGACGGCGCCAACTGTCGTGGTATTAAGAATACCCCGGCAGGTTTTGAAGACGATCCTAGCGGAGATCACGCAGCGCGGGTGGACCGGGTGACCGGTCCTCCCCCGCCGGACAAACACAAGAATTGACACGTAGATTTATACAGGTTCGGGTCCCGGTGGGGGCCCTAGTCCTGTCGACGCGCTCCCGACCGGAGTCGGCTGGGGAGGCTCTCTCCGGGGGAGAGGCTTCCGGAGCACGTCTGCGAGATTAGCTATTCCAAATAATAATGAACTAATCCTTTACAACAGAGGGGTACAAGGGCTATTTATAGCCCCAAAAAGAAGCAAAAAACCTAGACTACCCCGGGAGCCACCGTCGGATTGGAGGGTAGGACCGTACTTCTCCCGGTCAAACGTCTTGGATGCTTGACAGGTGGCCGCTGATTCCCGAGGCGTCCCTCGCGTGACCTGCACGTGATAAATAAACAGGGATTTTACCTTTTAGGAGGGCGGTGACGTCCGGGACCTCTTCCGGAGAGCAGGGTCCCGGGAGCCTAAAAAGGCGGCTCCCGGGGCAGGCACCGGAGGCCACTGTCCCTGGGCACATGGCGGCGCCCGGGACATGCCCGGGGGGCAGGGTCCCGGGGGCCAAATGGCGGCGCCCGGGACATGCCCGGGGGGCACGGTCCCGGGAGCCTAAAAGGCGGCGCCCGGGGCAGGCACCGGAGGCCACTGTCCCCGGGCACATGGCGGTGCCCGAGACATGCCCGGGGGGCAGGGTCCCGGGGGCCAAATGGCGGCGCCCGGGATATGCCCGGGGGACACGGTCCCGGGAGCCTAAAAGGCGGCGCCCGGGGCAGGCACCGGAGGCCACTGTCCCCGGGCACATGGCGGCGCCCGGGACATGCCCGAGGGGCAGGGTCCCGGAGGCCAAATGGCGGCGCCCGGGACATGCCCGGGGGGCACGGTCCCGGGAGCCTAAAAGGCGGCGCCCGGGGCAGGCACCGGAGGCCACTGTCCCCGGGCACATGGCGGCGCCCGGGACATGCTCGGGGGGCAGGGTCCCGGGGGCCAAATGGCGGCGCCCGGGATATGCCCGGGGGGCACGGTCCCGGGAGCCTGAAAGGCGGCGCCCGGGGCAGGCACCGGAGGCCACTGTCCCCGGGCAATCATGAACTTACCTGGACTTGGCCGCGTGGAGATTTCCCCCAACAGGGGTGAATTGTGAGTGATGCATAACCAAAGTTCTTGTTATTTCCACCTTGCCGCTCACAGTATGAAGTGAGTCAGGGGTCCAATCATTTTGTTATGATAGGAAAGGTTTGAAAGTGGAATATCTTGCGGGTAAATTGGTACCTCTCTGCAGAGTTAAAAACGTATTCGAATACTCCGAGCTCCCGGGTTTATAGGAGTCTACTGCGGTGGATTAAATCCACGGGGTGTGACATAAGTACTATTTTCTAAATAAAATATGTTTAATCAAGATTATAGCACTACCGCGACACGTCGACACACGACAGCCCACGGCAGCACTCTGTAGTGCTATAATCTAGTGAACATGAATGATGATGTTACTTTATGAAAAGTGCTGCCATAAGATGAGATGAGAAAGGAAAATATTATTTTATAAATATCCATAATTCTTGACTAGTCTAGGTTCATATCATCACTACTATATGTAACTACTCTTACCTATGACTTGCTGAGTACGTAAGTGCTCACCCTTGCAACATTCAACTCAATAGATGGAGCCTACTTTGATCAAGATGATGGTACGGAGTACTTCGTGGATCCAGAAGGAGGAGAATCAGTTCCGCCAGAACCCTGAAGTGTGCTGTTCTGCCGTCAACTTCTTTTGTGGGAGGGTCACCTATCTTCCGCTGTGTACTTAAATATTTTGCTAAACCCTGAATGCCTTGTAGGCATTGTAATCGTCTTTATGTAATATTAAGGCCAGCAGGCCACACTGCTTAATATTTTGTGAGTACTCTGTTGCAATGTAATATACTCCTGTGTTTGACTCATCCTGGGAAGTCAAAGGTTTGTGGTTGGGACTAGCTGCAGCGAGCTAGGTCTGTACAGGAGTAGTCGTTGTCCCAGTTTCGGGGCGCGACAACCCATGATGGAGTAATCGATGCCGAGAAGTTGGATTCTTGGATCGATCAGCTTGAGACCTACTTTGACCTACGAAGGTTCAGTAGCGCTCAAAAGGTGAAATTCGCACCTTTGAAGATGAAGGACCACGCCAAGACATGGTGGAAGGCCCTTGTAGCCAATGGTGAAGCTGACGACCTTACATGGGGTCAGCTCA